>CM038145.1:362203462-362803462 GCA_021437245.1 Aegilops speltoides
GCATGATTCAAATGAGTGGAGGGGATTGGCCCTCCATAAATTGGAGGTTCCACATGGGCAAAGATGTCGGTACCATTTCTACCACTAATAGAAGGACTCTTTTCAATGTTAGCTTCCCCCTTGTCGGAGGTAGCATCCGTCACCTTGTTGGTGGGATCACCCACTTTCATCGGCGAGGTAGATTGTTTAAGTCCTTCTAGGAATTCCTTAAACATGTCCTTGACCTCGTTCGTCATGGAGGTTTTCAATGGCCAAAGCCACATTGAATTCCTCACGTGAGATCGAGTTACCCCCATCTCCCGTAGATGAGATCGGGTTCGCACCGGAGTGCTCTCCCACCTCATCTACAACATCAACCATACTCTTCGGACGGTAAAGCCCTTAAAAAGAGACGAGGCTCTGATACCAATTGAAAGGATCGATATGGTTAACTAGAGGGGGGTGAATAGGCAACTAACAATTTTTAAGCTTTTCTTTACCAAATTAAACTTTGCAACAAAATAGGTTGTCGAGATGTGCAACTAAGTGAGCAACCTATATGATGCAATAACAACTAGCACAACATGCAAGCAAAGGATGTAAAACAAGTAGGCTTGCAAAAGTAAAGGCATGAAATAACCAAGAGTGGAGCCGGTGGAGACGAGGATGTGTTATCGGAGTTCCTTCCTTTTAAAGGGAAGTACGTCTCCGTTAGAGCGGTGTGGAGGCACAATGCTCCCCAAGAAGCCACTAGGGCCACCGTATTCTCCTCACGCCCTCACACAATGCAAGATGTCGTGATTCCACTATTGGTGCCCTTGAAGGCGGCGACCGAACCTTTACAACCAAGGTTGGGGCAATCTCCACAACAATTGGAGGCTCCCAACAACACCACGAAGCTTCACCACAATGGAGTATGGCTTCGAGGTGACCTCAACCGTCTAGGGTGCTCAACACCCAAGAGTAACAAGATCCGCTAGGGATAAGTGGGGGAATCAAATTTCTCTTAGTGGAAGTGTAGATCTGGGCCTTCTCAACCAATCCCGAGCAAATCAACAAGTTTGATTGGCTAGGGAGAGAGATCGGGCAAAAATGGAGCTTGGAGCAACAATGGAGCTTTGGGGGAAAGAGGTAAGTCAACTTGGAGGAAGAAGACACCTTTATATAGTGGGGGAACAAATCCAACCGTTACCCCACTGAGCAGCCCCGCACAGAGCGGTACTACCGCTAGGGTAGGGCGGTACTACCGCTGAGAGCGGTACTACCGCTCCCTACCCAGCGGTACTACTGCGCTGGCGAGGAAGCCAGGGCCCTGGCCCCAGAGCGGTACTACCGCAGGAAAAGAGCGGTACTACCGCTTGAAGCGGTACTAGCGCTTGAAGCGGTACTACCGCTTCTACTACCGCTTCTAGTTCCGCAAAACCCGACACGAGAAAACACCGGTCTCTAATCGAGGCGGTAGTAGCGCGGAACAGCTACGGTACTACGGCCGAAGCCCGCAAGCGGTACTACCGCTGAGAGCGGTACTACCGCTTCGTGGAGCGGTACTACCGCTGGAGAGCTTCGGCGGTACTATCATTGAGATCAGGTACTATACCGGCACGTAACGGAGCAGGTACGGAAGAGAAGGTGCAGCTCCAAAGATGCGAAAGGAAGACGACGGGTGTGATAGAGATGTGTACGTGTTGATTCCACCCTAGTCTTACCAAAGCGGATCCCCTCTTGATAGTACGGTGACTCCTACGAAACTAGTCCACCAACAACGAAACGAAGGAGCTACACCGTCTTGAATAAAACACCGAGGGAAGGAAATCGTCTCGTGCCAATGGATGAATCTCTGAAAGAACTAAATGCACACGATTAGTCCGCAAAAGCATTGTCATCAATCACCAAAACCACTTGGGGATAAATATGCCCTTACAACTACTACCTTGTTGTTTTTTATTGTTTGCACTAAAAAAACTCATATCTACTATCCATACTACACTGTTATCACCATCTCTTCGCCGAACTAGTGCACCTATCCAATTTGTTATTGTATTGGGTGTGTTGGGGACACAAGAGATTTTTTGTATTTGATTGCAGGGTTGTTTGAGAGAGACCATCTTCATCCTATGCCTCCCACGGATTGATAAACCTGAGGCCATCCACTTGAGGGAAAATTTCTACTGTCCTGCAAAACTCCGCGCTTGGAGGCCCAACACGAGTCTACAAGAATAAAGTTGCGTAGTAGAGATCAATGGCCTCAAGCCATTTGTCGGAATTTTGGCTCATCATAGCTTCTTCATAGTTCATAGGTCCACCATTGTCTAACAACATGACTTCCAGGACAGGATTGCCGTACCAGTCCGGTGTGGTACGTGTTCTGGTCGACCTACGAGGTTCAGTAGTAACTTGATCTGAAGTTTCATGATCATCATCATTAGCTTCCTCTCTAGTTGGTGTAGGTATCACGGGAACGGTTTTCTCTAATGTGCTAATTTACCATTCGAGAGAAGGTACAGTTACCTCATCAAGTTCTACTTTTCTCCCACTCATTTCTTTCGAGAGAAACACTTTCTCTGAGCAACCGAGTGCGCCTATGGCTATTTGCTTTCAAGCTGATGACCATAACGCTCAGCACTAAGATGCTCGATCACACTCTCCATGCTAGGCCCACCATCAACCACCATGTTATTTCACCATTGGCAAAGCATGTTTTTTCGCTCCCGTCAACCTTGCAGAAATTTAAAAGTATGATATAGAAAGATGATTCTTGCAATACGGTATACAAAGCATGGAAATGAAGCAAACCGAACAAAATGTAGAAGCACAAGTGTGAAATATCTGAAGCATAGTTATATATGTGGCACATGAAACAAATTGTTTACCATGAAGAAAAGTATCGTTCATACGAATCATGAGATGCATCATATTCATAAAATCTCAACATAATATCTACATGGTGGATGCACATTTTTTATATAAATGGGAATACAAAAGATTTCTACGCAGTGGTTCAAACTAAGTTCAGAAAGGATTTGACTGTCTTGTGCATAATATATATGTGTGAAATTCGGTAAGAATGAGTTAGTTTTGAATTAAGCAAATGCATGACGTCTGCAAACATATATCAAGCATGCGGATCAAGCAAAACTAAACTCATTGTAGAAGCACGAGTTTGCAATGTATGAGGTATGCTGGACTCAGTAAGCGCTACAACATTTTAAATATGAAGCGACCTGATACGGATGTCCGATGCAAAAACACAATACGTATGAAGCATGGTATGAATGAGGAGAATCAAAGCCTGGATCAAATTCGTACAACCAGCCGCATATGGTAACTTCAACATGGAATATAGACAACAAAGAGACGAAAAAGGGTTGCGATTTAGTGATTGAATAAAGAACGGAAGTCACAAAATCATACCCAAAACATGGGATGGGACTAACAAAGATATCGAATAGATATAGATCACACAAATTGTATAACACAATTATGCCCCAAAACCAACTAGCAGTAGCAATGCAGGGATTATATAGTGTTAGTATTACGAGGAGAGGACTCAAACCCTGGTCATATGAGGATGGGGTGGGCGAAACCTTCAGTAACCCACTCAGTGGTGGTCACCTTCCTGAATAGAGAAGACGCTCCGGCGAGGTCGACCGCATGCCGCAACTGCAAGTGGAGCAGGGTCCGATTTGGATGAAGATAAGCATGACAGCTAGAGCTATGCAGTTTGCGAGATCATGGATGAGCAGTTTGTCGGCCAGTCCCCGCCCTGCCGCCGGGCTTG
Source organism: Aegilops speltoides (assembly GCA_021437245.1). Classification (NCBI taxonomy): domain Eukaryota; kingdom Viridiplantae; phylum Streptophyta; class Magnoliopsida; order Poales; family Poaceae; genus Aegilops; species Aegilops speltoides. The sequence goes on from CM038145.1 coordinate 362,207,220, forward strand.
ACGGTGCACTGGCGATGTGGAGAGGATGCCGGGGCGGCGAAGGAGAACGACGAGGACGGCGCTGAGGAGGGACGGGTGCACGAGAGATGGGAACCGGGTGAGATGAGTTGGTTTGGGATTCTGGGGCAATTAATTCGGGAGAAGGAGTGATTAAGGGAGAGCGTCGACGCACAAATTAGGGGAGTATTTTGGAAAGTTGGCACAGGAATTTTACAACATTTCCCAGCCGTGAGATCCAACATGGATCAACGACACGCGGCCAGTCTGATGAATGCTCTCTGATCAGACGTTCCCTGTCCAAACTGACAACCACCAACAAAAGTTCAGTTGGTTATAAGAGGTGCTACTGTGTGCGTTGCCTCACCATGCCCATGCAAAATACTCCCTCCGTTCCTAAATAAGTCTTTTTAGACATTTCAAATGGACTACAATATACGGATGTATGTAGACATATTTTAGACTGTAGATTCATTCATTTTACTCCGTATGTAGTCACTTGTTGGAATCTCTAAAAAGACTTATATTTGGGAACAGAGGGCGTAGTATTTTTTCAGAAATGTTAACGCCCACACGTGTGGGCGTTTGCACATCGCCCACACGCCTCCATCACCACTCATTTTGCCACGTATGAATAGATGACATCAGCAGAAATTTTTTTGGTTTTCGGCTTAAAAATGTTGTATCTCCTAAATAAAAAAGCGAACTAAAAATCCGTTTTCACCATTAAATCCGTCTCGACGAGATCTTCAAAACTAGACCCCATGTTGATATGTTTCGACGAATTTTTTTTGCCAGAAGTTGCCACGATGTTTACATCTGCAGTTGTTATAGGGCTTAAACTAAAGTTGCCATGTGGCAATTTTAGTTTGTAGATCATGGCAATTTTAGTATTTTGATGATGGCAACTCCAGTACTTTGACCATGAAATTTTTTTGTATGAACCATGGCAATTTTACGTGCATGTTTCGCATGTATCATGGCAATTTTAGTTTATGGTTCATGGCAAGTCTAGTTTCTTAATTCCCCGTTTTATAAATGTCAAAATTTACTTTTAAATGTAGAAGAAAATAGCTGAAACATATCTTGGCAACTTCAGTGTAAACATCATGGCAATTCATATGCAATAGACATGGCAACTTTTAATCCAAAAAAATTTCATCAAAACATATCAATATGGGATCTAGTTTCGAAGATCTCATCGCGAGGGATTTAATGGTGAAAACGGATTTTCAATCGGATTTTTCGTTTAAGAGATAAAACATTTTAAAAACTGAAAATCCAAAAAGATTCATGCATGCATGCATGCGATGATGTGGCAATCTGTTTACATTAGAGACATGTGGTGCGTCTCTCTTCCTGCCACACGTGTGGCAGTTAGCGCGACCCATTTTTTTTAGTAGAGTTAAAAAAACTGCAGCTTGATATGCAAGGGAAGGTGGTGCATGCATTGGAGACAGGAACTAACGCATGTGCAGGATGCTACACAATGAAAAATGCAGAAGGCACGGCAGGGTGCACTGTAGCACTCGTACTGTGCCCAAGCCATCTGATGATTTATACATAGCACCCTCTTGCGTCTTGATCATGGGAGAAGCCGGTTGCATGTGTGCACTGCATGTGGGAAGGACCACGGGGGTGTGCAGGAGGGCGCTTAGAGGACCACATCTGCGGGGGCATGGGTCCGTGCGCGCGGGGAGGACCACTGCGTGATCCTGATCCAACGTTGCTAGATGCGTTCAGATATGTTACAACCATTCGAACAGATTTTAGCTTTTCCCTTTTTCAAATTCTCGATTAATATTTTTTAAATGCTTGATTAACATTTTTTAAATACTTGTTCAGCATTTTTTTCAAATGCTTGATTAACATTTATATACATGATCAAAAAATTTCATCATTTCTTTATAAACGGTAAACATTTTCTCTATACACATTTAACATTTTTAAAATGTTTGGTTAACATTTTTTAAATACTTATGCAACATTTTTTTAAATGCTTTACATTTTTATATACATAATTAAAAAATTCATCATTTTTTAAATGCATGACCAACATGTTTTTATAAACATTCAACATTTTTTAAAATAAATGTTCAACAATTTTTCAGATGCTTGATTAAGTTTTTTTGAATACAAGATAATTGTTTTCATACACATTGGTTTTTTGTACATTTTTATTATACGTGATAAACAATTTCTTGATACACATTTAACATTTTTCAAATGGTTGGTCAACATTTTTCAAATTTTTTTGTTTAGTGTTTTTTAATTAATATACGTATATATGGTATGTTTTAAATTATAAACAATAAAAAATAAAGTAAAAATCGGACACAGAAACGTAAAAAGAAAAAGAACAAAACGTGTCTTGGGCCTCTCGCGCGGCTGGGCCGGGCCAATTCGTCCTCCCGTTCAGCGAGACATAGGGACGCCCGGCCCGCTAGAGGGTTATATTATAGCCTTATAGGGGAAACAAGAAGCAGAGAGTGAGAAAACCTAGGCGTGCTCGGACCCGTGCCCTCCCTTCGCAGAAAACCTAGCCGGGGGCACGGGTCTCTCGCCGCCTCCCTCCGCCCTCAGTCAGACGCTCCGGCTGCCCCTCCCCCTGGCCGCCCTACTCCGCTCCTCCGCCGGCCACCAAGTTCTCCTGCTGGGACTGGGGACCCTAACTAAACCCGACGAGCCGTAAGAGCTCGCCGCCGCCGCCGCCGCCGCCTCAGATCGCCTCCGCTTGGTAATTTCTCTTTGCAGATCAGATCTCGATGCTATTCCTGGCTATCAGCTAGTATTAATGGGTAGGAATTCAGAGATCATACTAGCACAATTCATCAAAATGGAAACATTTTCTGCCTTCAAATAAAATGCTTGCTGCGTAACAAGATAGGTTAGGATGAACATAATTTTGTTAGCTAGGCACTAACCTGTTAATTATTTTGCATCTCTTTTTTGTCTGATTTATCTTTTTGTACCTGATAATTCAGCCTGGGACATGTTTCATTCTCCGTCCCGCCACATGTTCTCAAGATAAATCAGAGCAAAGTAAAAAGACAAAACTTATGATCCAATCAGGTGGAGCTTTTGTGCAAATTTGAACCGCTGAAATTTTTCTTATTCTCGAGTTTCATTGAAGGTGGAAAAATGCACCTTATCCCTGAAAAAGGTGGGAAATGCACAACACTAAAACATGATTTCTTTAATGTGGTTCATAAGCTTTGTTGTACTGCAGCCTTGTTACTCGTATTCTGTTTTGCACTTTATTATGTAGCAGATTATTTAGGGAAAGTACGAGTCTGTTCAATCCCAACTCCACCTGTCTGGTTCATATAGCTGCCACTGATTCAGAGGGCATTGCTTATTTTGTTTCTTTCGGAATACAGGTAATGGCAGAGCTTTGCCGACAGGAAGGTTCATAATTGATAAGATGTCAGAGAAGATGGAAAACCAGGATGTCCTGCTGCCTCAAGACGTGCTTGCAGACGTCCTACGTCGTATTGCACCACGCGACCTTGCCATATCCCGCTGTGTCTGCAAGGCCTGGTGCAACATCATCGATGCTCGCCACCTACTTCCAGCTGACCTCCTTCCACACTGGGTAGGCGGTATAATCATCAATTTCAACGACTTAATGTTGTCAGAATTCTTCTCTCGCCCATCGACAGGCCCCTTGGTGTCTGGCAACCTCAACTACTTACCTTCCACATCTGTCGTCAAGGACCATTGCAATGGCCTTCTTTTGCTTGATGGCTACGTGGTTAACCCCGCTACAAGACAGTGGGCGGAGTTGCCACCGTGCCCATCTCTGGGGCTGGAGTCTTTCGAAGGAGAGCACCTTGTATTTGACCCATCCATATCTCCGCACTATGAGGTGCTGGTAATCCCCATTTCTCCCAAGTTAGACCGTGATGTCAAATTGGATCCCGCTGTAGAGGAATTAGAATGGCCACCATCATTATGCATGCTACACGTGTTCTCATCAAGGACAAAACAATGGGAGGAGAGGCGTTTTGTTCGGGAAGGGGAGGCTGCTGGGACAATTGCGGACATGCGATCGGCTCGGCAATATTATCAGAACCGTGCTGTCTACTGGCGAGGATCACTTTACGTCCATTTGCCAAGCCACTTTGTTATGAGGTAACTGCTCACTCATGAAATATCATTTTTTTTTTATTGTTTAACTACATATCAATGGAAATTTTATCCAGTTATATGATTGTTACTAGTGTTTCTCAATGATTTCATTCTTGCAGGATATCATTGTCAAACAACAAGTATCAAGTAATTAAACCACCGAAAGGGAGAAGCACTCTATTTGGGCAAGATATGCTTTATATAGGTAAGTCAGAGAAGGGGGTTTATTGTGCACCTGTGGATAACCCGGTCCGGGTATGGATCCTTGATGAATCGTGTGGGCAGTTGGAATGGGTGTTGAGGCATAACATTTCCTTCACGTTGACACTGACGAAAGCAGCAGACCCTGGACCTTACAGGATGTTAACTATTATGAAGGCTATGGTGAGGATGCTAAAGATGAAGCAATAGCGCCGCAGAAATTTGACTGGGATTCTGACAGTGATAATCTTATTGACCCCAAAAGCATGGCTGATGACGAGTCTCCTTGTTATACTGGTATACTTGGATTCCATCCTTTCAAAGAGGTTGTCTTCCTGTGTGTCGGATTGCAAAGAGGGCTGGCATACCATTTAGATAGCTCGAAGGTCCAAGAGTTGGGAAACATATTTCCCCAATGTTATGGCACATCGATTGGTATCCAGCCATTTATAAAGGAGTCTTTCATATACACTCCTTGCTGGATGGAAGAGTTACCATAGAGCAATCAATTTAACGCATCTTCTCTAAGTCTCATTGCTGTAGTAAGTTTTTTGTGTTTTGAGCAACATCAATTAATGTTTCGTTGTGTGTATTTGCTGCACGTTTTTAAATGTTGCCAGGAGGTTTATATGAGTGGTACTGACACTCAAAAGAACTGTGTTGTTATTTGTTAGCGTCGCTGGTAACGCAAGCCCACTGGTTTTGTGCTGTCTGTTATTGCTTTCGGTCAGCGTCGTTGTTCTCTTCTTTCCTTCAGCTGTTCAGCACTCGCCACAATCACTGTCCCGTCTAACTTCCATTCGGGTTCACTCACAGACAATTATTCTCCATTTTAACAGAATAGGCAGCTTGCCAGACTTGCAGCCGGCCTATGGATCTTGTAGGTTGAAGGATAGGAACGTCGTATGCACCCAGGCAGCCACGTCCACCCTAGGCGACTAGGGTTTCTGTACTCTGGCGATGAGTATTGTCGGCGTTGAGTTTCGGTCTTGCTACCGTTGGGCGCCAGTATCAGTTTCCACTTCATCGCACCTCTCCACACGCGCTCAGGCCCCCATGTTCTATTGTGTCGCTGCTGTGTGAGCGCGGTGGAGATGCAGAACTGCGACTAATAGCAGCTTCCGCATCGATGGGATCCGGCGTCTCGGTGAAGGGGAAAGGCAAGGGAAGAGATGAGGTTGCTCTGGAATCAGCGATGAGAAACATGAACCTGAAGGAATCAGCGATGAGAAACATGAACCTGAAGGAATCAGAACTATTTCGTAGGGGAGGAGTAGCTGCGGAAAAGCCGAAGATCACATCAATCAAACCACATCTCTCTAGTCTAGTCTAGCATCTTGGCATACAAAATGGTACTACATCGATCATTTATGCTCATTCTGAGACGGTACTGTTGCACTCTCACCCAGCCGCCCGGCGATCTTGAACTGCTTCCATTCATCCAGGAGACTCCGAAGCAGGCCCAGCTTCATGGGCAGCCCCTTGAGAGGCAGTCGCTCGCCGTGGAAGGTGCAGAGCTGCCGGAAGTCCTCCTTGTGCTGGCAGAAGCCGCCAAAGTAGGCCGTGTCGACGAAGTGCAGCGCCGCGCCGTGCTGCAGCGACAGCTCGTGCTTCACCTTGTCGAACACGCCGTCCTCGCCTCGTACCACCCCTTGAAAAAGGCGACCGTCCTCGCGCTCGGCCTCGCGTACAGAAACCCGCCGTTGGCGTTTTTCTACACGTCGTAGGGGTCGTCGCCGTAGAACTGGTCGCACGAGATGGCGACATCGGCGCCCACCGGGACCCGCAGCAGCGGGTTCCGGAACCACGCGATGTCCACGTCCTGATCGATTGATTGATGGAAGACATTCAGATCAAAAAATGATACTCCCTCCATTCCACAATGTAGTGCCTATAGATTTTTGTGAAAGTCAAACTTTGCCAACTTTGACCATGTGTATAGAGAAAACTATCTACATCTACAATATCAAACATGTACATTCTGAAAATATAACTCGCGGTGTATCCAGTGATGTGCATTTGGTATTCTAGATGTACCTACTTTTCTCTACAGATATGGTCAAAGTTTGAAATGTTTGACTTTTGCAAAAATCTATAGGCACTACATTATGGAACGGAGGGAGTATACATTTGCAGCAGGATAGTACATCCACATGTACAGTGCAACGTCGGAAAAATTTGGGGACATGAATGAGTAGCCGAGCTCCAGGACGCGGGTCTGGAACTTGTTCCTGACCCTGCTCATGTACTCCCTCTTTGCCTTGTAAGGCTTTTTTTTGCTATTGGTGATTTAAAAGCTCTCAGGACATCTCTAGCCGATCTCCTAAATTTTAGAGGAGGAAACGGCCAAGTGAACTTTAGAGGAGCACATTTGCTCCTCTAAAGAAATGTCGTTTCGAATCAATCCCCTAAACTTAGCGGAGTAAAAAAAAAAAATCAATTATTTCTTGACCAAATGACATCATGGTTACATACTTCACCGAGTCTTCACTAAGAGAACCAATCCAAAAAAACTACAAGAACAATTAGACACTTTAAAAGAAACCCAAGTGCCCTACCTGCTCCCACTAGTTTGTTTAATACATTTTCTCTGTCTTCACTGCCAACATTGTTGCTTTTCTCTACTAGCTTCTTGAGCTTGCACACTTTGTTCTTCTTCGCCTCCACACAATTGGGCATTGCGCCGTCTCTAGTCTCAACTCTAACAAGTAGTGCATGAACATCTAGCAAATTTATCCATAACAATATATCAACGTACTCTTCTCCTCAATACCAAAACTCACATCCTTCTTAATACAATTGTGAGAAAACAATAAGTTCCACATGGCGACAAATCCGAAGAACAACCGCAAAATAGCCACTCACCCCGTCCTTTTCGCACTTGAAGAACACCCATCCGGGGTGTTTCGGCGTGCTCAAAACTACGGTGCAGCACCAGCAACGGGTATTGGTTACACTCGATGACCGGCACCGGCAAGCCGACGAGCTGTTGGGCTAGTGCTGAGCCCGACCGACGGTCGGATGTGGCTGTGCCGGTGGTAGCTAGGTTGACGAGTGAGATCCGAGCGTCGAGAGGAGGACATACCGAGATGTGGCCCAGAGTGGTTGAGGGGGCTACGCGGTTCAGTCCTCGTCAGATCCACCAAAAACGCAATGGCACCGGCGGGTGGGTGGTGCCGAATGCGCCATCGGTGATGAGGGCCATAGATCTGCCGATTTAAGCGTCGGTGGCAGCTTGAGAGGACCAAATCGGGATGGTGAGGAGCGCGATGGGTCCTACGGGTGGTCAGTGGTGGTGCGTGGTGGCTGGCGGAGGCAAGAAGGGAGGCACCGAAGTAGATGTGACACGAGGTAGGGTGGGTGCGGACGAGGGATAAGTGGGCATTTTTTTACTCGGACGGGTGGTCGGCCAAGTAAATATAGGAGTTCGTGGTGCCAAGGAGTATAATTTTTTTTCTCCTTTAAACCTTATATGAGTTCGGCTAGGTGCAATTAGAGGAGTAAACTGGAAATTTTACTCCTCTAATAGTTTTTAGGGGATTGGCTAGAGATGCCCTCAGATGGACTACATGCAATTTTTGAGAAAAGGTTTTGGCCCATGTTAAGGGGCGATCTTGTTGAAGAGGTGCCGCAAGATGCCCTCAGATGGACTACATGCACTATTCCATCAGGGTGGAATGATACTGTGATTTGAGATGATCCCAAGGACAATTCTCTGAAAAAGTTATTCCAATTTATTGTAAAAATGGTGGCAACTCGTTTGAAGGTTTTTCTGCTAGAGATTACCTGTCTGACTCGGAGTGCTTTTGTGCCTAGAAAAATTATTACTGACAATGTATTAGTGGCTTATGAGTGCTTCCACACATTCAAAAAGGAGCGAGAAGGCAAAGAGGGTCTATGTATTATTAAACTTGAAATGCATAAAGCTTATGGCAGGGTTGAGTGGCCTTTCTTGAAGGAGATTATGTTGAAACTTGGCTTCCAGAAGATTTGGGTCAATTTTATTATGCAATGTGTATCCAGTGTGAATACCATGTTCGGTTTAATATGGAAGAAAGCGCGGGTTTCAAGCCTACAAGAGGTTGGGAGAGAGATCTTTTATCTTCTTATCTACTTTTGTTGTGTATGGAGGATCTGACTGCTCTTTTGATGCACGCGGACGAGAATGGGAATATTTTTGGAGTGAAAGCATAGATGCCCCCACTATAACTGATCTTCTCTTTGTTGATGATTTGTTGATCGTCATGAGAGCTAATATGCGTAATATTGAGACTTTAAAGTCAGTTTTCGATTCTTATTGTGCCTCTTAGAGGCAAATGATGTACTAATATTGGGATGAAGATCTGGTCAGGCAAACATTATGGCCAATTGATGCACAATGGGTCCTCGCAATCCCTCTTCCTCAACGCGACATGTCAAATTTTGTCGCTTGGAGTTACCTGACGCACAAATTAGGGGAGTAGTTTGGAAAGTTGGCACAGGAATTTTACAGCACCTCCCAGACGTGAGATCCAACATGGATCAACGGCACGCGGCCGTTCTGACGAATGCTCTCTGATCAAACAAATATGTGGACTGCTCCGATTTGCCTAGGATAAATACGGTTCAATCTGTTAATGATCGGGAGCTTGTTTCCCGATACGGATTGTGCATTTTTCTTCTACAGAGATTCCTAGGATGATGGATGCGATTCAGCAAAAAAATTCTCAGGGGTGCAGCTATATCATAGTCAACTGAGACTTAACCAAGTGACCGAATATACAAAAATGAAGAAAGAATAAATTAAAATAAAATTTTACACGGATCTCCAGGTAAGATCTCACGAAGATAACATCAACTGAGACTTCGTTAAGTCTCAGTCGACTGAGATATAGCAATCCCGTTTTCTCAGAGCAACTTTTAGATTTGGCTTGCTTAGACGACACATTTCTCCAAATGTTAATTGTAACATCTGATATCAAGAGGTGCAAACAGGTTTGACATAATTTTACACAATAGCAGCTAGTGATGGGCACTTGGACATTTAAGGCTCAACCATCTGTTGCCTCAGCTGAAGCAGCACAGCAACGGAGATATTCAAACGAAACGAGCTCGCAATCATTCTACTACCTCCACTCAGGGCTAAGGCCAGACTACTAGCTCCAGTGATGGCTAAGAACAGATATATCTAACTCTGGAGTCTAAAAAATTTCATGCTGTATCTTCTGATTTAACATCTGTTTCCCCGGCATGTACCCTCCGTCCAATTGATGCTACCGCCGATTGTAACATCATCCCTCTCCAGTCTCCAGCGATGAAGTCAGCTTTTGCACAGGCATCAATAGCAGTACGAGCCGCCATCAGTTGTCTGTGCCGAAGTAGCGGTCACCATACTCTCCCAAACCTGGGATGACTCTGAATTCCTCGCTCAGCCCGGTATCTATCTCTGACGTTACAAGCTTCAACTTCGGAAATCGCGTACACACGCATTGAATCCCTTCGGGTGCCTACAAGGAGTTGAAAACGGGCTGGTGTGACAAGAAAAAGAGACAAGGAGTAAACTGATTCCAGTATGCTAAGAGGTTTACCGAGATGAGAGTGAGGAATATGATCCTCTCCTCAGCAACGCCTTTCCTTCGAAGAAGATCTATAGCTTGATTTGCTGAGTTCCCTGGGAGAAAAAAGGCAGAAGTAGAACACTTCAGTCACGAACAAATCGAGTGATAACTTGTCCAATATCAATTCAACTGCAGATGGCCGATCGAATTACAGATTTGTGGACCTAAAGAACAATAATCTACAGTACTATATATGAGCAGAAGCATATCCTCCAAAGCAAACAATGCAGCGCCAAACTTACACTGTTTATTGAGCACATGGTTAAATATATTTTACATCAAATTTACCAAATCAAGGCATTTCCCGACAGATAAACCAACAAAGAAGAAGTTTGAAATCTTTAATTGTACGAGGAAAAATTATCACTGGGTTAGATTTGGTATCAGGATATCTCATAACATCCAGATACGTTTCTGTGAATGCATGCCATATGTATAACTGCATCAAACAAAAAATACTCATATATTATCATACAAAGCAGTGCTTTCAATAAGAAATACGCCCTCAGTTCCTAAATATAAGTCCTTTTAGAGATTCTAATATGGACTACATACGGAGCAAAATGAGTGAATCTATATTCTAAAATACGTCTATATACATCCGTATGTAGTCTATATAGAAATCTCTAAAAAGACTTATATTTAGGAACGGAGGGAGTACAATTATAGGGTATGCCAAGTGAAACTTTTACTAACACAGCCTAAATCACTTAAATTTAACGCCAACAAATAAATGATAGGAAATATAGGCAAACAAAACTGACCTGTGCCAAGCACCGGATCCAAAAGCAGAACATGTCGTTCATCTATATCCATTGGCAGTTTGTGGTATATGAGCTAGATGCAGAAAGTGTATTATAGTTATTGAGATTTGACACCATAGGAATCAAACCATTTTACAAATTTATTAACAAGTCATTAATCACAAGATCGTAGTGCTTACTTGCTGTCCATTATCTCCAACACGATGTATCAAAATTTTGCCAATTTTTATTCCTTTACAGCAAGCACGCAATGCATTCTCCATACTTTCACCACTGCAGTGACAATGCTGAATTTGTTTACAATAGTGTTGTTGCCTCAATATATATTAACAGAATGGGCGAGAAAAAAACATACTGCCAATATATATTTACAATAGTGTTGTTGCCTCAATACATGGCTGGTATGCAAAGAGTAAACTGCAACTATTTGGTATTTATAGACATCGGATCATAATGTTGAAACCAGATTCATGATTAAGTGGGACATGGGTTCAAAATTGTAGTCTGGACTCTGGAACTATAAAACTATCTTACAACTTGCTAAGACAATGGCACAGAGAAAACAAAAGGTTAGTGCCAGGACAGAACAGAATATATACTCATAATAAATTATCTTTTGCAGTACTCCCTCTGTCTCAAAATAAAGTTGAGACACTTATTTTGGGACGGAGGGAGTATTAACTAGCATCTCTAATAAAATGAACTTCTGTTCGAACATAGTTATTACTAAATGCAGTCTGCATGCCCGATGTTCAAAAAATTACTTCTGTCAATGGTGAGTGCTGTTGTGTTGGGTTGATATAACTATTTTCAGTGTTTACCTTCGGACAATAGACACTCCGCAGAGCTTCTTGCAGAAATCAACTCCCGTATAAACAGATCCTGGACAAACAAGTAGAGCATCACATAAAATGTTTGGCACGCATAAATAAATACAAGCATGTGTGCACCTAGCATTACAGAAAACAACTGAAAACATATAAATATATGAAAATGGCCAGAGCTCCAGGTTTCCAGAAGACAACATTTTTTCATGCATATTAAATCAGAGCATCCAAATTCATATGTTCGCAGCACAAAACAAATTGCTGCTTTCAAGGAGTACTAATTTATCGGCATATAAAGTTAGGTGACAAACTCCAAGGCTCATTAATGGTAGAAATAGTAAGCATGAGCCCATGTCAACGAGCTTCATTTTCCATCTAATACTGTGTAACATCAAAGCTATAAAGAAAAACTAACTCTTAAGGGAATAGACTCTTCATATTAACAAGCTTCAGTTTCTACCTACTACTGCATAACATCACAGCTACAAATCAAAAATAATCCTAGTGGGGCATAAACTCTCCATATCAACAATTTTCAATTTGTACCTAGTACTGTGTAATATCAAAGATATTAATAAAAAAATGTAATTCGAGGGGAAATAAGATACTAGCATCTAGCCCAACATTAGTCAGTAAATCGATTCTATTTTACTTCCTATTATTGTTGAAGTGGAAATGTTTGTCTTTACAACATTTCAGAACTTATGGTGTAAACTATTTTAGCAATAAAATTTCGTAGGTATAAATTCTTCTAGTTGATCAAACAACAATTATTCTAGGAAATCAATCAAAGTGAAAAACTTCTCGATGAAACAGTACTTGAAATGCAAAATCGAAAAGTGAACAACTAAGTGAAAAAAGATACGCAATGCCATTTGCAAACTACCTGTTGGAGTAATAATCTGCTTTTCTGTAAATGGCAAATGGCCCAAACCATGCTCAACTACCTAACATGACATTATTCAAACAAACGGGAGACCAGTTAAATCAATTTAAAACTCAGTGCAATTAACTCAGCATAAAGTTGATAATAAGATAAAGGCTATGGAAACAAGAGATGTACCAAACGTATTAATCGATCTGAATAAAAGACAAAGTCAGGTGTAGTGATATCCCTATCACGAATCAGAGTATGCATTCCTCGGATCTGACAAATTCATCATAAAGGCAACTTCAAAATACAATGAAAAACAGTATGATGCTTAATCAATGAAGATGATTAACTTTACCTGGAAAGTTGATTGAACTACAAAGACGTTTCGGAAGACTTTGCACAAGTCATGCATACCAAGCTTTGTACGAATATGTTGAACGATCAGGTCAATTGCAACATGGTTATCCCCTCCGCGTGGTATGATCACATCAGCATATTTCTTTGAAGGCAGAACAAAATCATCAAATGCTGGCTTCACAAACCTCCCATACTGAGATGCCAAAAGAATTGCATATTACATCACAGGCATTCACATATCAAGAAACAAATAGACAGTATCTTCTTGCAAATCACAAGGATAAAATCTAAAACAACAGCAGAAAATCTACAATAGTTAACCTACCTGATCAAGCACCGAGCTAACATCTCTACCTCTTTCAACAGTATCACGCCTTATTCGCCGGGCAAGCCTAATATCTGCATCTGTTTGGATACACCATGGATGCAAGAAAGTGAACAAAATTTAGCTACCAGCATGAAAATTATAGAGAACAAGTCAAATGCGTATAAGTGCACTGTACACGTAACACAGACCTGTGTCCACAAAAATTTTCATGTCCATCAGATTGCGAACCCTTTGATCATGGAAGACTAAAATGCCCTCCAAAATAATGACATCTGATGCATTGACCTTGCAAAATGAAATTTGACAAGTCATTTAGTAGGCGAAAAGGTTCATGATTAGACCAGTTTTCCTACTTGTCCAGTACTTCCAACTAATAACCATCTCGGTTGACGTTTCCAGGTACTGATAGAAGCCAGCAAACATAATACTGAAATATAATCATTCTAAAACTTACAACCTGAAATAAATATATATCAAGATATTCAGTAGTACTACTTCAAGGAATTGTATTCTTTATCACAGCTTAATAAAGTTTACTTCAAAATTAAGAATACAGTCTGCATAAGTTCACAAGTCAGAATAGTGCAGAGTTTTGGAAGTAGTTTGCCTGTTCATACAAATGTCTATGACATGATCATAAAATGTTCCACGCATTATGCAATAAATTTTCATTCTCAAACCAGTATTATTTTCCAATGTCTCACATAGAAAGCAAATAACATGCCCTGTACTTTCAATATTTCCCATAGAAAGCATAGGCTTGCACTCTACTATAGAAAATACCAGATGGTCATATAGTTGTACAGATAGAAAAAAGGCTTCACTCAAAGTTATAGCAAAATAATTCTCAGAAAGAGTTATTGAAAAGTCCAATGAGCTGGACTCAAAATTGTAAACACGGGAAACTTCTTCATATCAACAAGTTCATAAGGCATAACTGATTACTACCAACCTTACGGAACCTTTCCGAACACCTTCGGTGATTTTTGAAGTCATATATAGGAACATTTACAGGCAATGCACGTTTTAGTTGCCCCATGCATTCAAGAAGTTGCTCCGTATCAAATGCATCTGTAAACAAAGAAAGCATCTGCTTCACATTCCACGAAACAATAGACAGCTCGTTCTCTGATCGATAACAAAGGTAGCATATTTCCAATCAACATGAAAAGTGAAATACCAGGATGATCGAAGTTGTAGTCCTGAGCACTTGCAGATTCTTCAGCAGTTAAGCCACGGTAGAATGAATCCTACAAAATCAAAAGCCATACTGAAAATTAGGCATGTCCCGGAAATGAAACTGGTCACCCATTGACATTTGCTGTAAGAATTGTGTGCGACTGGCTTTATTGCGACTTCATTGTTCAGTTCTAAAGGTGCGAACAACAGCAGATCATTAGGTGTCTGTACACGCATTGTTCAGTTCCCGGGCTAAGTGATGGCTATGCTAGCACGACAGGCCTTCGAATTTGATGAACTGCAGCACTTGGACACGACAGACAAACTACAAAGCATGATTCTACTGCAGGAGGTGGTGTCAAGTGAGGATCGCTATCAGGCTCGTAACGCAAAGCATATCTAATCTCCGTAGAGTAGCGACAGTGAGTGAACAGACCTGGTTGACGAGCACGACGCGGTGGTCGTGCAGCTGCTGGATGATCATGTCGCACACGGTGGTCTTCCCCGAGGCCGTCCCGCCCGAAACCCCTGGACAGACCACGCGAACAGTTAAGTATCAGCCAGAGCTTCAGAACCACGCCACACTGAGCGACTGGCCAGTGGGGGAGCAGGGCGCTGGAAAAAAATACCGATGACGAAGGGCTGCCTGAGTGAGGAGGGGGAGGCGACGTCGGCGCCGGCGTGGGCGTGGGCGAGCCCGTTGGCGAGGGCGGCGGCGGCGCCGGCGGAGGTGGAGGAGGAGGGGGAGGAGGGCCCGGAGGGGGCGGGGAGGCGCAGCGCCTCGAGGCGGAGGCCGCTGAAGTGGGCCCCCACCGCGGACTCCATGGCGTCGTCCACCGCCTTGTCCGGCATGGCGTCAGCGGTCTCCGGTCGGTCCCGCCGCGCCGCCGCCGCGATCGATCGGGATTCGGGATTCGCTCGCTCGCTCGCACGCACGGCGGCTTCGCGGGTCCTGCTGTGCTGACTGCTCTCCCCGACCCGGATCCGCTCGCGAGTCGCGGTCGGGTTTTTGAACTGACGGGAAAATAATTAGTTTCCCCGAACGACACGTGGTGCGTGGGGCCGGTTTTGCTCGTGGAGGGGAGGGGATGGGTGCGTGCGCCGTGGACTGGGGGAGTGGCGGGTGGGCCCGCCGATGGGGATGGGAGTCACGGCGCAGGAACACCTCGCGCACGCAGGGAGCACAGGATGGCTCGGTGGGGTGGGGCCGGTGGCTGGGTGTACGATCTGATCACGCTGCTTTTCTCTTCTTCTCAACGACAAGGCCGTGAAGCATGTTGATCCGTTTGAGTTTGCTGCCACTGCTCTGTCGTCTATCAGCGGTAGAGTATATAATACGGTTGCATCAGTAGCATGAGTATGCGTGACCCAGTTTAGGGTATGGATGGATGGACAACTGATCGATCAACGTGCGATGCACATGGCTCGAGACGTCTTCGTACTGGTGTTGAGAAAAACGAAACTACTTTGTGCACGACGTGCATGGCCGATTTGTGCACGACACATAATCGGACGGTGTTGTGGATGTTGCTTCCTAACACCAACGGCTTGATTAACACCATCGTTCATAAATCGTGTGAGAAAAAAGAGACCAGGACCAATCTGATTCCGTTCCTATCGACAACATATGCCGCCTCGCCGTGTCCTCCTGTTTGGCAATGGTATTGTGACAGGGGAACGACGAATCAGATCCGAAGCTCCAACCTGCGACGCACAGTGAACCAGAAATATCGCACGGTAGTACGTATGCCTTTCATGTCACTACAAGACCCAGACAGCGTGAAAGCCAGGGCACATTTTATTCGGAACCGCAAAACTGCTGACTGACCGTCGGTCGCGCAGAGTGGTTATAGTGTACAGCAGAAGAAACATACGTCCGTCAGAGCGAGCGGAGCTACAGATGATCAGCTCTTGATCTGCGACGCCTCGACGCTCTTGCGCAGCGCCGAGATGACCTGTCCGGGGTCGGGTGCGCCGAACACGGAGCTCCCGGCGACGATGCAGTTGGCGCCGGCCAACGCGGCGGCGTCGATGGTGGAAGGACCCAGGCCGCCGTCCACCTACACAAACAATACCACCGGATCGGATCAGGGAACGAAACACCACGAGAAGATCGCCTATGGGCGTCTGTGATGTGATACTAGCTCAGCATGGATCGCATTGTAACTGCACCTCAATGTCGAGGGACGGGTACTTCTTCCTCAGCGTACGCACCTGGAGAAAATAATCCAGGTTACAGACAGGAAGTGATCAGAACTATCCTAGATAAGAAAAGGTAAAAGTATCGACCCGACCCCCGAAAACAAAATGGATGGGTACCTTATCCATCATCTCCGGCATGAACTTCTGGCCACCGAAGCCAGGCTCGACTGTCATCACGAGAACCAGCTCTACAGGGGTTTCTGCTTCCACCTGTAAATACAGCTATTAGTAGAAATGCTAGCTAATCGGAGATCAGATGATTAAGTTTAGACAGGTCATCATAACAAAGGCCATTCATCTGCAATGGAAGATGTACTAGAGTACAGTAACATTCAGTGATGATTGTAAGAAGGGGAGGTGAAATGCGCCTGAACAAGGGAAACTGGATATGCTTGTGCCACGATCATTTTGATCAACAAATTGTGCTAAAAGTTAAACATAACAGATTACTACTTGAATGGATCAATGGACCAATGGTCCAGTATACGAGTGTACAACAACACTAGCACACACCTAAAAAAGAACTACTTCCTACATAAATCAGCTCTGGATGGGGTTTCAGTTCGGGACACGAAAGGACACAATGAACTTTATGCATTAGAAATAAAGCTAACTGTGCACGTTGAAAATAAATGCATACGAGCTCACTTCTCATGTTAGCTATTAATATGAAAAAGTTTCTGGAAAATGTATTCCAGTGGTTTTTCTATAATGTACAACATGATAACAAGAATAATTGTATGGGGCAAATGAAGTTACCAGGGGAAAAACATCTTCCACAGGAGTACCAGGCTTCAATGATACACCAGGCCGCATGCCCTTTGCTTTAATATTTTGGATGAGCTCTTTCCAGTTATCTGCACCAAGCTTTCCATAAGGCAACAAAAATCATGAAGAACCATTCGCAGATTTGTCAGCACGTGTTTATTTACCCCTGGCTACTTCTATATGGAATGTGAATCCTGAGGCACCAGCTTTCCCAAATGCCTCTACATAATCAGAAGGATTTGTGACCATGAGATGGCAGTCCAAATATGCCCTAGAAATCGAGAATAACAGTATTAGGTACATATAGCCTATACAAACAGAATCCATCAAAATGAACACAAGGCAAGGAAGGTCACCATACTTGGTGTGCTTCCTCAAGCTCTCGATCACTGGAGCTCCAATAGTTAAATTAGGAACGAAGTGCCTGCGTATGCAAACAACCATCTTCAAAATTGATAGTTCTTTTTGTCATCACCAAAATGGTCTATCATCAAATTTCCGAACAGGATGAATGAATTGTCCTTCAAACTTGATTCAACACATAACATAATAATGATATTTTGTTTGCATGCAGTGTTTCATCTGGGAGTTTTAGAAAGATATACAAGAGAACATCCATACATAAGATCCATATGATCCTCTTGACAAATATTTTTTTGACAAGATTCCCACGTGAAAAGAAAGACAGCGATTCATGTTGATAACTTGCTTCGATGATGTCCAGTTCATAACTAAAACAAACATCTTAAGCAAGCATTCTACTTTTCACCATCTTGGAAAAGGTGTCTAATTGCTCTCCCTTATGCTGACAGTGTGCGATTTCTGTCCGATCAAACAGGGGAACACCATCTCCATACTGACTGCAGATACCTCTTATCTTCATCATTAGTAACTTTGAATTTTCCTATTGTTTATTTTCAGAACAAAAGGTCGACATTCCTTTAAGAAGGCAAAATGTGAAAGAATAGTGCATATATTAAGCTGCTTCGTTTCCAGTTTGATCACATGGCTATCAGGCTAATTGTTTCCCTTCTTATATACATATTTTGGAAATCATGCTCTTTCTATGAGATATTATTAACATTTCGATCCATGAGCGGGATGTTTGAACAAGCAAGGTGTCTAAACAACGTAGCCGAAAATTAAATGGCAAGGTTGTCCATAAGTCGAAAAGCAATTAAGAGAACACACATGTGTGGGATGAAAATAAAGATCGTCTAGGTAGATGTAGCCTGTAGGCATGTATATGGTCACCTGCATAATTAGCTAGTTAGCTTAAACACCCAGTGCCAGCCTCTATGCTGGCATATAAAAAATAGGCAAATGTATCTTTCACCATTTGAAGGAAAGGCAGAGCTCTGACTGCATATTAAAAGATAAGGGATGGGCAGCGGTATGCGAGAATAGTTTTTTGGCACCATCAAGCTTCAACACAACTTAGTAATACATCAAAATTGATCTATCGCACCAGCAGTGGAAAGCAGGGACCAACTCACCCATCCTGCAAGGTGGAAAAGGAAGAGAGTGAGCATAAGACAGATGAACTTCCAAGCTTGAATGTCCATGATCAATGCATGCAATCCCTGTCTAACAGAAGAATGAAATGAGACGCAATCGCTGAGAGGAGCAAAATTAACTGAACTTGTATCAGATGCACGTTACAGGCAAGTTACTGCGACTAGTAAGTACTGGTACGCTCTCATCTTAGACGGGAACTAACGTGAACCTGACAGTACTCACGCTCTGAACACCGATGTTCAGACTAACCTTTCGGCAGCAGAAAGCAGAGCAGATATGACTGTCAATTATGAACAGATTATACCAGTCGCCTATGCTCTGCAAGCCATAGTCTCGTGCAGAAACAAAAAAGCATGGCAACTCCTCTGATTCAGTAATTCAATCCTATCCTGACGGACTCCGTTACAGTGCGCGGACCAATCCTACTCCTGGACGAATCAAAGGCCGGCACCGCGCGTGCGCTACTCACTGGTGCCCTCGAGGGCGGATCAAGCGAGCAAGCGGGTTTAGGAAACATGGTGGGGGAAGGGGGACGGGAGGGGGGATCGTACCATGACGTCCATGTGGAGCCAGTCGGCGCCGAGGCGGACCATGCGCTCCGCCTCCGAGGCGAGGTTGGCGAAGTCCGACGAGAGCATGGACGGCGCTATCTTCGCCGCCGCCGCCGCCGCCGCCATGCTGGTTGCTTCCGATTGGAGGACCGGGCCGGTGGTCGCTGGGGCAGGATGGGCGGTAGTTGGGCTCCAAAGTGGGGGAAGCGGGCGACGTTCCGTTCGGGTCTGTCTGGACGGGGAGGCGAGTTTCACGCTTGTGTTTGGGGCAGGTGAGCCGCCTATGGCCCACTCGTCAGTGGCCGGAGGACGGGCTGCTGCTGCCAGGGCCAACACAGTGCTGTTTTTTCCTTTCACCAACCCTTGGCCGTCGGCTAAGACGAATTATTTATTGAATTTCATGAATATAAAATCGAGACTTGTAAAAGGCTGTGAAATGAGAGCTTTGCTAGTTGCTACTCATGATACTGAAGATGGCGGGTGCACGAGGATTACATCATTTTGTGAGAGAGTAGCCTTAGATAGCTTGTGTGAGTGTGGTGTGCCGAAGACATTGTTCGCAAGGCGCTCTAGATTCTTGTAAATGTTTTTGCTTCCTTTTTATAAGAATATATACGTCATTGGCGTACTCTTGAAACAAAAAGATATTGTATGTACTCTCTCCGTCCCATAAGAACGTTTAGTATCAAAAACGTTTTTATATTATGGGACGGAGGGAGTATATTTCAGGCTAAACACATGGTAAGTTAGGGAAAATATTATTGCAACTCCAACAGCTCCCTTAATTATTTTCTTTGTAAAACTGGTTTTTTGGCCTTCTCGTAAAAGTAAGGTGAATTTATTTGAAAGCAACTTTTGTCATCTACTCTAAACTTTTTCCTCTAAATCTGGTGTTTTTATTTTTAATTAAATAAAAAATTGACTGGGACCCACTAGTCAGTGACACACGTGATGGCGGGTAGTGCGGTGGCCACCGGCGCGAGGCGGCGGGGCGGGGAGAAAAGACCACTTTTACGGGATCCTCTAAAGTTAAGGCCAGTTTACGGGGATTGTTGTAGATTTTTTTTTTATCAAACTTCCTGTAAATGGCGGTTATTTTAGAGATTGGGAAACTGTTGGAGTTGGTCTTCGTGTATGCGCTAGGGCTCCCCGAAGACGGCAAGATTGTCAATCAAAACATTGGAAACGTGATGCAATATCTTATGACATGTTTGGTTGCCCGCATACACCCCAACCAGGCCTGCGCGGTACGAAACGGGTTGGTTGGTTGCCATCACATCAAAATGTTGGCATGGACGAACCTTAAAGCACCTCTAGGTCTAGCTCAGGGGGATCAACCATTTTTCAATAGCCAAGTCCGAGCGATGCAACTCATGCCACGTCGATGACATAGGCTACACGTGAGGAGGCGTTCTCGAGACATCGCGTCGTTTCTCGAAGCGGCGACATAATTACCCTCACATTCCTTCACCATTTTCTCTCCCCTCTCTCCACTCTCCCCACTCTCACACCAGCGGCAGCGAGCAGGGAGCGACAAATTGCAAGGCGAGCACCGGTGTCGTTCACTGGCTTCACCACCGCACCGACATGACTTCGGCAATGGTGGTAAGCCCTTGCCCTCTCTTTCGATTACCTGCATTCAACTCGCGCATTAGATTGGATTTCTACATTCGATTCAAGTGTTAGGGATCAGATTGAATACAAGGGGGTTGGGGGATTGGATTTTCGCATTCGATTTGGCAGTATTCCAGCAATGGCAGTACTGAAAGTGCAATCATGCCCTTAATCATATTTTGATGTTGATGACAACATGTATGTTGGGACTAATCATGTTTATCAAGTATATCTCAGGATTATGTCTCAAAGGCCGTGTGTGGATCATGACTAGGGACAAATGCATATAACTCAAGATTGGAGATACAAGACATTAGCCTTGGCTTTGTTTACGGTTTGTTCTTGAGTATAGGGATCCCGCACTATTAAGAGGGGATCGTTGGATCTAATCAAAGACTTGCTCAAAACCCGCAACTCCTGTTTTTCTCTCTGGTCATCCAGTACTCTACGGACGTCCGGTCCCTCTCAGCTGTCCGGACGTCCGGCTCCCTCCGGTCGTCCGGTGTTCCCCTTACAGAAAGATATTTACGGATTTTCGAAACACTCCAGACGTCCGACCTCCGGATGGCCGGCATGTCTCGGACGTCCGGTATTTCCACCACAGAACCACATTTACGGATTTCCAGGCCTCTCTGGTTGTCCGGGCTCCGGACGACCAGCACGTCTCAGACGTCCATATCCTGTGTACAAATTCGTGGCTCATGTATTCCCAGCGGCCGGACGACCGATATCTGTTGGACGTCCGGACCTATTTGTGCCACCGGACGTCCGGTGTTGTCCGGACGTCCGACCCCTCCTGTGCACTTAAGTGGCCCAAACGGTCACTTTTCCACACCTACTACTATATACCTCTCCCTTCCACGGGATGAGGTTGTCCATTCACTTTGAGCTTGCCAAGAACACTCTCTCTCTCTCTCTCTCTCTCCTCCCTCTCTCTCTCTCTCTCTCTCTCTCTCTCTCTCTCTCTCTCTCTCTCTCTCAACCCTCTACATCAAAATCTAGATCCCCAAGTGATTTAGGAACATTTGAGAGAAGTTCTCTGATCAAGTGATAGATCCACTCCTTCCCCTTCTTTGCACCAAAGGAATTTGTGATTTGAGCAAGCCTTGAGCTTTTTCCCAACATTCTTATTACTCGTGGAGGTTGGAGACTCCTAGGCGGTAGGAGACTTTCGGAGAGGAATCAACCTTTGTGATTACCCCCGGAAAAGTTTGTGAGGGTTTGGAGACCACCCCAAGGTCTACCACTAGTGGTTGAGAAACGCCTTCATGGTGTTGTCTCAAAGGGAGAATAGGGTGAGCCTTCGTGGCGTTGGTGTGCCTTCATGGTAACATCCATCTCTCTAACGGTGACTAGCTTCCCTCCAAGGAAGTGAACATCGGCATACATCCTCGTATCCCGGAAGTTGCGGTTATTCCTAACCCTAACTTTCTACTTGTGGTTACTTGTCTCTTAGCACTTACTTATATCATATTGTGCTTGCTTACCTACGTGCTCATGTTACTTGCTTAGTACTTTGTACTCACTTGCAATTGTTAGGCTCACCTTCATATTCCGCATTATTGCCTAAAATTGCTAAGTAATAATTAAAATTTGTAATTGTACCTATTCACCCCCCCTAGGTCCATCTTGATCATTTCAATTGGTATCAGAGCCTCGTGCTCTATTCCTGTGGCTTAACCGCCCTAGAGCAAGATGAACCCGGATGGGCCTCCCCTGGTTGCAGATCCAAAGGATAAAGGCGAGGCTTCTTCTGAAGTCAAGTCCTTACGCCCGAGGATCCGAACGGCCCTGCTAAGCAAAAAGAGGAGCATGATGCTTCTCTTGAGGCCTTGGTCCAAATGAGATTAGCCACGTTGTCCACGGTGCTTGGACCACTCTCGGGTGGTGCGGCTTCGAGGCCAACTGTGCCTGCTCCGTCACTTGGTTAACAACCTCTAGCAATGAACCCTCTAGTGTTCCTTGGCTTTATGCAAGACCTCAGGTTGAGAAACCGAGATATAATCCTCAAGGCAAACCTCCTTTACTTAGTGCCACTTCTACTTTTGCCTTGTGGAGAGTTGCTATGCAGGATCATCTTCGACATGGAAACGATGAGATGCTGGAGATCATGGAGTATGGTTATCATGTGGTTGATCCAAAGAACCCTACACCAAGAGAAATCTATGACAAGAATCTCAATGACACTGCAATCATGTGTATAAGGAGAGGTATGGATGACAAGCAAAGGAGACCGTTCATACACATCACAAGTGCCAAGGAACTATGGGAAAGTATTATAAGATCCAAGACTGGCACCTCTACCCTCCGGAGTGCTCAATATGAAATTGCCAAGGGGCAATTGCAAAACTTTTGTATGGAGAAAGGTGAAACCCCCAATCAACTCCTTGAGCATCTCATGACCCTCACTGCCGACATTGAGTCATGTGAGTGTGACAAGACACAAGATGGATTCAACATGACTAAGCGATTCCTTGTGGATAAGTTGCTTCATGCTCTTGCCCCATATCACCATCAAATGGTGTGGGACATAAGACAACACCATGCCTTCAAGGAAATGACTACAGATGACATCATATCCACCTTCCAACTATTTGAAGAGTCAAAGGCTAATGCCACAAAACATCTTGCCATGCATGGTACCCCATCATCAAAGATCAATCTTGCATTGAAGGCCAAGCATGTACGTGAAGATGAGCAAAGTGAAGAGGAAGAAGAAGATGATAATGATGAAGATGGTGATTAGATTGAATCTGATGAGGGCCCTTCATATGAAGACATGGCTCTCTTTGTCAAGAAGTTTAGCGCGGGAAAATTCAAGGGAAGATTTCAAAAGAAGAAAGTAAGAAAATGCTACAACTGTGAAGAAACCAACCACTTCTCCAACGAGTGCCCTTATGAGAAGGGAGAGGATAAACCAAGGTTTCCCAAGACCTTTCCCAAGAAGAAGTTGCCAAATCCTTTGAACTCCAAGCTCAAGAAGAGAGATGGGAAAGCAATGGTTGCTCAAGAAGAATCCGATCCGGATGATGTTAGTGGTGTTGCCGGAGTTGCTCAAGACTCTCAAAACACTTTGAGGTTAGTAAACAAGAGTGGTGATGTGGTCACCTACAACTACATGAAATACTACAATGGAAACGCTCACAAGTGCCTAATGGCAAAAGCCATGGTAGAAGATGGAGAGGACCAAAGTTCTCCTGACAAGGTCAAGGTAACTCCACGATCAAATCCTCCTCTTTTCACTCCTTCTACTCATAGTGATGAGTATCTTGATGCGGAGGATAGTTATGAGGATGATGATCTAGATGATCCTATACTTGCTAAACTTAATAAGTTCATGTGCTCCCTCAAAGGAAAGAAGCTCACTATGTTTCGTATGCTTATGGAGATGGTGAGTAAGCACACCATCACCATTAAGGAACTCGAAACCCTCGTCACTGAGGAAAAGTAAAAATGTGAAATCCTTGAGCGGAAAGTCCAATATGAGGAAGCACGAAATGATGAACTATGCTTAAAAATTGGTGCAAATATTGATGTTCATACTAAAGATCTTGCCTCCTTGAAAAAGGCTATAGACTCTTGTGAAGAGTTGATGAATGATAAAAGTAAGCTTGTGAAGTCTCATGCTTCTCTCTCTAAGGATTGTGAGCTTCTATCCGTGTCCCTCAAGACTAAGTAAGAAGAGCTCACCCTTCTTACAAAGAGTTTTGAGATGCTCAAACTTACTTATCTTGAAACTCTAGCTAAGGCTTACTCTTCTCCTATTATCAATGTTGATGCTTGTACTACTAACTCTAGTAGTGATCTAGCATCTATTCTTGAGGAAAATCGTTTTCTCAAGGCTCAAATCGAGAAAGGTCTCATGACATGTACTCAAGGGTAAAAGAACCTTAATGAGATATTGAGCCAACACAATGAGGTGTTTGCCAAAGAGGGACTCGGGTTTGACCCAAGCACATGCAAGAAGAAGACATCCCCTCAAAAGTGCACAACCCCTCTAAAGGAAACATTTGTACGAGAAGGGCATAAGGAAAAAGGTAAGGTTGTTAGTGGGAAGGCCACAAGGGGCATGCCCACTGTCGGTGTCAAAACTGGCGGATCTCGGGTAGGGGGTCCCGAACTGTGCGTCTAGGCGGATGGTAACAGGAGACGAGGGACACAAGGTTTTACCTGTGTTCGAGCCCTCTCGATGGAGGTAATACCCCACGCCCCGCTTGATTAATATTGATGATATGGGTAGTACAAGAGTAGATCTACCACGAGATCAATGAGGCTAAACCCTAGAAGCTAGCCTATGGTATGATGGTTGAGATGTAATGTTGTGTCCCACGGACTCACGGCCCTCCGGTTTATATAGACACCGGAGAGGCTAGGGTTACAGAGTCGGTTACAATGGTAGGAGATCTACATATCCGATTGCCAAGCTTGCCTTCCACGCCAAGTAAAGTACCTTCCGGACACGAGCCGGAGTCTTCAATCTTCTATCTTCGTAGTCCGGGAGTCCGCGGATATTGATAGTCCGCTGTCCGGACACCCCTAATCCAGACTCCTCAAGAGTAGCCCTCGAACCGGTCTTCAATGACGATAAGTCCGGCGTGCATAATGTTCGGCATTGCAAGGCGGGTTCCTCCCTTGAATAATCCGAGAGGATAATGAACACCAGGATAGTGTCCGCTCGCAAAATAATTTCCACACTCCAACGTAGAGAGAATAAAACACATACACCGATCCAATCGCTAACGTATTATGCGGCATGACATCACACCGCAGCCAAGCCTTCGTTTTAATTGTTTTACTATTCCACCTCAAAGACGTTTAGCGAAGCGGCTTCCTTGGCACGCCCCGTCAAGCGTAGATCGTGTTCCCCTCTTCCGGATTCTCATCAATACGTGCGTAGTAACCCAACGCGCCATTGATGGTGGCGCTTGGGGATTAAGCGAGTTTTACCAGCCGGTGAGGGACGATAGTTTTGTCCGCCTATATATAAGGGATAAGGATTTACCTTCTCACCCACGCCTTCTTCCTCCTTTGCTCATCCGTCCTCGCGAACCCAAGCTCCAACGCCAAGCTCAAGATCCCGCCGACCCTTCTCCGAACATGTCCGGAGGGGAGGCAAGTGGATGACCTCTACCGCCAAGGAGGAGGACATCACCAAACCGCGCGACGCCGGATACCTCTCCGGAAACATTGCGCATCGGCCGCCCGACGCGGGCAGCTCGTTCTACCCCAAGACCTCACGAGGGTCGTTTCCTTCCCCACTTCCTCCGCTGGATTGGGCTTTTCGCCCATCCATTCGTCCGGGGCTCATATTTTACTACGGCTGGATTTCCACGATCTAGCGCCGAACTTCGCCCTCAACATCTCGGCGTTTATCATCGTGTGCGAGGCTTTTCTCAGCATCCAGCCCCACTTCGCCTCGTGGCTCAAGACCTTCAACGCAAGTCAAGATCGTGAAGGGGCGCAAGCGAATGCGGAGGTGCTATGTTGGGCAGCCGCCCAACGCCCCTTGGCTAGAAGGGACCTTCGTGGACTCCGTCAAGGTGGCAATCGGGTGGTTCTATATCACCGAGCCGCGAGCCTACATGGGCGGCGGCCCCGATTCAGATCTCGAATCCCCACGCAGCTCACCTCTTGGAAAGAGAAGGGCTTGCATTGGGGTAACCCGTGGAGGTGACGGACTTCAAACTCGCATCAAAAAGCTGGTGAGCAATGGGCTCCACTCGCCGACGTAGTCCAGTCATGCTCCTCCGCGGATTCTCCCATGCCAAGAAAGGGCTTTTACTCGTGGGAGTTTAATCCGGAACAGCACCAAACGCTGAGCGGGCTCTTCGATACAACATATGAAGGCGCTGGAGGGTGCTATTCAAGAGCGCCGACGCCAAGATCCGCGATCAAGACCGCGGTTTCAGCTTGCGGTCTCCGACCGACGGAGTAAGTGATTCGACCCCATTACGGGACACTTGCAGTAATTTAGATTGACTCTAGCGAGGTTTTTAATCTGCTCTTTCCTTTGACAGAATGGATGGAGAAGGCCGAGCTGATTATCAGCCCGGCTCCCATGCCGAAGAACCATGAACGCCCAATTAGCAAGGTTGCTGGTTCCGCACGTCACGTGGTGCCGGAGAAGAAGGCCAAGAAGGTGGCCACGGGACTCGAAGAGTTCCAGAATCAACGTCGCCCGACGACGACGAGGATTCCTCCCCAAGACGAGGAAGAAGAGGAGGAGTACTCTCTCCGCAGGAGGGGAGAAGAAGAGGAAGGCCTCCCCAATCGGGCGGCCAAGGGTCCAAGAGGGGAGAATCATACCTCGACAGTTTCGCCAACATCAGCGTTGGCGAGGAGGAGTAACCTCAAGGGCTCGGCGTCCGCAAAATCGTAAGTTGCCGGATCATTCATATGCCAGATATAGTATGTCACACAGTGTCCTTCTAATGCCGCACTATTTCTTTAGTCCGCGGTGACGACTTTCCGACTCAATGCGCTGGTCGTTGGCGCCGTCGGATGTAAATTCCATCCCGACTGCCTCTACCCCATGCGCCGAAGACGACGAGGCGGAATCCCATAGGGGACGCGCCAGAGGAGGCTCCGGAGCCGCCGTCAGGCAGCCTCCGGACTTTTGCGCGGACTCGACTCCGAACCCGCAACGGTTCCAGAGTCCGCAAGCAGCCCTCAAAGGAGGGCAGGACCGTGACGCCGGCAGCCCCCGTCCGACCGGAGGCACCGGACAACTCTTTGGGGCGCCAAGCGCGCCCATCGAGGAAGAACACCGCACTCTCATGAGTGCGGTGATTGAGAAGGTCCAGCTCGCTAAGGGCGGGCTGACCGAAGCCTGCAACAGCCTTCTAATAGGCTTTGAGGTAAGAACTTTAAAATTAAGCGATATAACACCACATAGACAGTAGCCCCTAATGCTTAGTCCGGTGTTCGGAAAGAAAAGACGGACTGAGGATCTTTAACAAGATATACATGGGGTTTCTAAAATATGGGTTTGCAGGCTGCATTGTTGACTTCTGCAGGCTGACAGCTGGAGGTCGAGGCGCTGAAGAAGGACCTTGAGCGGTCGGAGCAAGAGCTCGGCCATGCCAAGAGGCAGCTCAAGGAAAAAGAAGGTGAAGAACACCACTTTAAATATGTACCTTACAGAAAAGGGTTTTGGTTGCAAACAAGATTAACAAGGATAAAATGTGCAATGCAGGGGCCACGAATGAGGTGGTAGCCCTGAGAGATGCCGTGTCCGTGGCCGAACGCAATGCGGCCATGGAGCGGACTGAGCGAGAAAAGCAAGCGGCGCTGGTGGCGGAGGTTTGGCAAGAGCTCCAGGCTCTCATGAAAAAGCATGAGAGTTTGGAGCGTGACTCCAAGACTCGAGAGTCCGAGCTTGCCTCGGCTCTCGAAAGTGCCAAATCCGCCAAGGCCGAGGCCCAGAGGGCCCGTGAGGAGATAGAGGACATGAGGAAGATAGCAGCGGGTAAGGCGTTTTTCATGCAGAGCAAGCATGTTAATGTAAATTACCGGATACTTACCCAATTCGGAGCTCTCGGGGCATTTGCAGATCTGCGCCAGAGTGCGAGTGATGCCGCTGCGTTCTATCGTGGCGAGGAGGGAGCTCAACGGAGAAGGTCTTCGGTCTCAAGACGCCGAGGCCGCCATCCGGTGCCCCAAGCGACCGGTGAAGCAACTGGTCGAACTCCACAAGGTAGTCAAGAGGCTATGAAGGGCCTCATAGTCCGGTGTGGCTGGTCGAGGCCATGCCCGCAGCTACTTTGGCCTAGTGCGATGGCTAGTGGATGCATGCCCTAGGCTGGATGTGATCAAGCGCTCGCCTGCGCTGAAGGCGCTCGTCGAGCCCTTGCCCGCATAAAGGTGCAATGGGGCAAGCTGGATGCGAGAAGCTTCACGGATCCCGCCGGGCAAGGAGCACCGTGCACGGAGCGATATTATAAAGTAGTCTGAAGGGAGCCCGCGATATCGCGGATGAGTGTCCCTTAATGTAATCCTTGAGTGAACTCATTGTGTGTTTATCCCGTGCGCCAAAACTAAGTTTATGTGCGCTATGAGCAACGCTTTGTTTAATTTAAAATATTACCTTCATGCGGTCGCTTGTTAAATCGAGAGATGGCAAGTCGTTGGCTTCACCCCGAGCCACGAGTTTGGGGTGTTCGTGATAAACTTGAGCACTCTTGTTCCCATCTTTGGGTCCATCTAGGAGGCACTCAACACGATTTAACCAGCGTCCGGACTTATAATGCTTGAACACTCTCACTTAGCCATAGAATTCTATAATTTTAATTTCGTGAAGCCCCGGTATTCGAAGACCGAATCTGGGCGCTATCCACGCCTTCGTCGGACATAATCCGAACTTCGCTCAAGCGGCATGAGTCTTTAGGGACCAAGAGACCTCTCGAACAGCGACAGACTCTCGCCTTATCATGCCGCCGTTTTAGCTTTCCATCGAGGCGTTAACCCGCCAACCGGGCGCAATCGCAGTGGTTCTCCTAGTGCCACCTTAGCCGACGGAACGGAACGTAAGGCACCAAAACATAGGAGCCGGGCAAACCCAACTATTGACCCAAGACATGATTTGGAGCTGATTCATATAGTGCTATAAGTTCGGGGTGCCGCACTTTGTGAAAGTGTTCGGACTTAATCACACCGTAATATGGGGAACAGAAGCCCCTGGTGTATTCGACCGTACCAAAGTGTACGGGTGCAATATGTCACATGGTGAACATTTGTAAAGGATAACGCGATTGCCGTGAAAAGGTAATAAACTTGCAAAAAAGGTAAGTGCTGTGTTATTTATGATGAAGTTCGCTAATAAAGTTTAACCGATACAAATAGTGCGGTAAGCAAGGGATTCGGACTAAATTAGCGTGTCCCCCTTCAGGGATAAGCCACAGACTTGGTGTATGTAGTTGAATTTAATGCTCGTAATGGAGACCACCTGAGTGTCGTCGCCTTCTTTAATCCCTGATTGTTGTATCGTGAGTTCGGCAAGTTCACCGACGGGCAGGGCTTCTATTTGGTAGAGTCCTGCATATATAAAAAGAAAAGATAAAGAATAACACCAAGGGGGGCGCTAGCACGAGCCCCTGGTGCGGTCGAGCCGCACTTTTCCATCCTTGAGGTGAAGCCCCTCCCCTGCGCCCATGGTATCTCCAAAGCGTAATGATGTACGCGGAGTGTTATTCTTGTGATAATACGCGGGCGAGGGTGGGGTCGACATACGCTGCGTGCTCGATCGCTACCGGTGGTCTTGGTTGGTGCTGCTCAGCGCGCTTTAATGTGTCCGGATTTTTAGTTGCCGGACTAGAGAATTGCCGAGAAGGCTGCTCTGATTTCGCCGTGAGAGCATTGCCAGATGTTCCTCCGCACGGAGGAGCGCTCAGTATTCCCATTGACCGTAATGACTCCACGAGGGCCCGCATTTTGAGCTTTAGGTATGCATAATGTGGCACGCGCTGAATTTTGCAAACGCTGACGTCCGAAAGCAGGCATGATAGCCGCCACGAACGGGACTATATCAAGATTAACTCTTCGCTTCGAAATTATCCGAGGATCTCAAGACCACTTCAAAGGTGATGAGCCTCGCATAGCTTGGCTTCCACTCACGGGATTACACCTTTAAAGGTTGTCTTAGTAGGTTTGATCCTTGATGGGTCCATGCCCATTTTGCGACCGTGTCCCGATAAAGCAGGTTCAAAGCCGCCGCCATCCATCAGGACTCTTGTGAGGTGAATCCATCGACGATTGGGTCTAAGACCAACGCGCGAATCCGCCATGGCGATGTTAGTCGGGTGGTCTCGCCGATCGAAAGTGATCGGACAGAGGACCATGGATTGAATTTCGGGCGATGGCTCCATCGCATAGACGCCCCAGAGTGCGCGTTTCTCTCCCTCTTGGGTATGTGGGTCGCGAGATCATATTCACCGCTCGCACTTATGGGGAAACCCTTCTATCCTCTGTTGTTCGGCGGCCGGGTCTCTTCCTCGTCGTCGCTATTTAGCCCCTTGTCACTGTGTTCGGCAATTGACTTGCCGGCCTGCCTGAACACCCAACAATCTCTATTGGTGTGATTAGCTGGCCTTTCCGGGGTGCCATGTATCTCGCATGAGCGGTCGAGTATTCTATCCAGATTGGACGGGCCCGGGGTTGTTCTTTAAATGGTTTCTTCCGCTGACGGGTTTGAGTCATGAATCCGCATTGACTGCCAGATCCTCTTTGCCGCCGCCGTTAGTACGGCGCTTGTTTTTGATTCGTCGTGACTGCCGTGGTTGTCCTTAGAACCGGACTGCCAGAATTTTTATGAGATTATTGCTACGGGCTAGCCAGCTATCCTCTCCCGCAAAGCAGTCATCAATGATGTGAGGGCTTCCATGGATTTCGCTTCTCCCGCCCTGTGTGCGGGCTAGCCATTCGTCCCGGATGTTGTGTTTGAAGGCTGCAAGGGCCTCCGCATCCGGACAATCGACGATTTGATTTTTCTTCGTCAAGAACCGTGTCCGTAACTGCCGGCGATTAAATGCGTTGCTGAATAATGTGGCTTAGGTCGTCGGCATCTGGAGGTCGCACGTATGTACCTTGGAAGTTATCAAGGAACGCGGCCTCTAGGTCTTCTAAACACCCAATTGACTCTGCGGGCAGGCTGTTAAGCCAATGCCGAGCTGGTCCTTTAAGCTTGAGTGGGAGATATTTGATGGCGTGTAGATCGTCACCGCGGGCCATATGGATGTGGAGAAGATAATCTTCGATCCACACCGCTGGGTCTGTCGTGCCATCGTAAGATTCGGCGTTCACGGGTTTGAACCCTTCGGGATCCGTGATCCATTACTTCATCGGTGAAGCATAACGGGTGTGCGGCGCCTCAGATTAAGTAATATCGCGACGCAGCTCGAGGGAGCGCTGTCTGCTGTGTTCGGCTCGGCCGGCGTTATGTCCG
Source organism: Aegilops speltoides (assembly GCA_021437245.1). NCBI lineage: Eukaryota > Viridiplantae > Streptophyta > Magnoliopsida > Poales > Poaceae > Aegilops > Aegilops speltoides. The sequence goes on from CM038145.1 coordinate 362,239,067, forward strand.
GCACGACGGTATTCGTCGTGGCTCGTAGGGCGCCCACGTGATCCATAAATGGATCTGGATTGCCTTTCTTTGTCCTCCAAGATGTCTCGCAAGTCCGGCGCGTTCCCTTTTGGCTTCGTACTCCTGGATCGATGTCGGGGTACGGTCTTGGCTGGGGCCTTGAATGCTTCTCTGTCGCGACCACGGGACGGTCGGTCAGCCATGTCGTGCGCTGGTGATGAAGGTACGATGCTTCCTCCTCTAACTGGGAGCAGCTTGCGCCTTGGGTAACTTTTGGAGGGAGTTCGAGTTTATACTCTTCGGCCGCGAGGACTTCTGTCCATCGATCGGCTAGCAGATCTTGATCAGCTTAAAGCTGTTGCTGCTTTTTCTTTAAGCTATTTGCTGTGGCTATAAGCCTGCGCCTAAAGCGCTCTTGTTCGACGGGATCCTCGGGTATGACGAATTCGACATCATTGAGGCTCGCCTCGTCTTCGGAGGGAGGCATATAGTTATCGTCCTCAACCCCTTCGTCTGCCGTCCTACCGTGAGGGCTTGCTTCTGCGTCCTCCTGCGCTGAACCTTGCAGGAGGAGGTCGTCTTTGGCACTCTCCGGAGTATTATTGTCTCCCGTGCCGGATTCTCCATTCTTGTTGTGGCGGGATTTAGAGCGGCACCGCTGACACCGGCGTTTAGGCTGCTTCTTCAAAGAATCTTCCTCCGCTGCTTTTTCGCCATCCCCTTCTTTCGGGGTGTCCACCATGTAGACGCTATATGACGAGGTGGCCTTCAAAGTGTCTGTGGGCGCTGGTCTCGATCGTCTCGGCATCATCGCCCATAGCGTCGATGTCGCCGGAGTCGTAGTCTAGCATGTCGGTTAGGTCCTCGGCGGTGGCTACAAAGTGGGTGGTGGGTGGGCTCAATTTCTTCGTCGTCCGAACTCCAACCGCCCCGCCATAGTCCGCCAGATTCTCCGATAGCGAGAGATGCTTCAGAGAATTCAAGATATCGCCAAAAGGCGAGTGTTGAAAGATGTCCACAGCGGTGAATTCCATAACCGGCGCCCAATCTGGTTTAATTGGCAGGGGCGCGGGAGGCACGGAGTCCGGCAAAGAGTCCGGTGCCTCGGGATCACTAGTTTCGCGGGGGACAAGATTGGTATTCGGCTCCATCGCCGTAGATATTGAAGCCCCCGGGGCGGCATCTATCCACCGACCCTCGTCATGGGCGATCGGCTCCGCAAGTAGTCGGGCGGATTCAAGTCTGGCCACCAAAGCACCGTGGTGGCGGCAGAGCTAGATCATGCCCATCGTCACAAAGGCGCGCGCTTGGCGTGGCTCGAGTCCGTCAAGATCAGTCTCCGCGGTTATCGGCCGTGAAGTTTAGGCTTCCAAATCGACCGACGGCAGGGGCGTAGCTTCGATCTGCTCCAGATGGCCAAGAGAGTTGCCCGCAAAGGCAAAGCCGCCGAATATGAAGATCTGTCCGGGAGGAAAGTCTCGCCTCGACAGCGTCAAAGATTGAAGATGCCATCAAACCCATCGGTGACGACACGAGGAACTCTCAATGAAAGCACCAATGTCGGTGTCAAACCGCGGATCTCGGTAGGGGGTCCCGAATCGTGCGTCTAGGCGGATGGTAACAGGAGACGAGGGACACAAGGTTTTACCTGTGTTCGGGCCCTCTCGATGGAGGTAATACCCCACGCCCCGCTTGATTAATATTGATGATATGGGTAGTACAAGAGTAGATCTACCACGAGATCAATGAGGCTAAACCCTAGAAGCTAGCCTATGGTATGATGGTTGAGATGTAATGTTGTGTCCTCACGGATTCACGGCCCTCCGGTTTATATAGACACCGGAGAGGCTAGGGTTACACAGAGTCGGTTACAATGGTAGGAGATCTACATATCCGTATTGCCAAGCTTGCCTTCCACGCCAAGTAAAGTACCTTCCGGACACGAGCCGGAGTCTTCAATCTTCTATCTTCGTAGTCTGGGAGTCCGGCGGATATTGATAGTCCGGCTGTCCGGACACCCCCTAATCCAGGACTCCCTCACCCACTCTCAACAAGCCAAAAGAGTTCATGCCTCCATCCTATGTACTTCGTAAGACTAAGGATGGAGAAGTTTATGCAAAATTTGTTGGTCCTCGAAATGCATTCCGGTTCTATGCTATTTGGGTCCCTAAGACCCTTGTGACTAACTTGAGAGGTCCCATTGCAAAATGGGAGCGTCTAACCAAGTCATAATTGTGTGTAGGTTTCCTTCTCCGGTGGAGTAAAATGGGTGATTGACAGTGGATGTACCAATCATATGACTGGAGATAGCAAATTGCTCTACGATTTCATGGAAGCTATTCAACCATTCATGAGCATTATGTTTGGTGGAGGTTTAAAAGGACAGGTACTCGGGTTGGGCAAGGTGGCTATCACAAATGACATGTCTCTTGCAAATGTCATGCTTGTCCAATCCCTTAAATACCATTTGCTTTCTGTTCGCCAATTGGCTTCTGTTGGTTATGATACACTCTTTAAACTAATTGATGTGAAAGTCTTTAAGAGAGATACTCTCGAAGTGGCCTTTGTTGGAGAGTTGGATGGCAACCTTTACACGGTTGATTTCTCGAAAGAGAGCACATTCCATGCAACATGTCTAATGGCCAAGGCCGACAAGGGGTGGCTATGGCATCGCCAGCTAGCCCATGTCGGCATGAGAAATCGCCAATATCTCTTAAAGGGGAATCATATCCTTGGACTAACCAATGTCTCTTTTGAGAAAGATCGTGTGTGTAGTGCATGCATAGTGTCGGTGTACTAAAGTAGGGGGGGCCCTTAGTACCCCGAACTTGTGCACGGGCAGTCGTAGCGCCCCGCGGCAAGGCTCGCCTGACGTCCGGCAAGGCTCCCCACCACTCCTTATCACTGCCATTCAAGAACAAAGTACCAGCCAAGAAAACAAAGGCCCCGGCAAGAGGAGCTTGCCGGGAGGGCTAACCATGGCATCACCAGAAAACTTGCCGCGGCGCCCCGCGCGCCCCGGCAAGGTCCAGTGGCGGGCAAGCTTGCCGGCACAACATAGGGACCGCGGCAAGGCACTTGCCGCGGCAAGACTGCCACCCAACTCCAGCGCACCCTGTGACGCGTCATCACCAGGCCATCCCAAGAGCACGTGGCGAGATACTACGCAACCATGCAGAGCGAGGTGGCAAACGGAGCTGACAGAGGCGCCATCGTGGCACCCGGAGGCTCACTTAACGGTCATTCCACCTGCACTGTTGGGCGACCGGACGGTCATTTAATGCCCTTGTCCCCTGCCGTCAGAGTTAGGTAGGGCATCACAGCATCTGTTGTACCAACCTGCGCTTTTACGTTTCTACCCCCTCTTCCTATGCTGCCACCTGTGGGTACCCCCTTCAGACTATAAAAGGGAGGCCCATGCGCACGTAGAAGGGGTTCGGTCCATTCGACACCCATAGCACTATCCTACGCTCGTACGTTCGAGCTAGATCAAATAACAACACAGAGCAGTAGTAGGGGTGTTATCTCTCCGGAGAGCCCCGAAGCTGGGTAAAGATCGCCCGTCTCCCGCCAAGGCCGACCTCGATCCGCTCACAAGACGGCCCCGCTCCCCCGCCGAACCAGAAGGGGCCCCCGAGTGCCCCATAGGTGCTCGAGGCCACAGATACGCGTCCGGACCCCGACATCTTTGGCGCGCCAGGTAGGGAGCGTCAAGGTCGTGAGCATCTGATCCGGTCTCCACGCGCACTACATCAGCGTCATCGTCAACATGCCACCGAAGAAGAAGCCTTCGGAGGTGGCCGCTCCGTCTACATCAACTCTACCGCCACCGCCGGAGCAAGCAGGCGGTGAGGTGGACGCCGGCGGGGCAGCGGGTGCCGCCGGTGGGTCTTGTGTCGTCACCAGATCCAGGAACAAGGCCCCGCAAGCGTCGGCAACGGTGCAGACGCCGCGCCCGTCCCAAGAGGTTCAAGGTCAACAACGCCCCGGTGCTCCAAGCACCGTGCTCGCGATGGAGCAAGGCTGCCGAGGGTCGCGGGACGCTTCGGGCAGCATGCACGAACGCATGCCGGTGCGAGTGAAGTACGGTCGCTCGACGAGGTGTTGCTCCTCCCAACCCGATTGGGAGTCCGAGCACGCCTCGCCTCGCGCCGCCCATCACCACCGCTGCCCAAGATCGCAGAGGAAGCGCGGCCCGAGCCCACCGCTTTAGACTTCCTCGGCGCCACACAAGATCGACGATCGGAGGATGGCCATACACAGCCTCGTCGGCTTCGCTTAATGGCGACAAACCCGGCGATGAACGCCGAGGGCCCGACAAGACGCCCGGCGCAGACGGCGCCGACAGACCGCTGGGGTACCGCTCGGCGCCCCAGCCCCACAAAGTTAAGATCGCCACTCGCCGGACCAACCTTGACGCCGACTCCACCGCGTCATCGGACCCGCGAACTCGCCGGGATCAGCGCCACGTTCTCCAAGAACGGCAACGCGAAGACGCCAGACTCAGATCGAGCGCCGAGAGAAGCACGACGTCAATCGACCAGCGCGGCGGGCTCATTGCCGACGCCAAGACGCACCGGGAACCAGCGACTTGCCAGATGCGGCAGGTTGCCTGCGCTCACCCGCTAGCTCGCGGCAAGTCCAAAGGGCCCAAAACTAAAAACTTCAAGCCGATGTGCCCGAGAAGTATGATGGCAGGATACACCGTCGGAGTTCCTCAAGATCTACACCATCGCGGTGCGAGCTGCCGAGGGCGCGACGAGAAGATCCTCGCCAACTACTTCCACTGGTACTCAAGCCCAACGCCGATCTTGGCTCATGCACTTGCCGGACGGCTCCATCTCTTCATGGGCGGACCTATGTCATCAGTTTGTCGGCGCCTTCACGGCGGCCACAAGCCTCATGGCTGTGAAAGTGACCTCCATTTGCTCGCCCGTATGAGGGGGAGCCTGCGCAAGTATATACAAAGATTCAGCCAGTGCAGCGCAACATTCCCGACGTCCACCCCGCCGCGGTTATCAGCGCGTTTCATCGAACGCGCGAACCGCAGGATGAGGGAGGAGATGGCGATGATAAAGATCGAGATTTCAGCGAGCTCTCACGCCTCGCCGACAAGTGTGCACGGGCTGAAGAGGGAGGAAAATCCCGGAGAGGTTGCCGGAGCGTATGATCTAACAGCGAGGACGCTGCCCGGCAAGAAGGAACCGGAGGCGAACAATAGGAAGAGGAAAGCTAAGGATGTGCTAGCTGTTGAGCATTCCGGCAACGGAGGCGGCTCCGACAAAGCCAAGACCGACGACTCCGGCGAGGCTGTAGCAGCCGCCGACAAGCAGGACGGCTCCGGCAAGCGTTATTGCAAGATCCACCGCACCAAAGGCCATGACCTCCAAACCTGCAAGAAAGTAGAGCAGATGGCGGAGCTGCAGAAAGCTGAGTACGAGCGCCGCGATAAGGAGAGAGCCCAGGGAGGTGGCGGAGGGTCCGGCAAGAAGCTTCCCGCCCAGGGAGGGAGCCGCGGCAAGGCCAAGGCGCGGCAAGGAGACAGGCCTCCCCGTGGCCGCGACAAGGACGAGGAGGAAGATGAAGATGATGAGATGGAGGAAGATGAGACTGAGGACCAAGAGTTTCAGAAAGCGACAGAGGTATTGTGCGTCGACGGCGGAGCCTCCCTGCACACCTCGCACCGCCAACTCAAACAGTGGGTGCGAGAAGTGAATGCTGTGAGTTGTTCGCCGAGGCGCCGCAGCTCAAGTGGTCCAAGACGCCTCGTCTTCGACGTTGAGGATCACCCCGACCGCATCATCTGCGGTCGGGTGCTTGCCGCTGTTGGTCTCACTCAACGATCCGCAACCTCAAGGTCACGAAGATGTTGGTTGACGGCGGGGCCGGCCTGAACTTGGTTTCCTCCGCAGTGCTCAAGAAGCTCCAGATCCCCGACAGCGAAGCTTGAAGAGACGGCACCTTCCAAGGAATAAATCCGGAAGGAGCCAACCTAAGGGAAGATCACATTGCCGGTGACGCTCGCGCAAGCTGAACTTCGGGATCGAGAGGGTCACATTCGACGTGGCTGATATCCCTTTACCCTACAATGAGATACTCGCCAACCCAAGACTCGCCAAGTTCATGGCGGCCTCTCACCACGCATACAATGTGCTCAAGATGCCCGCCCGATGAGCGTCATTTCTATCCAAGGCGACAAGAAGGATGCACTCATCTGCGCCGACGAGGTATACCGGAAGCGGCTGCTGCGGCAGAGAAGCGAGCCACTTGTCACCGGAGCTCCCCGGGAAGAAGAAGACCAAGTCCGGCAAGGACAGCTCGTGCTCACTCCGCAAGCGATCTCCCGGAGCGCTGCGCTACCGTCGAGGACGCGCCATCGAGCTCCACCGGCAAGTGCGAGAAGGCGGAGACAGACCAGCCAAAGACTAAGCCCGGCAAGGACGGCTCCGGCTCTGGTGCACACTCCGGCAGGCGCATCTCCCCGGAGCGCCACGCTGTCGTCGAGGACGCGCCATCGAGCTCCGCCAAACAGTCCACCGGCCAGTAGGGCAGAGAAAGGTGCCAAGCTTCAAACTTTTGGGTCGTATTCCCTGAAAATCCATACCTTGTGTGCAGAACCTAGGCACGGGGGGGGGAACGAATCGTGGTTGAGTTGCGCCGTTGATTCGTCTTGAGCCCGCTCGATGATAAAAGCACGCCGCAACCAGCCCGACAAGTTCTCCCCGCCGGAGGCAACACCGCCAGCGAACCGCCGATGCCTGCGCTCAAGAAGCGTGTTTCTTGCCGGTGGATTCCCCAAAGAGCGAGGGACAAGAACATACAAGGGGAAAGGATCGGGGAAGAAGTACGGCCTCAGCGGGACGTTAAAAAAAAGAGCTAAGTCATCCGAGTTTTTTTGTACATAACACCCATTAGTTCCATGTTCCTTTTATGTTATGCCCTTTTGTGTGTTCGTCCTTTGTATGCAATGCCTGCACGCAGAAGGAGCCAACTCGTGGTTAAGTTGCGTCCTTGCTTTGTTTCCGAGTCCGCCAACAAAGCAAGTGCACCGCAATCGCCCGAGAAGGTTTCTTGCCGGAACAACACCGCCCGGGCTGCTGATGTCCGTGCTCGAAGAAGTGTGTTAGCGCCGCAAGTTCCCTAGAAGCGAGGGTAAAACGCACAAAGGATATAACAAGTAGAGGGCGAACGTAGCAAGCCTTGCCGAGGGCGCCTTCAGATGAGAAACTTGTGCGCGGAGGAGCCAACTCACGGCTGAGTTGCGTCCTCGATTTGTTTCCGAGTCCGCTCAACAACTCGAGTGCACTGCAGCTGGCCCGAGGAGGTTTCTTGCCGGAGACAACACCGACAGCAGGCTGCTGATGTCCCGTACTCAGCAAGTGTGTTAGCACCGGGAAGTTCCCTAGCAGCATAGAGTATAAACATACGAAGGGCAAGTCATGGCATCGTTTGGCGAAGTCGCGCATATATATAGATAATGAAATTATTGCAGTCCTATCTCAGCTGTCTTCATGGCTGTAATTACAGTAACAAGGAGAAACCAGAAGAGCGCCCCGGCCCCGGCAAGCCAACTTCGCTGGGGGCTACAAGTACCAGAGACCCTTCGAACGGGCGGGGCCCCCGGTCAGCAAGTCGGCGATAAGGGCGAGAAAGCACGCCAAAGATCTCGGGTCTCGGCGGAGCCATGACGGGGGAGGCGAAGGCGACGACGGCGACGAGCGGCGGAGCGCTGTTTTCCTCTCGATTCGGGAGACGAGGGGGGAACAGCGGAGCTTTCGGAGGAAGGAGCTGCGAGTGGCGGAAGTGGGGGAACGGCCCCGGTCCGCCTGCTTATAAACAGGAGATGCGAGCGTTACGCATTTCCTGGAATTAAGTATTGACCCACGTCTCCCACGATGCCGCAATCGACGCGTGCCGTTGCGGGAGAGCGCGGTGGGTGCGGAGCCCGTTGCTGTGCAAACTCAGGCCACGTGTGCCGTGCAGATCGCCTTGGGCCCGCCCAACAACGCTTCGGCACCGTGTATGGCCCAGTTCGGGGCTCTGTCGGTGTACTAAAGTAGGGGGCCCTTAGTACCCGAACTTGTGCACGATCGTAGCACCCCGCGGCAAGGCTCGCTGACGTCCGCAAGGCTCCCCACCACTCCTTATCACCGCCATTCAAGAACAAAGTACCAGCCAAGAAAACGAAGGCCCGGCAAGAGGAGCTTGCCGAGGGCTAACCATGGCATCACCAGAAAACTTGCTGGCGCCCAAGCCGCCCGGCAAGGTCTAGTGGCGGCAAGCTTGCGGCACAACATAGGGACATGCGGCAAGGCACTTTGCGCAAGATCGCCACCCAACTCCAGCGCACCCGTGACGCGCCATCACCGAGCCATCCCAAGAGCACGTGGCGAGATACTATGCAACCATGCAGAGCGAGGTGGCAAACGGAGTCGACAGAGGCGCCATCGTGGCACTCGGAGGCTCACTTATGATCATTCCACCTGCCTTTGTTAACCGGACGGGCATTTAATGCCCTTGTCCCTGCCGTCACGAGTTAGGTAGGGGCACTGTTGTGCCTTTGTTGTACCAACCTGCGCTTTTACGTTTCTACCCCTCTTCCTCTGCCGCCACTGTGGGTACCCCTTGAGACTATAAAAGGGAGGCCCATGCGCACGTAGAAGGGGTTCGGTCCATTCGACACCCACAAGACTATCCTACGCCGTGCGCTCGAGCTAGATCAAATAACAACACAGAGCAGCAAGAGGGTGTTATCTCCGGAGAGCCCCGAAGTTGGGTAAAGATCGCCCGTCTCCCAAGGCTCGACCTCGACCGCTCTGCACGGCCCGCTCCCCCGCCGAACCAGAAGGGGCCCCCGAGTGCCCCATAGGTGCTCGAGGCCACGGATACGCGTCCGGACCCCGACACATAGCCGGGAAGCAAAATCAATCAAAGCACCCACCCAAGAACATAGTATCTACTTCAAGGCCCCTGGAGCTCCTTCATGTGGATCTTTTTGCGCCTCCTTCATGGGATAGTCTTGGTGGGAAAAAGTATGGACTTGTCATTGTTGATGATTACTCAAGATATACATGGGTGTTCTTCCTCAAGTCCAAGGACGAGACGAAGATCACCTTCATCGATTTTGCCAAGCAAGCGCAACGCAAGTTCGACAAATAAATCTTGGCAATAAGAAGTGATAATGGCTCTGAGTTCAAGAACTATACCTTAGAAGAATTCCTTACTAATGAAGGGATTGAGCATCAGTATTCAGCAACATACACTCGTCAGCAAAATGGTGTAGCCGAAAGGAAGAACCGCACACTTGTAGAGATGGCAAGGTCCATGTTGGATGAATACAAGTCACCACATAGTTTTTGGGCCGAAGCTGTCAACACTGCATGCCATGCATCAAACCGGCTCTTCCTCCGCACTATATTGGAAAAGACTCCATATGAGCTCCTAACTGGGAACAAGCCAAATGTCAAGTACTTTCGTGTATTTGGGTGCAAATGTTTCATCCTCAACAAAAGAGAACAGTTAAGAAAATTTCAATCCAAAACAATTGAGGGCATATTTGTTAGCTATGGATCAAACTCTCACGCCTATAGAGTCTACAACAAATCCAATGGATGTGTTGTAGAAACTTGTGACGTGGTGTTTGATGAATTTAATGGCTCCCATGGGGAGCAAGTTGATCTAAGTGTTGTAGGTGAAGAAGATTCCTCTCAAGACATTTTGACTATGGGAGTTGGTGCTCTTCTTCCAATGGAACAAGAACTTCATGATGATGAAGAAGAAGATGGAAATTTCACACATCATCAAACTACTTCAACACCCATACCACCACAAACTCCTATTGTTCAACCGATGCCCTTAGCCCAAGTACAAGAAGATGATCAAGTTCCTCTTCATGATAATCTTCAAGAACAAGATCATCATCAAGGGCAAGAACAAGAAAGTCCAATCATTGATGATGAACCTCAACAAATGCAATATGAAGAAGAAGATATTCCACCACACATTAATGATCCATATGTTGAGGATGTGGATGATGGACATGAAGTTGAACCTCGTGAAACCCTTACCTCCATCATGCCTCGAGTGGCCGGTCGTGTTGATGTTGACAAAATTATCACCGGCATATCGGAAGGTAGAGTCACTCGTAAACATTTGACAAACTTTTGTGCTCACTTCTCGTTTGTGTCTAGTGTTGAGCCCCTCAAGGTACAAGATGCATTGATGGACAACGATTGGCTCGTTGTTATGCAAGAAGAGTTGAGCAGTTTTGAACACAACCAAGTGTGGTCATTAGTCAAGAGGCCACCTACCGAGCACAACGTCATTGGAACAAAATGGATTTTCAAGAACAAGCAAGATGAAAATGGTGTAATCATCTGTAACAAGGCAAGGTTAGTGGCACAAGGGTACTCACAAGTTGAAGGTTTGGACTTTGGTGAGACCTTTGTCCCCGTTGCCCATCTTGAATCCATTCACATCTTACTTGCTTATGCCACTTTCAATGGTTTTACATTACATCAAATGGATGTGAAGAGTGCTTTCCTTAACGGCCCTCTACAAGAAGAAGTATATGTGTCACAACCACCCAGGTTCGTTGATCCCATTCACAAAGACTATGTGTATAAACTTCATAAGGCTTTGTATGGCCTCAAACAAGCACCTCGTGCTTGGTATGATCATTTGAAGAAGTTTTTACTCGACGATGTTTTTGTGAGAGGGGTGATCGATCCCACTCTTTTTACTAAGAGGGACAAGGGTGATTTGATCCTATGCCAAATCTATGTAGATGATATCATTTTTGGTTCTCCTAATATTCATTTGTGCAAGAAGTTTGCAGCTTCAATGACCAAGAATTTTGAAATGTCACTCAATGCGGATTTGAAGTTCTTTCTTGGATTTCAAATTCAACAATTTCAAGAAGGAATTTTCTTATCCCAAGAAAAGTACCTCAAGGATATCCTAGAGAAGTTCGGCATGTCTCATGCTAGTCTATGCAAGACACCCATGCCAACCAAAATTGCTCTCACTGAAGACACAAATGGTACTCCTTTCGACCCATCTATTTACCGCTCTATGATTGGTTTATTGCTTTATCTTTGTGCATCTAGACCAGACATCATGTTCAGTGAATGCATGTGTGCTAGATTTCAAGCTTCCCCTAGGGAAAGTCATCATAAGGCGGTTAAGCATATTCTTAGATACCTTGTTCACACCCCAAAGTTGGGTCTATGGTACCCCAAGGATGCTAAGTTTGATCTCATTGGGTACACGGATGCGGATTGGGCTGGAGACAAAGTGGATCGTAAGTCCACATCCAGTGCATGTCAGTTTCTTGGACGCTCCTTGGTAAGTTGGTCCTCGAAGAAACAAAATTGTATTGCCCTCTCTACCACAGAAGCTGAATACATTGCAGCCGCCAGTTCTGCAACTCAATTACTATGGATAAGGCAAACTTTGAAGGATTACGGTATCACCTATAGACATGTGCCTCTTCTATGTGATAATGAAAGTGCCATCCATATTGCTGAGAATCCCAAGGATCATCTCCGCACCAAGCACATTGATATTAGGTATCACTTCTTGAGAGATCATGTTGAAAAGGGTGATATTCACATTGATCACATTTGTACAGATTTGCAACTGGCAGATATTTTCACCAAACCATTGGATGAAGCAAGGTTTTGTCGACTTAGGCGTGAACTTGGTATCTTGGAGCTTGACAATATTATGTGAAATCTAGTACCCATTCATGCAGGAAATTAATGTCTTGTCTTGATGTAGGCATATATATAGGGGGAGACACTCAACTCATGAGTATCCTCACCCTATGAAATGTATAAAAAGAACAAACACTCTCAAAGCTTCCATGACATCTAACTATGGTGCTTTTCATGATGGAGTAGTGATTATGCACTCAAAGTTCCAATCTTTCCGTGCCATATCACATACACTCATACATGGTGGCAGCAGCCACCACTCTTGTCATTAGAACATTACATGAGCGACCCTAAAAAAAGAACAATACATGAGCGGTATATGTTTATTATTGTTGGCATAGGATGCTAGTTGCTTAACAGAAATTCGTTCTATGTACGGTAATCATCATCTCCTCATCATGATCAGTAGCACAAACAATTGCACCTACTCCTCTCACAAATTCTTACATCTTTTTCCTGGCCCAGGCGCTGGACGTCCGTGGGTTACCGGACGTCCTTACGTTTCTCCGACACCAGACGTCCGTAGATCTTAGGTCGTCCGGTCGATTTCTCAGACACCTATATATAGCGCGGGGTAGGTTTTCAGGTCAGTTACCATAATCCACTCGCTCCCTCTCCTCTGTTCCCCACCGCCGCCACTCCTGTCCCGCGGCTCCTCGACACGGCCACACGCCGCCCGTGCCCCTCGTCGGGGCCGCTCACTTCTCAGAGTCCTCGCCGTGGTCACGCCACTCGCTGTGGCCGCTCGGGTCGCCTCTGTCCCTGCTCACGCTCCGGTCGCCGTCGTCACACCATGCGCCATGGCCACTCGGCCCGTTGACTGATTCGCTCCGGTCGCTGTCTCCCTCCGTGTTCCTCACTCCAAGGTAGAACCTATCTCTTCTCCCTCGTGCATCGACTCTTCGATCTATGGTGGGGTGTTGATTTGGGTCTTCCTTCTCCCCTAGGTCGTGACGCCCAAGACCAAGCACTCCGCACGCAAGCAAGTCACCGGTGGGCCGTCTCGCACGTATCATCGTGGTGGCTCCGATGACTCACAAGAGCGGGCTCGTCCTCGGAAGCATGCCGCCCGTCCTCACAGCTCGTCTAACAACTCCTCCTCAGAGGGATCCGACTATGAGGATGAACTCGAGGATTTGGAACAACCCCCATTTGTTGTTGTTCGCACTTCCGCACCCAAGCCGGGAACTCGTCGACCCACATTCCAACCTCCTCCTCCTCCGGTGCAACCCCACGGTGATGCTCGTCATGTCTCTCTTGAACCTCCCTTACCTCTCGGCCGCCACGTTAAGCGGTTCAACGAGGTTCCCGTCGCATCTTATCTTAAGTTGCGTCGCGATGTTGATCAGTTTACAGTTGTTAGTGATTCTCAGGACAATCGTTTCCGCACTAATGTCCAAGCTGACATCTTTACCACTATTGTCATTCCTAAAGGCTTGTCTCTCCATGTCTGCATTGACCTAGAGCATATTTGCACTAATCCGGATAAATATCCGGGGGTTATTGAGCTCATTGAGTCATCTAATCTTGCTGCTCCATTTGCATTTCAACATGACTTTAACCAAGCTGCCATTCATCAATTCTATGCCACATGCTATTTTGGTCCAAATAACACTGTCACTTGGATGACCTCCCACACCATGCTCACAGCATCTTATGCTCAATTTGTTACTGCCCTTGGGTTTCCTGACACCGGGTTCAAAATCCACAAGGATGACCCCAACCATAGGCCCAAGGGCATTGAGGTCTGTGCGGATCTTCTCAAACTAATAGAAACTTTGTCTAACACGGAGAAACAAAAGGGTCTGAACCAAGTCTCCATTTGGCGCTCCCATTTCTACATCATCTATCAGTGCGTCATCCACACCATCTATCCCAAGATGGGTGACAAAGGCTCTTGCAGTAGCTATTGCATTGATCTCATGCATCGCCTCTTTGCATCCCCCAAGGGGAAGATAATGTTCCTCATTTTCTATGGCATGAGTTCCACCTAGCTAGTTTTCAGCACAAGCGGGCCTTTCCTCACGCCCCTTCCTTCAGGCTTTTATCGAGAGTGTCACTTCATTTCCCATTGCCCGCACTCACGTGCATGAGGGATGGGTCATTCCACCTCACATGGCGGATGATTATGTTCCTCCTCCTACTGCTCCTGCTCATCGCACTGCAGCTAGTGTTCCTTCTCATACTGCCCGTTCTACTCCTTCCAGTTCTGCACCCTTTGGGCGCATTGCTCGCTTTCTTGGGAAGGCTCACTCTGCAATGATGAAGATGTTCACCTTTCATTGCTCCCAACATCACGAGGTTGTCACTCACATGGTCACTTCCAAGAATGCTCTGAAGGCTTGTCTGAGAGACTCTGGAGTTTACGATGTGAGTGACGATGAACGTCTCCCTCACGAGTGATACGTCTCCAACGTATCTATAATTTATGAAGCATTCATGCTATTTTATTATCTGTTTTGAATGATTACGGGCTTTATTATACACTTTCATATTACTTTTGGGACTAACCTATTAAACGGAGGCCCAGCCCATATTGCTATTTTATTGCCTGTTTCAGTATTTCGAAGAAAAGGAATATCAAACGGAGTCCAAACAGAATGAAACCTTCGGGAGCGTGATTTTTGGAAAGGATATGATCCGGAAGACTTGGAGTTCAAGCCGGGGAAGGCTCGAGGAAGCCAGGAGATAGGACGGCGTGCCCACCCCCTGGGCGCGCCCTCCTGTCTCCTGGGCCCCTCGAGGCTCCCCCGACCGACTTCTTTCGCCTATATAAGTCCACGTACCCTAAAAACATCGAAGACGAAGATAGATCAGAAGTTCCACCGCCGCAAGCCTCTGTAGCCACCAAAAACCTCTCGGGAGCCCGTTCCGGCACCCTGCCAGAGGGGGGATCCCTCACCGGTGTCCATCTTCATCATCCCGGTGCTCTCCATGACGAGGAGGGAGTAGTTCACCCTCGAGGCTGAGGGTATGTACCAGTAGCTATGTGTTTGATCTATCTCTCTCTCGTGTTCTCTCTCTTGTGTTCTCTCTATGGCACGATCTTGATGTATCGCGAGCTTTGCTATTATAGTTGGATCTTATGATGCTTCTCCCCCTCTACTCTCTTGTGATGAATTGAGTTTTCCCTTTGAAGTTATCTTGTCGGATTGAGTCTTTAAGGATTTGAGAACACTTGATGTATGTCTTGACGTGCTTATCTGTGGTGACAATGGGATATTCACGAGATCCACTTGATGTATGTTTTGGTGATCAAATTGTGGGTTCCGCCCATGAACCTATGCATAGGGGTTGGCACACGTTTTCGTCTTGACTCTCCGGTAGAAACTTTGGGGCACTCTTTGAAGTACTTTGTGTTGGTTGAATAGATGAATCTGAGATTGTGTGATGCATATCGTATAATCATGCCCACGGATACTTGAGGTGACAATGGATTATCTAGGTGACATTAGGGTTTTGGTTGATTTGTGTCTTAAGGTGCTATTCTAGTATGAACTCTATGATAGATTGAACGGAAAGAATAGCTTCATGTTATTTTACTACGGACTCTTGAATAGATAGATCAAAAAGGATAACTTTGAGGTGGTTTTGTACCCTACCATAATCTCTTCGTTTGTTCTCCGCTATTAGTGGCTTTGGAGTGACTCTTTGTTGCATGTTGAGGGATTGTTATATGATCTATCTATGTTATTATTGTTGAGAGAACTTGCACTAGTGAAAGTATGAACCCTATGCCTTGTTTCCTATCATTGCAATACCGTTTGTGCTCACTTTTATCACTAGTTACCTTGCTGTTTTTATAATTTCAGATTACAAAAACCTTTATCTACCATCCATATTGCACTTGTATCACCATCTCTTCGCCGAACTAGTGCACCTATACAGTTTACCATTGTATTGGGTGTGTTGGAGACACAAGAGACTCTTTGTTATTTGGTTGCGGGGTTGCTTGAGAGAGACATCTTCATCCCCACGCCTCCACGGATTGATAAACCTTAGGTTATCCACTTGAGGGAAATTTGCTACTGTCCTACAAACCTGTGCACTTGCAGGCCCAACAACGTCTACAAGAAGAAGGTTGTGTAGTAGACATCAATGAGCCACCTTCTGATTTTGGTTTCCCCTCGGGTCCTGAGTGGGCTGATTTCTTCGACGAGGCTGGTGGTAGTGGTGCTCATGATGATGATGATGAGGATGATCTATGATGTTGTTATGATTCCCCCCCTTTTTGGGTATTTGATGCCAAGGGGGAGTAGGCACTATGCATACTATGATATCAGCTTGTTAGCTTGTAATTGAACTCATTGCTATGATTGTTGATTACCTTGTATCAAACTTATGCTATGAGATTGTAGAAATTGATGTTCTATGCTATGAGTGATGAATCTATATGGAGCTTATTGTCTTAATTATCTTGTGTATGATATTTGGTTGTGATTGGTATCATATTGAGGGGGAGCCCTCTTCATGTTTAGTCTCTATGGTATCATATTGAGGGGGAGCTCACTCCTTGCTTATTCTTTGATTATTGAGCTCCACAACAAATCCTTTTGATTCCTATTTTTATGTGTGTGCATATATGTTGTCATCAACTACCAAAAAGGGGGAGATCGAAAGTGCAATCATGCCCTTAATCATATTTTGATGTTGATGACAACATGTATGTTGGGACTAATCATGTTTATCAAGTATATCTCAAGATTATGTCTCAAAGGCTGTGTGTGGATCATGACTAGGGACAAATGCATATAACTCAAGATTGGAGATACAAAACATTAGCCTTGGCTTTGTTTACGATTTGTTCTTGAGTATAGGGATCCCGCACTATTAAGAGGGGATCATTGGATTTAGTGAAAGACTTGCTCAAAACCCACAACTCCTGTTTTTTCTCTCCGGTCATCCGGTACTCTACGGATGTCCAGTCCCTCTTAGCTGTCCGGACGTCCGGCTCCCTCCGGTCGTCCGGTGTTCCCCTTACAGAAAGATATTTATGGATTTCCGAGACACTCCGGACGTCCGACCTCCGGACGGCCGGCATGTCTCGGACGTCCGGTATTTCCACCACAGAACCATATTTACGGATTTCCGGGCCTCTCCAGTCGTCCGGGCTCCTGTGTACAAATTTGTGGCTCATGTATTCCCAGCGGCTGGACGACCGATATCTATCGGACGTCCGGACCTATTTGTGCCACCGAACGTCCGGTGTTGTCCGGACGTCCGACCCCTCCTTTGCACTTAAGTGGCCCAAACGATCACTTTTCCACACCTACTATATATATACCTCTCCCTTCCACGGGATGAGGTTGACCATTCACTTTGAGCTTGCCAAGAACACTCTTCACTCTCTCTCTCTCTCTCTCTCTCAACCCTCTACATCAAATCCTAGACCCCCAAGTGATTTAGGAACATTTGAGAGAAGTTCTCCGATCAAGTGATAGATCCACTCCTTCCCCTTCTTTGCACCAAAGGAATTTGTGATTTGAGAAAGCCTTGAGCTTTTTCCCAACATTCTTATTACTCTTGGAGGCTGGAGACTCCTAGGCGGTAGGAGTCTTTCGGAGAGGAATCAACCTTTGTGATTACCCCCGGAAAAGTTTGTGAGGGTTTGGAGACCACCCCAAGGTCTACCAATTGTGGTGTTGTCTCAAAGGGAGAATAGGGTGAGCCTTCGTGGCGTTGGTGTGCCTTCGTGGTAAGATCCACCTCTCTAACGGTGACTAGCTTCCCTCCCAGGAAGTGTACATCGGCATACATCCTCGTCTCCCGGAAGTTGCGGTTATTCCTAACCCTAACTTTCTACTTGTGGTTACTTGTCTCTTAGCACTTACTTATATCATATTGTGTTTGCTTACCTACATGCTCATGTTACTTGCTTAGTACTTTGTACTCACTTGCAATTGTTAGGCTCACCTTCATATTCCGCATTATTGGCTAAAATTGCTAAGTAATAATTAAAATTTGTAATTGTACCTATTCACCCCCCTCTAGGTCCATCTCGATCCTTTCAAGTACCAATGCATTTTAGGGTTCATACGGTGATTTTGAGTACAACGGGGTTGGGGAATGGGGGCAAATCAACCTTACAAGAACCTAAACATTCTAGATGCGGCGACCTTGGAGGTGCTTGGAGCGACGGGGACATGAGCCTTGTTGTCGTCCACCATCTACTCCACCACATCATCCACCATCTCCTCCTCATCGTCGTCATCCAGAACGATGGGCCTTCCACGGTCGCCTGGTGCCAACGCCCTAACCACCAGCTCCACCGCTTCATGGTCGTCCTCCAACGCCACTGTGACGGTCGGTTGGCCATGAGGTGGCATGATGAGCATGTACTTTGCCCATCTGGCCCTCTAAAAAGGATTGTCGGACTCGGCCTAATCCATCGCCCAGCGCAGTATGTCCACTAACATAGCACCTTTAACTGGGTCAGGTATCATCGTCTTCAACTCCTCCTTTGTCTCCTTCATCGCCATGGTATCTGCCTCTTTATGTGTCTCCTCGATGTTGGTGAACTATGAGCACGCCTCCATGGTCTTGGCGAACTTGGTGTGGTCATTGAGCGAGCATCCGAGGAAGAAAGTCCTCCATCCAATGCCCTAGGGGAAGTGGTCGGGGATGGGTTCATGGCGATGCAGAGGTGGCGAGACAGAGCTGTGTGGAAGAGGATAGAAGACTGATGGAGGTAGTGGAATGCGGTGGTGGATAAATAGGGGCTTTATACTAGGTGGGTGAGATGAATCAATGTTGATCAGCACGCGTGTTGACTTTGTGCTTTTCATTGACCTTCATTGTTGTTCATAATAATGCAGATCAAGAACACCTCCTTCAGAGAACACCAAGGCAAGCATGTGGTGTCGCCCGAAGAGAAGGGCAAGGAGCTGGTGTCTGATACATCTCCAACGTATCTATAAATTTTGATTGTTCCATGCTATTATATTATCTGTTTTGCATGTCTAATAGGCATTTATATGCTATTTTATATTATTTTTGGGACTAACCTATTAACCAAGGGGCCAATGCCAATTTCTGTTTTTTGCCTATTTTAGAGTTTCACAGAAAAGGAATACCAAACTAAGTCCAAACGGAATGAAACCTTCACGATGATCTTTTTTGGACAGAAAGCAAACCAGAAGACTTGGAGATGAAGTCGGAGACGCAACAAGGCGGCCACGAGGCAGGAGGGCGCGCCCAGGGGGTAGGGCGCGCCCCCCACCCTCGTGGGCCCCTCTTAGCTCCCTGACCTAGTTCCTTCGCCTATATATACTCTTATACCCTAAAAACATCCAAGAGAGCCACGAAACCACTTTTCCACCGCCGCAACCTTCTGTACCCACGAGATCCCATCTAGGGACCTTTTCCGGCGTCCCGTCGGAGGTTCGATCATGGAGGGCTTCTACATCAACACCATTGCCTCTCCGATGAAGCGTGAGTAGTTTACCACAGACCTTCGGGTCCATAGTTATTAGCTAGATGGCTTCTTCTTTCTCTTTGATTCTACCATGTTCTCCTCGATGTTCTTGGAGATCTATTCGATGTAATATTCTTTTGCAGTGTGTTTGCCGAGATCCGATGAATTGTGGATTTATGATCAAGATTATCTATGAATATTATCTGGTTCTTCTTTGAATTCTTATATGCATGATTTGATATCTTTGCAAGTCTCTTCGAATTATCGGTTTAGTTTGGCCTACTAGATTGATCTTTCTTGCAATGGCAGAAGTGCTTAGCTTTGGGTTCAATCTTGCGGTGTCCTTTCCCAGTGACAGTAGGGGCCACAACGCACGTATTGTATTGTTGCCATCGAGGATAAAAAGATGGGGATTTCATCATATTGCTTGAGTTAATTCCTCTACATCCTGTCATCTTGCTTAATGCGTTACTCCGTTCTTTATGGACTTAATACTCTAGATGCATGCTGGATAGCGGTCGATGTGTGGACTAATAGTAGTAGATGCAGGCAGGAGTCGGTCTACTTGACACGGACGTGATGCCTATGTTAATGATCATTGCCTTAGATGTCGTCATAACTATGCGCTTTTCTATCAATTGCTCGGCAGTAATTCGTTCACCCACCATAATATTTGCTATCTTGAGAGAAGCCACTAGTGAAACCTATGGCCCCGGGTCTCTTTTCCATTATACTGAATCTCGTTTCCGATCTACTTTTTTGCAATCTTTTACTTTCTGATCTATAAACCAAAAATACCAAAAATATTTACTTTACCGTTTATCTATCTCTATCAGATCTCACTTTTGCAAGTGACCGTGAAGGAATTGACAACCCCTTTATCACGTTGGGTGCAAGTTGTTGATTGTTGTGCGGGTATTCGGTGACTTGTGTGTTGTCTCCTACTGGATTAATACCTTGGTTCTCAAAACTGAGGGAAATACTTACGCTACTTTGCTGCATCACCCTTTCCTCTTCAAGGGAAAACCAACGCAAGCTCAAGAGGTAGCACTGTTCGCCAAAGAGTAGGGCAAGGAGGTGGTGGCGACCGAAGAGCAGGGCAAGGAGGTGGTGGAGCTCCCAACGCCCCCAAGCGGGCAAGGGACTTCGGCCATTTCCATGAGGAGGCTGGGTCAACCCACTTCTGTAAGGTCATCCTTACACCGAAGCTGGAGTGCCTGCCGATGCCTCTACTTCATCAAGCACTTCTCCACCATCCCTCGGGAATTCAAGTTGAAGAGCAACACCGACTGCACCTGGAGGGTGACGGTCAGGGTGATCAACGGCAGGGTCACCCTTGATAAGGGTTGGACCCCCTTCACCGTTATTCACCAGATCAAGATCGAGTACCTCGTCACTTTCAAGCTACTGACTCCCGACACCTGAAGGTGATCGTCTTCAACAAACACGACATGGAGGTTGTGACGAAGTGCAAGAAGCACGACATGGCTGTTGGGGAACGTTGCAGAAAATAAAAAAATTCCTACGGTTTCACCAAGATCCATCTATGAGTTCATCTAAGCAACGAGTGAAAGGAGAGATGCATCTACATACCACTTTGTAGATCGCGAGCGGAAGCGTTCAAAAGAACGGGGTTGAAGTAGTCGTTCTCGTCGTGATCCTATCACCGGAGATCCTAGCGCCGAACGGACGGCACCTCCACGTTCAACACACGTACGGTCAGCGTGACGTCTCCTCCGTCTTGATCAGCAAGGGGAAAGGAGAGGGTGATGATGATCCAGCAGCACGACGGTGTGGTGGTGGATGCAGCAGAACTTTGGCAGGGCTTAGCCAAGCTACTGCGGGAGGAGGAAGAGGTGTAGCAGGGGAGGGAGGCGCCAAGACACAGGGTGCGGCTGCCCTCCCCCTGCCCTCCTTTATATAGGCCCCCAGGGGGGCGCCGTGTAACGCCCCGGAGACATGACCGAGACGGCTCTCGGGCAATAACCAACAGCGGGATCTGGATACCCATGTTGGCTCCCACGTGCTCCTCGATGATCTCATCGGATGAACCACGATGTCGAGGATTCAAACAACCCCGTATACAATTCTCTTTGTCAACCGATATGTTACTTGCCCGAGACTCGATCGTCGGTATCCCAATACCTCGTTCAGTCTCGTTACCGGCAAGTCACTTTACTAAATCAGTAATGCATGATCCGTGACCAAACACTTGGTCACTTTGAGCTCATTATGATGATGCATTACCGAGTGGGCCCAGAGATACCTCTCCGTCACACGGAGTGACAAATCCGATCTCGATCCGTGTCAACCCAATGACACTTTCGGAGATACCGTAGTGCACCTTTATAGTCACCCGATTCGTTGTGACGTTTGGTACACCCAAAGCACTCCTACGGTATCCGGGAGTTACACGATCTCATGGTCTAAGGAAAGGATACTTGACATTGGAAAAGCTCTAGCAAGCGAACTACGATCTTGTGCTATGCTTAGGATTGGGTCTTGTCCATCACATCATTCTCCTAATGTTGTGATCCCGTTATCAATGACATCCAATGTCCATAGCAGAAACCATGACTATCTGTTGATCAACGAGCTAGTCAACTAGAGGCTTACTAGGGACATATTATGGTCTATGTATTCACACGTGTATTACGATTTCCGGATAATACAGTTATAGCGTGAATAAAGACAATTATCATGAATAAGGAAATATAATAATAACCCTTTTATTATTGCCTCTAGGGCATATTTCCAACAGTCTCCCACTTGCACTAGAGTAAATAATCTAGTTACATTGTGATGAATCGAACACCCATAGAGTTCTGGTGTTGATCATGTTTTGCTCGCGAGAGAGGTTTAGTCAACGGATCTGCGACATTAAAATCCGTATGTACTTTGCAAATATCTATGTCTCCATCTTGAACATTTTCACGGATGGAGTTGAAACGACGCTTGATGTGCCTGGTCTTCTTGTGAAACCTGGGCTCCTTGGCAAGGGCAATAGCTCCAGTGTGGTCACAGAAGAGTTTGATCGGCCCCGACGCATTGGGTATGACTCCTAGGTCGGTGATGAACTCCTTCACCCAAATTGCTTCATGCGCTGCCTCCGAGGCTGCCATGTACTCCGCTTCACATGTAGATCCCCCACGACGCTCGCTTGCGGTGCACCACCATTGCTCCACCATTCAACATATACACGTATACGGTTTGTGACTCAGAGTCATCTAGATCTGTGTCGAAGCTAGCGTCGACGTAACCCTTTACGATGAGCTCTTCGTCACCTCCATAAACGAGGAACATGTCCTTTGTCCTTTTCAGGTGCTTCAGGATATTCTTGACCGCTGTCCAGTGTTCCTTGCCGGGATTACTTTGGTACCTTCCTACCAAACTTACGGCAAGGTTTACATCAGGTCTGGTACACAGCATGGCATACATAATAGATCCTATGGCTGAAGCATAGGGGATGACACTCATCTCTTCTTTATCTTTTGCCATGGTCGGGCATTGAGCCGAGCTCAATCTCACACCTTGCAACACAGGCAAGAACCCTTTCTTGGACTGATCCATTTTGAACTTCTTCAAAATGTTATCAAGGTATGTGCTTTGTGAAAGACCTATGAGGCATCTCGATCTATCCCTATAGATCTTGATGCCTAATATGTAAGCAGCTTCTCCAAGGTCCTTCATTGAAAAACACTTGTTCAAGTAGGCCTTAATGCTATCCAAAAGTTCTATATCATTTCCCATCAAAAGTATGTCATCTACATATAATATGAGAAATGCTACAGAGCTCCCACTCACTTTCTTGTAAACGCAGGCTTCTCCATAAGTCTGCATAAACCCAAATGCTTTGATCATCTCATCAAAGCGAATGTTCCAACTCCGAGATGCTTGCACCAGCCCATAAATGGATCGCTGGAGCTTGCATACTTTGTTAGAATTATTAGGATCGACAAAACCTTCCGCTGCATCATATACGCTTCTTCCTTAAGATGTCCGTTAAGGAATGCCGTTTTGACGTCCATCGCCCTATCTCATAATCATAGTATGCGGCAATTGCTAACATGATTCGGACGGACTTCAGCTTCGCTACGGGAGAGAATGTCTCATCGTAGTCAATCCCTTGAACTTGCCGATAACCCTTAGCGACAAGTCGAGCTTTATAGATGGTAATATTACCATCCGCGTCCGTCTTTTTCTTAAAGATCCATTTGTTTTCTATCGCTCGCCGATCATCGGGCAAGTCTGTCAAAGTCCATACTTTGTTTTCATACATGGATTCTATCTCGGATTTCATGGCTTCAAGCCATTTGTTGGAATCTGGGCCCGCCATCGCTTCTTCATAGTTCGAAGGTTCACCGTTGTCTAACAACATGATTTCCAAGATAGGGTTGCCATACCACTCTGGTGCGGAACGTGTCCTTGTGGACCTACGAAGTTCAGTAGCAAATTGATCCGAAGTACCTTGATCATCATCATTATTTTCCTCTCCAGTCGGTGTAGGCATCACAGGAACATTTTCCTGAGCTGCACCACTTTCCTGTTCAAGAGGTAGTACTTCATCGAGTTCTACTTTCCTCCCACTTACTTCTTTCGAGAGAAACTCTTTTTCCAGAAAGGATCCGTTCTTGGCAACAAAGATCTTGCCCTCGGATCTTAAGTAGAAGGTATACCCAATGGTTTCCTTAGGGTATTCTATGAAGACACATTTTTCTGACTTGGGTTCGAGCTTTTCAGGTTGAAGTTTCTTGACATAAGCATCGCATCCCCAAACTTTTAGAAACGACAGCTTAGGTTTCTTCCCAAACCATAATTCATACGGTGTCGTCTCAACGGATTTAGACGGTGCCCTATTTAAAGTGAATGTAGCTGTCTCTAGAGCGTATCCCCAAAATGATAGCGGTAAATCGGTAAGGGACATCATAGACCGCACCATATCCAATAGAATGCGATTACGACGTTCGGACACACCGTTACGCTGAGGTGTTCCAGGCGGCGCGAGCTGTGAAACGATTCCACATTTCCTTAAGTGTGTACCAAATTCGTGACTTAAATATTCACCTCCACGATCTGATCGTAGGAACTTTATCTTTCGGTCACGTTGATTCTCTACCTCATTCTGAAATTCCTTGAACTTTTCAAAGGTCTCAGACTTGTGTTTCATTAAGTATACATACCCATATCTACTCAAGTCATTAGTGAGAGTGAGAACATAACGATATCCTCCGCGAGCCTCAACGCTCATTGGACCGCACACATCGGTATGTATGATTTCCAATAAGTTGGTTGCTCGCTCCAATGTTCCGGAGAACGGAGTCTTGGTCATTTTGCCCATGAGGCATGATTCGCATGTGTCAAGTGATTCATAATCGAGAGACTCTAAAAGTCCATCAGCATGGAGCTTCTTCATGCGCTTGACACTAATGTGACCAAGGCGGCAGTGCCTCAAGTATGTGGGACTATCGTTATCAACTTTACATCTTTTGGTATTCACACTATGAATATGTGTAATATTACGCTCGAGATTCATTAAGAATAAACCATTGACCATCGGGGCATGACCATAAAACATATCTCTCATATAAATAGAACAACCATTATTCTCGGATTTAAATGAGTAGCCATCTCATATCAAACGAGATCCAGATACAATGTTCATGCTCAAACTTGGCACTAAATAACAATTATTAAGGTTTAAAACTAATCCCGTAGGTAAATGTAGAGGTAGCGTGCCGACGGCGATCACATCGACCTTGGAACCATTCCCGGCGTGCATCGTCACCTCGCCCTTCGCCGATCTCCGCTTATTCGCAGCTCTGCTGTGAGTTACAAATATGAGCAACAACACCGTATCAAATACCGTGAGTTACTACGAGTCTTGGTAAGGTACACATCAATTACATGTATATCAAATATACCTTTAGTGTTGCCGGCCTTCTTGTCCGCTAAGTATTTGGGGCAGTTCCGCTTCCAGTGACCCTTCCCTTTGCAATAAAAGCACTCAGTCTTAGGCTTGGGTTCATTCTTTGACTTCTTCCCGGCAACTGGCTTACCGGGCGCGGCAACATCCTTGTCGTCTTTCTTGAAGTTCTTCTTGCCCTTGCCCTTCTTGAACTTAGTGGTTTTATTGACCATCAACACTTGATGTTCCTTCTTGATTTCTACCTCTGTTGACTTCAGCATTGAAAATACTTCAGGAATGGTTTTCACCATCCCTTGCATATTGTAGTTCATCATGAAGCTCTTGTAGCTTGGTGGGAGCGACTGAAGGATTCTATCAATGACCGCCTCGTCCGGGAGGTTAATGTCCAGCTGGGACAGGCGGTTGTGCAACCCAGACATTTTTAGTATGTGCTCCGATGAACTATTTTCCTCCATCTTACAACTATAGAACTTGTCGGAGACTTCATATCTCTCGACCCGGGCATGAGCTTGGAAAACTAGTTTCAGCTCCTCAAACATCTCATATGCTCCGTGTTGCTCAAAACGCTTTTGGAGCCCGGTTCTAAAGTGTAAAGCATGCCGCCTTGAACGAGGGAGTAATCATCAAGACGTGATCGCCAAGCGTTCATAACGTCTTGGTTCTCTCGAACAGGTGCATCACCTAGCGGTCCTTCTAGGACATATTGTTTCTGGGAGCTATGAGGATGATCCTCGGGTTAGGACCCGATCCGTATAGTTGCTGCCATCATCTTTCAGCTTGGTTTTCTCTAGGAACGCGTTGAAGTTCATGTTGACATGAGCGTTGGCCATTTGATCTACAAGACATATTTGCAAAGGTTTTAGACTAAGTTCATGATAATTAAGTTCATCTAATCAAATTATTTTAATGAACTCCCACTCAGATTAGACATCCCTCTAGTCATCTAAGTGTTACACGATCCGAGTCGACTAGGCCGTGTCCGATCATCACGTGAGACGGACTAGTCATCGTCGGTGAACATCTCCATGTTGATCGTATCTTCCATCGACTCGTGTTCGACCTTTCGGTCTCGTGTTCCGAGGCCATGTGCGTACATGCTAGGCTCGTCAAGTTAACCCTAAGTGGTTTGCATGTGTAAAACTATCTTACACCCGTTGTATGTGAGCGTAAGAATCTATCACACCCGATCATCACGTGGTGCTTGAAGCAGCGAACTTTAGCAATGGCGCTGATTAGGGAGAACACTTCTTGAAATTGTTGTAAGGGATCATCTTATTTACTACCGTTGTTCTAAGTAAACAAGATGCATAAACATAATAAACATCACATGCAATTATATACTAGTGACATGATATGGCCAATATCATATAGCTCCTTTGATCTCCATCTTTGGGGCTTCATGATCATCTTCGCCACCGGCATGACACCATGATCTCCATCATCATGATCTCCATCATCGTGTCTTCATGAAGTTGTCACGCCAACAACTACTTCTACCTCTATGGCTAACGCGTTTAGCAATAAAGTAAAGTAATTTACATGGCGTTCTTCAATGACACGCAGGTCATACAAAAATAAAGACAACTCCTATGGCTCCTGCCAGTTGTCATACTCATCGACATGCAAGTCATGATTCCTATTACAAGAACATGATCTCATACATCACAATATATCATTCATCATTCATCACAACTTTTGGCCATATCACATCACAAGACACTTCTGCAAAAACAAGTTAGGCGTCCTCTAATTGTTGTTGCAAGTTTTACGTGGCTTCTATAGGTGATCTAGCAAGAACTTTTCTTACCTACGTTAAAGCCTGGCGTGATTTGTCAACTTCTATTTACCCTTCATAAGGACCCTTTTCGTCGAATCCGCTCCAACTAAAGTGGGAGAGACAGACACCCGCTAGCCACCTTATGCAACTAGTGCATGTCAGTCGGTGGAACCTGTCTCACGTAAGCGTACGTGTAAGGTCGGTCCGGGCCGCTTCATCCCACAATGCCGTTGAAGCAAAATAAGACTAGTAGCGGCAAGAGAGTTGACAACATCTACGCCCACAACAAAATTGTGTTCTACTCGTGCAATAGAGAACTACGCATAGACCTGGCTCATGGTGCCACTGTTGGGGAACATTGTAGAAAATAAAAAAATTCCTACGGTTTCACCAAGATCCATCTATGAGTTCATCTAAGCAACGAGTTAAAGGAGAGATGCATCTACATACCACCTTGTAGATCGTGAGCGGAAGCATTCAAAAGAACGGGGTTGAAGTAGTCGTTCTCGTCGTGATCCTATCACCGGAGATCCTAGCGCCGAACGGACGGCACCTCCGCGTTCAACACACATACGGTCAGCGTGACGTCTCCTCCGTCTTGATCAGCAAGGGGAAAGGAGAGGTTGATGATGATCCAGCAGCACGACGGCGTGGTGGTGGATGCAGCAGAACTTTGGCAGGGCTTCGCCAAGCTACTG
This sequence comes from Aegilops speltoides, assembly GCA_021437245.1. Taxonomy (NCBI): domain Eukaryota; kingdom Viridiplantae; phylum Streptophyta; class Magnoliopsida; order Poales; family Poaceae; genus Aegilops; species Aegilops speltoides. The sequence continues at coordinate 362,266,599 of CM038145.1, forward strand.
CTGGAGGAGGAAGAGGTGTAGCAGGGGAGGGAGGCGCCAAGACACAGGGTGCGGCTGCCCTCCCCCCTGCCCTCCTTTATATAGGCCCCCAGGGGGGCGCCGTGTAACGCCCCGGATTCGATGCGCCAGGTGTCTGCCAGTTATTCGCCATCGTTGCCATGTCATTTGCTTGCGTGTTGCATTTTGCCATGTCATCATGTGCATTTCATTTTGCATTCATGTTCATCTCATGCATCCGAGCATTTTCCCCGTTGTCCGTTTTGCAATCCGGCACTCCTATGCTATCCGGCGTCCCCCTTTTGTCTTTCTTTGTGTGCGGGTATTAAACTTTCTCGGAATGGCCCGAGGTTTGCCAAGCGGCCTTGGTATAGCACCGGTAGACCGCCTGTCAAGTTTCGTGCCATTTGGAGGTCGTTTGGTACTCCAACGGTTAACCGGGTAACCGTAGAGCCCTCTTTTGTTTGCAGCCCAACACCCCTTCCAAAGTGGCCCAAAACCCAGCAAACTCCCCTCCATGCTCTCGGTCGTTCGATCACGATCGCGTGGCCGAAAACCGCTCCTCATTTGGACTCTCCTAGCTCCCTCTACCTATAAATATAGCCCCTCCCCCAAAATTCACGGATGATCCCCCCGAAACCCTAGATTTTTCCCTCGCGACGCCGGACATGTCCGACCGGACGGACACGCCCACCGCCGTTCCCGGCGAATCGCCCGCCGCCACGTTGCCCCGTACCGCCCTCCACCGCCGCCGCCCGCGCGGCAGCAGCAGCCAGGGGGCATGCGGTCGCCGCCGCCGCGCGCTTCGCCTCGTCTGCGCCGCCGAATCGGCCCCTCCATCGGTGGCCTCGCCGCCGCCGCCGCCTCCGCCGCCGCCGCGCGCCGTCGCCGGCCGGCGCCGCCTCGCCGCCTCGGCTCCCGCCCGCCGAGCCGCGGCCGCGCCGCCAGCGCTCGCCTCGCGCCCGCCTCGGATCTGGCCGGAGCGGCCCGGATCCGGCCGCCTCCCTCCGCCGCGCCTTGCCCCGGGGCGGATCCGGCGAGATCCTCCCGGGAGCCCCTCGTCCCCGCCTCCGCCGACCTTGCTCCGGCCAGCCCCCACTCCGGCTGCCTCTCCCTCTCTTCTCCGGCGAGATCCAAGCCAACTCCGGCGATCCTCGATATACGTGCATAGAGGTTGACCCCGAAACTGTTAAGTCCCAGATTTCTGTCATAATCATGCCATGTTCATGCCATCGTATCTCTGCATCCGTAGCTCCGTTTCGTGCGTGTAATATGTCAAATTGTTCGTCTCGACGAGTACTTCATTTCATTCCATTGCATCATTTTCATTTGAGCTCATCTTGGTGCCCGAAATCTTTGTTGGAAGAGTGCATGTTGATGTTAATCAATAAACTGTTATAACTTGCTCATTTATCATTTTTGCCATGATTGATGTGTGCATCCTATGAGGTTGATGTCTACATGAATGTTGATCTATGCCATGTCATCTTTCCAGTGGTGCCAACCATGTATTTTTGTCAGTTGTGTGCTGAGTGCATTGAGCTTGCTAAGTAGAGTAGTTGCGGTTGCTGTTTTCCTGGCAGATTCTGTTATATTTTGTTGCTATGTTAACATGCTTCTACTAATCATTCTATGCATAATCTGGAGATGCTCTATAAACATGTTTTGAACTACATGTCATGCTCTATCCATTCATGCCCTTGGTTGCAATTATAGCCTGCTGGAACATGTTGTTATCTTGCTCCAAAGTTGCTTGATAATGTTGCTGTCAGCCTGTTAACATTAAGTTCACTTGTTCCCATGTGTTTTCCTAGTGATCCATGCACCCTATGGACTTGCTCTTGCCATGCTTAGCTTCATAAACATGCCTTCTTACTGTTGGTTGCCTTGCCATGCCATGTATTGCTCTGTGGTGAGTGGTTCAAGCTCACCAACATGCATACTTATTGTTGTTCCTGCCATGTATGAATCTGTAATATAACTTACCATGTTTACATGGGTGCCATCTTATCTTCTGATCCTTTTTAGCTTATGGTCAGTAAGGGATTATTGTTCTATGCATTTAGTAGTATCATGCCATGCCTTTGTTTTCCATGATAAGTTCCTGTAACATGTCGTTTGATAGCTCTAAACATTGCAACCTGATGTTATTTCTGCAAAGTCTGAAACTGTTATTATTTGCAATATCTCCATGTGTTTTTGAGCATGTTCTAGTTGTTTCTGGAGTTAGCTCAGTGTTCATGTTTTGTTGTGATTTACTTGTACTTCATGTCCATGCCTTTTGTTAATATGTTGGGATGTTGTAGCTTATTGTTTTGATGCTTGTAAGATGCCTAGTTGCTGTTATGGACAAATTGTTGCTATGACTTGTTTAGTGTGTGTGTGTGTTGAACCGTTGCTCCGTTTTGAGTGTGCTTTATATGAAACTTGCTTGATTTTGCATGTAGTTTCATATTACCATGTTGCATCCTTGTTTTGGTGTGTTTGCTTGATGTTTGGGTGCATTTTGCATCAATGCCATGTTTAACTTGTTTTGCTCATATCTTCTAGGCCGTAGCTCCGAATCTAATGAACTTTATATGTAACTTGACTAGAATTTTGTGTAGATTATCTTGGTGCATTTTAACTTGCTGTTTAACAACTTGAACATAAGGTTTATTCAGTTCTGGACCAATTTCGAAATTTGCATATGAGGACTTACCGGAATTGTTATATGTTGTTCCCGGCCTCATTTAAACTTGCCTTGATGTGTTGTTCTTGCTTGCATCATCTCTTGCCATGAATAGCTTCATCTAGCCTTTTCATGCATCATGCTCGTTGTGCATCATGTCTTGTTCATGTGTGGTGTGTTTACCATGTTGTGTGCTTCTTCTTGTTAGTTCTGTTTCATTGCGATCGTGAGGATTCGTTAAATCACGGTTGGTTCGGCTTCATCCGTTCTTCTTCTTCATGGACTCGTTCTTCTTCCTTGCGGGATTTCAGGCAAGATGACCACTACCTGGATCTCACTACTATCATTGCTATGCTAGTTGCTTCGTTCTATCGCTATCTTTGCGCTACCTATTACTGTTTATCAAGCCTCCCAAATTGCCATGAACCTCTAACCTTTGAAACCATTCCTAGCAAACCATTGTTTAGCTATGTTACCGCTTTGCTCAGCCCTCTTATAGCGTTGCTAGTTGCGGTGAAGTTGAAGATTTCTCCATGGTGGACGGGGTTTTGTTGGGATATCACAATATCGCTTATATTATTAATGCATCTATATATTTGGTAAAGGGTGGAAGGCTCGGCCTTATGCGGTGTTTTGTTCCTCTTGCCGCCCTAGTTTCCGTCATACGGTGTTATGTTCCCGGATTTTGCGTTCCTAACGCGGTCGGGTGATTTATGGGACCCCCTGAGAGTTCTCTTTGAATAAAACTTGTCCAGCAAGGCCCAACCTTGGTTTTACCATTTGCCTCACCACCACCTACTTTTCCCTTGGGAGTCGCTCTCTCGAGGGTCATCTTTATTATAGCACCCCCGGGCCAATGCTTGTCTAAGTGTTGGTCCAAACTAGAGCACCGTGCGGGACCATCCCTTGGCAACTTGGGTACGTCGGTACCTGTACGCTTAGCTTATCCGGTATTGCCCTGAGAACGAGATATGTGCAGCTCCTATCGGGATTGTCGGTGCATCGGGCGGTCTTGCTGGTCTTGTTTTACCATTGTCGAAATGTCTTGTAAACCGGGATTCCGAGACTGATCGGGTCTTCCTGGGAGAAGGTCTATTCCTTCGTTGATCGAGAGAGCTTGTCATGGGCTAAGTTGGGACACCCCTGCAGGGTATAAACTTTCGAGAGCCGTGCCCACGGTTATGTGGCAGATGGGAATTTGTTAATGTCCGGTAGTAGATAACTTCACACCAGATTCGAATTAAAACGCATCAACCGTGTGTGTAGCCGTGATGGTCTCTTCTCGGCGGAGTCCGGGAAGTGAACACGGTTTCTGTGTTATGATTGACGTAAGTAGGTGTTCAGGATCACCTCTTGATCATTTCTAGCTTTTCTCTTCTCGCTCTCATTTGCGTATGTTAGCCACCACATCATGCTTAGTCGCTGCTGCAACCTCACCACTTTACCCTTTCCTTACCCATTAAGCTTTGCTAGTCTTGATACCCATGGTAATGGGATTCTTTGAGTCCTCGTGGCTCCTGATTACTACCACAACAGATTGCAGGTACAGGTTATACGATGATCATGACGCGAGATCGATGTTTGCTTGTTTGGAGTTCTTCTTCTGCTTCTTCTTCGATCAGGGGATAGGTTCCAGGTCGGCAGCCTGGGCTAGCAGGGTGGATATTGTTTGAGTTTCTGTTTATGTATCATCCGTAGTCGGATGTCGATCTCTTGTATGATGATATTGTATTCGTGTGGCATTGTATGCCTTATGTTTGTATCCCCATCTATTTATTTAATGTTGATGTAATGATATCCACCTTGCAAAAGCGTTCCAATATGCGGGTCTATCCTTGGTGGGACCTTCGAGTTCCTTTTGGATAGGGTCGCATATTGGGCGTGACAAGTTGGTATCAGAGCCTCGACCGACCTTAGGAGCCCCTTGATTGATCGTGTAGTTTGGCCGTTGTTGAGTCTAGAAGAAAATTGTTTTCTGAGTCTAGTTATATCGGAGAGTAGGAATTCTTTTACTCCTCAGCCCCTTCGTCGCTCTGGTGAGGAATCTTGACGTAGGTGTTTTGAATTACTCCTCTTCCCCTTCAAAATTTTTTCTTTAGGATCACGCAGTTGGTTTTCTGATCGTTGTTCCTCAGCTCTTTTCATCCGGTGCATTTCTCGTCAAGTCGACTCGAGCCTCTTCATCTTTGCCAAGATCAATCCTCAGCTCCTTTCGATCGATGTTGTTTCCCTGTCCGAAGTTGTCCTTGTTTTACCCACCCACCCACCCTTTTTCTTCTTGGAACCGGAGTCCGTAATCGAGTATCCATCCTACTCGTGCGAAGCCTTTGCTTGATTTCAACCGATGATTTCTCTTCAAGTTATTCGTCAGTTCTCCCTTCCAGTTGCCTTTGTTTTTTCCCGCCCTCCCATCCTTTTCTTCCCGGAGTCTGAGTCTCTCTCAACCATCAATTTCATTCGTGTGGAGCCTCTTCAGTCTTCCCTCAATTATTTCAACCGGTGGATTCTCGTCTCGTTCGTCATTCTTCATCCCTTTCTTTTTCCGGTGCACTCAATTCAAGTTTTTCGGGTTGATCATATTCTTTCTCTCGGCTCAAGTATTTCCCTTTGCTTGTTCGCCTCTCGCCATTTTATCCTTCCGGAGTATGATGCACCGGAACAATTCATATATTTCAATCATCCGTTGCATCATCTATCTGTTCAACAATCCTTTTCAACGGTGTTTTCTCTTCAGTGGGCCCTAACCCACAGGTCTTTTCCCAGGATCTTACCTGACTCTTCTAATTCCCCCGGAGTTATTCTCAATTCTTTTCAACTGTGGCGTAAGAATGAATTTCGTTAGTCACATGCTTTTCCAAGATCTCTTTCAAATCATTTCATTGTTGGCTCAACCTCTTCGCTTTTCATTCTTCCGGAGTATCTCAATAATTTTGGTGGTGTTTCTCGTCATCATTCGAAGATTGAAGAAGAAGATTTCTCTTTAATCTTGTCCGTTCTCTCGGAGATTCGCGGTGCTAGCTCGATGTTATCCTATCAAATTTTTTCCCAATTGTCAGTTATTCTTTTCATCCATCCGGAGTATTTCAGGAGTTGTTTTCCCTCTTGATCATCCGGAGGTCATCTTTTCGGAAGATTACTTCATTCTAAGTTTTCAGATTCGTTCTCTATTTATCCCGGTGCTTCGTTCAAGTGTTCTTGAATCAGCTCATGATTCTCTTTGTTCTTTTGCATCTAAATCCCCTCTAGCATATTGGTTCTTCTAATTCTTCCCGGTGATTCATTCTCTTTCGTCAGTCATTTTCGAATTCTTACGGTGGTTCGTTCAAGATCCTCTTTCCTTGATTATCTTTTTAATTCATTCGATCTTTTCTTATCCTTCTTTTCATTCAACTCTTTCAATTCTTTCCGGAGGTTTTGTGTCATGTCTTCATCAAGTATCATTCCATCCTCTCTAGCTCGTGTTCTATTCCCCATGTTTCAGCCGGAGCGCTGCCTAAAATCCTTTCAGTCTTATCCGTTTCTTTTCTCATTCTAACCACTCCGGTTAGAACGAGTGGTTTAATATTCTATCTGATTCCATGAGCTTTCGATTCTCGTCATCCTCGTTGTTCCTCTCTTCTTCTCGAGTGCTATCGATTCTTTGCTTCTTCTTTTGAGTTCTTGCTTCACCTCATCCTTTTTTTCCTTCCATCTCGGTCCTAAGATCTCGGGACGAGATCTCTTGTTAGTGGAGGAGTGTTGTAACGCCCCGGATTCGATGCGCCAGGTGTCTGCCAGTTATTCGCCGTCGTTGCCATGTCATTTGCTTGCGTGTTGCATTTTGCCATGTCATCATGTGCATTTCATTTTGCATTCATGTTCATCTCATGCATCCGAGCATTTTCCCCGTTGTCCGTTTTGCAATCCGGCACTCCTATACTATCCGGCGTCCCCCTTTTGTCTTTCTTTGTGTGCGGGTATTAAACTTTCTCGGAATGGCCCGAGGTTTGCCAAGCGGCCTTGGTATAGCACCGGTAGACCGCCTGTCCAGTTTCGTGCCATTTGGAGGTCGTTTGGTACTCAACGGTTAACCGGTAATCAGTAGAGCCCTCTTTGTTTGCAGCCCAACACCCCTTCCAAAGTGGCCCAAAACCCAGCAAACTCCCCTCCATGCTCTCGGTCGTTCGATCACGATCGCGTGGCCGAAAACCGCTCCTCATTTGGACTCTCCTAGCTCCCTCTACCTATAAATATAGCCCCTCCCCCGAAATTCACGGATGATCCCCCCGAAACACTAGATTTTTCCCCTCCGCGCGCGCTGGACATGTCCGGACCGGACCGGACACGTCTAGCCGCTGTTCCCCGGTGAATCGCCAGCCGCCACGTCGCCCCCGCGCCGCCCTCCATCGCCGCCCGCCCGCGCGGCCCGCAGCAAACCCGCGGGGCCCAGTCGCCGCCGCCGCCGCGCTTCGCCTCGTCTGCCGCTGCCAGGCCGACCCGCCGCCCGGTGGCCTCGCCGCCGCCACCCTCCGCCGTCCGCTGCCGGCGGCGCCACATCCTCGCCGCCTCGGCGCCCATCCCTCGCCGCCTCGGCTCCCGCGAGCGAGCGGCCGCGCCGCCAGCGCTTCGCCTCAGCGCCGCCGCCTCGGATCTGGCCGGAGCGGCCTGGATCCGGCCGCCTCCCTCCGCTGCGCCTTGCCCCGGGGCGGATCCGGCGAGATCCGCCCGGGAGCCCCTCGTCCCCGCCTCCGCCGACCTTGCTCCGGCCAGCCCCCACTCCGGCTGCCTCTCCCTCTCTTCTCCGGCGAGATCCAAGCCAACTCCGGCGATCCTCGATATCCGTGCAAAGAGGTTGACCCCGAAACTGTTAAGTCCCAGATTTCTGTCATAATCATGCCATGTTCATGCCATCGTATCTCTGCATCCGTAGCTCCGTTTCGTGCGTGTAATATGTAAAATTGTTCGGCTCGACGAGTACTTCATTTCATTCCATTGCATCATTTTCATTTGAGCTCATCTTGGTGCCCGAAATGATGTTGGAAGAGTGCATGTTGATGTTAATCTGCTGAAACTGTTATAACTTGCTCATTTATCATTTTTGCCATGATTGATGTGTGCATCCTATGAGGTTGATGTCTACATGAATGTTGATCTATGCCATGTCATCTTTCCAGTGGTGCCAACCATGTATTTTTGTGAGCTGTGTGCTGAGTGCATTGAGCTTGCTAAGTAGAGTAGTTCTTGTTCTTTGTTTTCTGGCAGATTCTGTTATATTTTCTTTGCTATGTTAACATGCTTCTACTAATCATTCTATGCATAATCTGGAGATGCTCTATAAACATGTTTTGAACTACATGTCATGCTCTCTCCATTCATGCCCTTGGTTGCAATTATAGCCTGCTGGAACATGTTGTTATCTTGCTCCAAAGTTGCTTGATAATGTTGCTGTCAGCCTGTTAACATTAAGTTCACTTGTTCCCATGTGTTTTCCTAGTGATCCATGCACCCTATGGACTTGCTCTTGCCATGCTTAGCTTCATAAACATGCCTTCTTACTGTTGGTTGCCTTGCCATGCCATGTATTGCTCTGTGGTGAGTGGTTCAAGCTCACCAACATGCATACTTATTGTTGTTCCTGCCATGTATGAATCTGTAATGTAACTTGCCATGTTTACGTGGGTGCCATCTTATCTTCTGATCCTTTTTGGCTTATGGTCAGTAAGGGACTGTTGTTCTATGCATTTAGTAGTATCATGCCATGCCTTTGTTTTCCATGATAAGTTCCTGTAACATGTCGTTTGATAGCTCTAAACATTGCAACCTGATGTTATTTCTGCAAAGTCTAAAACTGTTATTATTTGCAATATCTCCATGTGTTTTTGAGCATGTTCTTGTTGTTTATGGAGTTAGCTCAGTGTTCATGTTTTGTTGTGCTTTACCTGTACTTCATGCCCATGCCTTTTGTTAATATGTTGGGATGTTGTAGCTTATTGTTTTGATGCTTGTAAGATGCCTAGTTGCTGTTATGGACAGATTGTTGCTATGACTTGTTTAGTGTGTGTGTGTTGAACCGTTGCTCCGTTTTGAGTGTGCTTTATATGAAACTTGCTTGATTTTGCATGTAGTTTCATATTACCATGTTGCATCCTTGTTTTGGTGTGTTTGCTTGATGTTTGGGTGCATTTTGCATCAATGCCATGTTTAACTTGTTTTGCTCATATCTTCTAGGCCGTAGCTCCGAATCTAATGAATTTTATATGTAACTTGACTAGAATTTCGTGTAGATCATCTTGGTGCATCTTAACTTGCTGGTTAACAACTTGAACATAAGGTTTATTCAGTTCTGGACAATTTCGAAATTTGCATATGAGGACTTACCGGAATTGTTATATGTTGTTCCCGGCCTCATTTAAACTTGCCTTGATGTGTTGTTCTTGCTTGCATCATCTCTTGCCATGAATAGCTTCATCTAGCCTTTTCATGCATCATGCTCGTTGTGCATCATGTCTTGTTCATGTGTGGTGTGTTTACCATGTTGTGTGCTTCTTCTTGTTAGTTCCTGTTTCATTGCGATCGTGAGGATTCGTTCGTCTACGGTTGGTTCGGCTTCATCCATTCTTATTCTTCATGAACTCGTTCTTCTTCCTTGCGGGATTTCAGGCAAGATGACCGCTACCCTGGATCTCACTACTATCATTGTTATGCTAGTTGCTTCGTTCTATCGCTATGCTGCGCTACCTATTACCTGTTTATCAAGCCTCCCAAATTGCCATGAACCTCTAACCTTTGACACCATTCCTAGCAAACCGTTGTTTGGCTATGTTACCGCTTTGCTCAGCCCCTCTTATAGCGTTGCTAGTTGCAGGTGAAGTTGAAGATTTCTCCATGGTGGACAGGGTTTTGTTGGGATATCACAATATCTCTTATATTATTAATGCATCTATATATTTGGTAAAGGGTGGAAGGCTCGTCCTTATGCCAGGTGTTTTGTTCCACTCTTGCCGCCCTAGTTTTCGTCATACCGGTGTTATGTTCTCGGATTTTGCGTTCCTAACGCGGTCGGGTGATTTATGGGACCCCCCTAACAGTTCGCTTTGAATAAAACTTGTCCAGCAAGGCCCAACCTTGGTTTTACCATTTGTCTCACCACCACCTACTTTTCCCTTGGGAGTCGCTCTCTCGAGGGTCATCTTTATTATAGCCCCCCCGGGCCAATGCTTGTCTAAGTGTTGGTCCAAACTAGAGCACCGTGCGGGACCATCCCTTGGCAAATTGGGTTACGTTGGTACCTGTACGCTTAGCTTATCCGGTGTTGCCCTGAGAACGAGATATGTGCAGCTCCTATCGGGATTGTCGGCGCATCGAGCGGTCTTGCTGGTCTTGTTTTACCATTGTCGAAATGTCTTGTAAACCGGGATTCCGAGACTGATTGGGTCTTCCTGGGAGAAGGTCTATTCCTTCGTTGATCGCGAGAGCTTGTCATGGGCTAAGTTGGGACACCCTGCAGGTATAAACTTTCGAGAGCCGTGCAGCGGTTATGTGGCAGATGGGATTTGTTAATGTCCGGTTGTAGATAACTTGACACCAGATCCGAATTAAAACGCATCAACCGTGTGTGTAGCCGTGATGGTCTCTTCTCGGCGGAGTCCGGGAAGTGAACACGGTTTTTGTGTTATGATTGACGTAAGTAGGTGTTCAGGATCACCTCTTGATCATTTCTAGCTTCACGACCGTTCCGCTTGTTTCTCTTCTTGCTCTCATTTGCGTATGTTAGCAACCATATCATGCTTAGTCACTGCTGCAACCTCACCACTTTACCCTTTCGTTACCCATTAAGCTTTGCTAGTCTTGATACCCATGGTAATGGGATTGCTGAGTCCTCGTGGCTCACAAATTACTAACACAACATGTTGGTGTACAGGTTATACGATGATCATGACGCGAGAGCGATGTTTGCTTGTTTGGAGTTCTTCTTCTGCTTCTTCTTCGATCAGGGGATAGGTTCCAGGTCGGCAGCCTGGGCTAGCAGGGTGGATATTGTTTGAGTTTCTGTTTATGTATCATCCGTAGTCGGATGTCGATCTCTTGTATGATGATATTGTATTCGTGTGGCATTGTATGCCTTATGTTTGTATCCCATCTATTTATGTAATGTTGATGTAATGATATCCACCTTGCAAAAGCGTTCCAATATGCGGGTCTATCCTTGGTGGGACCTTCGAGTTCCTTTTGGATAGGGTCGCATATTGGGCGTGACACGCCGGCCTTGGGAGATGCAATCTCCCAAGGGGGTCGGCGGCCAGGGGGGTTGGAGTACCCCCCAAGTCAAGTGGTGCGCCTCCCCCTAGGGTTTTCAACCCTAGGCGCAGGGGAGGCCCAAGGGGGGGGCACCAGCCCACTAGAGGCTGGTTCCCCTCCCATCTCAGCCCACGGGGCCCTTCGGGATAGGTGGCCCCACCCGGTGGACCCCCGGGACCCTTTCGGTGGTCCCGGTACAATACCGGGTGACCCCGACACTTTCCCGATGGCCGAAATAGCACTTCCTATATATAATTCTTTACCTCCGGACCATTCCGAAACTCCTCGTGACGTCCGGGATCTCATCCGGGACTCCGAACAACATTAGGTTTGCTGCATACTCATATTCACACAACCCTAGGGTCACCGAACCTTAAGTGTGTAGACCCTACGGGTTCGGGAGACACGTAGAATGACCGAGACGGCTCTCGGGCAATAACCAACAGCGGGATCTGGATACCCATGTTAGCTCCCACATGCTCCTCGATGATCTCATCAGATGAACTACGATGTCGAGGATTCAAACAACCCCGTATACAATTCCCTTTGTCAATCGGTATGTTACTTGCCCGAGACTCGATCGTCGGTATCCCAATACCTCATTCAGTCTCGTTACAGGCAAGTCACTTTACTCGTACCGTAATGCATGATCCCGTGACCAAACACTTGGTCACTTTGAGCTCATTATGATGATGCATTACCGAGTGGGCCCAGAGATACCTCTCCGTCATACGGAGTGACAAATCCTAGTCTCGATCCGTGTCAACCCAACCAGACACTTTCGGAGATACTGTAGTGCACCTTTATAGTCACCCAGTTACGTTGTGACATTTGGTACACCCAAAGCACTCCTACGGTATCCGGGAGTTACACGATCTCATGGTCTAAGGAAAGGATACTTGACATTGGAAAAGCTCTAGCAAACGAACTACACGATCTTGTGCTATGCTTAGGATTGGGTCTTGTCCATCACATCATTCTCCTAATGATGTGATCCCGTTATCAATGACATCCAACGTCCATAGCCAGGAAACCATGACTATCTGTTGATCAACGAGCTAGTCAACTAGAGGCTTACTAGGGACATATTATGGTCTATGTATTCACACGTGTATTACGATTTCCGGATAATACAGTTATAGCATGAATAAAGACAATTATCATGAATAAGGAAATATGATAATAACCCTTTTATTATTGCCTCTAGGGCATATTTCCAACAGTGGCCTTCACCATGGATGCCTAGAAAGTTTACTCTTACATGGTTTGCTTAGCATGAGATTGTTTGTTTAAGACTTTGTTTAATTATGTGGCACTATGTTGAACTTGTTGCTATCTATGTCGTTCTTGCTAACGTGATGGTAAGCTCACCACTCCGAAAGGAGGTTATCAGACAACATGTGTTGCATCTAACCAAACAGCTTCATTCGCGTTTCTGCCTAAACAAGCCTGCAACCAAACGACGTTACTTGAGTTTCATCACAACCAAGCTAGGGGTATGCAGGCAACCAAACAATGTGCAGATGATGGTTTTTACCCTGCATTTGCTTAACCAAACCCAACTAAGACAAATGTGCAAAGTGGTAAAAATAGATGCAGGCAACCAAACACGTCCTTACAAGACGAAAAAAATCTTATGGTGAGGGTCGCTACTATGTGCGGTCTTCAGTCTTCACGTTACCGTCGCCATCATCTTCAGCTTCGGCCCGTATCTAGGCCCGGTCATCTTCAGTCATGGCGGCGTTATTAGAATCCATCTGCACCGGGCCTTCTTCTTGGCCAGCCCCTCTGCTGCCACAGTCGGTCTTCGGTGTGGCTGCGGCGACCTTCACGACCAAGAATTCCATAGCCAAGGCACGAGATGGACATCAACACACAAGGCAACAACTAAGACCAGATATATGCTCCACAAGATGCTCCAAGTACCTGTGGCTCTCTGGGTTGAGCCGAAGCGCCTTTTGTGTCTTCCCGCTTAGGTCATTTAGCCTTCTAAGTGGACCTGGGGCTGAATTTGGCATGAACGTCTGGTGGCAGGAGTTCTCAAGGTACAACCCCCTCGATCACATCTTCACAAAACAGCGATCAGGCAGTGGCTAGTTAGCTGATAATAAAACATGGAAAACTTCAGAAGTAGGCATGGTCGCATGGATTTTGTGCTCCCAGAAGTATAAAATGGTGTTTTCCTATGTTTGTTTTTGTGACAAAGCATGTGAATTAGTACCTTAAAGCTATGCAGAAGTATACCAATTTTGGAACTACATAAAAACATAAAGGATGCAATAATGAGGGTACAAATTTGGTTTCTCTTGAAGAGCACACAAACATGGACGCCGTGTTTGCACAAATGTTTGCCAGCACAAGTTTTTGGCAAATGCACATATTTATTTTCCCATTATATTTATTTATGAAATTTTAAATGAAAATTCTTCGCTCAGGAGCACGTGAATGCATTACACAATAAAAAATAGGTATGTGTGTGTTGAGAGAGTGTATAGCAGAAACAAAACACATACTCGAGAAAATCCTTCCAAATCTTGTCTGGCTTGAAACCGTAAACCTTTCCAGCAATAAACCTGTCAAACGAATGCTGCTCTTGAAACCACCAAACATATTCAAAAGAAAAAAATGCAATGTTGTTTCTGACGTGCACAACGCGCTCCGGAGCACTCCCTGCCACTGAACCAAGCAGACAGCTCCAAATCGAATTTACGGCAGCATGGAGAAACATTCACGCCCGAGTTGGCAGCACTTCCTTCTGCCGCGGCGGGCTAGTGTAGGGGAGTGAGTGAAGGAAATATGCCCTAGAGGCAATAATAAAGTTATTATTTATTTCCTTATTTCATGATAAGTGTTTATTATTCATGCTAGAATTGTATTAACCGGAAACAAAATACATGTGTGAATACATAGACAAACATAGTGTCACTAGTATGCCTCTACTTGACTAGCTCGTTGAATCAAAGATGGTTAAGTTTCCTAGCCATAGACATGAGTTGTCATTTGATTAACGGGATCACATCATTAGGAGAATGATGTGATTGACTTGAACCATTCCGTTAGCTTAGCATTTGATCGTTTAGTATGTTGCTATTGCTTTCTACATGACTTATACATGTTCCTATGACTATGAGATTATGCAACTCCCGTTTACCGGAGGAACACTTTGTGTGCTACCAAACGTCACAACGTAACTGGGTGATTATAAAGGAGCTCTACAGGTGTCTCCGAAGGTGCATGTTGGGTTGGCGTATTTCGAGATTAGGATTTGTCACTCCGATTGTTGGAGAGGTATCTCTGGGCCCTCTTGGTAATGCACATCACTTAAGCCTTGCAAGCATTGTAACTAATGAGTTAGTTACGGGATGATGTATTACGAAATGAGTAAAGATACTTGCCGGTAACGATATTGAACTAGGTATTGGATACCGACGATCGAATATCGGGCAAGTAACATACCGATGACAAAGGGAACAATGTATGTTGTTATGCGGTTTGACCGATAAAGATCTTCGTAGAATATGTAGGAGCCAATATGAACATCCAGGTTCCACTATTGGTTATTGACCGGAAACAGTTCTAGGTCATGTCTACATAGTTCTCGAACCCATAGGGTCCTTGACGCTTAACGTTACGATGATGGTTATATTATGAGTTTATGAGTTTTGATGTACCGAAGGAGTTGAGTCCGGATGAGATCGGGGACATGACGAGGAGTCTCGAAATGGTCGAGACGTAAAGATCGATATATTGGATGACTATATTCGGAGTTCGGAAAGGTTCGAGTGATTCAGGTATTTTTGAGTCTGGGAGAGTTATGGAATTCACCGGGAGTATATGGGCCTTATTGGGCCATACGGGAATTGAGGGGAGAGGCCAAAAGGAAGGAGGCCTGCGCCCCCCCTCTGGTCCGAATTGGACAAGGGGCGCAGCCCCCCTTTCCTTCTTCCTCTCCCCCTCTTTCCCCTTCTCCTACTCCAACAAGGGAGGTGGAATCCTGCTAGCACTAGGGAGTCCTAGTAGGACTACACACTTGGCGCGCCCCCTCCTAGGGCCGGCCTCCTCCCCCCTTGCTCCTTTATATACGGGGACAGGGGGCACCCCATAACACACAAGTTGATCTTCGTGATCGTTCCTTAGCCGTGTGCGGTGCCCCCCTCTATCATATTCCACCTCGGTCATATCATAGCGGTGCTTAGACGAAGCCCTGCGTCGGTAGAACATCATCATCGTCACCACGCCGTCGTGCTGACGGAACTCATCCCCGACACCCTGCTGGATCGGAGTCCGGGGATCGTCATCAAGCTGAACGTGTGCCGAACTCGGAGGTGCCGTACGTTCGGTACTTGGATCGGTCGGATCGTGAAGAAGTACGACTACATCAACCACGTTGTCATAATGCTTCCGCTTTCGGTCTACGAGGGTACGTGGAGACACTCTCCCCTCTCGTTGCTATGCATCACCATGATCTTGCGTGTGCGTAGGAAATTTCTTGAAATTACTACGTTCCCCATCAGTGGCATCTGAGCCTAGGTTTTATCACTAAGCGGTACCGATCGTCGTAGAAGCAATAGATGGCATATACGACAACGATGATACGACGGAGATCAAGGTGTCGCGCCGGTGACGATGGTGATCATGACGATGCTTCGGAGATGGAGATCACAAGCACAAGATGATGATGGCCATATCATATCACTTATATTGATTGCATGTGATGTTTATCTTTTATGCATCTTATCTTGCTTTGATTGACGGTAGCATTTTAAGATGATCTCTCACTAATTATCAAGAAGTGTTCTCCCTAAGTATGCACCGTTGCCAAAGTTCGTCGTGCCCAGACACCACGTGATGATCGGGTGTGATAAGCTCTACGTCCATCTACAACGGGTGCAAGCCAGTTTTGCACACGCGGAATACTCAGGTTAAACTTGACGAGCCTAGCATATGCAGATATGGCCTCGGAACACGGAGACCGAAAGGTCGAGCGTGAATCATATAGTAGATATGATCAACATAGTGATGTTCTCCATTTAAAACTACTCCATCTCACGTGATGATCGGTTATGGTTTAGTTGATTTGGATCACGTGATCACTTAGATGACTAGAGAGATGTCTGTCTAAGTGGGAGTTCTTAAGTAATATGATTAGTTGAACTTAAATTTATCATGAACTTAGTCCTGCTAGTATTTTGCAAATTATGTTGTAGATCAATAGCTTGCGTTGTTGCTTTCATATGTTTATTTTGATATGTTCCTAGAGAAAATTGTGTTGAAAAATGTTAGTAGCAATGATGCGATTGGATCCGTGATCCGAGGTTTATCCTCATTGCTGCACGAAGAATTATGTCCTTAATGCACCGCTAGGTAGCGGACCTATTGCAGGAAGAGGATCTGCAGGCGTTATGAGCGTCTGGCTAGCTCAATATGATAACTACTTGATAGTTTAGTGCACCATGCTTAAGCGGCTTAGAATCGGGACTTCAAAGGCGTTTTGAGCGTCATGGACCATATGAGATATTCAGGAGTTGAAGTTCATATTTCAAGCAAATACCGAGTTGAGAGATATGAAGTCTTCAACAAGTTCTCTGACTAAAAGATGGAGGAGAATCGCTCAACTAGTGAGCATGTGCTCAGATTATGCAGGTACTTCAATCGCTTGAATCAAGTGGGAGTTAATCTTCCGAGATAAGATAGTGATTGACAGAATTCTCTAGCCACCATCACTAAAGTTACTAGAACTTCATGATGAACTATAATATGCAAGGGATGGCGAAAATGATTCGAGCTCTTCGTGATGTTGAAATCGACGAAGGTAGAAATCAAGAAAGAGCATCAAGTGTTGATGATTGACAAGACCACTAGTTTCAAGAAAAGGGCAAAGGAAAGAAAGGAAACTTCAAGTAGAATGGCAAACAAGTTGTCACTCCCATGAAGAAGACCAAAGCTGGACCAAAGCCTGAAACCGAGTGTTTACACTTTGCAAAGGAAATGGTCACTAGAAGCGGAAATGCCACGAATATTTGGTGGATAAGAAGGATGGCAAAGTGAACAAGGGTAAATTTGATATCTGATTATTGATGTGTGCCTTACTAGTGTTTATAGTAGCCCTGAGTATTTGATACTTGTTAGGTTGCTAAGATTAGTAACTCGAAATAGGAGTTCTGAGAATAAACAGAGACTAGTTGAAGGGGAAGTGACGATGAGTGTTGGAAGTAGTTCCAAGATTGATATGGTCATCATCGTACACTCCCTATACTTTTGGGATTAGTGTTAAACCTAAATAAATGTTATTTGGCGTTTGCGTTGAGCATGAATATGATTTGATCATGTTTATTGCAATACGGTTATTCATTTAAAATCGAGAGAATAATTGTTGTTACATTTACATGAATAAAACCTTCAATGGTCATACACCCAATGAAAATAGTTTGTTGGATCTCGATCGTAGTGATACACATATTCATAATATTGATGCCAAAAGATGCAAAGTTAATAATGATAGTGCAACTTATTTGTGGCACTGCCGTTTGGGTCATATCGGTGTAAAGCGCATGAAGAAACTCCATAAAGATGGATTTTCGGAATCACTTGGTTATGAATCATTTGATGTTTGCGAACCGTGCCTTTAGGGCAAGATGACTAAAACTCTGTTCTTCAGAACAATGGAACGAGCTACTGACTTGTTGGAAATAATACATACTGATGTATGCAGACCAATGAGTATGAAGGCTCATGGCAAGTATCGTTATTTTCTGACCTTCACAAGATGATTTGAGCAGATATGGGTATATCTACTTGATGAAGCATAAGTCTAAAATAGTTAAAAGGTTCAAAGAATTTCAGAGTGAAGTGGAAAAGTCATCGTAACAAGAAAATAAAGCAACTGCAATCTGATCGCGGAGACAAATATTTGAGTTACGAGTTTGGTCTTCAATTAAAACAATGTGAAATAGTTTCACAGCTCACGCCACCTGGAACACCACAATGTTATGGTCTGTCCGAACGTCGTAATCGCACTTTATTGGATATGGTGCGATCTATGATGTCTCTTACTGATTTACCAATATTGTTTTGGGGTTATGCATTAGAGACAGCTGCATTCACGTTAAAAGGGAACCATCTAAATCCGTTGAGATGACACCATATGAACTGTGGTTTAGTAAGAAACCCAAGTTGTCGTTTCTTAAAGTTTGGGGCTACGATGCTTATGCGGAAAAGTTTCATCCTGATAAGCTCAAACCCAAATCGGATAAGTGCGCCTTCATAGAATACCCAAAGGAAACTGTTGGGTACACCTTCTATCACAGATCCGAAGTCAAGATATTCGTTGCTAAAAATGGATCCTTTCTAGAGAAGGAGTTTCTCTCGAAAGAAGTGAGTGGGAGGAAAGTAGAACTTGATGAGGTAACTGTACCTTCTCCCGAATTGGAAAATAGTTCATCATTGAAATCAGTTCCAGTGATTCCTACACCAACTAGTGAGGAAGCTAGTGATGATGATCATGAAACTTCAGATCAAGTTACTACAGAACCTCGTAGGCCTTCAGAGCACGGTCCGCTTTTGAGTGGTGCGGTAATCCTGTTACGAAAGTCATGTTACTAGACCATGATAAACCTACGAACTATGAGGAAGCGATGATGAGCCCAGATTCATAAAATGGTTTGAGGCCATGAAATCGAGATGGGATCCATGTATGAGAACAAAGTGTGGACTTTGGTGGACTTGCCCGATGATCGGCAAGCCATAGAAAATAAATGGATCTTTAAGAGGAAGACAGACGTTGATAGTAGTGTTACTATCTACAAATCTCGACTTGTCGCAAAAGGTTTTTTGACAAGTTCAAGATGTTGAATACAATGAGATTTTCTCACTTGTATCGATGCTTAAGTCTGTCTGAATCATGTTAGCAATTGCCACATTTTATGAAATCTGGCAAATGGATGTCAAAACTGCATTCCTTAATGGATTTTTTAAAGAAGAGTTGTATGTGATGCAACCAGATGGTTTTGTCAATCCTAAAGGTGCTAACAAAATGTGCAAGCTCCAGTGATCCATCTATGGACTGGTGCAAACATCTCAGAGTTGGAATATATGCTTTGATAAGTTGATCAAAGCATATAGTTTTGTATAGACTTACGGTGAAGCTTGTATTTACAAGAAAGTGAGTGGGAGAACTACAACATTTCTGATAAGTATATGTGAATGACATATTGTTGATCGGAAATAATGTAGAATTATTCTGCAAAGCATAAAGGAGTGTTTGAAAGGAGTTCTTTAAAAGAAAGACCTCAGTAAAGCTACTTACATATTGAGCATCAAGATCTATAGAGATAGATCAAGACGCTTGAGAAGTTTTTCAATGAATACATACCTTGGCAAGAATTTGAAGTAGTTCAAAATGGAACAGTCAAAGAAAGAGTTCTTGCCTGTGTTGCAAAGGTGTGAAGTTGAGTAAGACTCAAGACCCGACCATGGCAGAAAATAGAAAGAGAAGAGAAGTCATTCCCTATGCCTCAGTCATAGGTTCTATAAAGTATGCTATGCTGTGAACTAGACATATTGTATACCTTGCTCTGAGTTTGGCAAAGGAATACAATTTTGATCTAATAGTAGATCACTGGACAACGGTCAAGAATATCCTTAGTGAGGACTAAGGAGATGTTTCCCGATTATGGAGGTGATAAAAGAGTTCGTTGTAAAAGTTACATCGGTGCAAGCTTTTACACCGATCCAGATGACTCTAAGTCTCAATCTGGATACATATTGAAAGTGGGAGCAATTAGCTAGAGTAGCTCCGTACAGAGCATTGTAGACATAGAATATTTGCAAAATACATATGGCTCTGAATGTGACAGACCCGTTGACTAAGCTTCTCTCACGAGCAAAACATGATCACACCTTAGTACTCTTTGGGTGTTAATCACATAAGCGATGTGAACTAGATTATTGACTCTAGTAAACCCTTTGGGTGTTGGTCACATGATGAAGTGAACTATGGGTGTTAATCATATACAGGTATGAATATTGGTGTTAAATCACATGGTGATGTGAACTAGATTATTGACTCTAGTGCAAGTGGGAGACTGAAGGAAATATGCCCTAGAGGCAATAATAAATTTATTATTTATTTCCTTATTTCACGATAAATGTTTATTATTCATGCTAGAATTGTATTAACCGGAAACATAATACATGTGTGAATACATAGACAAACATAGTGTTACTAGTATGCCTCTACTTGACTAGCTCGTTGAATCAAAGATGGTTAAGTTTCCTAGCCATAGACATGAGTTGTCATTTGATTAACGGGATCACATCATTAGGAGAATGATGTGATTGACTTGACCCATTCCGTTAGCTTAGCATTTGATCGTTTAGTATGTTGCTATTGCTTTCTTCATGACTTATACATGTTCCTATGACTATGAGATTATGCAACTCCCGTTTACGGAGGAACACTTTGTGTGCTACCAAAGCGTCTAGCGAATCTGGGTGATTATAAAGGAGCTCTCTGGTGTCTCCGAAGGTACATGTTGGGTTGGCATATTTCGAGATTAGGATTTGTCACTCCGATTGTCGGAGAGGTATCTCTGGGCCCTCTCGGTAATGAAGGAAATATGCCCTAGAGGCAATAATAAAGTTATTATTTATTTCCTCATATCATGATAAATGTTTATTATTCATGCTAGAATTGTATTAACCGGAAACATGATACATGTGTGAATACATAGACAAACCTATAGTCACTAGTATGCCTCTACTTGACTAGCTCATTAATCAAAGATGGTTATGTTTCCTAACCATAGACATGTGTTGTCATTTGATTAGTGGGATCACATCATTAGAAGAATGATGTGATTGACATGACCCATTCCGTTAGCCTAGCACTTGATCGTTTAGTATTCTGCTATTGCTTTCTTCATGACTTATACATGTTCTCGTAACTATGAGAATTATGCAACTCCGTTTACGGAGGAACACTTTGGTACTACCAAGCGTCACTGGCGAATCGGGTGATTATCAAGGACTACTACAGGTGTCTCCAAAGGTACATGTTGAGTTGGCGTATTTCGAGATTAGGTTTTGTCACTCCGATTGTCGGAGAGGTATCTCTGGGCCCTCTCGGTAATACTCATCACTTAAGCCTTGCAAGCATTATAACTAATGAGTTAGTTATGAGATGACGTATTATAGAACGAGTAAAGAGACTTGCCGGTAACGAGATTGAACTAGGTATTGGATGCCGACGATCAAATCTCGGGCAAGCAACATACCGATGACAAAGGGAACAACATATGTTGTTATGCGGTTTGACCGATAAAGATCTTCGTAGAATATGTAGGAACCAATATGGGCATCCAGGTCCTGCTATTGGTTATTGACCGAGAATGGTTTTAGGTCATGTCTACATAGTTCTTGAACCCGTAGGGTCCGCACGCTTAACGTTTCGATGACAATTTTATTATGAGTTTATAAGTTTTGATGTACCTAAGTTTGTTCGGAGTCCCGGATGTGATTACGGACATGACGAGGAGTCTCGGAATCGTCGAGACATAAAGATTGATATATTGTAAGCCTATATTTGGACATCGGAATGGTTCCGGGTGAAATCCGGATTTTACCGGAACACCGGGGGGTTACCGGAACCCTCCCGGGGGATATTGGGCCTTAGTGGGCCAAGAGGGAGAAGAGGAGGGCCGGCCAGGGCAGGCCACGCGCCCCCTCCCCCCTTAGTCCGAATAGGACAAGGAAGGGGGGGCGGCGCCCCCCTTTCCTCTTCCCCCTCCCCCCTTTCCTTCTCCACCAAGGCAAGAGGGGGGAATCCTACTCCCGGTGGGAGTAGGACTCCTCCAGGCGCACCCCTAGGGGCAGGCCGCACCTCCCCCCTCCCTCCTTTATATACGGGGGCGGGGGGCACCCTATAGACACACAAGTTGATCTACGGATCGTTCCTTAGCCGTGTGCGGTGCCCCCTTCCACCATATTCCACCTCGGTCATATCGTCGCAGAGTTTAGGCGAAGCCCTGCGCCGATAGAACATCATCATCGTCACTGCGCCGTCGTCTTGTGGAACTCATCTCCGGAGCCTTTGCTGGATCGGAGGGCCGGAGATCGTCATCGAGCTGAACGTGTGCTGAACTCGGAGGCCCCGTACGTTCGGTGCTTGGATCGGTCGGATCGTGAAGATGTACGACTACATCAACCACGTTGTGCTAACGCTTCCGCTTATGGTCTACGAGGGTACATGGACGAACACTCTCCCCTCTCATTGCTATATCATCACCATGATCTTGCGTGTGCGTAGGAATTTTTTTGAAATTACTACGTTCCTCAACAGTGGCATCCGAGCCTAGGTTTTATGCGTTGATGTTATATACACGAGTAGAACACAAGTGAGTTGTGGGCGATACAAGTCATCTTGCTTACCAGCATGTCATACTTTGGTTGGCGGTATTGTGAGATGAAGCGGCCGGACCGACATTACGCTTACGCGAGACTGGTTTCACCGTTCGAGCACTCGTGCTTAAAGGTGGCTGGCGGGTGTCTGTCTCTCTCACTTTAGCTGAATCGAGTGTGGCTCGCCGGTCCTTGCGAAGGTTAAAACAGGACCAACTTGACGAACTATCATTGTGGTTTTGATGCGAGGTAAGAACGGTTCTTGCTAAGCCCGTAGCAGCCACGTAAAATTTGCAACAACAAAGTAGAGGGCGTCTAACTTGTTTTTGCGGGGCATGTTGTGATGTGATATGGCCAAGGCGTGATGCTATATTTTATTGTATGAAATGATCATGTTTTGTAACGAAGTTATCGGCAATGGCAGGAGCCATATGGTTGTCGCTTTATTGTATGAAATGCAACGCATACTGTAATTGCTTTACTTTATCACTAAGCGATAGCGATAGTCGTAGAAGCAATAGATGGCGTAACGACAACGATGCTACGATGGAGATCAAGGTGTCGCGCCGGTGGCGATGGTGATCACGACGGTGCTTTAAAGATGGAATCACAAGCACAAGATGATGATGGCCATATCATATCACTTATATTGATTGCATGTGATGTTTATCCTTTATGCATCTTATCTTGCTTTGATTGACGGTAGCATTTTAAGATGATCTCTCGCTAATTATCAAGAAGTGTTCTCCCGAGTATGCACCGTTGCGAAAGTTCTTCGTCTTTGAGACACCACGTGATGATCGGGTGTGATAGGCTCTCGTTCAAATACAACGGTGCAAAACAGTTGCACACGCGGAATACTCGAGTTATACTTGACGAGCCTAGCATATCTGAGATATGGCCTCGAAATACGGAGACCGAAGGTCGGCGTGAATCATATAGTAGATATGATCAACATAGAGATGTTCACCATTGAAACTACTCCATCTCACGTGATGATCGGACATGGTTTAGTTGATTTGGATCACCTGATCACTTAGATGACTAGAGAGATGTCTGTCTAAGTGGGAGTTCTTAAGTAATATGATTAATTGAACTTAAATTTATCATGAACTTAGTACTGATAGTATTTTGCTTTTCTATGTTTGTTTGTAGATAGATGGCTCGTGTTGTTGTTCGTTGAATTTTAATGCGTTCCTTGAGAAAGCAAAGTTGAAAGATGATGGTAGCAATTACACGGATGGGTCCGTAACTCGAGGATTATCCTCATTGCTGCAAAGAAAAGTTACGTCTGGAAGCACCGCTGGGTGCCGAACTGCCGCTGATGTAACTGACGAGCGCGTTAAAACGTCTGGCGAGCAAAGCTGATGACTACTCTATAGTTCAGTGTGCCATGCTTTACGGCTTAGAACCGGGCCTTCAACGACGTTTTGAAAGTCATGGAGCATATGAGATGTTCCAGAGTTGAAGTTAATATTTCAAGCTAATGCCCGGATTGAGAGATATGAAGTCTCCAATAAGTTCTATAGCTGCAAGATGGAGGAGAATAGTTACATCGGTGAACACATACTCAAAATGTGCGGGTATAATAATCACTTGATTCAAGCGGGAGTTAATCTTCCGATGATAGTGTCATTGATGAATTCTCCAATCGGTGCCACTAAGCTACAAGAGCTTTGTGATGAACTATAATATGCAAGGGATGAACAACACTATTCGAGCTCTTCGCAATGCTAAAATCTGCGGAGGTAGAAATCAAGAAGGAGCATCAAGTGTTGATGGTCAACAAGACCACTAGTTTCAAGAAGAAGGGAAAAGGGAAGAAGAAGGGGAACTTCAAAAGGAACGGCAAGCAAGTTGCTGCTCAAGAGAAGAAACCCAAGTCGGACCTAAGCACAAGGCGAGTGCTTCTCCGCAAGCGATGGACTTCGAAGCGGAACTGCCCCAAGTATTTGGCGGATAAGAAGGATGGCAAAGTGAACAAAGGTATATGTGATATACATGTTATTGATGTGTACCTTACTAATGCTCGCAGAGCTTTTGGGTATTTGATCTTGGTTCATTGCTAATATTTGCAACTCGAAGCAGGGACTACTGGATTGCGAAGATTAGCTAAGGACGAGGTGACGATGCGCGTGGGAAATGGTTCCAAAGTCGATGTGATCGCGGTCGGCACGCTGCCTCTACATCTACCATCGGGATTAGTTTTAGACCTAAATAATTGTTATTTGGTGCCAGCGTTGAGCATGAACATTATATCTGGATCTTGTTTGATGCGAGACGGTTATTCATGTAAATCAGAGAATAATGGTCGTTCTATTTATATGAGTAATATCTTTTATGGTCATGCACCCTTGAAGAGTGGTCTATTTTTATTGAATCTCGATAGTAGTGATACACATACTCATAGTGTTGAAACCAAAAGATGCAGAGTTGATAATGATGGTGCAACTTATTTGTGGCACTGCCGTTTAGGTCATATCGGTGTAAAGCGCATGAAGAAACTCCATACTGATGGGCTTTTGGAATCACTTGATTATGAATCACTTGGTACTTGCGAACCGTGCCTTATGGGCAAGATGACTAAAACGCCGTTCTCCGGTACTATGGAGAGAGCAACAGATTTGTTGGAAATCATACATACAGATGTATGTGGTCCAATGAATGTTGAGGCTCGTGGCAGATATTGTTATTTTCTCACCTTCACAGATGATTTAAGCAGATATGGGTATATCTACTTAATGAAACACAAGTCTGAAACATTTGAAAAGTTCAAAGAATTTCAGAGTGAAGTGTAAAATCATCGTAACAAGAAAATAAAGTTTTCTACGATCTGATCGTCGTGCAGAATATTTGAGTTACGAGTTTGGTCTACACTTGAAACAATGCGGGATAGTCTCGCAACTCACGCCACCTGGAACACCTCAACGAAATGGTGTGTCCGAACGTCGTAATCGTACTTTACTTGATATGGTACGATCTATGATGTCTCTTACTGATCTACCGCTATCGTTTTGGGGTTATGCTTTAGAGACGGCCGCATTCACGTTAAATAGGGCACCATCAAAATCTGTTGAGACGACGCCTTATGAACTGTGGTTTGGCAAGACCAAAGTTGTCATTTCTTAAAGTTTGGGGCTGCGATGCTTATGTGAAGAAACTTCAACCAGATAAGCTCGAACCCAAATCGGAGAAATGTGTCTTCATAGGATACCCAAAGGAGACTATTGGGTGCACCTTCTATCACAGATCTGAGGGCAAGATTTTCGTTGCTAAATTCGGATCCTTTCTAGAGAAGGAGTTTCTCTCGAAAGAAGTGAGTGGGAGGAAAGTAGAACTTGACGAGATAACTGTATCTACTCCCTTATTGGAAAGTAGCTCATCACAAGAACCGGTTCCTGTGACAACTACACCAATCAGTGAGGAAGCTAATGATATTGATCATGAAACTTCAGAACAAGTTTCTCTGAGAACCTCGAGGTCTACCAGAGTAAGATCCGCACTGAGTGGTACGGTAATCCTATTCTGGAAGTCATGTTACTTGACCATGATGAACCTACGAACTATGAGGAAGCGATGATGAGCCAAGATTCCGCAAAGTGGCTAGAGGCCATGAAATCTGAGATGGGATCCATGTATGAAAACAAAGTATGGACTTTGGTTAACTTGCCCGATGATTGGCAAGCTATTGAGAATAAATGGATCTTTAAGAAGAAGACTGACGCTGATGGTAATATAACTGTCTATAAAGCTCGACTTGTTGCGAAAGGTTTTCGACAAGTTCAAGGGGTTGACTACGATGAGACTTTCTCACCCGTAGCGATGCTTAAGTCTGTCCAAATCATGTTAGCTATTGCTGCATTTCATGATTATGAAATTTGGCAAATGGATGTCAAGACTGCATTCTTGAATGGATTTCTAGAAGAAGAGTTGTATATGATGCAGTCGGAAGGTTTTGTTGATCCAAAAGGTGCTAACAAAGTGTGCAAGCTCCAGCGTTCCATTTATGGACTGGTGCAAGCATCTCGGAGTTGGAATAATCGCTTTGATAGTGTGATCAAAGCATATGGTTTTATCTGAGACTTTTGGAGAAGCTTTGTATTTACAAGAAAGTGAGTGGGAGCTCTGTAGCATTTCTAATTTTATATGTAGATGACATATTTTTAATTGGAAATGATATAGAATTCTGGATAGCATAAAGGGATACTTGAATAAAAGTTTTTCAATGAAAGACCTTGGAGAAGCTGCTTATATATTGGGCATAAAGATCTATAGAGATAGATCAAGGCGCTTAATAGGACTTTCACAAAGCACATACCTTGACAAAATTTTGAAAAAGTTCAAAATGGATCGAGCAAAGAAAGGATTCTTGCACGTGCTACAAGGTGTGAAGTTGAGTCAAACTCAATGCCCGACCACGAGAGAAGATAGAGAAAATGAAAGATGTTCCTATGCTTCAGCCATAGGGTCTATCATGTATGCAATGTTGTGTACCGGACTGACGTATGCTTAGCAATAAGCTTGGCAGGAAGGTACCAAAGTAATCAAGAGTGGATCATTGGACAGCGGTCAAGAACATCTGAAATACGAAAAGGACTAAGGATATGTTTCTCGTATATGGAGGTGACAAAGAGCTAGTCGTAAAGGTTACGTCGATGCAAGTTTTGACACCGATCGGACGATTCTAAATCACAAACCGGATCGTGTTTATATTAAGCGGTGGAGCTGTAAGTTGGTGCAGTTCTAAACAAAGCGTCGTGGCGGGATCTACATGTGAAGCGGAGTACATAGCTGCTTCAAGCAGCGAATGAAGGAGTCGGATGAAGGAGTTCATTTCGATCTAGGTGTCATACCTAGTGCATAGGGACCAATGAAGATCTTACGTGACAATCTTGGTGCAATTGCCTTGGCAAAGGAATCCAGATTTCACAAGAGGACCAAGCACATCAAGAGGCGCTTCAATTCCATTCGGGACGAAGTCCAAGTGGGAGACATAGAGATTTGCAAGATACCTTACGGATCTGAATGTTGCAGATCCGTTGACTAAGCCTCTCTCACGAGCAAAGCATGATCAGCACCAAGACTCCATGGGTGTTAGAATCATTACTATGTAATCTAGATTATTGACTCTAGTGCAAGTGGGAGACTGAAGGAAATATGCCCTAGAGGCAATAATAAAGTTGTTATTTATTTCCTCATATCATGATAAATGTTTATTATTCATGCTAGAATTGTATTAACCGGAAACATGATACATGTGTGAATACATAGACAAACCTATAGTCACTAGTATGCCTCTACTTGACTAGCTCATTAATCAAAGATGGTTATGTTTCCTAACCATAGACATGTGTTGTCATTTGATTAGTGGGATCACATCATTAGAAGAATGATGTGATTGACATGACCCATTCCGTTAGCCTAGCACTTGATCGTTTAGTATTCTGCTATTGCTTTCTTCATGACTTATACATGTTCCTGTAACTATGAGAATTATGCAACTCCACTTTACCGGAGGAACACTTTGGGTACTACCAAACGTCACAACGTAACTGGGTGATTATAAAGGAGTACTACAGGTGTCTCCAAAGGTACATGTTGAGTTGGCGTATTTCGAGATTAGGTTTTGTCACTCCGATTGTCGGAGAGGTATCTCTGGGCCCTCTCGGTAATACTCATCACTTAAGCCTTGCAAGCATTATAACTAATGAGTTAGTTATGAGATGACGTATTCTGAGCGAGTAAAGAGACTTGCGATAACGAGATTGAACTAGGTATTGGATACCGACGATCAAATCTCGGGCAAGTAACATACCGATGACAAAGGGAACAACGTATGTTGTTATGCGGTTTGACCGATAAAGATCTTCGTAGGATATGTAGGAACCAATATGGGCATCCAGGTCCCGCTATTGGTTATTGACCGAGAATGGTTTTAGGTCATGTCTACACAGTTCTCGAACCCGTAGGGTCCGCACGCTTAACGTTTCGATGACAGTTTTATTATGAGTTTATAAGTTTTGATGTACCGAAGTTTGATGGGAGTCCCGGATGTGATTACGGACATGACGAGGAGTCTCGAAATGGTCGAGACATAAAGATTGATATATTGGAAGCCTATATTTGGACATCGGAATGGTTCCGGGTGAAATCGGGATTTTACCGGAACACCGGGGGTTACCGGAACCCTCCCGGGGGATATTGGGCCTTAGTGGGCCAAGAGGGAGAAGAGGAGGGCCGGCCAGGGCAGGCCGCGCGCCCCCTCCCGCCTTAGTCCGAATAGGACAAGGAAGGGGGGGCGGTGCCCCCCTTTCCTCTTCCCCCTCCCCCCTTTCCTTCTCCACCAAGGCAAGAGGGGGGAGTCCTACTCCCGGTGGGAGTAGGACTCCTCCAGGCGCACCCCTAGGGGGCCGGCCGCACCTCCCCCCTCCCTCCTTTATATACGGGGGCGGGGGCACCCTATAGACACACAAGTTGATCTACGGATCGTTCCTTAGCCGTGTGCGGTGCCCCCTTCCACCATATTCCACCTCGGTCATATCGTCGTGGAGTTTAGGCGAAGCCCTGCGCCGATAGAACATCATCATCGTCACCATGCCGTCGTGCTGACGGAACTTATCTCCGGAGCCTTTGCTGGATCGGAGGGCCGGAGATCATCATTGAGCTGAACGTGTGCTGAACTCGGAGGCCCCGTACGTTCGGTGCTTGGATCGGTCGGATCGTGAAGACGTACGACTACATCAACCACGTTGTGCTAACACTTCCGCTTACGGCCTACGAGGGTACGTGTACGAACACTCTCCCCTCTCATTGCTATATCATCACCATGATCTTGCGTGTGCGTTGGAAATTTTTTGAAATTACTACGTTCCCCAACAGGTAATACACATCACTTAAGCCTTGCAAGCATTGTAACTAATGAGTTAGTTACGTGATGATGTATTACGGAACGAGTAAAGAGACTTGCCGGTAGCGAGATTGAACTAAGTATTGGATACCGACGATTGAATCTCGGGCAAGTAACATACCGATGACAAAGGGAACAATGTATGTTGTTATGCGGTTTGACCGATAAAGATCTTCGTAGAATATGTAGGAGCCAATATGAACATCCAGGTTCCACTATTGGTTATTGACCGAAAACAGTTTTAGGTCATGTCTACATAGTTCTCGAACCCGTAGGGTCCGCACGCTTAACGTTACGATGAGTGTTATATTATGAGTTTATGAGTTTTGATGTACCGAAGGAGTTTGGAGTCCCGAATGAGATCGGGGACATGACGAGGAGTCTCAAAATGGTCGAGACATAAAGATCGATATATTGGACGACTATATTTGGAGTTCGGAAAGGTTCCGAGTGATTCGGGTATTTTTCGGAGTACCGGAGAGTTACGGGAATTCGCCGGGGAGTATATGGGCCTTATTGGGCCATACGGGAATAGAGAAGACAGGCCAAAAGGAAGGAGGCCTGCGCCCCCCCTGGTCCGAATTGGACAAGGGGTGCAGCCCCCCTTTCCTTCTTCCTCTCCCCCTCTTTCCCCTTCTCCACGCCAACAAGGAGGTGGAATCCTACTAGGACTAGGGAGTCCTAGTAGGACTACACTTGCGCGCCCCTCCTAGGGCCAGCCTCCTCCCCTTGCTCCTTTATATACAGGCAGGGGGCACCCCATAACACACAAGTTGATCTTTGTGATCGTTCCTTAGCCGTGCAGCGATGCTCCCCTCCACCATATTCCACCTCGGTCATATCGTGGCGGTGCTTAGGCGAAGCCTGCGTCGATAGAACATCATCATCGTACCACGCCGTCGTCTTGTGGAACTCATCCCGACACCTGCTGGATCGAGTCCGGGGATCGTCATCGAGCTGAGCGTGTGATGAACTCGGAGGTGCCGTACGTTCGGTACTTGGATCGGTCGGATCGTGAAGACGTACGACTACAACAACCGCGTTGTCATAACGCTTCCGCTTTCGGTCTACGAGGGTACGTAGACACACTCTCCCCTCTCGTTGATATGCATCACCATGATCTTGCATGTGCATAGGAATTTTTTTGAAATTACTACGTTCCCCATCAGTGAGGAGGGTGGAGAAAGGGCTCACGATGATGCGGTTGCGGTCGGCGTGGCTGGAGGCGACTGCGAGCGGGGACGGGGACGGGGCCGGGGCGGGCGGGCAGTCCTTGGTGAGGCGTGTACGGAGGCCCGAGCTGGACGGCGGCGGCGAGGGCGTGGGCTCTGCCATGGTGGATAAGGGGGCTCACTGGATCACCACCGCGGTCCAGGGCGCGACGACGGGGATTGGGGAAGAGGGCACCATTTCTGGTGGCGGGCGTTATATCCAGAATTGCATGACCAACATGGGCCGGTGGCCCGGTGCAGTAGGAAATGCAGAGCCCTCTAACAATTACTAGAGCCTTTTATCGAAATCACTAATTAAGGAGTACTTCTTGCATTGGAAGGAAGAGGAGGATCTTGATTTCTCAGAGGTGGTGGAAGATTTGATCAAGGATGTTCGCTGGTTAGCCTTGATTCGAGTTCATACGACCAACCCGTTCAGTCATGCGGCGCTCTTGACATAGATGCGTAATGTGTGGTCGGCGGCGCAGGGCGTGACTTTCAATATCAAGGGGCCCAATTTGTTTCTTGTTCAGTGCCACTGTTTGGGTGATTGGAGGAAGATCATGGATGGAGGGTCGTGGCTGTTCCGACGGGCGCCTGTGGTGATCCAGGAGTATGACGGATTTTTAGATGTCAAGGGCTATAAACTAAACAAGGTACCATTGTGGGCTTGAGTCAAGGGTCTGCCTGATGGCCTCACTAGAAGAAGGGAGTTGGCGGAGAAGGTAGCTGCAAAGGTGGGAGATCCTCCGTTTACAGTTGTGGTGAATGGGGGCAGAATAAATCCGTCAAGCACACTACGAGCCAGAGTATTTGTTGATGTTAATGAGCCTTTGGTCAGGTTTGTTCCAATCACCCTAAAGGAACACAAAAAGTTCAGCGTGTACTACGAAAAGCTTCCAGACTTCTGCTTTGCCTGTGGCCGAATGGGTCACCTGGCTGATGAGTGCGGCGACGGTGTACATGACCCTGAGTCGTTTGAGTGGGGTGATTGGCTGTTGTGGGAGCCGGAGATGCCACTGGCTCAACCATATGGAGGTGCAGGAAGGGGAGACAGTTCTGGGAGAGGCCGAGGAGGCGATGGTGGAAGAGGAGCTAGGGGGCGAGGTGGTAGAAGCCCTCCAGGCGGTCGGGGAAGGGGAGATGTGGGAGGAATGTATCCGCTCGGGCCACAGCAGATGAAGGTGCAAGAGAGAAGGGAGATTATGGGGGAGGAAGGAGAGAAGGGAGCACGGAAACGGTTAGTGGCGGCTGATGGCTCAATAAATATTAGAGGGCAACAGCTATCTCTGGCAGGCAAGGTTGCGGACACCGTTATGCTGATAGAAGGGGCGTCTTCGTCTACGCCGATCAATACAGTGGTCACTACGCCAGAGAAGATTCACATCGGGAAGAAGAGGAGACAGGAGGGTGAAGAGGGCGAAGATATGGAGCTTATGGACAAGGCGGCCTCCCTAGAGGAGGACCGCCAAGCCTGATGCGGACCTTATGTTGGAATTGTCGTGGTATTGGCGACCCTGCGATAGTTAACGAGCTTCGAGCTCTAGTGGAGGATAGTGCGCCGTCGGTCCTTTGTGTTGTGGAGACGCAGATTGCAAAGAATAGAGTGGAGGGTTTGGCGGTGTCTTTAGGTTCTCAAAATAGTTTTGCAGTAGCTAGTAGTGGAAGGGTGGAGGTCTTTGTATTTTTTGGAAGCCAGATGTTAATCTTGTAATAAAAAACTTTTCGCGGTATCACATTGACTCCTGGGTGTCGAGCCCTGGCTCGGAGTAGTGGAGGCTCACATGTTTCTATGGGGAGGCAAACAGGAGCATGCTGTATAAAACTTGGGAAACTATGAAGAGGCTGAGGGGGGAGAGTACCCTACCATGGCTATGCATCGGCGACTTCAATGAAATACTTCGCCAGGAGAAACAGATGGGACCGAACACACGGGATAGTGCACAAATGGATGGGTTCAGAGATGCAGTGGATGTTTGTGGCTTGGCGGATATTGGATATTTGGGTCTTGACTAGACTTTTGAAAAGCGAATTTCAGGTGGTCAACATTGCAGGGTCCGGCTAGACCGAGCGCTGACCTCGCCGAGCTGGTTCTTATTTCTCCCTTTTGCAATACTAGAATACCTGACAGTAGCCAAGAGTGATCACAGTCCGATCCTACTCAGGACAAACATAGAGACGGGCTGCCAATGGATGGTTGGGAGGAAACCATTCCGGTACGATGAGCGTTTCCGTGCTGCGGTGGACGAAGCTTGGAATGGAAAAGGCCCGGCGTCAACTTTAGCTGACTTGGCGAACAAACTGCACGATGTTTTAGCCTCAATGATAAGGTGGAGCAAGAGGACCTTTGGATCTGTACGTCAGGAGATGAGGGAGTTGCGCCGACAGCTTGCTGAGCTTAGAGCTGATCCGTTGTGGACGGGCCCTAGACAGGAAGAGGAAAAGGTTATGGATTGCTTGATTGAATTATCGTATCGGGAGGAGATCATGGCAAAACAACGCTCTCAGATCATGTGGCTGGCTGAAGGCGATAGCAACATGAATTTTTTTCAGCGGAAAGCAAGTGCTCGTCGGGCAAAAAATAGGATCGTTCAACTTGAACGAACTGATGGAACGGTGTGCACTGACCCGAGCGAGCTGGCAGGTATGGCCACAGAGTTTTATAAAAACTTGTATTCGTCGGAGGGCACTATTGGTATGGAGGAGGTTTTGTCCCACATCCCTGTTCGTGTGGATGGAAATATGAATGCTCGTCTTAACGCAGATTATAGCAGAGAGGAGGTAAAAGAGGCCCTGTTTCAGATGTTCCCAATCAAGGCACCTGGCCCAGACGGTTTTCCCGCGCACTTCTTCCAGAAACATTGGGATTTGTGTGGTGATGAGGTTACTAGGATGATCATCCGAGTGCTTGATGGAGCTGATTCCCCGGAGGAGATAAACAACATGTTCATCGTATTAATTCCCAAGATCTCCAGTCCAAAAGTTTTAGGACAATTTCGCCCTATAAGTCTTTGTAACATAATCTATAAGATTGCGTCAGAGGTCTTAGCTAACCGGCTGAAATTATTTCTCCCCGATATCATCTCCGAAGAGCAGTCTGCTTTTGTCCCAGGACGTCTCATTACAGACAATTTTATCACAGCCTACGAGTGTTTGCATTATATGAAAACAAGAAGGGTGGAGGGAAATAGATTTTGTGCACTTAAGCTGGATATGATGAAGGCATATGATCGTTTGGAGTGGCCGTATCTGAAGGCGGTGATGATCAAACTAGGGTCCAGCCCTAGATTTACAGAGGCTGTAATGAGGTGTGTCTCTTCGGTCACCTTCTCGGTTTTGTTTAACGGTGGTTGTCTGGATGGTTTCAAGCTGACTCGTGGGCTAAGGCAGGGAGATCCAATCTCGCCATATTTATTTCTGCTTGCAGCGGAGGGACTTTCTTGCTTGCTGAAGTCCCAAGTTGGGGTTCAAGGTATTGTAGTTGCACCGACAGCCCCTTTGGTTAATCACCTCCTCTTTGCCGATGATAGTCTACTCTTTTTTGAGTCAAATGAGGCGTCTGCTACACGTGTTAAAGGTCTTCTCAGAGTTTACTGCGATGCATCGGGCTAGAGAATAAATGTGGATAAATCATCGATTTTTTCAGCAAGGGAGTAGCGGACTTGACCAAACAAACGGTCAAGAACATCCTTGAGGTGCACAACGAGGCGCTCGCTGAGAAATATTTGGGTTTACCCTCTGATGTGGGTAGAACGAAAGAAGGATCTTTCAAGTATTTAAAGGACAGAATCTGTAAACATGTGCAAGGTTGGATGGAGAAGTGTCTGTCAACGGGCGGGAAGGAGGTCCTTATCAAATCTGTCGCCCAAGCCATCCCTACATATTCGATGGCATGCTTCAAGCTACCTCGAGGTCTATGCGAGCACATCAATAGTCTGATACGGAAATTTTGGTGGGGAAGCAAAAATGGCGAGAGGAAGACAGCCTGGGTGTCGTGGAAAACTATGTCAAAACCCAAGTACATGGGTGGCCTGGGCTTTTGAGATATCGAACTGTTCAACCTGGCACTTCTAGCTCGTCAAGCATGGAGGATGATGCAGCAACCGGATTCATTGAGCGCTCGCGTTTTGAAGGCTCGGTATTTCCCGGATACCAATCTGTTGAATGCCACTTTGGGAAATACACCTTCCAGTGTCCGGCGATCTCTCCTAGAGGGCGAGATATTACATCACAGGACTTATCAAGCGGATCGACACAGGGAGCTACTCGGCGTTTGGTCCCTGGCTGCTACGAGAGATTTTGAGCTCAGGCCTATATGTACACGATCAGCAAACCCGCCGGCGTTGGTGTCAGAGCTAATCAACCCTGCCACCCGATCATGGAATAAGCCAGCCCTAGTAGAGCACTTTATACCTGTTGATGTCGAGGTCATTCTCAATATACCACTTAGCACAAGGCAACAGGAGGACTTCTAGGCTTGGCATTATGATAAGCGAGGTATTTTTTCGGTAAGATCAGCGTACCGGATGATTTGTGCTATCAAGACTCAGAGAGAGGACTGGCTAGATCATCGGCCGGGTCACTCGAACATTGCTGCTGACAAACACTCATGGACCCAGCTGTGGAAGGTTAAAATCCCGTCAAAAATCAGAGTGTTTGTGTGGCGTTTAGCACACACTTCAATCCCAACTGGCTCGGTTAGACATGATAGACACATGACAGATTCTGCATCTTGCTCTATTTGTGGGGCGACGGAGTACACGTGGCGCCACTCTTTGTTAAGCTATCGCATGGCAAGGTGTGTTTGGGCCTTGGAGGACGATGATCTGGTCGAGCATGTGATATCGAATCAAACGACAATGCTAGGCTCTGGCTGTTTTGGCTTTTCAAGACTACTTCACAAAAAGATCTAGCTAGAATTCTAGTGACCATGTGGGCAATATGGTGGGCAAGAAGGAGAGCTATTCATGATAACGAGTTTCAGAGTCCGCTTTCAGAGTCCGCTTTCTACTATGAGTTTTATCAAGAGGTTCTTGGAAGAGCTAGATATAGCTACCACGCGTCGACCCATGGCTAATGAAGGTCGAGTGAACCAGACGAAAGCGAAAGTGTGGTTGCCGCCTTCGGGCGAGGCTGCAAAGTTTAACTGTGATGGTGGCTTGTCAACCTTAGGAGACAAAGGTGCAGCGGGAGTGGTGTGTCGTGACAAGTTGGGCAATTTTTTGGGTGCTTCAGCAATGGTCTTCGATGGTCTCACGGACCCGGCAAGTCTTGAGGCTCATGCATGTAGCGAAGCACTAGCCCTAGCCCGGGATTTGAATATGCAAGATCTTGTCATTGCTTCAGACAGTGCAGAAGTTATCGCTAATATCAAATCTGCAGGATCCCCACCTTATGCTCCTATCCTTAGAGAGATTCAAGTTAGTAGCAACAATTTTTCTTCTGTTGATTTTTGTTTTGAAAGTAGATGCAATAATTTGGAGGCCCACATGCTAGTTAAGGGAGCTGCGTCTCTCGCGGTGGGCCGCCATGTGTGGCTAGGGGTTTTGCCAGACATTGCCTGTATTCCGGAGGGCGTGAACTTTTAATAAAATCCCTAGTTTACCTTCAAAAAAAGGAGTACTTCTTGCGTAGATCACTCCAACTTCCCCAGGTTGCGACAAATGGCGTGCTGCATGTGTGCCACTTGTCGCAACCGGAGAGTTTTTCCTTTTTTTCGTAGATCTGTTTATTCAAAACGTTTTATCTCTTAAACCGTGCGTCTAAATCTGAAACCGCTTTCGCCATTGGATTCCTCGCGTCGAGATCTTCAAAACTAGATCCCATGTTGATAGGTTTTGACGAACTTTTTTTCACAAAAAATAGGACAAAAAAACGACGAAAAAACCGAACCGAGAACACGGGTTTTTTCCCTTTCCGAAAGAGGCACGCCCGTGCCTCTCGCGAAAGCACAACCGTGCCTCTCGTGGAAGCAAAATTGTGCCTCTCGCGAAAAAAAATAGAAAACGTGTTTTTTTTCGTTTCCGAGGAGGCACGGCCGTGACTCTTGCGAAAGCAATCCCGTGCCTCTCGCGGAAGCAAAACCGTGCCTCTCGTGAAAGGGAAAAAAAACAGAAAACACGTTTTTTTTCTGTTTCCAAGAGGCACGGCCGTGCCTCTCGCGAAAACAAAACCGTGACTCTCGCGAAAAAAATGTGTTTTTTTGCGCAAAAAAAATATTTTTTTTGAAAAAAAAAATTTGTCGAAAAGCTAGGGAAGACCGGTGGAAAACCAAAACGTAAAAAAAACTGGTTAAAAAGCCGAAAACGCGTGCGAAAAAAAAAACCGGAGGGAGCGCCCAAAGCGCGACACGTGGCGAATGGCCGAGAGCGCGTCAAGTGGCACTGATCGTTGCGAGGCTCCCGAAAAAGCACTCGTTAGTTAGTTGCTCCCGCCTTTATATATATTTTAATACCTTCGGAAATATTTTCCATTTATATATTATTTATCGGTAATACGTGATATTACCGATAAACTCCAAAGCCCTTCCGGGAACCTCGAGACGCTTCCGGTTCCTCTTGAAATTATTCTAAATATTAATGAAACAATTATAGGAATAAATTCTCAATACTCCCGCCGTACTAACACTCAGCAGACTATGGTTACCTTAAACTTGTGACCCCGTAGATTCGGTAAATCATAGACATGAACAAAATTTCCTCGGACGTCCATATTGATCCCTATGATTACAAGAATGACATCCGAGTGAACCTTTGGTTATTACGTGGTGTTCTCTTTGCTTCGTGACACTTTACAAAACCCAAGATGCATTGGTATCCTCCTGATTCATCCACATGCCCACTATACCGTCATGCCCGCTACCGGTTTTGTTCTTCTTTCTCGTTGAAGTGTTCCGAGATCCCTGTGACATAGTCACCTATGTTTGGCCAGACGGTGATGGATGCCGTCACACCGAGAGGGCCATAAGAATATCTCTCTATCGTCGTAGGAGCTAATCTCACTCGAGTTATCTAGTCCCTTGTCAAACTTTCCAATGAACATATAAGTTGTCGTTATTTTTTTTTTTGAAAGAAAAGGTGGCTGAGTGCCGACCTTATATTTCAAAGCAGGTTAGAAACCTGAGGTAGTACATGTTATGTGTTACATAACCTTGTGAGATGCACCCAGGTGCAAGGTCACAAGTCATAGAAAACAAAAGGAGGAGGGGGGGGAAGGAGGAAGAAAGAAGGAGAGAAAGCATCATCCTCAGCCTATCTACGGACTAGCCAGTAAACTTATCGCGCCAGGAGAGAATGTCAGCTTTATCCTGCTGCTTGAGAGCCCTGTAACTCCATAATTGAAGTAGGTCAGCTGCATACTGCTTGATGTATAACTCAGACCATAACCTAGAGTGAAAAACTCGGTCATTGCGGGCATGCCATGTAGTGACAGCACAAGCAGCAAAAACCACCTTCCACGAGCGTCGTGAGCGCATCCGTTTGCCGACAGCCTCTACAAAGGAGAGGATATCAGATGACGCGTATGCCAAAGAGCCCAGCCCGAGAATGTTCCAGAGCACAGAAGCGGCCCGGCAACGCAACACAATGTGTCCAACGCTTTCCACTGCAGGGCAAGTGTCGCAGTCGGCAAACGGGGCAATGGTGTGCCAATTCTTTCTAAGCATATTGTCTCTGGTGTTTATCCTTCCCTTGAAGGCGAGCCAAAGGAAAGTTCTGTGCTTAAGGGGCATTAATGAGTCCCACACCCAGGATGCTGCAGCACACTTGACTCCTCTGAAGTTGATCAACTGATAAAAATAACTTGTGCTCAAGTGGTTTCCTGAGATAGATGGAGATCTAACATCCTTGGCTGCCTCATCAGGTGCTACCCCCTGGAGGAGAGCATTTAACGCTGTTAACTCTGCTGTGGCCGCCTGAGTTAAGTTTGGATGCAGCTGCAGCTCCAGTAGCCATTTCCAAACTGTGATCGAACAGAGCAGCTTGGCTTTCTAGCAAAGGAGAAGAGCATGGGGAAAACCTCTCTCAGCCTGCCGACTTGGAGCCATTCATCATGCCAGAAAGAGATGGAAGCCCTAGAGCCCAGGACACAGCGCGATGAGTTGATCACTAGGGGAATGAACTCCTTAAATCCTCTCCACATGGCTGTGTCCTTGTTACCAGCACTGTTGGGCACCTCCCTCGTGCAGTACTGTTGAGCAAACCATTTGTAACATGGAGCTTCCGAAGATTGCAGAATCTTTGTGACAAACTTGCAGAGCATGGCCTGATTGTGTATTTGCATGTTCCTGACTCCTAGACCCCCTGAATCTCTTGGAAGGGCAACCTTGTCCCAAGCCAGAAGGCAATGACCCCCTGCGACCTTGTTTTTACCCTGCCAGAAAAAAGCTCGCATCAACTTGTCCAAGGCTTCGATTGATTCTTTTGGCCAGGGGAAGCATGACATGAAGAAGCTTGGGAGGCCAACAAGAACAGAATTGATGAGAGTCAGTCTGCCACCCATGGAAAGGAAGGTGGCCAGCCATCCAGAAAGCCTCCGATCGACCTTGTGTATGACAGGAAGCAGCATAGCATGTGTGAGTTTATGCAGTGACAGCGGTAGACCAAGGTAAGTACATGGAAAGGCTGATACAGGGCAACCAAGAAGTTCAGCAATCTCGTTAGCCACGTTCCCATTCATAGAAACAGGAACGAGCGTGCTTTTGTGGAAATTGATCTTCAGCCCAGAGAAGTCAGCAAAGCAGGAGAGAATGTTCTTGATGACAGACGCCTGCTGCAAGTCCCCTCGAAACAGAATTAACGTGTCATCTGCGTACTGCAAAACTGGAAAGAACTGATCCGAACCAAGAGGATGCAGCAGGGTACCCTCCTGAAAGTGGTAGCAGCATATCCTCTGTAGCACGTCTGCTACCAAGATGAAAAGATACGGGGACAACGAGTCACCCTGCCTAAACCCTCGTTTAGCAAGAATGGGGGCCCCCATCTCACCATTGATGAGAACTCGTGATTGTCCAGTGGAGAGCAGTGAACTAACCCACTGGTTCCATATATGAGGGAATCCTCTTGCCTCAAGCACTTGGTGTAGGCACTGCCAGCTGACAGAGTCAAAAGCCTTGTGGAAATCCAGCTTCAACGCAACCACTGGCAGCTTTCGTTTATGAGCACATTGTATCATCTCAGCGGCCAGAGTGAAGTTTTCAACAATTGACCTGCCACGCATGAACCCAGATTGCATTGAGTGTACTAACTCAGGAATCCTTCTTTTCAATCTGTTAGTCATAACCTTGGAAGCAAGCTTTGGCATGCTGTGCACCAAAGAGATTGGCCGGAAATCCCGCATTTCCAGAGGAGTGTCTTTCTTAGGCAGGAGGGTTATAAACGCAGTATTGATACCAGCCAGATTGACACTATTGCTATGCAAGTCACTGAAGAACCGAAGAATATCATCCTTGAGCAGATTTTTAAAAGCTTTATAAAACTCATTTGTGAAACCGTCTGGCCCCGGACTCTTGTTATTTGGCATCTTTGTTTATGGCCTCTACAATCTCGCCCAAGTGAAAGTATCACTAGCTCAGCCAAGTCGCCCGTTGATATAACCTATTCAAGCTGCTTTGAAGGCCTCGAGGGAGCTGGTTGACCAAGTATGTCCGCAAAATAGCTTGTGGCTAGGCTTAGTTTTTGGCTATTTTGGTAGTATTCCACCCCATCTTTAACAAGTACCTTGATAGTATTGCGCCTGGCTTGGCAGTTGGCAACAGCATGGAAGAACTGACAGTTTTCATCTCCTGAAACACACCAACGAATCTTGGCCCTGCGTCTCCAGAAGGAAGTTTGCCATATGATAAGCTGCTCCGTCTTGACAGTTGCCGCCTCCCTCAAAACAGACTCCAGTGTTGACAGGCTGCGCCGTTCCTCAACAGCATTCAGATAGCAGACCACGTGCTTGTTATTCTCAATGAGTGTCTTCAGATTGGATTGCCTTCTGCGCCAACTGCGAAGGGCAGCTCTTGTTCTTCTCATCTTGAAATTGATGATGGACGAAGAGGACAGTATGTCCCTGGTGCCCCTGGCCCAGCAGTCGACAATAATATTCCTAGCTTCCTCAATTTCCAACCAATGATTTTCCATTCTGAAGATCCTGCTGGTGGATGTCTCCGTAGAAAAGGACAACAGAATGGGCACATGATCCGAGGTGGTAGTTGGAACACATGTAGCTGTTGACTGTAAGAAGCTAAGATTCCAAGCTGCATTAACAAGAACTCGATCAAGGCGAGCAAGAGTAGGTGCCTGCCTCTTGTTGGACCAAGTGAATCGCCTGTTATCAATCTGAATATCATCCAAACTGTGCTCACGCAACCATGCATTAAAACACTCCATCATCCTCCAATTGATCTGGCCACGGGACTTCTCATGAGCAAATCTGTACATATTGAAGTCCCCAAGGACAACCCAGGGAGTATCTGATGCTGCGGCCACATTATTCACTGCTTCGAAGAAACTCGATCTGTCCCTGTTTCGGCATGGCGCGTAGACCGTTGTAAGCAAGAAGAAGCTGTTTGTGCTGGTAGAGGTCATCTTTAGCGTGATGTGAAACTTATGTGTTGCAACAACGTGACCCAGGACACGGCCCGGATCCCAAGCAACCAGTATACCACCGGATGCACCATCGACAAACATGGTGAATGATCTTTGAAAGCTGGCGGCGGGAAGGATCTCATCTTGAAGCTAGAAAGAGAAGCCGCTTGGTTTCTCGCAAGCAAAGCGATACTAGGGCAGCAAGAGGTTATAGTATCACGAACCAGCGAGCATTTGTCATCCTCCCCTAAACCCCGGACATTCCAGCTTAGAATCTTCATGGATTAGCGACTAGTAAACAACCCAAGAGCAAAGGATCATGGAAGACAGGAAGGAAGGCATGCGATAACTGATATTGAACAAGTTCAGTGCATAAGAGACAGACAAGGCACAAACTGACGCTAGCCTCATTGTGATTGTTCGACCTATCTCGAGAGCATGCCATACAAAAGATCAAACAGACACCAAGGTAGCTAAAGACCAACTGATAGATAACAGACTTAAGCAGCAGAAGCAAGACTACAACAGGCTGGAAGACTAGAGCATTAGCACTGACTAGACTGGCGAAGCTGACGATACTGGCGAAACTGACGAAGCCCTGTGGCTTACTCATTGGAGGAAGCGATGATCTGCACGGAGGAGGCAGAGGAGCTGCTTGGCGCAGACGGAGCATCGCCAGCAGCTGAAGCCGAGCGGGTCCGGGCTTGATTCAGGATGGCAGGTGCGTTGAGGTCGCAAACTTGAGCAATCTGGCGCAGTTTCCCCCTTGTCATAGGGGATGGAGTATCGAGGAGCGGCAGCTGAAGCAGCCCTGCCACAGCCGCCGCCCGCGCCTTCTTCTGACGAGAGGAGCCAGAACGACGAGACGGCCCGCTACTTGAGCTGGAGCCGGATTCAAGTTGTCGTTATGATCACCTTGTTATATATGATGTTTAAACAACCCTAAATAAGTGACTACGATACTCTCATGGTCTAAGGAAGTAGAAACATATGTTAACACTCCATGTTACAATAGTTGATTTCAGACGATATTATCTCACAGAATAATAAACAAGTTTGATTCAATTCAATATGACTGTTTTTCTAACGTCATGCTTTCAATGTTGTTTTAGAAACTATCATTACACTTAACGATATTCTAATATCAGGTAAACATGATCACCAAGCCTTAGAGGCAAGACAAGGAACCTATTCTTAACCCCTTATCATTCCACACATGCATATAAATTTTCCACTTAAGCACCGACGGCATGAAGATCTTTATCCCCGTCAACCATGGCAACAACCGACTGCTGACATGTTTGGGAGTATGGAGTCACCGGAAACATGTTGCCCAACATGACTAAACATGCTGCCCTAGTCGAAGGCACGTGAGTATTATTAATTACAGTTTACACAGGATAAAGAAAAATTCAATACACAACTGAGGACTAATTATATAAATTGTTTTAGCTTTGCAACCTCCTGCCAAGTTACAATGTCTTGATAAACTTTCACTTTCTCAATTTGCCAAAATATGTCAATAAAATATGGTTAGTACGTTACTTCGTCCTGTATCCCAAATGATAAGATGTTTTGTTAGGCTATTTAGCACAAAATTGCAGTCAATATTCACAAAGTTGTAGTTGACGTCATTGAGGCATGTCACGGACAAATATTTAAGATGTTCTGTAAATCACCCTTTTATACCTCGTGCCTTTCCGCCGAACAGAGCGCCAGCCGCTGCCACGCCCCTTCATTAGTTCCGGCCCCTGGCCATGGTCGGCTGCCCCCGACCCATTGAGCGCCGATCTGAGGGTCACGATGGCATCGGCGCTGCACACGACCTCACCAAACTGCCACTCAGGCTTGCCTCGCCTAGGGCGTGTTTGATTGCCCACGTTAGGCCCAGTCTAGCCCACGCGGAAAGAAAGTGGCATGTTTGGTTGTCTGTGTTTACTGTACCTTCCGCATAACACGGACCTTAAAGCACACTTAGGCCTGGCTCGCCTGCAGTTTTCTAGCGAGCCAGGCTGAGGCGAGCGCATAAGATGGGCCACTAGCATTAGGGAAGATGGGAGGGATACGAGCTGGTATGCAGCATGTGAGTACTTATCTTCTCCTACCTCCATAACCTTCCCTCTAATTGTGTTCTTCCTAGCCCCTTCCGATCTACACAACGGTGCTTCGATTCGAGGTAAGCTCTACATGAAAAAGATGCACATCGATGCTACGGTTCCATTCAGGCGATCGGTTCGTAGTTTCGTCGGCTGTAAGTTTTTAATTTCGTCTTCCCGTTTGAAGCTGTTCTTGACGAATTTTGTCAGATTCGTCGCACACGATCGATCGTTTGAATTTTCCTTTGACCAGCAGTCTAATCTCGCAGTTCCTCACAACATTCGTGTTGTAAGTTTTAGGTTTCGACAATCGTATCTTCATCTCTCTTTGAGCAGCAGTCTACTGCAATGATGCCGCCATGTCGAGCTCCTCTGTCCTCTGCTCAGAGCCCTTCTATTCGTCCTCTCGATGCCAAAGCCCTTCCCCTTGATCTCCTTGCCCACGTCCTACTACACTAGAGTCGTTTCCGGCATCGCTCATCTCGGCCTACTCTCTATCGTCCTCCTACTGCACTGACGCTGCAATGACGTGCACACTGCTTTCTTGTGTCCTCTGCCTCCGTGCACACTGTAGTTCGCCGCGCCACCGATGTGGCCGATCATCTTGGCCTCCTCTCTCTCACCCTACTACACTGGAGTCATTTTCGATGTCGATCATCTCGACCTCCTCCCTCGTCCACTGCACTGACGATACCATGGCGCGGGCACTGTATTCTCCTCCTCTGTCGGTTGTCTTTGTGCGAGCACCGTGACTAGTTCGCCGATGGTGTCGCTCGCCGTGCCGCCGACAGAGTCGCTCGTCCACGACTTCATGCTCGTCATATTGGACACGGCCTCACGACCACTATCCACTGCAGTCACCATGGTCCGGCGCACACTACATTTCTTCTTCCACTTCCTCTGCTATCTCATGCGGGCAACAAAACAACGTGTAGCTGCATGCGCCGAGACAATGCAGGCAACCAAACAATGTGCCAAAGTTGATCTCCTAATGCAGGCAGTCCATATGCAGGCAACCAAACAACTCGCAGATGTCGCATATGAGGCTGTTTTTCTAGAGTCAGGCCGAGTGAAGATGTGTATGCAACGCGGGTACTGTAGGCGACGGCAACCAAACACGCCCCTAGTCTTTTCTCGGCAAGCACGGCGGCGCTCACATCTGGCAGCCATGACCGCACGCAACAGAGGTTCGAAGGTGCACACTCCTCGCCTCCATGGCT
Source organism: Aegilops speltoides (assembly GCA_021437245.1). Lineage (NCBI taxonomy): Eukaryota > Viridiplantae > Streptophyta > Magnoliopsida > Poales > Poaceae > Aegilops > Aegilops speltoides. The sequence continues at coordinate 362,310,946 of CM038145.1, forward strand.
CCACCGCGATGGGGCTCAGCGATCTATTTGCTCCATGCATCTAGCAATCCAGACAAAGGAAGGTTGGCATGCAATCAATTTGCTGGAGGCGACCGTGGCTTGTGGACTTTTCCAGAAGGAGCGACTATTTTTTAGGTTGGCGGGAGCACAGGTGCACCAGCGCCGCCCACACCAACCGCCAAATCTGCCTCGAGCCAACAATCTTTCCGCTGCCCACTCCTGCATAGGATGGGAAGGACTGGAGAAGGGGATGAGATGGGAGGAGAAGCCGACGACAGATATGAGGAATAGGCAAGGAGGGGCGAGAGATTGGATAGGTCAATTACACCCCCATCAAACTTTCCTCCGGCATTCTTGCAGTACCAAAACTACCTGCTGCTATAGGGATTCAGAGGGCGCCACGGATTCAGAGGGCACCGTCAACAATCCAGATCCAAGCTGAGGACTATGGCAACCGGCCACTGCTCCGGGAGGTCAACATGAACTTTTAGATGAGAGGAGAGGGAGTGATGTGCACCAGCGGCATGGCCGAGCTGTCAGCCTCTGCCATAATAACTTTAGTATCATCTGAGCCATTCATTTCAGATTCGATGGTTGACATAGTCAGGAGGGTGCACCATCATCATCGACTCGGTTTTTTATAGGAGTAGAGAAAACAGAGGAATCTAGGTTGCTGCGCCACCGCCGCAACTCTCGCCCTTACTCCAAACCGGTCTTGATCGATCCATCCTGTTACCCGAGGCAAACCTCTTGTCCAACTCGCCTTGTCGCTGCCCTGTCGTTCTTGGATCGAGAGAAGTCCATATTACCCCCTAAACTTGTCTCACGGTTCAGTCTACAACCCTTAACTTTGTTTTGGTTCATATTACACCCTTGAACTATAAAAACCGGTCACAATACCCCCTTCCTTCTCATTTAACCAGTTTGGACGTGTTTTCACTCTAGTTGTGTCCTAGGCAGCACTACCACGTCATCATATTTCTCTCTCATCTCTGCCATGTCACCATTTCTCTCTCCTCTCAGAACTGAAACAAAAATAGTATGTTTCTCACAAACCGTATGTACATTTTAGATAAAATTTCACCAGATTGTTCACTGCATTGTTCTTGATTTACTAGGATTGTTTTTTCAATTCTCTGCGCAGTTTGATTTTTGAGGTTCTCATCAAACCGTAAACAAATTTTAACTAAAATTATACCACATTGGTCATTTAATTATTCCAGATTTACTGAAAATATTTTTATTTCAGTACGGTTTCCTTTTTTACTTTTAGATTTGTGAGCATTTCGACAACACAAGGACGTATGTTGTAGGTTTTTTGGCACTACGTCGACATAATATCAACCATGTGAATCAATACATATTACTCATACTCTAATACTACATTGCACAATCTCAATACAAAAGCATGGTCCATATAGTTCTTAATGGTCTTCATAGTCTCACATAAATTGAAGAAAGCATCAAACTAGACACACATGGTCTGTATGGTTCACGACAATCATGAATGGAAAAGAGTTTAACAAGCAATAGCAAATGGTTTGGCATATCACAACAGTAAAGCATCACAAGTTGACAAGCAATGTAACTATCAACTGGAGATAATCTAGAGCCCGAAAAGCACGCCTACTCGTTGTGTTGTTGTCCTCTCTTCTTATTCCTTTTAGGTTTTGTACTTGCCTTTCTCTTTCTGCTAGTTGTCGTGCTTTCTTGCGAAGGCTACAAAAACATTGGTCAAATTGAGACCACAAGTTCATCTCCAAGAGTTCATATTGCACAACAATAGTGTGAGCTTACCATGAAGGCTGTAGTTCGTGGTTGTGTGGATGGCGAAGCCCGAGGGAACGTCGATGGCGCAGCCCGGGACTATAAGTAATACATGTTATAAATATTATAATTCATAGTACAATATTAAAATAATGGATATTGAGAGCTCACCACATTAGGTGCAGCCCAGGGGAGTGTGGGTGGTGCTGGTGCAGCTGATTGTCGTTGATGTGAAGGCTGCTACTAACAAACTTAATAAATATTGTAATTCATAATACATGAATGTAAATTGGAAAATAATGAGAGCTCACCGCATTAGATGTTCCAGCCATGCCTCCGTTTCTCCTCTCACAAGATGTTCTATTATGCCCAATCTGTCTGCATTTCCCACAACGAATGGTAGTACCAGCTTTGCTAACCCTACTGCTCCCTGGCTTCTCATCTGGTTCTTTTGTTCTTGACTTCTTCTTTCTGCCAGACATAGCAATGTGCCCAGGTGCCACTGGCCTAGGTCTGTCTGAAATTGGCCATGCAGACATGCCTTCCACAGGCTGAAGGCAATGCTCGTAGGTTTTTCTAAACTCCTCAACATGGTAGCACTTTGCAATATAGTCATCAAGTCTATTTGTATGATAATATATGCAAGCTATAGCATGTGAACAAGGAAGCCCGAAAGTTGCCAATACCTGCAGGTACATGTCCTCTCTTCAAGTTTAACAGTAAACCTATGCTCACGAAGCTTAACTTCATAAGAATCATTACCATTCCAGATTGCATGGCAGTATGCAGACTGGTTTATGCTCTTCTTAAATTTCTTTGTTATGTTAGGACAAATAATGACACTGGCAGCCCACTTATCTAGCTGAGTTCTCATCTCTTGTATTCTAACCATCACCTTGCATCGGATAGCTTCAAGCATGGTAATTATGGGCATGTACCTAGCTTGAACTATCCACTTATTGAAGGATTCACATATATTATTATCCACGTAGTCACAGTTAGAGCCTAACTTGAACCAGGCCCTACTCCAGTGATGTGGGTCTTTTTCCATCATTGCTTTGGCACCATCTGGTGTCTCTTGTGCCAAAAAAGCCCTTGCTTGATTGAACAACATTGGGCATGGAGCTTTCGCACACGCCCAGAAAAGTTTCTGCCATTTCCTATCTCTAAATTTCTTTCTCCAATTGGCATAAATGTGCCTAGCACAATTACGATGCTCTGCCCTCGGAATCCAGTTTTGCACAGCATTAAGAATACCCTAAGTCAAAAAAAAGATTGATAAAAGGGTTAGCATATAAGATAAAATTATCACTAAAATAAACCAATGTCCATAAACATCAAGTAGAAAATACCTTTTGTTGATCAGATATTATTACCCAACCGTCTCCATCTCCTAGCTTCAGATCATTGAACAATACAGAACAAAACCAATTCCAAGAATCCTTAGTCTCTTTATCAACTGCTGCCCAAGCGATAGGATAAATCTGATTGTTGGCATCTCTACCAACAGCACACAATAGCTCTCCGGCTCTTCCTTTGAAAAAGCACCCATCAAGTCCAATTACTTTCCTACAACCAGCAAGAAAACCTTTTCTACAAGCTTCAAAACAAACATAGAATCTGTAAAATGTTGGCTTTTGAAAGTCAGGGTGCAGCTTGACAATCACAGTGCTACCGGGGTTGCTTCTAAGTAGCTCGTTCTGGTAATCAAACACTTTGCCGTATTCACCAGACTGTGCGTTCATCATTCTAGCAACAACTATAGCCTTAGCTTTCTTGATCTTTGATATGTGCACATTTGCAAACATCTCTTCTTGGACTGTCTGTTGTAGGTGTGCAACACTCCACTGTGGATTTGCCGTTATCAAATTTTGGAACTTGTTTGCAATTCTAGTTGCAGTCACCAACTTACTATCTCTTCTCTGAGGGCATATGTGCTCATCTTTGTAAGAAGTTACTTGCCAACTCTCGAACCTGCTAGTTTTCTTCAACAAGCAAACCCAAGGACACAAAGGCCAACTACAAACTGCCCTTACCCTGTCACCCTCATCCTTCACAAATTTGATTTCTTTCTTCTCATTAAGACCATAGTTGATAATGGCTTGCTTGAACTCCTGTTTGCCACTAAATTTCATGCCAAGCTCAAAATATGGCACGCTTGCTTTTCATCAAACCTTGGATACTTGACTCTTCTGAACAAGCTCACCTTCACTATCTTCATCCAATGATTCATCATCATCACTAGAGTTAGCTTCTATTTGCTGCGGCACATCATTGAACTTGAGATCACCTTCAAGAATAGGAGCTTTACCAGCCTTCACCAAAGCCTTGAATTCTTGATAACTATGGTGAATATTTGCTGCATCATCATCATCAGAAGAATCATCATCCGGAGCATAGTCTGACTCATCGGAAGAAATGTCGGAATCAACTCCACATGCTTCAACTGTGTGACTTGGTGCTGCCCTATGCACTGCCAATTTTTTCTTTTCTTGTACATGTCCTGAAGACATATTCTCACAATCCTTGCTGCCACCAACATGCATCTCATCACCAAAATCTGGTTCGGGAAACGGGATGCCAATATCTCCATGATCTGCAAACATTCCTTCTATCTCGTCCTCTGTAAATCCATCATTCATTGCCTCATTTGGCTCAACTGTTTTCTCTCTTGGTTCTTCAACATATATGTCCACAACGCCATCAATAGGAATATGTTGTAACATTACCGTGCATGCCTCATCATTCCAAAGACAACTAAGGCCACCGAACAAACATTTCCCAGGCACCAACCAGTGCAATATTTCTCCATCTAAAATTGTGTGGTGAAGCCTCAAGTGGCGTTGAATCTCTGCCATTCCACATCTATCGCGGAAAATCATAGACAAAGCTTCTTCCCCTCCCACATAATCCAATAATTGCCCATGATTCATAAATTTTCCATCGAAGTGGAATCGAACCGTCAAATAGTCCTTCCTTGACATCAAGCAGCTGCCAAAAATAAACATAGTAATTCAAAATTTTAATGTACTTCACGAAAGAAAAAAAGTAAATGTAATAAAAGCACGGTGAGCTAAAACAAGTTTAGTGCATAATTTTTATATAAGCTTACAGCATCACACTTCCTTCTAATTGTACACTTTTAAAGAAATTATCTGCATCCAAACTTCAAATACGATGTTGTTTCTGTCCTATAGTAACCTCAAATCATTTGTATGCTTCTGTACTAGTTAGATGCTTAGCTAGTAATAAAAACACTTTGGTGCTTAGCAAGTAATGAGAAGTAATAAGACTAGTAATCAATAAGCTAGTAATTAATTGTTTCAATCCATAGCATGTGCGTCCATGCAAGCACGTAACCTGCCTTGTGACGATGAATGCTGTTGGGTCCCTGTACTCCAGCTCGTCAACTAGAGAGTCCTTTTTCCATTACGCATGCAGAAAGAAATCAACACACATGCAAAGCAAGAGACGAGCAGAAAGATCAGCCTCTAGCAACGAATGAGGAGACGGGACAGCGCTGCCGGCTGCCGGCGTCGATCGGCGGCTGCTTAGCCTAGCGGCAGAAGGGCATGACGCATGGGGGAGGAGATGGGACACGCGGCGGCAGCAACGGTGGAGACCTGGATGGTGGCGGCGGCGGCAGCAACGGTGGAGACCTGGATGGTGGCGGCGGCGGTGCGGAGACCTAGATTGATCGACGTGCGAATGATACCTCGAGAAACCCTTGCATGACTAGCTGACTAGACAGTTTACGTGGCAAGGAGAGGAGAAAATCCACCACGTGGCAGAAAAAACCGGTGCTAAATCAAGTCGACTTGTGCGAGGGATGTATTGTGAACGGTTTTTGTAGTTTGAGGTTGGAATGTGAACCAAAGCAAAGTTAAGGGTTGTAGACTGAACCGTGAGACAAGTTTAGGGGGGTAATATGGACTTCTCTCTTCTTGGATCATACAGTATCTCCGCCGCCCGGTTCGTGGAACGGTAATACACTGATTTGTTTCTTCTTTGAGCAAAATCTTTCTGTGTAGGCGATCTCGCTTTAGAACTGTATTAATCTGGACAAGTGTAGGTAATTTGGAGCCCGATGGCTGTTCCTTTCCCCTATATTATACTTTACATCCTGCTGCAGGGGTATTTAGATCTGGAGTTGCACAGTTCTGTATTTAGATTTTTCCCTATCAACCCTGCTTCCAAGCTCTTATCAAGGGCAAATCTCCTGCTGGTCCTGTTGTTGATTATCCCGGATGGCACTGGCACACTCTTCCACCGCCACCATATGTGGAGACTCCTGGGTACAAAATTCGCTCCTGCACGGTGGTCCGCAACAAAATCTGGATATCTGCCAGTGGCATTGGCACCTACGTACTCCTTCAACACGGACAGCCACGAGTGGAGCTATGTTGGCAGCTGGGAGCTCCCATTCCGTGGCCCTGCTGAGTTTGTGCCTGAGCTGGGCCGCTGGCTTCCGTGCGAGAGAACCACTACTTGTGTGCTGCTTCAGACCTCTCGATCTCGGCTGCTGCTGAGGATGGTGCAGTGTGTTGCGAATGGAAAGAAGAAGAGCTTGATGCTAACCCTGACAAGTGGCAGGTGGTGACCTCCTACCCTGTGCGCGTGGACTATGGCAGGTTCTGCGTTGCCAGGCTATACGACGTCTATGATGACGACGAGCCTGCTTTGGTAAGGGAGAATTTTGCTGTGTTGACGGGGTTGGAGGCGGGGCTTAGCGACATTGCTCATGGTGGGATCCAGATGGTCAAGCACAAATCTTTTTAACTCCAATATGTACGGGAAGTGCATAGATGAACCCGGGTACACATGAACTCACTTTAAAAAACACATTTCTAAATGCCAAAAAAATCTGAAAAAGTTTGCACGGATACGTCTTCATGTTCTATGTGTGTGCATAAAATTTCACGAAAAAATAACTTTCTTTTGAGCCATGTGCAAAAAAGACAAAAAATTGTGTCGTGAAAAAAACGCTATTTAGAAGCACTGAAAATTGTCTTTTTACTGAGGCAAACCAAAAAGACATCTTTTCACAAAACTTTATGCCGTGCACGCACATTTGCGAACATGTATGCATACAATTTTCTGTTATATTTTTTAACATTTCAAAACATGCTTAAAATGCAGTTTTTTAAAAGTGGGTGCAGATGCCCATGCGTTCAGATAGTGCCCACTTCAATATGTACCCCTTATTAACTGAGAGCATCCTATATTCTGTGACACCCCAAAGCCTAAAAATAAAAATGCATTCACGCGAAAGCAACCATTGCCAAGCTCACAACGGTGCAGCCCTGATCATGTCGATTCTGGCTGTCCCCTGGCCACGCCACCACCTAAGATGAGCCCCAACGCCCGCTGAGCTTGCCTCGGATGTCGTGTTGTTATGCCATCGTGTAAGCGTTAGCCCGATTCCTTGTATGTCTAACGCGAAATCCTGACCCGACAGCCGAACCTTGTATGTCTAACGCGAAATCCTGACCCGACAGCCGAACATGGCTCGGGAAACATAAAGGAACCCTGTTTCACACAGACCGACGGTAAACACTAGGCAGAACCGCCCATTCCTCCCCTCCATAACCTGCCCTACCACCACAGCTTTTCTTCAGCTTCCAGTGAGCTTCTCAGCCCCGACGACCTCCATCGGTGAGGTCAAAATCAAACTTACGCCTCAGCACCCATCAGATTGGCTTTCCAGCCTCCACACCGTCGGATCTTCATGTTTCATTTGCTTCTAAAAATTGAAGGTATCCAGTTTTAGGCTTTGGCTACCTAAAACCTACTCTCCACACAACTAAAAACTGTTTTTAGGTATCCAAATTTTAGTCTGGCAGTTGAAGATGCCCCGATGAGAGTATTTATTCTGGGTTATAATAGAATGGCTATGAACCTACTTTTAGCATTTCCAACAAATAGCTCAGCATCTCATATGCATGAAACAACAAAGTAGTTTAACAAAGCAAGCTGGGTCGATCCTGGTACATCATCACGGAAGCAAAGCAAGCACGGGTGTTTCTATCAAGTAGCAGCTCTGGGCATAATAATTCCCTGTATCTAGGGAAGCAAATGGCAACCGCGGCGCAAACTTAGTCCTTCCTCAACTCGATGTACTCGCGCCTCGTCCCAGCTTTGTTGATGACTACAATCTCCACCTTGTCCCCCTGCATTATTTGCAAGTTCAGCATATTAGTACGGTGGCAAATGTATAAACAGCAACAAACGATGATCTCTAGGAACCAAGAGAGGGAAACATACGGTGTAGATGTCCCTCTCAGTTGCAGATGCAAAGACATCCTTAACTAGGTCGACCGCCTCTGACTCGGACAAAGGGGTGACGGCATCCTGCATACATTGTAAGGAAGATTCTTAGGAACCTCTGAGGCACTATTATAATCATCATTCATCAATGGGACGTGCGTAAATTTGCTTGCTTTAGTCAGCAAGAGATCTGTGATTTGATAGCAGATAAGAAATATAAAAATGCGAGGGCTTACTCTTGCAGGGACTAATAGTGGACTAGGTGATTTCAGCTGGTTGTCCAGCACTGGCATGATCAAGGTAGACCCTGATCCCTGAGCACTGTAACCAGTCCTTTCATAGGACCCAACAGCATCATAGGAGTAGACACATCCTTTCCCTGCACAAGTATGATACAAGCTCAGAACACGCTAAACAGGAAAATCTAACTGACGAAACCAAATACGGAAGTCGGTACCTTCACTGTCAAGCCCACCAAGCACATTGAAAGCATAGTATGGGAAGAATCGCTTGTAGTACAGGGTGTTGGAGAGCAATTGTGCCATTGCTGGGCAGCTCATCCTTTTATTGTGCTGGTGCTGGTATAGCTACATATACGAATAAAATAGAAGGACATTAATCATTTAGCTGCCAATGTTTTCATACATCATGAACAGATTTAAGGTACACTGCACAAATGCAGCTCAATATTGACACTGCAGTGCATTTCAGGTGTATAAAGTGGCAATGAACTATCATTTCTTGTAAATAAAAACAAGCAGTTGTTGCATTGCCACACAACATTAGTACTACATTGCCAAGGAGAAGAGAACAGAGAGCATGTTTGAGGAGGCAATGGATAGGAACACAAGGAAATATGATGAGGTGGACCATATGCTTTATGGTTAGATTAAGCCTCAAACGGAAGCTCATAAAAAAGTTGCTAAAATCTACAATAAACATTATGATGAGCTTAAGCCCCAAAATAAGGCGGAAAAAACAAGTTGTTAAAATCTTCCCTAAACATTACTAATCAAAATAAAGAGACCGATGGTACTAGCACCACGACACATTAATAAGATTAATCTGCGGTACTATTGCAGGTTGCTTTGTACCACAACCACGTGTCCTGCAAATATATGATAAGCAGTGTACTGATTTTCAGCAATTCCAGACTGCTACAGTCCAGAATTTGGACCTAACATCAGATTTCCAGGCATTGCAATAAACAAAATGTGCCATGTATCCATGCCCAGGGAACCAGTAATGGTGGAGCAGTTGTTCTGGGTTTTTGTCTGGAACTGAGATGAAGATGGTCCAAAAAACAAACAACTTCCATCATCAGAGTAACTGCTAACTGGAAATATTTTTGGAAGTTCAAATAGCTTGAGACCACCAACAGATCAAATACTCCCCAAGGAAATTCCAAAACCCATAGCTATAAAGAATTTGATTGGGATGAAACTATCCAAGAATCATTTGGTATCGACACCGAAGGTGTGAATGGATAAATGAGATTTTGCAACTTTACCAGTTCTCTGGCAGCTAAGTTCTTCTGTAGAGCTTTGATGTCACCTTGGAAGCCAGAAGATGCTATTACACATTTATCGGCCCTAGACAAATAAAGAAATGATGTTTTAATATTTTACGCAAGCAATGAGCCACATACTGAAATTCTGAACAATATAAAAATTGTCAGCTAGGGAATACCCAGCTTTGTCACAAAGCGGGATAAAGAGTCATTGTTAACTAAGCTTCATGGTAAAAGAAAGAAACCAATTGCATGATAATAACTTGGACCTGCTAATGTGTGCCTACAACACTACAACATTTGCTTTCACTCATACAACAAGATATTACTGCAATGTATATCATTAACTAGACTTAATTAAGAATTTAGATATAAATGATTACCGCCTAACATTAAGCAAGAAAATAGATTTGCAGAACATGCTCTTTGAAAGCAAATTTGATATTTGGGGAGTTGGGGGTATAACCAAATGCAAGTAACATCACAATAGCAAGGCTGTATTGGAACATAATTACGGCACAATTGGTTGTGATGAAACTCTCAATCAAATGAAGACATATATTGCATTTCATTGCATCATTTTGTGTTATATGTCCTACTCCAGACGGTGTAAACCCGAAAGATTATTATCAATTTTCACATCAACCAGCAGCATGGAGCAAACCTATAGGTAAGAGATATCATCCACTGCCAGCTATCCATACCAAACAGTTTAACGCCTATGGAACAAAAATAGAACCAAATTGTCTATCATGGTATGAACAGACATTACGACAGACCAATTCCAGAAGACGCACATGAAGTAGAAATCTAAAAGAATTTGAGATAAAGCTCATTGTAGACTTTCTGAATGCCAGCATAGAAGCATACCTAATGGCATCTTACAAATTTATCTGTTTGAACTTAAAGATAAGCATAAAAATGAAACAATAAGAACATCTTTCTGTCTCCCAAACCAATCCTCTATTTAATTACAGGGACGAAGATGGCTGTCCAGGCTAAGACAAAAGTATCCTATGACCTGGAGTGAGGGTACACAAACTAAAGACAAGGCATGTTTCATGTTTATGTCGTCTCTCCATAGAAATCGGCAAATCGCGTCAAAAGCACGCTGGGACAGCCAGGGTTTACAGCCGAAAAACTCATGAACGTTTTGGTGTTTTCCCCCAATTCAATCCGAGACCTCCAAGCACCAAACCCTAACCAAATCGACGAAGCGAGGCTCTAAAATCCGACCTCCCCACCAAGGTATCCAAATCCCTATCACACCACAGAGCCACATGGCCTCCCGGCCGACGAACCCTAGGCCCCAGGCGGGCAGATCGAGGCGCGAGATTTCGGCGGGGGGACTTACAGCTCGCAGATCTTGGAGTGCTCGCGCGTGAGGATGTTGTATCCGACGGAGAGGCGGGTGTCGGCGGCGACCACGCAGTAGTCCGCGCCGGCGATGGCCACGCAGGTCCTGCACAGACACCAACCAAAAGCGAGCCTCGTTACGAGATGCGGGGAGACGGGGGGCGGGGGCGGGGGCGGGGCCGACGAAGGGCGAGAGGGAGGGCGCTTACCCGCCGTTGTTCTCGTAGACCCAGTCGCCGCGCCTCGACATGGCGGTGGTCGGAGAGGGCGGGCTGCTCGGGGGCTGGTGGGGGAGTCGCCGGAGTCCGTGGCTTGGAGGAGAAGGCGAAGTGGAGCAGTGCGGTGCCCTGTGACTCGCTTCGTTCCCCTTTGATCAGATTTCTTCGTGGCCTTCTCGATCTCGGTGGGTCGAGGCTTCGTAGGCCGTCCTGGGCCGAGATGGACTGGGCTTTCTTTGTTCACGGCAAACACAGGGCTTTTATTGGGGGCCCGGATTGGGGCCCACTCCTGACAGAAAATATTTCGTTTTGTGTAATCCGATGGGATTGCCTACAGATAAAATGTAATCCGGTGGGTTCCCTAAAAAAAAATGTAATCCGATGGGTTCTCCTTCCAACCGATGCTATCCTCTTTTCCTAAATTTCCTAAATAACTGCAGCTCATTAACTTACTTTTATAAAAATGCAACCATGTCACATCAGCAAATGTGAGTCATGGATTACATATTTTGCATTACCTTATACATGTAGCTGCCACATCATCAATCCATGCATGTGAGTCATAAGTTGTACTTTTTGCATTATATTTTGTGTTGTCATGGATAATCCGATGTGTAAGTGCTTGACGCATACCTATGTAGTTCATATTCAATTTTTTGTTAGAAAATAACATTCTTTTAACCGAGGTCCATTTTCTCTTTTTATACATCATTTTGTTACATGATTTAATTTTTATTGTTTTAAGGTATAAACCAAAAACTTATTTTTTTCTGTCCATAAGTTTTTGCTATTTTTGTACTCCCTTCGTAAAGAAATATAAGAGCGTTTAGATCACTAAAGTAGCAGATATTTATGTTTTTTTACGAGGCTTCCGTAGCAATGCGCGGGGTATCAAGTTTCAAAAAAAAAGAAATATGATGTTATGTAGGAGACTAGGAATAATGCAATAACAATACTAAGAAAAATCTTTAAAACACCCGGCTAACCCAGCGTGGGCGTCAACCGCCTCTTTATCTCTCGTGCGACATGTGTCTCATGTGGGGCCCACCCACCACTACCCCTTTCGAGCCTTATCACCATTTTCGAGCCTTATCACCATCTAATGAAGTCGTTCGCACTATTTTCCCTTCCCCTTATACATCTCTCTCTCTCTATCTCTCTCTCTCTCTCTCCTGGATCTCGTTGTTGCACTTTCTCCCTTCTTCGTGTGGAAGTTATGCCACCATGGTGTGGGGCGGCGACTACGTTGCAAGGCTGACTGGCACACGTGTGAGTTGTTGCAAGTCGGGGAGTGTTAGGCTGCAAGGCAGCGTCTGCATGCTTGTTGCGAGATTGGAGCTTGGTAGTGCGGGCATGCTACAAAGGTGGTCACTATTAGAACTCTCTCCGTTGTTGCACGTCATGCTACAATGCAACACACATGGGGTGTTGCATGCTACGAAGGGCGACGATGCTGCAATGGGGCGTTAGTGCTCCCCCGTCGCGGCAAGGGATGTCGTGGGGCTCTTCCGATGGCGCAAAGGTGGTCATCATTGGCGCTCTCTCGCGCGGTTTGTGCATGATGGTGCAATGCAAAACGTGGGGGTGTCGCGTGTTGCAAAGGGATCGGTGCCGCAACGAGCCGCCAGCGCTTCGCATGTGCTGCAAAGGGGCGATGGTGCGGGTGAGCCGCTGCTGCGACGCAACTGGCTCCTTTTGAAGCATTTGCTTGCAGCATCAGGAGTTGTTGCAGGATAACATGATGATTAGGGCGGTGATATTACAACAGGGCGTTGATGGCGCTGCGAGGAGGGGTATTGGCTCTGTTGCGAGTAGTGTCACCGCCGTGCTCGTGCATCTGTGAGTTACGGCGACGGGAGAAGAAGCGGGGACATCCTTCTTCGCGTTGACTGTTCCGATGACCAATTGGGTCCAGATCATGACAAATCGGAGCAATGTGATACTGTTGTCTCTATATAGATGAACATGGCGCATCGGAAATTTGGCGACACTGGCAAAGATATTTGTCGGGTGTACAAATGTGCCAAGGAAACACACTTGACACTCACGTGCGTACGTGTGGTGTCTATATGTACTGTATGTGGTTGCGTCTCTCTCGCTGCAAGTCTTACAATTGTGTGGGACGGCGGCCGATCCCAGCAATATTTTATTTGTCTGGCTTCGCTAGTGGAAGCTCAGGTCGTGGCATCGACCATTTCTTCTCAGACATCGGAGCACAGAGGCAGCGGCCAGTATCCCAAATTCCATGTGTGCGTGGACTTCATTCAGTGATCACGATTCACGGTCTCCGCCGCAGTGGCCAAATGGATCCGTAGGATCGTGCATGACATGTTTGTCTCTCCTGACCCTGAGCCACCGAGACTGCGTATCTGAGAACAGGGAAGTTTTTCTACTCTTGGATACCTCGGAACTTGCTCTATGCCATTTTTTCTAACTACTTGTGGTTTTCATTCTAAAATTTAAGGACATTCATCTATCATGTGAAAAAAAAAATCAAATTCGAATTTGATCTGAACCTCAGCAAAAAGAAAAGAGGGTATTTCCACATTTAATTTGCTATAGCTCAGTTGCCAATGTTTCAACTACTAAAATATAGTCGGCTTATATACACCAGAGGTAGACACTAATGAGTGAATAGCATAACATTACCACTTTTCAAAATTTGTTTGTCGTTGATAACTACCAGAATCGGTGTCGGCTGTTTCAAAAACCCCAAATGGCCGGGTGTTTTACAGTCGTCCCGGCGATCATCGTATTCTAGTGTACACTGTTTGAAGGAAAACAATATTGCTTGATATTTGTGACCGAGACAAATCTGGCTAACTAACTAACCAAGGTTCCAATCTTGGTATACAATATACTCTATCACTACTGATGTTGGTATGAAAGGTGCATAAGTGGCATCATTGTCGATGTCGATTGTTAAATTCCTGCTAGTTAAATGAAGCGATCGATCGAGGAGAGAATGGCAGGCAGCTCGTCGCATTTGTCCAACTCCACTTGAATATTTCCTCGCTACCTAGACGCTAGACCAAAGCACCAAACCACGGTAGAGCTAGCTAGCTAGGTGGTGGCCGCGATGATAGGGTGGGGGGACGTGTACAAGGTGGTGTCCGCCATGGCGCCGCTCTACTTCGCCCTCGGCCTCGGGTACGCCTCGGTGCGATGGTGGAAGTTCTTCACCCGCGACCAGTGCGACGCCGTGAACCGCCTCGTCATCTACTTCGCGCTCCCCTTCTTCGCCTTCGACTTCAACGCCCACGCCGGCACGTTCGCCGCAGGGTACCGCGTCCTGGCCGCCGACGCCGTCGCCAAGCTCGTCGTGGTGCTCGCGCTCGCCGGGTGGGTCGCGTACTGCCGGTGGCGGCATTGGATCCGTGCCCCCAAGGCGCCACCCGCGAGCTCGGCGTGGCCAGGCGGCCCCTCCTGGTCGTGGTGCATCACCGGCTACTCGCTGGGCACGCTGAACAACGGGCTCTTCGTGGGCGTGCCGCTGCTGGACGCCATGTACGGCAAGTGGGCGCGCGACATCGTCGTGCAGCTGTCGGTGCTGCAGGCCGTCGTGTGGCTCCCGCTGCTGGTGGTGGTGTTCGAGGCGAGGCAGGCCTGGCTAGAGGCGATGGCGGCGCCGGCGCGCGACGGCGGCGCGCGCGAAGAAGGCGACCAGGCGGCGCTGGGGAGCGAAAGCGACGACGGGGACGGCCGGAAGACGGCGGCGACGGGGTGCGCGTTCTGGGCGCGGCTGCTGCGGACGGTTGGGGTCAAGGTCGGCGGGAACCCGAACGTGTACGCGAGCCTCCTCGGGGTTCTGTGGTCTTCCGTGGCAAACAGGTTCGACACAGCAGCTGTAGCGATTTTTCTCTATAGACTACGTACAGTAGCATTTTCTGATTAATAGCCATCTGCCACGTGTTTGCAATGATGTGTAGGTGGCACCTGGAGATGCCAGACATTATAGATGGCTCGATTTCGATCATGTCAAGGACCGGCCTTGGAATCGGAATGTTTAATACGGGTACGTACTACTACTACTAACAACGGAAATCTTGGGTTTTGCTACCCACATCCTACGGCAACTTGTCATGGTAGTGTTGGGTGCTCGATCACACTTCGCCGTACATTCTCTCCCTAGTGTGTCATGACCCATGAGCCCATAGAAACATCTTTTTTAAGCTAAACTTGTCATGCTTTTCGTGGCAATTCATATTTTGGCCAACTTTGCCATGAGCTTAGGCCAAAAAGTGGCGCAAGACCAAAAGGCCTAAACTGACTAACCAACTAGCTGTTACTACTCCCTTCGATCCATATTACTTGTCGTTCAAACGGTTGTATGGATCAGAGGGAGTACTTAGATTCTAGTCCTTTAAAAGGTAATTAACAAAATACGAAATCAAAAATTTATTTCTTACAAAATACACACACCAGACAAAATGTTAGCATCGCAGAATCCATGCAAAAATTCGCAAGGGCATGCACCTGCCCTACCCTTCCTGGCCACCCGATTGCCTCACAAACCGCAAAGTAGTTGAATCTCACAAAGGAAAAATTAGTTTTAAGTTTCAATATTTGAAACTAAGGATTTTGCATCTGAAACTTGAGATTTTCTCTATCGTTCGTATCAAGTTTCAAAGTTGAAACTTAAAGTGGGTTTTTTGTACAAAATTGTGATTTTGTGGGTCGCTTGTACTAAGTTTCAAAGGTTGAAATTGAACATTTTTTTAAACTGCTCAAAATGGCTCTTATTTGAAGGTCATCATCAAGAGAAACATGAATATCAAAACATAATTTAATTCAGATTTTTTTGTTCAAAAGATATGAAAGATTGAAAAATTGAAGCCAAAAGAAAAAGCATGTGCGAGGGACTCAGTGCCCTGCACCTGCATGCCACACATCCTCTCCCGGAATCCATGGTGTATTATACTTTAACCTTCAAAAGGATGATGCAGCTGACGAGGGTGACGGGGCATATCAAATCATATCAATTTTCTCAAATTTAATAACATTTCATTTATAATATGACTAAAAAATACTAGTACACGTATTTTGCTGGATAAATGCAAAGATAGTATCACATATAGAGTTACACTAAGTGGTGGCCAAAGTTCCAAACATTATTGACCGCACACAATAGTGGACCTTATATTTCAGAAATGAGAGAGTAAATAGTAATGAATATAATTCAAAACAGTATAGATCGAAGAGAAATTAAGTGACTGATCATGAATGGCATATCTGGCGGTTGTATTGTAGGCCTGTTCATAGGTCTACAGGACAAGCTCGTCGTGTGCCGGCCTGGACTGACGGCGTTGGGCATGGCGATGAGGTTCGTCGCTGCTCCGGCAGCCACCGCGGTCGGAGCGCTACTTTTGGGACTACGCGGTGACCTTTTGCGTGTTGCCATCTTACAGGTAACCGTACATAAGTTTACAGGTTACAGGCTTACAACTAATGCAAATGACGTTTCCTTCCTTTTTTGGCTAATTGAGCCAAGCATCCAAATCAATCGTAGTAACTCACTTTGTTCCTATTGGTAGGCTGCACTGCCTCAGTCTGTCGGAGCATTTATCTTCGCGCTAGAGTATGACCTGCACGCTGATGTACTCAGTACCGTGTAAGTAAACTGCAAATGTGATCGTGTCATGGTGATTACAGTCCTCCATTAACTGTTTGTGCATATCAACCACATTGTTCTTCTCCGAAGAGGAAGATAACATATGTAAGCTATAACTGTTCTTTCCTTCTATTTTTGCAGGGTAATAGTCGGCACGCTGGCTTCGCTGCCTGTGATAATCACATATTATATTGTTTTAGGGCTCTTGTGAATACGTTATATGTTCTCCTTCTATTTTATTTTGGGGATTTGTTATGTATGTGTGCCCACAATACAAGATGTACCAACTTCTCAATGTTTACTTCAACAAGAATTGCGCGTGCTTGGGCCGTTCTTCTCCTTGGGCAATGCCATCATGACTAACACTGTTAATATCAAATAGTAATAGTTACATCGTCCGCAAGTGTATCTAGTAAAAGCTACGTGGTTTAATGATTCATTGATCCAACTACAAGAATCACTAGAGATAAAACGAAACCAAACTATCTTATGTGAGGCTCCATTCACCTTCCTTGGACAACGCTCAAAGTCGATCGACCATCGCCGCTATCGCAAAACAATTTGCATATATAGTTGTTCCTATAATACACAATCTCTAGTTTGCAAAATAGGTCTCAACCACTCCCATAGGATTGGATTCAACCTGAACTGCATCGCTTTGAATTTAGTTCTCTAGCATCAAGCGGTCTCTCATGTCCATTGCTTCTATCATTGACACACTCGAAACATGATGTAAAACTTGCATGCAGCAGCGAAAAAATTGATGACATTCATGTTATATGTGCCACTTTGGAATAACAGTAAACCAATGGAGAACTAGTTGGAGGGAACAAATTACACACCCCCGTTCATAATTACTCACCACTGCCACTTGTTTGACTAAATGATATCCCACAAGTTGCTGCGGGAACTTTGTTTAGACGCATGCATAAAAATTGCTACAGAAAACTATAGAACTAATGAAAAAGCAAATCCAGTACTTCCTTCGTTCCAAAATATAATTCTTTTTAAAGGTTCCAATGCGGACTAAATACAGAGAAAAATGAGTGAATCTACACTCTAAGATATGTCTATATACATCCGTATGTAATCCCTTTTGGAATCTCTAGAAAGAATTATATTTAGGAACGGAGGAAGTAGTAGCTTGGGTTTATATATTAAAACAATACAACATATTAAGCATGTGACAAAATGTTGTATAAAAAGAGAAATTGTTTTCAGATTGAAGTTAACAAAAGAGAAACGAAACATGAACCACATAGATTTGCTCCTAGTGTCCAACACATATATCATCCATAACCACACAAGAAAATGCAACTTTTTAACTTATGACTGACATGTGTTATTGTTCATGTGGCTATTGGAAATATGCCCTAGAGGCAATAATAAAGTGGTTATTATTATATTTCCTTGTTCATGATAATCTTTTATTATCCATGCTATAATTATATTGACTGGAAACTCAAATACATGTGTGGATACATAGACAACAACATGTCCCTAGTGAGCCTCTACCGGACTAGCTCATTGATCAAAGATGACTATGGTTTCCTAGCCATAGACATGAGTTGTCATTTGATAACGGGATCATATCATCAGGAGAATGGTGTGATGGAAAAGACCCAAACTATAAGCATAGCATATGATCGTATCAAGTTTATTGCTATCGTTTTCTGCATGTCAAGTATCTGTTCCTATGACCATGAGGTCATGCAACTCACTGACACCGGAGGAGTACCTTGTGTGTATCAAACATCACAATGTAACTGGGTGACTATAAAGATGCTCTACAGGTATCTCCGAGGGTGTGTTGAGTTGGCATGGACCAAGACTGAGATTTGTCACTCCGTATGACAGAGAGGTATCTCGGGGCCCACTCGGTAATACAACATCACAATGATCTTGCAAGCAATGTGACTAAGGAGTTAGCCACATGATCTTGTATTACAGAATGAGTAAAGAGACTTGCCAGTAACGTGATTGAACTAGGTATGGAGATACCAACGATCGAATCTCGGGCAAGTAACATACCATGGATAAAGGGAACTGCATACGAGATTAGCTGAATCCTTGGCATCAAGGTTCGACCGATAAAGATCTTCGTAGAGTATGTAGGAACCAATACGGACATCCATATCCCGCTATTGGTTATTGACCGTAGACGTATCTCGGTCATGTCTGCATAGTTCTCGAACCCGCAGGGTCTACACACTTAACGTTTGGTGGCGATCTAAGTATAGTTGAGTTATTATGTTGGTGACCGAAGGTTGTTTGGAGTCCCGGATGAGATCTTGGACATGACGAGGAACTCTGTAATGGTCCGAAGGTGAAGATTGATATATAGGATGAAGGGAACCGGATTTTGAAGGTGTTCTGGTAGGTACCGGGTTATCGCCGGAAGACCGAAAAGGGCTTCGAAGGGCCTCGACAAGTGTTAAGGGGCCTCATGGGCAGGGAAGGGGGCACAACAGCCCACAAGGGATTGGGCACCACCCTCACCTCAGCCGACTCGGCCAAGGGGTGGAGGAGGCCACCTAGGGCCGGCGCCCCACATGGCTTGGGGCAAAGCCACCCTAGGGTTGCCCCATCTGGTGGCCGCCGGCCCCCCTAGGGGAAACCCTAGGGCACCCCACCCCTCCTACCTCCCCCTATATATACAGGTGGAGAGGGAGAGCAGCCGCACCCATCATTGCCATGGCACTGCCCTTCCTCTCCCTTGCAGATACTCTTCTTCTCCGCTAGGCTTGGCGAAGCCCTACTGAGATTTCTCCACCCCCACCACCACCATGTCGTCGTGCTGCCGAAGAACTCGAGCTAATACTTCACCATCGCTCGCTAGATTGAGGAGGTGAAGGCATCATCAAGCCGTACGTGTGTTGAACGCGGAGGTGCCGTCCGTTCGGCACTTGATCGGGAGTTCGTGGACAGATCGTGATTGGATCGCGAAGACGTTCGACTACATCAACCACGTTTTTTAACGCTTTCGCTTAGTGATCTATAAGGGTATGTAGATCCAATCTCTCCTCTCGTAGATGTTCATCTCTTAGATTGATCTTGGTGAGCGTAGGAAATTATTTGTTTCCCATGCAACGTTCCCCAACAGTGGCATGGGTGCATGGATTTTTTTAGCAAAGTATCTAGGCTTTATTTATCATTTAGAATGTTTATAGGTATTACATGTGTATCATGAGGCATGCCTAACCACATGTGCCTTCCAACAGGAAGGAGGGCACCATACCTAGCTAATTTATGAGCTTCAAAATTTGAAGCCCTAGATTCGAAATCAAAACTACAGAAACTAAAGACAGTCGAAGTCTCTCTGATCTCTATGATGATACCCCCATAGTTCCCACCCACTCCTAGGTGGATATGTGACACAACTTGTTTGCAATCCAAAGAAATCTGTAAATGTTGCATGCCCAAGTCTTGCGCCAGAGAAAGGCCCTCGCGACAAGTGATCGCTTCAAGATTCGTAGGCTCGACAAGTCCCTGAATAACCAGGATCGATGACCCCATGTAGTTTCCGTCCCTGTCACGACATATGGCGGCAGCTGTTCCAACTTGATGATCAACAGATACGCCCGTATCGACGTTGATTTTAACTGATCTCTCGCGAGGAGGAAGCCAGACTCTTGCTGGAACAATGCGAGGTGCTGTTATCACATGTGGCTCATCACCTTTGTCCAATTGATCTAGCTCAGAGATAAACCGTGTAACAAAAAGATGTGTGGACAACGGGTTTTGGTTTATTCCCTCGTGTATGAGCTTTCTTCGTGCATACCAAATAGCCCAAAGAGTGACAATGATCCGAGTTAATTCTTGACGACTAAGAACTTCCATCATCGAAAAAAAGCCAGCTTCTCGCAGAAGGCTCTGTTATGGCGATATATGCTCCAATAAATCATGGTCTACCAAAGCCCACACGCAACAAGCCATGTTGCACTCCAGCAAGCTATGTCTCCAAGAATCAGTTGCACCACACACCGAGCACACATCTGTCATGGACATGTTTCTATGTTTCCTCACATCCTTGGTCAGGATGGAATTTTGTGCTAACCTCCACAAGAAGCCTCGGATCTTTGCCGGTACACTTACCTTCCACAAAGTATCCCATAATTTTTCATTGGCAGTAGTATTCGAGGGTCCAGCCCTTTCATAAAGCCAGTCCTCCCTTCTCTTCTTGGTAGCCATAATCATTCTATATGCCGGCCGGACTGAGAACACGCCATTCTTTTCAAAGTTCCACGCCCAGAAATCATCTATGTTGCGGTTGCATATTGGGATCTGTTGTATGGATGTGGCATCATATGGTAAGAAAATTTGCTCAATTTTTAGAGAAAAGGCGCCGGCCAAGCCCGAGGGGAGCTCGAACCTAACCCGGCTTTGAATTAACAAAGCCATCAACCGGCCAGGATTACAGGAAACAACAAACATAAAGGAAAAAAAGCGGAAACAAGGGATACAAGGTGCAAAGTAGAACAACTCTAAGGCAACAACCAGCGGGCAAACAACACGCCGTTGCCAACACCCGTCGCTACACCTACACACACAACCAACTAAGGCCACGGGAGGAGGGCACCACCGTGCGAGTATTGTGATCGCAGAATGCCACCAAAGGACCAAACATGGGCAACAAAGATTTGTCTCTGTCGTCGCAAAGGGCCACTACCCTTTCACCCAGGCTCGATGGGTGCCGCACCGGCGACCAGCAGAGTGGTTCCCCAAGAACCCAAATCAAGGCGCCCAAGCTGCCCAAGGGGAGACATCAGGAGCAGACCCACATGCAACGAGGACCGTACCACCCAAGCCCCGTCGAAGGCAGTGGCGAGACAGAACGCCGGACGAGAGATGTTGAACGAAGGCGCCGAACCACGGAGAAGGCCGAGAATGGCAGCACAAACTGGCTGTCGACGATGAAGCCTGGCCACCACACGCCGCCCACGAACCGCCGCCAACACCACCCCGCTCGAAGCAGCCCTGGCAGCGCCGCCAGAAGGAGCACGCCACCACGGTGCCGTCGTCGCATGGATCAGGGGGTTCTGAGGCTTTCACCAGAGCTCCAGGGAAGGATGGGAGGAGGGGATCCTCACCGAAGCCTTCAGCAAGGGAACAACACCCAAAGGCGCAGCCTTCGGTGTGGCAGCCGCGCCGGCCAAGGGATTCCCTCGGATCCGCCTCCAGCCACCAGATCCGCAGCACTGGCACCCGAGGGCTGCGGCCGGAGCCACCAGGGACCGGATCCAGAGCAGATCGGAGTAGATCGGGGTCGGAGACGAGCTTCACCATGGCGGACCAGCAGCAGCATGAAGGCTGCCGCGACAACCGACGCCCGCGCCTCCACGCCGCCCACACGGCCGGGAGGAGGCCCACTAGCACCGCCGGCGCCGCCCCGCCGAGCGCGCGCCCACGCCACCACCAGACGCCGCCACAGAGACCAAGCGCTCCACCGCGATGGAGCCGCCCGGATCCCCGCCGCCACCTTCACCGGTGCCACGCGGCCGCGCCGGTCAGCACCTCTGGCGGCGGCAGAGAGGGGGGAAAGGAGGGCGAAACGAGACGGGGAGCTAGGGTTCGCCCCCGAGTCGCCTCCGAGGAGGCGGGGGAGGGGGGGGGGGTTCAGTGACCATGAAAATTTGCTCAATTAATGGATATTTCCAGCACGCGTTAACTGAATCAATCAACACAGACACAATCTGCGGCGGGTAAGCAATCAAAGACACAATAGGCCGCATGTTTTCTTTACCGGGAATCCAATTACTGTCCCATATTCGTGTTGTCTCTCCATTACAAATCCGCCTAATTAATCCCTGCCTTAATGTGTCCCGGCCCTCAATTATTGCCCTCCAGATCTGTGAGGGATGGCTACCCAGCTGCGCCTCAAGGAATTCAGAATGTGGAAAATAAACTGATTTCAATGTCCTTGCGCTCAAAGAAGTTTTTTTACATGATAATACGTGTCTCATTAATAAAATAAAAATTCAATTACAAGCCACGTAAACATCGACATTACAGGACTAAAAAGATAGGATAATCCTATGCAAAAAACCAGCGTCTGTCCCTCTCCACTAAGGAAAAGAAGACATATCACCTCTTCACGCGAGCTCAACGCGGCTCCATCGCTGGTCGTTCTCCAAATCCTCTATGCTTGCCTTTTTTTTTTTGCTCTGCGCTGAATCGAGATGTATTGCATGTCCCCTTATTTACTTTCAATACTTGATTAGCTTCTATGCTTAAATATTACCTCCATCTAAAAAAGATTGTCTTAGATTTATCTAGATACAGATGTATCTAACACTAAAATGTGTCTAGATACCAATCTAAGACAAGCAATTCGAGACGGAGGCGAATAAAAGGAATGAAAAATACTCCCTCCGTTCCTAAATATTTGTCTTTTTAGAGATTTCAAATGGACTACCACATACGGATGTATATAGACATACTTTAGAGTGTAGATTTACTCATTTTGCTACGTATGTAGTCACTTGTTGAAATCTCATAAATAGAAAGTGTTAAATTAAATGAATCCGAATAAATTTTCTTCACATCTTTCCCGTTATTCTCAGGCAGAGCATTACAAGCTTCCATTTCTAGCTTTCTCGAGAGGTTTATAAGATGTTCCATGCATCCTTCCCCCAATATACAGGATTGTTTCCAAGGCACGCACAAGAGGTACTACAACAAGAAAAGACGTACTGTTGTGTTAGCGCAGCAGTTTGTAATGGACCCACGGGCCACGGGTGTTTGTTTCGTTTTGCTGCTTCTGTTGCTTGGAAATCCAACTTCCGCAGGTGTGTTTTTTCTTCTTTTGTTATCCTTTCAAGTCTCTAGTAGATGTTGTTGAATTTGAGATGACTAGTTTTTCTTTACAAATAAAGGAGATGACTAGTTTCATTTAGACAGATGTGTGCAAATTTTGTTGCACATTCTACGATTTCACACTTGTTTTAGGGGCAGATAATATAGCCTTCACAGTAATGTTGTGCTTATGTTTGCCACAGAGCGCTGCGTCGAGGATGGTGAAAATGGACTGATCTTCTGCACCGGACTACTCTGCAGGTGGACCTGCGGTTCCATAGTGAACCAACGGGGTGGTGCTTATTACAAGGACGCTCATTGTGATGGACACAATTGCCACTGTACGGTTTGCTTCAGGGAGTGAAAGTAGGAAATGCCGTTCTTGAATGAGAAAATAAATAAATAAACATACTGTGTTTTTTTATGTTATGGTTTATTTCTTTGGAAGTCGATGTATGCTCGTCGTCATTTACTATTATCATAGAAATAGCTGTCACATAAATAGTTGACATATCTTATATATTTTTCTCCTTTTCTTGAAAAGGAGGCTGAATCGCCAGCCTCACCGATTTATGCCCGCAGCCAATTTATTGTGAAGGTCTATGCCCGTTGCTAAGAAAAGAAGTATGTGACCTCAGCAAACAACAATTACACAACATATTACGCACTCCCTCCATCCGAAAATACTTGTCATCAAAATGGATAAAAAGGATGTATCTAGTTTTCGGACGGAGGAAGTATTACTTATTCTATTACTACGCTGCCATTCAAAGCGGTTAAACAATACTCATGCTACCATCTCCAAGGGGGTACACCCACAATGAAAAGCTCTCGAACCTCCGCGCTCTAAAGTAAGAACCACCTATGGATTCAGTAAGTAGCATTTAGATAAGAAAAAAGGGGCTTATTTTTTTGAAAAAAGTTGGATACTCAAACATTATTAAAAATAGTATGATGAGGATTCCACTATGTACACGCCTTGATCCCCTGCCCACTATCCGCGCGCGCCACGACCCGAGTGATGGTGAGGTGCTCCAACTCGGGCGGCACTGCTCAAGATCGCGTCCAGTGCCCCCGGCCTGGACGCCCATCCGCGGCTGGACTCATGGGCGACGGTGTCTGCTTGGGCGGCGGTGAGCCGCAGCTAGATGTGCGCTAAGTGCATCTTCAATCCTAACCTGTAAATTTGCTCATGCATCCGTCTGCGGATAGGAGATCAGTCCGCGGACACGGATACTGAAGGCAGTCATCCAACTTTGTTCGCATACCTTTCAATCACTGTTTGAACTAACTGGACAAAATACATGCAAATACGGCGGATTTCCCCAAAGTTTGGATAGAAAATAACACAATCATCTATACCTAGCATGCAAATAAAGTCTAGTATAACAATAGTTCAAACTCAGTGACATTAGTGGATGCTCAATCTTCCTGAACGGATCATGTCGTCCCACACATACTGTCCCTTCAGTTTCAACCAATAATGTATGCACGTATGGTCGTCCCTCTATCATGTGTATAGCAATATTGAATGAGTGAATGAATCAATTGACAAGTTGAGCAAGAAGAGCAAAACATACGGTCTTTGCGGCTGCCATAAGCAATGGCCATCTTTCCTCCAACATATCAATCGCGTCACAAAACTTGGTGACGCTGGTCTGGATGGCGTACCATCAATACGATAACGACCTCACATTATGATCATGGATGATGTGCATGTCGTAGGGCGAAATGTGCTTTCACGCGTGAAACAGATCATGCATGCGTTGCCAGAACGGCCCCCTTCTACTCATGCCTATGAAATCCGCGGATACGGCCAACCACGCATGGCACAACAAATCATCCTCCATGGTCTAGTACCCCGCCATCCTTCACACTCTAAAAAAAGACAGGCGTTTGAAAATGAGCTCAATGACATTTGACCGAACACCTACCGGGTGTGGTGACCGTCATGGACGAATTCGACAGGGGGAGGGAGTGTACCTTTTTTTCGATAAATATACAAGCATAGCTTGGGTTCTCCCTTTAATATGAACTCCAAAGCATGTCATATGCAAATTTCCAGGCTATAAGCAATGATCCATTTTACCGAATCAAGAAAATAAGCAAATCAGGTTGTTCAACAGGATGTTATCCACGTCCTTCATGTTGTAATCAAACACTGGTTATGCCTGAAAATAGACTAGTTCTTGTGAAAAGGAAATCTGCGAAATTCAAAGAAGGAATATCCGCCAAACTTTGAAATACTTGTACAACAAGACTGTTCTGGTGATATCCAAAATCTAGTAAAACAGTGTACAAAATGTCTGAAAATAATGTTTTTACTACCCAAGCTCGTAATTTAGTACATTTTTAAGAAAAATACTTATTTTGTACTCCCTCCGTCTAAAAATACTTGTCATCAAAATGGATAGAAAGAGATGTATCTAGAACTAATATACATATAGATACATCCCTTTTTATTCATTTTGATGACAAGTATTTCCGGACGGAGGGAGTACTATATTACTATATTTTATAAGTAGCATTACTCGGATGTAGAATAAGCTATTCTACACTTACGCTTAGTCTATAATGCAAAGACCCGATTGAACCATATTCAGTTATTCTATTGATGAATGACTAATTCCTACCGTCTCTCTATCCGGGTTTGTAAGGCTGACACGAGTTTGTAGATCTTCAATTTGTTTAACGAGGTGTGTGTTACATGCCACTAAATTATAACATAAAATCTCAAGAATAATTAAAAGTTAAACTTAGTAAACAATAAGTATACATTGCATCCATTGCCCGTACGAGCTACAGGAGGAAACCTAGTTCCATATGAGAACTGAGAAAAGGGGGGAATATTTTCCCTAACAGAAAAAAGAAAAGAAAAAAAGGAAGAAAACAAGAAGTAAAATGCTCATGTTTTCATAAGATCTGACAGGTAGGGTCGGTTAAACCCCGTGGACCTAATTGTAACGGATTGGAGGCAAAAATGTAACTGTGTCTTCATTGAATAGTAACAGAGGTAAAGAGTTGGCTACTTTTTTAAAATAATACATTTTTTATTAATTTGCACAAATATTACGCTGATATTTTTATTTTTGAAAATATTACCCAATCAGCCAGCAGCAGACCGACTGAGTTTAGTCAGCCAGCAGCGGGCCAACAGGGCCTTATCAGCCAACTGCGGGTCGACAAGTGGTCAATCAGCCACGTGTGGGCCGACTACTGGTCGGGCCACGTCGCTATGCTGGCTGTCGGCGCGGGCTGGGTCACAGGCGCCCCAGTCAGCCAGCTGCTGGCTGATAGGGAGCGGCCCCCACAGCGCTGCCTCTTTTCTCCTTCTCCTTTCTCCTTTCCTTTCTCCCACCGCGCGCATCTCTCTGTTCTTCTCTCTGTTCTTCCTTCCTCCTCTCTCTTACACGAAATAGCTCCAATTAATACATCAAAATGATCCGGTTTTTTATGAATTTGGCATCGTGAATGGGTTCTACAACATCATATTTAGATAGAACATAATGCTCGTACAACATCATATTTGTGCAAATTAATAAAAAAAATGTATTATTTTAAAAGAAATTAGCAAAGAGCTGCACTACCAAGGGCGTACTACATCCGGGTTTGTACGCTCTAATTTAATTTAATTTAACTACTATTAAAGCAAGGTGATATTCTTGATTTCGCCCCGCTTAGTTTTTTTCTATCTAAGGTGGTACTAAAAAAGTTAAAAACTTTTCGTTGTATTGTTCAGCGTTTCTGCCTGGCTGCAGCTCCTTTTTGCATCTGTCGTCCTACGTGGGCCGAGCTGGGCTGCTCGAACTGGGCCTGCTATGATGAGCAGCGATGGAGACCAGCGATTTTGTACATCTGCTTGACTTTTATCAACTATTTAATCAATCAGGGCTACTCATGCGCATGTATACATACTTAAATTCTTACCTGGAGCAGCAAATGCACAAAAGCTTGATGGCTACGTTCACAGCTGATGGTGAATGAGATCGAGTTGATTAATTAGGGAGTGAATAATACGATTCATATTATGAGTAGTCACCATATCAATCGTCTCGGGTGGGAGGATCGGCTGAGAAAAACGATTTGATGAGGAAAACTGAAAAAAGGGTTTGCTCCCCTTTAGCAAATCGTTTTAATAGTCCCACCTCGCCTCATAAAACAGAATTACACCAGTTTATATACATTCGCGAGTTGTTGTATCAACAAGCCACCTAAAAACTCATTAAAAAGAGGGTGTATGGGTCTCGGACATGCAGATGGTGGTGGGACTGTGAGGGAGGCTTTGTGAGAAATAAATATACATGTGGCTATGGTGATGAAAAAAGGTTGTAATACAAGACACGGATTAGAGATCGCATGTCACTATGGCAACAAGTTTTGCAATCCAAACACCTAGCACGCGCATTACAGACAATGAGCAACTCTACCAGTACGACGTGGTGGGCATCGACTTGCACAACCTCATACCCCCAATGTGCGATATTTATTTCTCCCGTTGCAACGCACGTGCAAATTTGCTAGTTTAATAACTAAAGAAAAGTGAACATTCCTGAAATAGAACGAAGACTCATAGGTTTCGTAGAGTGATTGTTTGTCGTGCTGACACTTTATATTACTCCATGAATCGTACTAAAATTGTGTCCATTAATATGAATAGAAGGGAATAAGGACATATACAATAATGCTATCTTATGAGCGTCATATAAAAGAAATACTGAGGTGGAGGAGAAATAATTCATAAGAAAAGACTTTCCTTCTCTTATTTAAGTTAGATTAGATCTCGAGTACTAATATTTTACCGGTGAGTGGCCGGAGCACTAATTGTACTGAAACGGCCCGGTGATCATCATATTCTAGTGTCCCTATTCGAAGGAAAACAAGATTTGCTTGATATTTTTTTCCGACACAAATGCGGCTAAGGGCATCTTCAACACCGTCCCTTAAATCGTTCGCATATGTCTGAACTGTGAAAGCCATCTAACAAGAGTCTGTATCAGTTCGTAGGGCAATCCGAACGTACTTTCTCTCATAAAACGGAGACAAGCATAGGGGCTTTATGGATGTCTGAACTGTTCCCAACCCTGCTTCTGACCACTCTGGCCCATCAAAAACCCCTTCCTCGTCCGCGCGTGCTTTCCGTTCGAAACGGTCAACACTGCACCAGAGGTTAGTGCCGCATTTATGCCCGGCCAAAGCGGACACAACCTCCAACTGGCGCTGGCATTGAGCGCCGCCCGCGTCGCTTCCCGGTGTAGGCGACTGCTCCGTGTTGAAATGACAGATGGATCAGAAGAAGAAGATGGCAACCATTGCTTTCGGCTGGTTGGTGGCCGGCCGGCAGCCAGCCGGAGGACAACGACGACCATCCGGCGCCACCCTCCTCCTCCTCCTCCTCTGCGCCACCCTCGCCAGTGCATTGCACCGTGACCATCGGCGAGGCCCGTTCCCATTTACATGAACATGGTGCGGGAGGAGCAGGCCTACGCCGCCTGCAATCACCAACTCCTCCAGGAGTACCACCAGGCGGAGGAGCGGCTCAACACCGGTAGGGCGATCGTGCCGGACATGGCGGAGCGGGTGGCGCTGCTCGACTCCTACCGCTCCACCGGCGAGATTCCCCTGGCCCGCTGGCGGTACCGCCAGCGGGCGGCGGAACTGGCGGCCGCCTACAAGGAGTGCGACGAGGCGGTGGACGAGGTGTTCGGCGAGACCGAGGAGGAGGAGGAGGACATCGCCGGCTCTGCCGAGGCCACGCCCCGCCGACACGTCCGTGGGCGCCGCTAGCAGCGAGAAGAGTAGTGCACGGTAGGTCGTCGCTGCTCGGGTCCCAAGAAGGCTACAACTCCTCCCCTTCCGTCGAAGTCAAGCTTGGTGGGTTGTACATCGTCGGCCGATTAGCCACTTGGTAGCGACGTGAAGGCGGACAACTTAATTTCCTGGGTCTCTCGAGAAAGAGGTTACGGAGATAGAGCTGGAAAGCGCCGAGACGGAACTGAAGAAGGCTTCAGTTCTGGATGCCCTAACTAACCAAGGTTAGAAACTTGGTATACAAAGATATTCTATCACTATTGATGTTGGTATGAAAGGTGCATTAGAAGTGGTATCACTGTCGATTTCGATTGTTGAAATGACGGATTCCTGCTAGTTAAATGAAGCGATCGGTCGAGTGGAGAGAATAATGGCAGGCAGCAGCTCGTCGCATTTGTCCAACTCGGTTTGATTATTTCCTCGCTACGTACACCAAAGCACCAAACCACGAGCGAGCTTGCTAGCTAGGTGGCCGAGATGATAGGGTGGGGAGACGTGTACAAGGTGGTGTCCGCCATGGCGCCGCTCTACTTCGCCCTCGGCCTCGGCTACGCGTCGGTGCGGTGGTGGAAGTTCTTCACCCGCGACCAGTGCGACGCCGTGAACCGCCTCGTCATCTACTTCGCGCTCCCCTTCTTCGCCTTCGACTTCAACGCCCACGCCGGCACGTTCGCCGCCAGCTACCGCGTCCTGGCCGCCGACGCCGTCGCCAAGCTCGTCGTCGTGCTCGCGGTCGCCGGGTGGGTCGCGTCCTGCCACTGGCGGCGCTGGAGCCGCGCCCCCAAGGCGCCACCCGCGAGGCCGGCGCGGCCGGATGGCGGCCGCGGCCCCTCCTACTCGTGGTGCATCACCGGCTACTCGCTGGGCACGCTCAACAACGGGCTCCTCGTGGGCGTGCCGCTGCTGGACGCCATGTACGGCAAGTGGGCGCGCGACATCGTCGTGCAGCTGTCGGTGGTGCAGGCCGTCGTGTGGCTCCCGCTGCTGCTGGTGTCGTTCGAGGCGAGGCAGGCCTGGCTGGAGGTGACGTCGGCGCCGGCCCCCGACGGCGCGCGAGAAGAAGGCGATCAGGCAACGCCGGGGAGCGACGACGACGTCGACCGGCCAGCGGCAGCCGGAGACGGCCGGAAGATGGCGGCGACGGGGTGGGCGTTCTGGGCGCCGTTGCTGCGGACGGTTGGGCTCAAGGTCGTCGGCAACCCGAACGTGTACGCGAGCCTCCTTGGCGTTCTGTGGTCCTCCGTGGCAAACAGGTACCCCTGCGACTCAGCAGATTATTGGGTAGCGATTTTGTCTCACAGACAGAAGAAACAATTTATTCATCCAGGCATTCTCTGATTAGTATCAACCTATGCGTTTGCAATTATATGTAGGTGGCACCTGAAAATGCCAGGCATCATAGATGGCTCCAT
Source organism: Aegilops speltoides (assembly GCA_021437245.1). Taxonomy (NCBI): domain Eukaryota; kingdom Viridiplantae; phylum Streptophyta; class Magnoliopsida; order Poales; family Poaceae; genus Aegilops; species Aegilops speltoides. Next base: position 362,341,690 of record CM038145.1, read on the forward strand.
TTCGATCATGTCAAGGACCGGCCTTGGAATCGGAATGTTTAACATGGGTACGTACTACTCTCTTCGTTGACAGCCCTCAGTCTTAAAATAAGTGTCTCAACTTTGTACTAACTTTAATACAAAATTATACTAAGATTAAAACATTTATTTTAAGACGGAGGAAGTACCTAGTACTAATTTTTTTTATAGATCAGATGTATATAGATATGTTTCAGTGTATTTATTTGTTAATTTTAGTCCTTATGTATCATATATAGGAACATCCAAAACATTTTATATTTGTGAAGTCCCGTGAGAAAAACTAAAAAAGAAAACACGATAACGGAAGTCTTGGGTTTTGGTACCCACATTCTTCGACAACTTATCATGCTCTTATTTGTTTAATTGGTCGATCACACTTTTGCCGTATATTCTCTGCGTCGTGAGTCATGACTTATGACCCATGTGTCCACGGAAACAATTTTTTTTGCTGAACTTGTCACGCTTTTGTGGCAACTCATCTTTTGGCCAACTTTGCCACAAATGAGCTTAGGCCAAAACGTGCCTGAAAACCAAAACGTCCAAAGTGACTAAACAATCTTTTTTAGCTAAACTTGTCACGCTTTGTGGCAACTCATTGTTTGGCCAACTTTGTCACAAATGAGCTTAGGCCAAAATGTGGTTGAAAACCAAAACATCTAAAGTGACTAATCAACTATCTGTTACTTAAATTCTGGTCCTTTAAAAGGTAATTAGCAGATCACAATCAAAAATTTATTTCTTATGAAATACGCACACAACTTGAACTTGCTTCAGAAAATGTTAGCGGAATCCCTACTGTACACTAGCGGAGCCTTCCAGCACCACATCGATTTACCGTGAGGATATTATTGATACCTCCTTTTAGTGATGCGGTAAAGGAACATAAAGTATCCGACACCTACTTCCTCATAGGTGACCCTGGGTTATCGAAACACGAGAGGAAGTCTTCCTTGAAGCGATGGTCTCTAGCAAGCTTTCATTAAAGGATCAATTCCATCTTTTGACCGGACCAATCAAGCAAATGATGATTCAAACACTAGTGATAAAAATAGTACGGGTATGAGGTCTTAATGCTTACAGCCATGTATTTGCGTTGGGACCAAATATGTTCTTAATTTGTGCGCTGGAAGTCACCCATCGAGATTTGCTTGTTATACTAACCGAAGTGGGGAATGTGTCTAAATAACATCCTGACCGGCACGAGTCCTGCATCAAGTATCGGGTGTCCTACCGCAGGCCCTACTATAGGCCCAAACAGATGTATCTAGAAATGAAATACGTCTAGATGTATTCATTTCGGCGACAACTAATATGGGAAGAAGAGAGTCTAACATTGAGCACACACATTAGTGGGCCTTATATTTCAGAAAGGAGGGAGTAAATAGTAATGAATATAATTCAAAACAATATTGAGATCAAAGTGGAATTAACTGATTGATGGTGAATGACACCGATCTGGCGGTTGTATTGTAGGTTTGTTCATCGGTCTGCAGGACAAGCTCGTCGTGTGCGGGCCTGGATTGACCTCGTTGGGCATGGCGATGAGGTTTGTCGCTGCACCAGCAGCCACCATGATTGCAGCACTACTTTTGGGACTACGTGGCGACCTTCTGCGCGTTGCCATCTTACAGGTAACAATAGATAAATATTGCAGGTTACAGGCTCGCAACTGATGCTAATATCGTTTTTCTTCTCCTTTTTGTTGCTAATTGAGCCAAATATCCAGATCAATAGTAATAACTTACTCCGTTCCTATTGGTAGGCTGCACTGCCTCAGTCTATCGGGACATTTATCTTTGCGCGAGAGTATGACCTGCATGCCAATATACTCAGTACCACGTAAGTAAACGAGCGATCTCGCATGTCATGGTGATTAGAGTACTCCATTAATTGTTTATGCATATCAACCACATTGTTCTTCCCTGAGCACAAGGATAACAACTAAAACCGCTCTTTGCTTCTTCTCTTTTTTCCTTCTTTTTTGCAGGGTGATAGTCGGCACGTTGGCTTCGCTGCCTGTTTTAGCCACATATTATGTTGTTTTAGGGCTCATGTGATTATGTTATGTGTTCCTCTTCTAGTTTATTTTGTGGGTTTATTATGTATGTGTGCCTACAAGATGTAGCAAAAGAAATTATGTTTGCGTCAACAAGAATTGCATGTGCTTTGGCCGTTCTTCTCTTTAGGAAATGCCATCATGGCTAATTGTATTAATATCAAATAGTAATAGTTATTGCGAGTATCCTCTATATCACTAAGCTCCCTAGTTTTAGAGAGCCCACATTCAATTGAGGTCTCCAATTAGAATTGGTTCACCCGATTTTGACCGGGTTAACAATTTCTCAAAGCTCTCTCATTCAATTCTATTATACTATACACTATGCTTCCTAACTTTTAAGGTCTCACAATTAATTGAAGTATTCAATTTAGAATTGGTTCAACCTGTTTTGACCGGCTCAACACTTTCTCAATCACTTCATTCAATTCTTTTAATTCACTATATTCCTTAATTATGAAGTTCTTTCATTCAATTGAGGTATTCAAATTTGGATTTGGTTAACGATTTTGACTGGACCAACGATTTTTCAAATCAATCAACAACAACTAGCCTATAAAACATATCAATCATGCGGACCCTCCCATCACCTGAAAAGAGAAGCGTCACCATGTGATATTGTAGCACCTATATAGTAGTACATGCGATCACCGACACAAAAATTTCCCCACGCGCGTATATATAGATTGGTTAGCGGATAACACAGAATCACACCATGAAAGGCCCACAAATAACCGCATTATAAATAAAAATAAAATACACTCTATCATCTCCCCACCCGCCAAACTAAATATTCCATGTGTCAAAATATAAGGGATATTAGTTTTGTAGAAAGTCAAATTTCTTTCACTTTGACTAGGTTCAGAGCAAAAGTATCGACATCCACAATATTAAACAAAAAAAAGTATGAAAATTCGTTTCATGATGAATTTGAAAATATCAATTTTATATTATGGATTTTGATATATTTCTCTACAATTTTGATCAAACTTGAAAGGTTGACTTTTCAAAAAAGTAATACATCTTATATTTTGAAACAAAGTGATTATTTTTTGAAGAAACCCAACAACATCAATGGTGCAGCAAAGGGCGCCTAACCCTTCTAATATTTAGTAAAGATAGGTGGTTTAATGGTTCATTGATCCAATTACAAGAATCACTAGAGATAAAATGAGACTTGTTTGCTTGCAATTTGTCGTTCAGTTTTGCAGGAACAAATTCCACTTCAGAATAAACTCATGGTGTACTAGTTGCAGGAACAAATTCCACACTCCCGTTCATAATTACTCATCATTACCATTGGTTTACCGAGATGATATCCCACACGTTGCTACAGGATATCATCTCGGGTGTTTGTTTCGTTTTGCTGCTTCCGTTGCTTGGAAATCCAACCTCGGCAGGTGTGTGTTTTTTTCTCTTTTCTTTTGTTATCCTCCGTCTCAAGTAGATGTTGTTGAGTTGGAGATGATGACTAGTAGAAAAAGCAGATGACTAGTTTCATATAGAAAGACGTGCAAATTTTGTTGCACATGCTACGATTTTGCACTTGTTTTACAGGCAGATATATAGCTTTCACCGTAATGTTGCGCTTACGTTTGCCAGAGAGCGCTGCACCAAAATCCTTTGCAAGTAGACCTGCGGTTCCATAGTGAAAGAGCGGGGTGGTGCTTATTACAAGGACGCTCATTGTGATGGACGCAATTGCAACCGTACGGTTTGCTTCAAGGAGTAAAACAATACTATAGGATAGTGAGTTTATACTGTGTATGGAGTATATTCCAAGATAAAAATGTCATACTTGAATGAATAAATAGATAAACATACTGTGTTATTTTGATTATGTTATGGTTTGTTTCATTGAGAAGTGGATGTATACTCATTTGTCATTTACTATTATGTTGTGGTTTATTTTAATTATGTTGTGGCCCGCCTTGTCGTCTTTATCTGCAAAACTGTTCGGTCGACGCTCCGCTGATTCTCCTTAAATTTTTGAGGGATCATAGATTTTGGGGAAGTGCTAGGTAGGAGTTAATTCCTCAAACAAAACTTCTTCCCCTAAAAAAAAAAACAAAATTCCTTTTAGGGGATTAAAGCTTGGGAAGGGCTAGAGATGCTTTTAGAATGGAATGGGTTAGCAAAACCCTTTACGGTGAGTCTAGGTAAAGACACACAAATCATTTTATCTACGGTTTGCATAGATAGGAAGGCCTGGTGGAAAATACGCATTGTCATCAAAGATCAGACAAAACATCATAGGAAATGGTGGCAAGTCATTTCCGAAATGGTGGCAAGTCATTTCCTATGCACTAGAGCTAGGCAGGCGTTTTCACCTAGGAAAGCCATTGACAGGCGAATATACATACGTGATTGATACCTTTTCTCTCTCAAATTTCTGAAATGGTGGCAAGTCATTTCCTATGCACTAGAGCTAGGCAGGCGTTTTCACCTAGGAAAGCCATTGACAGGCGAATATACATACGTTGGGATACCTTTTCTCTCTTAAAAAAAGGTGATTGGTACCTCACAGTATTATGGACAATTTATATAATTAGGTCTGCAGGAGACATATAAGCTACTCCCTCCGTTTCATAATATAAGAGTGCTCTTATATTATGGAACGAAAGGAGTAGTTATATAACAACTTTCAGTTTATATGTGGGCGCATGCATATATCATCTATGAAGTTCAAACACAAGATGACTTGCAGGTGCAGAGGCACTAGGTTCCTTTACAATCTGTACATATAAGATGATTTGTTAACACGCTTGTAGGCGTTCGAATCTTGTGGACAGTGTCGACTGTATTTTGGACAGGGTTGACTATAGTATTTTGGACTTGGGGGCTAACTATAGTCTTTTGTGGCCTAAGTGTACAAGTAAACACTATGTACTTGAATGATTATGTAAGAACAATTTTCTATGGTAATTTGCTTCAAAGAATTTGTTTATTCACGCCTACAAAAGGATCTGTACGGTGTTCACCTTTCCCTGAACGTCTTAACTGAATGTCCATGTATTTAAAATGGCTTGGGTTTTCCTTTTTCCTTGATCTTTGCTAAACTGAACCGAAGTTTTTTTGCTTGCTAAATTAAACTGTATTTTGTTACGTTTTTACAGCCTTGTAAGGCTGTTGTTTTGTTAAACTCTTGTGGTTTGATAGACGGAACTGCGTGTTAACAGAACTAATGTTCTGCTCTGTTCTCTGCATGAAGGGCAGGGCCTCTGTTTCCCTTACCCGTTCTTGCTGTTCTGTCCATAGGTGGGTATTTTGACTGTGAGTTGCTGCTGGCCGTAGGATCGACATGGACGCTGGATTGTAGCCTTGTAGGGGGCAAGGCGCGCACCACAGCAAGGCACTGGATCTCAGTTCGGCTGAAGCAACGGCGACGGCAGTGCAGAGTCGTCTTCAGAAATAAAAAGACAGTCAAGTAGCCTTTATCGCATGGAAGTGTATCTGAACCTATTGTTATTTACCAGTTGAAACCATTCCCACCATCAGAACAGGAACTCACTTCACGACTGAACAAGGCCCATGAAATCAGGCTCTACTACAGTTTGATTCTCTCTTCTTCCTATCAAGTGCAAGCGCATTGGGTCACATGCGCTTGAGGACAAACATGCCGAAACCGACGCCGAGGAAGGTCGCGATCGCGATGCCGAATATGCCGGCGAGGATCCCGGGGACGACCAGGGAGCTCCAGCCCTTGGTGGTGGCCATGCCGCACGCGGTGGTCGGCCCGCCGACGTTGGCGTTGGACGCGATGAGCAGCAGCTTCTCCTCCAGCCCCAGCAGCTTCCCAGCGCCCAAGATCACCAGCAGGTGCACGGCGATCTGCACCAACGAGAAAGCGAAGATGCCGGGCGCCGTGTGGATGACATCGCGGATGCTCCCGCTGGCCCCCACCACGGCGAAGAACACCTGCATCAGGATCACGGCCATGGCCTCGCCGGCGGGGGCGAGCTTGCCGACGTGCGAGGGGAACAGCGTCGCCAGCGCCACCACGATTGCTGTGATGCAGGGCAGGCTGCCGCCCTGTACGCCCAGCAGGGCTGTCATGTGCTTGCCTGCTCTGCATATAGCGAACGACACGGCCAGCGCCGTTGCGCTCTCCAGGACCGGCAGCCTGTCGCCGCCGCCGGAAGCCGGAGTGGGCTCGCCGTTGGCGTTGACTCCCCCTTTGGTGTGCGCCGTCTCTTCGGCGGGGATCTTGGCGGCCAGCGCGAATAGCGTGGTGAAGTAGAGCGCGCAGATGACGTTGTCGGCGGCCAGCCCTGCGGCCAGCACCGACGGGGTCACCTGCAGGGCCTCCGCGACGGCCACGTAGTTGACGGCTCCTCCGATGTGCCGGCCCATGAGGGCCGCCGCGATCTTCCAGTTGTCCGGCCCCAGCGACCGCATCGGCACCAGCGCGAACGCCACCACCGTGCCCACCGTCGTCGCCACTGCCATTTCCAAGAAAGATCGACGGATCATGGATCGTTAGCTAGCTGAGTAGTGGGAACTGCAGATCGATGAAGCGCGCGTACCAGATCCGAGGAGGAATGCCAGGAGGAGAGCGCCGGCGGAGCGGACAACGCGGCGGAGGTCCGCGCGGAAGAGGAGCAGCGGCACGGCCAGCGGGAGCAGGTAGTCCAGCACCACGCGGTAGGCGGGGGCGTCGGCGGCGACGAGCCCGGCCGTGGTGGCGGCCAGGCCGAGGAGCACGCTCACCAGCGCGCCGCTCAGCGCCTTGCCCGCGCGGGTGCTTTTCTCGGACCAGACGCCCAGCGCGGCCGCGGACAGGAGGACCGTCCAGTTGCCCCAGTGGTCGGAGGCCGGGACCAGGGGGAGGCCGTGGGGCAGCAGAGCTCGGGTTCGAGGGAGCGGGAGCGGGAGGCGCCGGCGTGCAGCGTGGCCGCGGTGGTGGACAAGAGTGGTGCGGGTGCCGGCGCGGGCGGTAGAGAGAAAAGAGGGGTGGCTAGCTGAGTCTCGGCTGTGTGGGCGCACGACCACGAAGGCTGCCGTCGCCGTCGCGGTGGCCATCGGTGGTCAACGCCGTCTTCCCGTCGAAAGCCAAGTGAAGTGGATGCCTGTCGTTGGGAAAAATAAATCGAGCTTTGCTACGCATCAACGGGCATTTTACAGGGGTGGGCCCCATTCCCTCCGCCTTTTTTCCGGTCCTTACACGTCAGCTATCCCCCTAAGGGCCAGTTTTTTGGGCAATTCTCCGAGAATTGACCCCCTCCCCAGCTTCTCCCAGAATTGTCACTTGATATTTTTTTACAATTCCTACCTAATTAGACCTTAACTAAGTAGGAATTGTAAAAAAAAAGATGGAGTGACAATTCTCGGAGAAGCTGGGGAGGGGGTCAATTCTGGGAGAATTGCCGAAAAGAACTGGCCCTAAGTCTGCATGAAGTCCATCCGTGAGTCTAGCATTACTTGGCGATTGCCATCAGACCAAACACATTAAACCCATCACTCCCAACGATAAGCGCTACTAGAGGTTTTCCCCTACGTCTGTTAGGGTTTGAGTTCCTTCGGCGATCTCTTCTCCGTGAGTATTCCATACTACCATACATTCGATCTCCACCCCTGCTTAATACCCTGCCGGCGGTAACCTCCCCTGGCGATTTGGGGAGGTAGTGGTGGATCTGGATCTCCCCTCGCGTGAGGGTGTTGGTTCGAGAATCCTAGATGGCATCTCAGGAGGAAGCGACTGGATCAAGGCGGAACCAGTTGAGGATCTGCTGAGTCGATTGGATCTGCATGAAGATGAGGAAGATCACTTCTTGTGGGAAGAGGAATTTAAGGATGAGGAGATTGCGGCCAAGTGGCTCGCAATTGCAAAGGTGCATACAGAAATAGGGTTTAGTCCCTCTGCCCTATATGCGTACATGAGATCGTCGTGGAACCCTGCAAAGGAACCACGATGGCGCAAAATTGAGGATAACATGTTTACTGTCCAATTTGTGTGTTTGGGAGACTGGAACACAGCCATGAATATGGGCCCCTGGCTTTTCTGAGATCACGGTGTGATGCTCGCTGAATATGATGGGTTTACGAACCCTATATCGGTTGTGCTTGATAAGATAACGGTTTGGGCTAGAATCCTCAAATTGCCAGATAATTATCTATTCCCGGCTGCAATCAGGGGGATGTGTCGCAAGATGGGAAAAATCCTAGAGGTGCAAACTACTCTCCCAACAGGGTATGCAGGTGAATTCGCCAGTGTCAGAGTTGAGCTCAATATCACTAAGAGACTAATAAGGTTTGTGGGATAACTAAAAACGAGGTGACTAAATACTACTAGGTGCAGTATGAAAAGCTCCCTATTTTCTGCGGTCAGTTTGATATGATGGGGCATTGGTACCAAGATGTGGAACGGGGGAGCATGATGTGAGTAAACTTGTGTGGGTGATTTTCTGCTTGCTGACGGGGGCCGGGGCCGAGGGAGAGGCCGGGGTCCTGGACGTTCTGCTGGTAGAGGGCGTGGCGGACCTGGTTATGCACCTGGATTTGGGCCTGGACGTGGTAGAGGTGACCCTACACTCGTACCAGGAAGAGATGTGCCGCAAAGTTGTAGGCATAACGCAATGTACAAGCCGGATGGTGTTGTAGATATGGAGACAGAAGCTGGAGGCAGCAAGAATGGGGCTGACAGTCAAGATGTGAGAAACTCTGGGAGCGTTTGGTTACGTTGCATAGCTGGGCAATAGATCGGCTAGCCCATCTAGCCAGCTTACGTCTTGCTAGCCTTGCCTGGTCCAAGGGTTTGGTTTATTTGCTTTACCAATCTTTGCCAAGTGAAAACCGTTGTCACGATTGTCACCGATTTTCTCGCGCGAGAAGTTTGCCTTTGGAAGCGAGCCGATTTGGCTCTCCTGCACTAGCAAGGATTTCCTAGCCCATCAAAGGTAGCTTGCCCACAAAAGCTAGGATATTTTAACAGTTCCAAACACCTAGCCTTACCCGGCAAGGCTATAACTAATTTTGCCAAGGATCCAAATGTTCCCTCTATTGTTTTGGGCAAGCGTACAACGGATTCCCAATCAATCCCAGCGGCTCCTGGAACTGCTCTTGCAATCATACCTTTGGGAACTAGTAAACCGTCAGTTGTGGCTAGTCTTGTTGAGCGTGTTGAGGGTGAGCGTTCACCGCCACCTATAATGGATGATAGTAGCACTCCCTAAAAGAATGCCAATAAAAAGAAACAGAAAGGGAAAGACGGCGATGCCGTTGCGAGTACATCTACAAACCAAAAACTTGAGATATCGGCGTCCTCACGTGAGGGGGACGACCAGACGCAATGAAAATATTATCATGGAATCGCCGGGGGCTTGGGAACGCCTCGGCAATTCGGGCTTTGCTGGATGTTCAGCGAAGATGTAGCCCCGATGTGATGTTCTTGTCGGAGACTCACCTCGAAACTTTTTCGGCTGAGTATTTGCGTAAGAGGACTAAGATGAATCAAAAAATGCCCTGGAGATAGTAGAAAAGGCGGTCTTATTTTACTTTGGAACAATAATGTGAAAGTCCATACATTAGCTGTTGATGCTATGTTCATTGATATAAGAATAGAGGATAATAATAATAATATACGATGCTAGGGAATAATAATATACTTTGGAACAATAATCAAACTTCTCGTGCGAGTCAGGAACATCCACTACTAGGGAAAAGCCTATACATAGAATCTTACCAGCAGCGCTTCTCAAAATATGACGCTACTGCTATTTAGCAGCAGCGCGTGATAGCAAAACGCGATGCTGAAAGGAAAATAGCAGTAGCGCGTCCACGCCAAACCGTGGTACTGCTCTAATTGCCATGACCTCGCCCCCGCGCTAGTTATAGCAGTAGCACCCTATCTTGAACCGCGCTATTGCTATATAAGTTAGCAGCGCAGGCCAAGAAAACCGCCATTGCTAAGATCAGCCCACAAGTTTAGTCCCACCTCGCTCCGTGAATGTGGTGTTTACCACCTTAAATATGTTATTTCAAACTATCACAACCAGTTGGTCTTCTTGAACTCTATGTGTAAAATTTGTGGCAGCAATATGAGTCCTCTCAGGTTCCTACCGGAGAGGACTCATATTGACTATTCAGATTGTACACAAAAAGATCATTGATGGCCAATGTATTTTTGCATTGACGTATTTTTGTATAGTTACACTTAGCAGTAGCGGTTTATATGCAAAGCACTACTGCTATTCAGATTAGTTGTAGCGCGTTTTGGCAAACGCGCTACAACTATCCCTACCTTATCCCCACGCGCACGACCGACCCTCTCTCTCACTCACACTCTCACTCTCGCCCGCGTGTAGATGTTAATTACTAGTAGTGATGGTACTAGTTAACTAGGGCAGTATGATTAATAGTAGTTGTAGTTGAACTACTTTAGTTGTAGTTGAACTAGTTTAGTAAGTAAATTAATAAACTAGTTGAACTAGTTGAATTAATAGAACTAATGTATTTTTAGTAAGATAATTAATATAACTAGTTGAACTACTTTATTTTTAGAAAGAACTAATTTTTTTCTATTTATAGTAAGTTTATATTTAGTAAGAACTAGTTGAATTGATAAAACTAGTTGAACATGTCATATTTGTTGTTATTTTTTAGTTTAACAATTATTCGGGATGTATTAGTGATAACTTATACGGTTTCAGGTGACCACCGTCGTCCCCATCACCAACCCCCTCCGACATCCCCGCCGTCGTCCCAGTCATCGACCCCCTCCGACATCGAGGTGAGACCAGCCAAATATCCTTGTATATCTTGTGTTGCTCAAATAGGATATGTGGTTGCCCAAGTGGTCGTTCATGTTCAGTTTACACCTCTGAGTGGCCTATGTTTTGCCGGAGTGTAGATTAATTTCCGTTCCGGCAAATTTCAGGTGCTCGATATGTCCTTTTTTAGCAAAGGTCATGCCGGACTTTTTCGTGAATTCTGGCATGACTTGTGCTAGAATATGTAGGAAATATCGAGTGGCCCGGATTTTCTCAAAAAATAATGATCTAATTTAGAGTTTTTAGTACATATATTTAATTGTACAAGTTTAATCTTTGAATTATGAACGTAGGAAATGTCGTACTTTTCGACGACGACGCAGTCTCGGGAGTGCAGCTGGTGCCATGACGATCGAGGTATGTGCGACAGGTTCGTTGAGCTGGACGAAGATCGGCGCTTCAGCATTAAGCTCGAGGAGACCTTCGACGTTGAAACGGTACGCAACAATGACAAGTGTTTTTTTCGTAATTAAGCATGACTTCAACTATTCCAACGTCTAATTTTCATATTTTACAATTCGATTAGCTTATTCCATGCCATGCAAGACGCTATGTCTTGGAGAGCATGGGTTTTGAAGACCATGAAAATTTTGAAACAAAGAAAATACACCTAAGGACCCATCATGATATGGATTTTGAAGTAAATCTGTGCAATGCTCAGAGCGTAACCCATTTTGGTTGCCAAAATTGGGAAGCACTTTGCAAAATGTATGGTTTTTATGAGGGTATGATTGTCACCATGAATCTTGGTGATCCTGACATCGAGCAAGACAATATGGACATTTGGGTCCTTGTTGATACGCTTCCGATTGTACCGCTATGTGAGTTTCTCAAACATAGTTATTAACTAATTTATATTGTTTATTTCAAAATAGTTGATAGCTTATTTCCATTGACAGCTTGTTTTGATTCCTCAAAGACTGTGCGGAAGATGGTAGATAAAACCCACTACACCGATGGCTCCGAATTAACGTATAAAGAGAAAAATCATCTGATCATATTTTGTACTCTTCTTGAGGATTACAATAACTATTATTGAACTCCTCCAAATTATGGTGAATACGTGCCACTAGTGCATGTCTTGAACCACGGTAACTTCTCTGGAGATACCCTGATAAGATTTTTTTACTATTACGACATCCGTGCATCTTTTGCATACTTGTAAAACTAGTACATCATTGCTAACTACGAAGTTATTACTATGTTTTTAACAGAAACTCCCGATGGATTGTGTGCCTCATCTGATGTATCTGAATGGTCACCTCTCAGTTCTGAACATAGTGCCAGGTAAATCTAGGGAGCTCACCTGTGCATATCGGATTTCTAAAACCGGTGAACACATGTTCATAAAAGAATGGAAGAAATGTATGGACATTCGCAAGGAGGTTCTTGGAAGTAACATTTAACGAAAGGCAAGAATTGGAGACAGGCTAATCTCCATTCTCCATAATGGAGAGTCAGGGGTTATCTTGTTTTTTGCTATTTTACCTTAGAAAATGTAGTAGGTCTTAATCGAATGTAGTAGGTCCTATGAGGTACAATATGTTTATTATGTGGTAATGTGTTAGAGTTGATAATGAGGAATACTTGTGATACGACTAGTGACCAATTTGCTATGTGATGTCATTGATGAAAACGATGATCTTGAGGAGGTGTTATATGACAATGATGTATTATGATGATAAGTTGTTAATGATATGATGATGATGATGATATTATTATATCATTGGGTGAAAGAACCATGGACTAGTTTCAAGTGGATGTCCATCCACTTGAATATAATACATCATTGTCATATAACACCTCCTCAAGATCATCGTTTTCATCAATGACATCACATAGCAAATTGGTCACTAGTCGTATCACAAGTACTCCTCATTTTAAGTGGATGGACATCCACTTGAAACTAGTCCACGGTTCTTTCACCCCGTGATGTAATAACTCATTATGATGTAAAAACAATCTCTAAATTCCTTTTGTATGAAAACTTGTGTAAAGGTGTATGAATGCAACATGAAATAAAAAAGAAACAAAATACTAAATAATAGTAGTAGCGCAGGAAAGGAGAAGCGCTACTACTAATTACCAGTAGCGCTGTTCTGAAGAGGCGCTACTACTAAGTCAATTTAGCAGTAGCGTTGGTCTAGGCGCGCTATTGCTAAGCTTTAGTCAGAAGCGCCTTATCGAGCGCTCCGCTGGCGCATCGATAGGCCTAAAACTCGCGCTGCTGCTAGGCTTTTCCCTAGTAGTGATCATCTAGTGCATCACCGAAGAGATTTGAGTCCCGGTGGCTCCGAGAAGATGGGTTTGGCGCTCAAGTGGAACAAGCATGGATTGATACTGGGACCGATCCGCGGGTAAATAGTATTTGTGAACGGTTGAATAAAAATGCATTCCCAGTTCAATGACTGAGACCAGCGGGTCCTGAAGGAGCCGAAAAAATGGCTGCACAAGGCACATAAGGACCTCGAGAGAGTTATGAATGGCCCAATGAATGATGAAAACAAGGAGAAACAAAAAGAGCTTACTGAACTGATTGAATATCTTCTGGAATTGGATGAAATTCAGATCATGCAGAGATCAAGAGTAAATTGGTTATAGTATGCGGACCGGAACACAGGGTTCTTTCGAGCTTTTGCTTCCGCTCGAACATGATTACGTTTGAACAGCACAGTCCGGATGCTTACAGGAGGTTTGAGGCCTTGAGGGTCCCCTTTGGAGATGCCCTTGATAGATTCCATTCAGCAAATTAAACCAGTAAGAGGGGAGCGCTTGCACATTCATGAGGTGGGTTGGGATACGTCATAGCCTGGTTTGATGAGTACTAAATTTTCGCGGGGGAGAGCCACAGACGTGGTTGACTAATGAATTATGAGCGTATGTATGTAGGTTCATGCATGTGCTGGGGTGTCTACGCGCATATCTTTACTACTTCACCGATCGATTTTTTTAGAAAAGGAGGATGACCCCCGGCCTCTGCATCTAGGAGATGCATACGGCCACTTTATTGATTATTCTCGAGGACCTTACAAAGTATTACAACAATATGCCTGAATCCGCCATCTTGGCAACATATGCATGCCACTACTCCTATCCATATGATGAAGGGGTGCTACCTGGGCCAAATACCCGGACTACTCACCTAAGCCTATCATCAAAAGCCAGAAGCCCCAGCCGAGCCACATACCGGGTCTGGGGCATAAACTGGCCTGACGCACTCACATGTGTCGTCACCGCCATCTTCCACAGATCCGTCTTCAGAGCAGATATTGAGGCTTCTACCTTGTCAGGCCACTCTGCCATCAACGCCACCATGACGCCAGACAACTGCACTACAGGAATCTGCTACTTTGCCATCTGCCACGGCGGACGGCAAAGGCATGGATGGCGGACGGCAAAGGTCTTTGCCGTCGGCCGCGAACGGCAAAAGTGGACGGCAATGTAAGGGACAGCAAAGAGCTACATTGCCGTCCGCTTCGGGCGGCTGACGGCAAAGGGTCCTTCGCCATTAGCTGCCGACGGCAAAGAATGCTGACGGCAATAATTGCGTTGTTACTCCGTTAGGTGGTTAACGGCAAGCCTTTGCCGTCCGCCGCTGTAGGCAAAGTTTTTTTCCTGTTTGCCGTCCGCCGCTGTAGGCAAAGTTTTTTTCCTCTTTGCCGTCACCATGTTAACAAACCGACCAAATCGGTCGACCTCCCAGAAGCTTGATTGCTCGCCATGTGGCGTCTTTGCCATCCTAGCGATGGCAAAGAGACGTTTGCCGTCGGTGGCAGACGACAAAGAGCCTGCATATTGTCTCTTTTTTCTGTTTTTTTTAATCCAACAATTTTCACAGCAAATATATAAGACATATATAGATATATTTCACAGGGCTATTTAACATAAGTTTCATCGTACATACATATATAGTTCCATCCACTCATACATAGCAAGTTGCACATACACATAAGTTGCAACCATTAGGAGGTTGCACATACATATTACAATGCAAAGTTTCATCAAGATAGCAAGTTCCATCGTAGCATACACATAAGTTGCAACCATTAGAAGAATACTAGAAGAGAATGAAATAAAAAACAAGCACTCCATAGCAAGCTAGCTTCCGAGAAGTGAATGAAATCTACAAAATGGCAAATAAGAAAGTTAGGAAAAGGTGACTAGAAGAAGAAGACTAGAAGAAGAAGCACGCCATCGTTTGTGAGGTAACTTAGGTGAAACGGATTGTTTATGAGCTAACTTAGGTAAAATGCATCATTTTAGAGCTAATGTAGGTAAAATGGATCGTTTATGAGCTAACTATGCTAATTATGCCATTTTTTTACATAAGTAAGGTAAGTACATGTCATTATTGAGAAAACCTAGTTAACTAAGCATATTATAACTAACTTAGGTCATTTTGGAGGAAACAAAGCTAAGTATAGATCGTTTTAGAGCTAACTTAGGTAAAATGGATGGTTTTGGAGGTCGGTAAGCTTATTAAGTCATTTTGCAGGAAAAGAAGCTAACTCTAGGTCATTAAGGTAAGCATATTGGATGAAATAAAGCTAAGTCTAGGTCTTTATGCATTTGTTAAGCAAAAAACTAGAGAAACTTACCTTGATCATGGAGGTGTGGGAGCGGGCTGGCTCATGCCGAGAGTGGAGAAGGATCGTGTGATGCTTGTGTGGAGTTATGCTGCACCAAAGATCATTTCCAATGTTTCGTTAGCATGATGACATTCAAATGTTAAGACTAGCAAGTAACGTCCATTCAAATTAAACTCACCGTGGTCTCAGGAGCAATCTCTGGATCAATGGCTATGGAGCCATGGGACCTCCCGCCACTAGATATCATCACCGCTCTGGATTGTGGGGATCGGCTCGGGTTAAACTCCTCCCTTTCTCGCCTTCCCTTGACTTGCTTGTAAGAGGCGGTGTGGGCCATGGCATACAGGTCGTACCCTCGGCACCTTATTCGCCTTATTGTACCATGCCCGAAAGAGAGAAACAAAGTAAATTAGTAATTAAAGGGCTCAAGCTAGCATGATGAATGAATTGCATTAATCATGAAGCAAACCACATTACCCAATTCCGCCCGAACTGATATAAGCTGGAGCTACCTTGATGGTGTGGCACACCTTCAATTTGGGCATGTTTGTCCTTGGCCTCAATCGGCTCCCCTTCCATCTTTCAACACCTGCCATGACAAAGAGTAAACGAAATTAGTACAACATAAAAAAAATACCAACATGAATAATAATATGTATATCACTTAAGTGTATCATTATCAAGTAAAACATAAAAAAATTGAATACCTGACACTAATAATAATCTCGATCAGTATCATCAATAAATGCATAATCATCATCATCACTATAATCAATGACGGGCTCATAGGGTTCAGTGGCATCAACATGTGGAAGGCCACCTTTACGTAATCGGTCAAGCATTGAGAGGTCTTCCGCAGCAGTAACCTCTTCTTGTTCCGGCTCTTCTTGTTCCTCCTCTGGGGTGATGTGGGATTCACTGTCGCTGTCACTTCAATGTTTGGGGGTGAAGTATACTGGTTCTTGAAACGCTTTTTGGAAAGACGTGTCTCTTGGAAGAATTCTCCTTCATATGTGTTTGGGTTAATGTGAGGTTCATAATCCTCTTCCTTTGGGGGAGATAGTCTAGCACGTGGCGGCACTTCATAAACGACATCCCAACCTTTCAGATTTGGATTAGTTTGGCAGGCCCAGGGTAGATAGAATACTTGGGTCGCCTGTTGAGCCATAATATAGACATCAGGAACATCTAAATGGGTGCTTTGGTTGATTTCAACTAGCCCTATATGTTCATGAGTCCTTCTAGTCTCCTTCGGCTAAAACCAACAACATTTGAAGACTACGACATTCGGTGGGTTTTCACCATAGAATAGAAGTTCATAAACTGCTTCAACTCTCCCATAATACTCGGTACCTCCTTCGCCGATAGCAGATACACAACAATTTGTAGACTTCCGGTCGGCCATAGATAGCTCTTTGCCATAGGTACGAAAACGATACCCGTTGATGTCGTATTTGTCAAATGAACGGACCTTATAGTCAAAACCATTAGCGACTTGTCTCAATTCGGCGTCCATAGACTCTGAATTAGCCGACAAGTTTAATATGAAAGGATTGTTGCATTACGCAAAAATTAGCGAATGAAATGAAATTGTCTAATAGAATTTACCGTTTGTTTGAACCAAGAGATGAAACCGGGATAGCCGCCTCCTTGCTTTGCGAGAAGCTCATACTCTTCGATGGAATCCTTTTGGATCACCGCTCCATACGAGAATAGGGCGACGTATCGACTGTATGGAATATCCAGGAATAAGAGCATTTCAAAGGAAATAGGAGTTGCAAAACAATGTACCGAGAACTTACTCGATGTACGACCGCACTTCTATCAGGTTGTTGAAGATATACAACTAAATGGTCCGCCATTCTTCATTATCCAAAGATACTGGATTTGAAACACTGGTTGGTGTGAGATTGCCTTTGAATAGGCTGAGGTTGGATCCACCCTTTTTAGGCTCGTCAGCATTGTACCGAGGCTTCGGATTACGCAAATGACGATTTTTGGTTTCGTAGTGTGCTGTCACGAAGCTTGCCGCCTCCTCAGGGATGAATGCCTCAGCCATAGATGCTTCAATTCTACGTTTATTTTTACATTTTTCTCGAAGCGTCTTCTGCATCCTCTCAGTTGGGTAGCACCAACGATTTTGCACGGGCCCCCCCAGTCTTGCCTCGCCGGAGATGCAAAATCAAATGCTACATTGGATTAAAGAAGCCGGTGGAAAGATCTTCTCTAACTTGCGATCAACTCTGGCGCCAACTCTTCCATTTCTTCTAGCACGCCAGCGATAGTTCTTTCGCACAAAGAACACGGAAGAAATAGCTGAGTTCTTCCAAGATTAGCCATTCATCCTCGTGGATGAAGCCACATAACATCACCGCATTACCGCTCAATCCATATGTGCCAATCATGACTCTTGAGACCAAATATCTTCAATTTATCAAGACTCGCTCCCCTCTTTAGATTCGCTGCATACCCATCAGGGAACATCAACTGCATTTTCACCCACAAGATAATTTCCCTCATAGCTGACCTTCAAAGATTAAACCATGCCTTTGGCTTCGTCCAGTTCTGCTTTCCTTTCGATTCTTTCATGTTTTGTAACGGCCTATCACATAGCGCCTCCAGATCGACTCTAGCCTTAGTATTATCCTTTGACTTCCCATCTATGCTGAACAATGTACCAAAAAGTGCCTCGGTGATATTCTTCTTAGTGTGCATCACGTCGATGTTGTGTGGGCAAAGGAGGTCTTTGAAGTAAGGCAGATCCCATAAGCATGTTTTGTGAGTCCAGGCGCGCTCATAATTATACCCTTGAAGTACCTCGACGCTCTGGATTTGGCTCGAGAGCGTTTAAGCGATCCAGGTGCATTGGCTGTCAACGCAGGTGGTGCGAGTTTTTACAACTCTACCTCGATGAAGTTCTTCTTGTCTTTCTGAACTTATGGCGAGGATCCAGAACTGTCTATGCATGTCGAAGCAAGAAAACTGCGACCGCCCGAAGCCAACGAAACTCAAGAGCTCCCTTGCATGTGGGGCACGGGAACCTTCCATGCACACACCAGCCAACGAATAGCGCATATGCCGGCAAGTCATGCGTCGAGTACATGTACCAGACACGCATTATGAAGTTCCGTTTGCTATAGGCGTCGTATGTCTTGAACCCATTATCCGTGCTTCTTGCAATTCGTCCTTAAGCGGCTGCATATACACATTCATATTTTCCCGGATAGTTGGGCCTGGAATTATCAACGTCGGAAAATGTTCTTTCTTTGCATAATCTGTCCGGGAGATTGAGTGGAAAGACAAATACAGGCCAACAAGCTGTATTGGGCTGCCGTCATACCAAACACATGAACCCATCGGTCTTGATGCCGACTCGAGGATGCCTCGGATCTGCCGCTTTGTCAACATGTAATTCATCAAACCTTTTCCATGCAACACCATCCGATGTGTGTACCATCATCGCTTCCCATCGCATCTAGTTCGGTTCTTTTGCTGTTTTGTGCCATGTCATCCGTCGGCCATCTCTTCGACCATTAAAAGACGTTGAAGTCTTGGTACGATTGGCATATCTTGAAGAACACTAACAGGATTTTGGTCTGTGTCTTCTCACCCATACCGTTGTCTACCACAATATACCCGAACACTTGCAAATGGGACAATAGTTCAAGTCCGCATAGTCAAGCCTAAATAAGGCACATCCTTTCTCACGTGCATGTATCTTCTCATAGGGCATCTTGATTGCATGGAGGATTTTGTCCGACTGGTACAGGTTTGCGGGCATTACATGGCCTTTGGGTAGAAAGCGTCCAAACATTGTCATAATTGCGTCATAGCATTCTCGCCCAAGTTGAATCGAGCCTTCAAAGCCATTACTTGTGAGATGGCATCCAACCGACAAAGCTCGGTGTGCTCGTGGAGCTTAACGTTTTGAAGACTCCAACATTTCATTGAAGGCCTTTGCAGATTCCTCCATCTCCTCGTCCGAATCCGAGCATCATCATAGTCTTGCACCATGTTTTCCATCCGGTACCATGCTCGTCGGTGCGACGATGATCCACCTCAGCTCGGTCACGTTAGGCGAGACTCACCATGAAATGTCCACACCGTATAATCGGGCGTAAAACCATTCTTCTGCGGTGTTTACCCATTTCAGCCTCTGTCCTCTTTTCCCAATTGCGCGCCGGAAACAGGGCACCAAGTTTTCCTCTCGGCCATTTGCAATGCGGCTTGCACAAACCCTTGGTTTTGTGAACCATTCAGCGCTCCATTTGTTACGACCGGTGTGACCGGTATACATCCACGCACGATCACTCATCTTGACTTTTGAGCTCTTGGACACACAACAATTATATATATAATTCACCATGTATATATTCATCAGTTAATTTACTTTGTCAATTTTATTACGTCCATGCAACCTACACTCTAATAGGTAATGATAGGTCCTAATCCCACCCGAGTATGTGTAGATGAAGGAAATATGCCCTAGAGGCAATAATAAAGTTATTATTTATTTCCTCATATCATGATAAATGTTTATTATTCATGCTAGAATTGTATTAACCGAAAACATAATACATGTGTGAATACATAGACAAAACTATGGTCACTAGTATGCCTCTACTTGACTAGCTCATTAATCAAAGATGGTCATGTTTCGACCATAGACATGTGTTGTCATTTGATTAGTGGGATCACATCATTAGAAGAATGATGTGATTGACATGACCCATACATTAGCCTAGCACTTGATCGTTTAGTATTCTGCTATTGCTTTCTTCATGACTTATACAAAGTTCACTGCAACTATGAGATTGTGCAACTCCGTTTACGGAAGAACACTTTGTGTGCTACCAAACGTCACAACGTAACTGGGTGATTATAAAGGTGCTCTACAGGTGTTTAGAAGGTACATGTTGAGTTGGCATAATTCGAGATTAGGATTTGTCACTCCGATTGTCGGAGAGGTATCTCTGGGCCCTCTCGGTAATACTCATCACCTAAGCCTTGCAAGCATGTAACTAATGAGTTAGTTATGAGATGACGTATTGTGAGCAGTAAAGAGACTTGCCGCAACGAGATTGAACTAGGTATTGGATACCGACGATCAAATCTCGGGCAAGTAACATACCGATGACAAAGGAACAAAGTATGTTGTTATGCGGTTTGACCGATAAAGATCTTCAGTAGAATATGTAGGAACCAATATGGGCATCCAGTCCCGCTATTGGTTATTGACCGTGACGTGTCTCGGTCATGTCTACATTGTTCTCGAACCGTAGGGTCCTGCACGCTTAAGGTTTCGATGCGGTTATATTATGAGTTTATGTATTTTGATGTACCGAAGTTTGTTCGGAGTCCCGGATGTGATCACGGACATGATGAGGAGTCTCGAAATGGTCGAGACATAAAGATTGATATATTGGACGACTATATTCGGACACCGGAAAGGTTCCGGAAGTTTCCGGAGAAAACCGGAGTGCCGGGGGGGTTACCGGAACCCCCCGGGAGAGTTAATGGGCCACATGGGCCTAGGTGGGAGAGAGAGGGCGGCAGGGGGGGGCGCCTCTCCCTCCGGTCCGAGTTGGACTAGGAGGGGGCGCCCCTTCCTTTCCCCTCTCCTCCTTCCTTCCCCCTCCTAGTAGGAGTAGGAAAGGGGGAATCCTACTCCTACTAGGAGGAGGATTCCTCCTCCCTTGGCGCGCCCCAAGGGGGCCGGCCGGCCTCCCCCTCCCTCCTTTATATACGGGGGTAGGGGGCACCCTAGACACACAAGTTGATCATTGATCGTTCCTTAGCCGTGTGCGGTGCCCCCCTCCACAATATTACACCTCGATCATATTGTAGCGGTGCTTAGGCGAAGCCTGCGCGACAGAGAACATCAAGATCGTCACCATGCCGTTGTCTTGTGGAACTCCCCTCGGAGCCTCTCTTGGATTGGAGATCGAGGTGCGTCATCGAGCTGTACGCGTGTCAAGAACTCGGAGGTGCCGAGTAACGGTGCTTGGATCGGTCGGGCGGGAGGACGTCGACTACTTCCTCTCGTTGCGTCAACGCTTCCGCTTGGTCACGAGGGTGCGTAGACAACACTCTTCCCTCGTTGCTATATCATCACCATGATCTTGCGTGTGCGTAGGAAATTTTTTGAAATTACTACGTTCCCCAACAGTAGATTGAGTTCATTTTCCCATATGCTATGCTCCGGATCCGACACAAAATTTCGGCAGCACCTCCCCGCTGCTCTCGATACGTCTCGCAATAAGCAGAGAGGATGTGTACCGAGAACAACAGGGAGGCATCGATTTAAATTTATGCGTCGGATCCGAGCAAAGCATATGGGAAAACGAACCCAATCTACACATACTGGCTGTCCATGGATAGCGTTGGACAATTCGAAAGAATCAAGGTTATAAATATGCAAATGCATGCATATTTATAACTATGACGCTTTCGAACGGGAGACACATATTGGTTACGCATACTGATGATTCAAGACACATATATAGCTAGCTACCAAATTTCATGTCATTTGTGCAAATAATTAATGGGGGAGAAGGACATGTCATTTGTGCTCACCCACGAACGAAGGGGCAGAGCTCGTCAAACGCACGGCGAGGTCGTCGAACACAAAACCTCGCAGCGATGAAACAACTGCACATTTAAATCTACCTGATCAACACAATTTTATATGATGTTTTTCATAACAAAACCGAAAAATATATGACCTAACTAACAATTCACAACTATATAACCCCGTTGGCCTCTGGAAGGCCAAAGAGCACCTTTTCGGGAGGTTTAGGGGGTCGGGGTGTCATGTCGGTGTCGGGGTGCTGTTTCGGGGTTAGGGTGTGGTGTCGAGGTCGGGGTGTCGGGGTGTGGTGTCGTGGTCTGTGTGTCAGGGTGTGGTGTCGGGGTCGGGGTGTCGGGGTCAGGGTGTCGGGGTCAGGTGTCGGGGTGTGGTGTCGGGGTCGGGGTGTCGGGGTCAGTGGTCGGGGTGTTTCCTTCTATCCTTCTTCTTCTTTCCTTCTCTTCTTCTTCTTTTTTCTTCGTCTTTCCTTTCTTCTTCTTCTTCTTCTTCTTCTTCTTCTATCCTTCTTCTTCTTTCCTTTCTCCTTCTTCTTCTTCTTCTTTCCTTTCTTCTTCTTCTTCTTCTTCTTCTTCTTCTTCTTTCATCTTTTTTCTACTTCTTTTACTTCTTTTCTTTTCTTCTATTCTTCTTCTACTTCTTCTACTTCTTCTACTTCTTTTCTTCTTCTTTTTTTTCATCTTTTCTCTACTTCTTTTCTTTTCTTCTTTTTCATCTTTTTTCCACTTCTTCTTCTTTTCTTCTACATATTCTTTTTTCTAACACTAACACTAAATTTTCTTCTTTTCTAACACTAAATCTAACACTAACACTAACAATTAAACAAGAATTAAACAGCAAAAAAAAGAAAAAACAGACAAAAACTCACAGAGTTAGGGGCGGCTGGTGGGTGGTGGGTGGTGGCGGCCGAGACTCGGCAGTGGGATGGCAGGCAATGGGGCGGCGCGGGAGGCGGGAGGGCGGGGCGGAGGCGGGGCAGATCGGCGGGACGGGACGGTGGGCGGTGGCGGTGGGGGGGGGGGGGGGCATGGCGGGGGGGGAGGGAGGGAGGGCGAGGGCGGCGGCGGGCGGCGGGGGGGGCGGCGGGGGGGGGCGGAGGAGGTTGAGGAGAGAGATGAGAGGCGGGGAGGGGCTCGGCCGTTAGTTAGGGTAGCCTTTGCCGTCCGCCCTCCTTTGCCGTCCGCTTTTCTTCATATTTGTCGTCTGCGGCGTGACGGCAAAGAGGGGGGACGTTAAGTATTTTTTAACCAGCTCCTCAGTGGCCTCCCCCCCTCCCTCTTTGCCGTCAGCTAGCGGACGGCAAAGATTCTTTGCCGTCAGCTAGCAGACGGCAAAGATTCTTTGCCGTCACCAGCGGACGCAAAGAGCTGGCTGATGGCAAAGGCTTTCTTTGCCATCGGCCGATTCTTTTGCCGTCTGCGCCGGGTAGCTGATGGCAAAGTGCTTCTTTGCCGTCCGCTAGCTGACGACAAAGAGTTGGCAGATGGCAAAGTAGCTGATTCCAGTAGTGCTGCCTCCACCTACGCGAGTCCATCACCACGCATCGGGCGCCGAGTCTCCACTGCACCACGCCGCCGAGATCCGCCATCATCAATGTGTAGGATGAAGCACCGCTCCACAAAAAAGGCGCCCACTTGTCCGTCGATCCTCGGCTGCTGTCACCGACCCCATACTGAGCCCGCCACCACACTGCCCTCAAGGCGACGCCTTCAAGAAGGTCACGGCGCCAAGGACGCCGCCGCCGCCCACCGGAGTTAGGTTTCACCCGAGAAGCAAGGTGGTGGGGTGTGGAAGGGCAGACCTTGACCGACGTCTCCATGAAGAAATCGGCGCCCGCGGACGTCGACGTCGTCGCGGCCGGCTGGAGCCGACCAGGGGTTTCCCCAACTGGATCCCAACCACTGAATCACCCGCAACCCGAGGCTGGCGACGCCCGCACAGCCGAGGATTGTCGAGGTGAAACGCGACCGAGCAGGGAAGATGGCAAGAGCGGATCGCGCCGCCAGCCACCGTGGCAGCCGCGAGGTCCCAGCCCATCAAGATCCGCGGCCACCCGACCGGATCGCGGCACGCGCCCACCCCACTGCTCACCGCAAGTGACAAGGGGCCTCGCCGGGGGCCGCCGCCCAGATCCAAGACCCTCCGATGTGAACCAGAGCAGCGCATGCCCCGCCGCAGCAGTCCCCGGCTGCGCCATGGGCCTGCCGTGGCGCACCTCAAGGGCGGCGGGGAGAGGGAGGAGAGGGCTACTACGGCGAGGGGGGAGTTGCCCCCGAGACGCCCACTAGGGGCGGCGCGGGGGAGGGGAGGGGGCTAGGGGCGGCGCCTTAGGGCATGTACAATGCATAGCCCCAGGGTGATGCCTCGCATGCCATGTAGGATCGGATATGACGTAAGAGAGGTTCGGATAGGGAAGCGGGATCCTCTCCAGGAGGTGGGTGCTTGGAGAGAAAAAGTGTGGTCCAGTGTCAAAATCTGAAAATGTTGAAGTGAAAAGTAGAGATGCATGTGTACTAAAGTTTTTATTTTCTATTTCTTAATGAGGCCCGCTAGTGGTAGCTTGCCCAGGACACAAAAAAGGCAGCAAACCACGCGAGTTGCCCAGGGCGGCTCGGGCGTCCCTAGCCTAACCCTAGCGCCGCCACTCTTCTTACTCCCCCCTGCCGTCACGCCGCCGCCGGAGGACGCCGCCGGGTGAAACCCGTGCGGTCGACGGCGGCGGCGGGGCTTCCTCTCGCGACGGCGCCTGGATCTGGTGGGCACAGATGCGGGTTGCACGTCGACGTGCGCTAGGATGCGGGTCCTGGCGGTCGAGGCGGAGATCCACTGCTGGATGGACGCGCGGCTGTCCCTGGTGATGGATCTTCCTCGCGATGGTGGATGCGTGCAGGCGCGGATGGGTGTGCACTCTCCCGCTCCCGCAGCGCGCTCCGCGCCTCGGGGATCCGGTGTCTTGGCGGTCTCGCTGATGGCCGGGTCGGAACGTCATGATGGCGCGCGGCTGGCGGCCGGAGGTGGGGAGCGGCGGTTGGAGGCAGGAGGCCCTGCGGTGCGGCGTGCACCGCCGCCACCGCGCGGGTTCTCGGCTCCATGTAGAAGATCTGCCCCTGCTTCGATATGTCCCGATCCGTGCTGGCACCGGTCCTTGGCGGCGGCTTCGGCGTCCCCTATGGCCGGCCTGGCGGATCTGGCGTGCGGGTGAGGTTCCGGGGGAAACCCCTGGCTGGCGCGGCAGCCTCCCCAAAGTCGACGCCTTTGGCGCCGATCCCCTTCCTGAAGGCTTTGGGGTGGACCATCTCCCTTCCGCCTCCTCCTCGAGCTATGGCGAAAGCTTTTGTTCCCCTGGTCTGGGCGTCGACTGCACCCTGGTGTCGTGCTCCTTCTTGAAGGCGGCGGCTGGGAACAGCTCTTGGTGGCGGGGCTGCTGGTGTCGTGGTGGCTTCGGCCTTCTACTTGGTGCTGCGCCTTGCTTCGCGGGACCAGCGGACGGTTTCTTTGGTGGAGCGGTGCTTCATCCATCCATTGATGGCGACGGATCTTGACGGTGTGGCGCAGTGCAGATTCGGAGTTTGATGTGGGAGGATGGACTCGCGCAGGAGGACGACGCTGTCTGGCGTCGTGGTGACGTCGATGGGAGAGAGATCTGGCATGGTAGATGCAACAGTACAACTCTAAAGATGGACTCGTGGCAGGTGGCTGCGGCGGCCTTATACCCGGCAGGCGTCCTGGTTGAGAAGTGCGCCGGACTGGTGGGTGCCCCATACCAGGCAGGCGTCCTGGTTGGGACCTCAGGTCTTTGATGTTTAGGTTTGGCTGCGATGTCTGTTTGGTATTAGGCTCAGACTATCAGCGCCCCTTCATCATTTGGATAGGCGTAGCGACAGTTGTTGCTTAGACGGTGGCTTTAGTCTTGCTGTTGTATTACTTTGTAAGGTCTTGTGAGAATAATTAATAAAATGGTCGTATGCATCGCCCAGATGCAGAGGCCGGGGGTCATCCTCCTTTTTTAAGAAAAAAAATGATAGCTTGCATTGGGAAGAAAAAATAAATGTAAATGTCTCAAACTATTTTTTGTCATGAGGCATCTATATCCATATGCCACCATTGTACATACCCTTAGTCGGTAGGATTGACCCCTGGTTACTTCACCGATCGATGACGAGGTAAGTAGTTGTACAGTATACTTAACAAACGACCGGACCGCGCTAGCAAGTCTTTATTCCAATATTCCATCGATGAAAACCTAGTCGGTCTCTAGTACTAGTCCTACTCGGACACACACACACACGTACTGAAACCGATTCACTAGTTTTTTCCCCTAACCCTAAAAACGCTCTGGTATTTGGTGGCGATTAGGGTTTGGACGTGAAAAAAGGTTTTCGTTCGGTGATCCATCGCCGGTGCGAGAGATCCGTCGGGAGGGAGACCTTGCATATGGCAGGAACCAACTCTGCGGCGGGTGGCACGGTGCCGGAGAACGATCCACTCGCGGGTCGCGCGGCCAGGAAACATCTGGAGGAAGCTTTGGGCAGATTGGATATCTCTGAGGAAGAGGCGACCCCTTTCATACTCGACGATCGCATCGAGGAAGGTCCGGCGAAGTGGCTGCTGGCTGGTAAGGTTTTGCACCGTAATCAACTACATATTCAGACGATCACCAACGCCCTGCGTCCGGCATGGGGAAATCCCCGGGGTCTCCAATTCAGATCTGCGGGAGTTAACATCTTTGTGGCAGAGTTTGAGAATCAGAGAGATAGGGATCGTGTTTGGAGCGGATCCCCTTGGCATATCAATAAGAATGCGGTGGTGCTAGCAGAGTTTGATGATTGCATGAGGCCGGATGAGGTGAAGTTCGACAAGTTGCAGGTGTGGGCTAGGGTTGTTAACCTGCCATACAATCTGCGCAATGAGGCATGGTGGAAGCCAATAGCTCGTGATTGACAAGGATGCTCTTTTGGTAAAATTTGACCACAATGGTGGGTTTTTGCGAGCGAGAATTTCCATCGATGTTGCTAAGCCGATCAGGCGCTGGATCCTGATAGATTCTGCCAGGAGAAAGAAAGTGGACATGTACGATATCCAGTATGAAAATCTTCCGTACTTCTGCTTCTCCTGTGGCAGACTAGGGCACTTGAGCTGTATTGCCCAACTCTGGTTCGAGGATGAGAACGGTGAGCTTGCGTTTGGCCCAAAATCGCGAGCTTCGACGAGCACGGAGGTCACCGAGTTCGAGACAGCTCTTCTAAGGATCCAAAGACGGGTGCCAACAGCAAGCCTACAACCAGAAACTCAAGCACCAACAAGGAACCGGGAGAAGAAGTTGTTTCCCCAATCAAACACAGGCAACCACCGAAGAGGAAAGAGGCCCCGAATCAAGTATACAGACCGGTGGTTAAAACCCTGCTGATTACAGATGGTGAACCAAGTACAGCCAAGGGTGCTGAAACCGTTGGTAAGGATGGAGAGATCTCGGCTAGTAATGAAGTGGAAGGTGATGATTTTGCTCGAGAGTCTAAGAAAAAGAAGCCTACCCCTGAAAATTCGGCAGAGACCGCGCCGCGGTCCTGCCAGGCACAATGACATGCTTGAGCTGGAACTGCCGGGGGCTTGGGAACCCCGAGGCAGTTCGTGAGCTTCGCAGTATAGTGAAGCTGGAAGGACCCACCCTCCTCTTTGTAATGGAAACGAAAATTCAAGCAAAAAGAGTAGATGCATTAAAGTATTCTCTTGGTTTTGGAGGTTGTTTTGCAGTCGATAGTGCCGGCCTAAGCGGTGGCATTGGTCTTTTTTGGTCGCGTGATGTGACTGTCGAGTTGAAAAATTTCAGCAAGTGTCACATCGATGTGTTGGTTCATAGCAACAATCGGAGTTTATCGGTTTGGAGGTTCACTGGTCTATACGGGGCGCCAAGAGCATCAGATTGCGGTGAAAGCTGGCAGCTCCTGCGCACGCTATACGCTATACCCCATACAGCCTGGCTGACTATGGGAGATTTCAACGAAACGTTGTATGCATCCGAACATTTCAGCAGAAGAGCAAGATCGGAGTCACATATGAGAGCGTTTCGGTCTGTTATGGACGAGGTTTCCATGCAAGACTTAGGCTGGTCAGGTACGCCTTATACGTGGGACAATCAGCAAGGAGGAGATGCAAATGTCAAGGCGCGCCTAGATCGAGCTTTCGCGAATGAGGAATTCCAACAACTTTTCCAACACATACGGATCAGACACCTCCCCTCGGTCGAATCTGATCACTGTTTTGTTGTAGCTGAAATCAAGGAAACACTGTCATACGGAACACGGGCCAAGAAACAGTTTCGATATGAGAATGTATGGCAGATGCACTCGGATTACGACCGCCTAGTACGTGATACATGGCGGGGAATCCATAACAAGTCAGGGCTCCAAGGGATTTCTACTGCTTTGGGGTCTCTTCAGTCTGTTCTTGAGCCGTGGGGCTCAAAGGAATTCGGTTGCTTGGCACGCACAGTAAGGAAACTCCAGAAGAGACTGGAGCGCGTCAGGTGTTGTTCCATGGGGACGGGTCCAACTGACGAAGAGAAGAACATAGTCAGGAAGTTGAAGGAAGCGCTTCTCCAAGAGGAAGTGTGGCTTCGTCAGCGTTCTAGGGTTCCATGGCTCCGCGAGGGCGATCGGAACACTTCCTACTTTCAGGCACAGGCTGCCCAGCGCAAAAGAATGAACAAAATCCAGGGCTTACGTCATGGGGATGGATCAGTTTGTGATTCTGAGAGGGAGGACAAAGCTGAGGTTTTAGCTTTCTACCAAAACTTGTATCAAACACAAGGTTTCAGTGAGGCTAGTGACTTATTATCACATGTACCTGTCAAGGTGACCCAGGGTATGAATGATGATCTTACCAAACCCTATACTGCAGAGGAGGTCAAGGTTGCGCTATTTCAAATGGCTCCTTCGAAGGCTCCTGGGGTTGATGGTTTTACCGCAGGATTCTATCAGCGGCATTGGGACTTGCTAGGCAATGATGTGACTTTGGCAGTCCTAGATTTTCTGAATGGTGGCGAGCTACCGTCGGGACTGAACGATACATCCATCACTTTAATCCCAAAGGTACGCCACCCGCAGTCAATTTCACAATATCGTCCTATTGCTTTGTGCCCGGTTTTGTATAAGATTGCGGCCAAGGTTATCACTAATCGCTTGCGATACATCATGGACGATATTATCAGTGAAGAGCAGAGTGCTTTCGTTCCTGGTCGTCTTATCACAGATAATGTACTTGTTGCTTATGAGAGTATTCATACGATGAGAAGAAGGAAGAAAGGACAGAACTATTCTTGTGCAGTCAAGTTAGATATGATGAAGGCCTACGATCGAGTGGAGTGGCATTATCTTCAGGCAATTCTGTCCAGATTGGGGTTTAGCATTGTGTTCATCCGCCTTATCATGAAGTGTGTCACCTCGGTTCGGTTCTCGGTTCGGGTTAATGGCGAGCTGCTCCCTTTCTTTACACCATCGCGGGGGTTCAGACAAGGTGATCCAGTCTCCCCATACCTTTTTCTGATTTGTGCAAAAGGTTTCTCTTCATTACTGAGGTTTTTCAATAATGGCTATATAGATAGGGGCCTCAGAGTGAGCTATAGGTCACCTTGGGTCTCCCATTTGCTATTTGCAGACGATAGCTTAATCTTTATTAATGCAAGCGCTCTGAGTGCTTGTCGTTTGAATGAAATTTTGAGGATCTACGGCGATGCCTCTGGCCAGTGTGTGAACCGGGACAAAAGTTCGATTTATTTCAGCTCCAACACCCCGGACACTGTCAGGCTTGTCCTGAAGACGACCTTGAACATTCAGGTCGAGGCTTTCAGTGAAAGATATCTAGGGCTCCCCACTGCGGTTGGACGCATCACTAGTGGTACATTCGACCATATTAGTGAGAGAGCCCGCGGAAAGATGCAAGGGTGGTCGGAAAAGTTACTTGCTTGTGCTGGTCGGGAAACATTGCTCAAGTCTGTCATTCAATCAATCCCAACCTACCCAATGAGTACATTCCTTCTTACCAAAAAAGTGTGCAAGAGCCTTACTTCTCCAATGGCAAAATATTTCTGGAGCAGCTCTCTTGATAAAAAGGCATTGCATTGGGTTTCCTGGAAGGAACTATCAAAACCCAAGTGCAAGGGGGGGATGGGTTTTAGAGACCCGAACCTGTTTAACATTGCTATGCTAGGTAAGCATGGATGGCGCCTAATCACCAAACCAAATTCGCTATGTGCGCGCGTTCTCAAGGGTCGTTATTTCCCGGACTCTGATTTTATGCACGCATCCGTTCCCAAGTCTGCCTCGGCAACTTGGAAGGCCATTGTGGCCGGAAGGCACGCCCTGCAGAAAGGCCTCATCACCAGAGTGGGAGATGGAACTACTATCTCGGTCTGGGAGGATCAATGGATCCCAGGTACGGTGGCAATGATCCCATCCCAGAGACCTGCAGTGACTAACATTGAACGGGTGTCAGATCTTATAGACACCACAAGCTGGTCCTGGAAGATTGATGTGATGAGAGACAATTTTACTGCTCAGGATGCCACAGCCATACTAAATATCCCAATCAGGCAAGGCGGGGGCGAGGATTTTCTTGCATGGGCATTTGACAAATCAGGTAACTACACTGTTAAAACGGCGTACCGTGCTCTCGTGACTCATAACGAGCGTTTGGCTCTAGAGGAAGGGACGGTTACCGAAGCTTCACCAGACGATCAACAGCTGTGGAAAGCCTTATGGAAGTTAAATGTTATCCCAAAAGTGAGAGTGTTCTGGTGGAGAGTGCTACGTGGCATTCTCCCAGATGAAACTACCCTTAACTATCGTCACATTGCAGATACTCGGCAATGCAGTGTATGTCGTTCCGGGGATGAGGATTTGAAGCATGCACTAATACATTGTATACATGCACAGAGTTTCTGGGAGGAGGCGTGGACATGGCTTGGCCTACGTCTTCCACCTCTCCACTCGACCACTTGGGCTCGAGACATAACCTGTGATCCTCAGTTCTCTATCGACGAACGTGCAAAGATCACCACTGTCATGTGGTCTATTTGGCACTCTAGAAATCGAGTTAAACATGGTGATGGAGGAAGAGATCCCACAGCAACGATCAAACACATCAAGGAGGCTATCTCCCTCCTCCAGTTACCTCGCAAGGATACCCTGGTTCTTCCAGGATATGGTTGGCGGCCCCCTGAGGGGGGGTCGGTCAAGATCAACACGGACGGGGCTTTGCAGTTCGATGACAACCGGGGTGGTGCTGGTGGAGTGGCTCGATCTGCCTCAGC
This sequence comes from Aegilops speltoides, assembly GCA_021437245.1. Classification (NCBI taxonomy): domain Eukaryota; kingdom Viridiplantae; phylum Streptophyta; class Magnoliopsida; order Poales; family Poaceae; genus Aegilops; species Aegilops speltoides. The sequence continues at coordinate 362,373,017 of CM038145.1, forward strand.
ACTCATGGGTTCATGGTGCAAACCGTACATGGGAGTCTCGGATCCCTTGATGATGGAGTGTCTGTCACTTCGAGATGGAGTCCTGTTTGCTCGACTTCGAGGTTTTCAACATGTGATCATGGAAGTTGATTGTTTGGAGCTGGTGAAGTACTGGCAATCTCGCCACAATTCTCGCTCGATTGTGGCTCCTTTACTTTTAGAAATAGGAGAGCTATGTACCTCTTTTTCTTCGTTTGATATATTTCATGTAAATCGATCAGCAAATGTTCCGGCGCATCTGTGTGCAAAGCGTGCTTGCACATTGAATGTGACGGAAAGCTGGCTCGATGAAACCCCTAGCTTCTTGGTGACTAGCCTGTTGGCTGACTGCACCGATTGTGCTCTCATGAAATAAAGTTCTCCAATTTTTCCCCGCAAAAAAAAAAATATATTCCATCGATGAATCACGAGTTCTTAAATGATGGAGGAAAGAAAATGGCAGCTCCCTGCGTCTGTCCAGTCTGACTTTATTTGATCGAGAAAGCCTGCCTGACAGCCTGAGAGGGCGATCGAGATGATAGGGTGGGGGGACGTGTACAGGGTGGCGGCCGCCATGGCGCCGCTCTACTTCGCCCTCGGCCTCGGCTACGGCTCCGTGCGGTGGTGGAAGCTCTTTACCGCGGACCACTGCGACGCCGTCAACCGCCTCGTCGTCTACTTCGCCTTCCCGCTCTTCGGCTTCGACTTCACCGCCCGCGCCGGCTCCTTCGCCGCCGGCTACCGCGTCCTGGCGGCCGACGCCGTCGCCAAGCTCATCGTCGTGCTCGCGCTCGCCGGATGCGCCGCCGCCCGGCGCGCCAAGGCCGCGACGCGCCGCGGCGTCGGCGGCGCGCCCTCCTCCTACTCCTGGTGCATCACCGGCTTCTCGCTGGCGGCGCTCAACAACGGGCTCCTCGTGGGCGTGCCGCTGCTGGACGCCATGTACGGCAAGTGGGCGCGCGACATCATCGTTCAGCTCTCGGTGCTGCAGGTCGTCGTGTGGCTCCCGCTGCTGCTGCTGGTGTTCGAGGCGAGGCAGGCCTGGCTGGAGGTGACCTCGGAGCCGGCTGATCAAGGAGCGCGCGAAGAGGGCGATCAGTCGCCGCGGCACGAGGGCGCGCGTGAACGAGGCGACCAGGAGGCGCCGGGGAGCGACGATGTCGACCGGCCAGTACTAGCCGGAGATGGCCGGAAGACGGCGGCGACGGGGTGCGCGTTCTGGGCGCCGCTGCTGCGAGCGGTCGGGGTGAAGCTCGCCCGCAACCCCAACGTGTACGCCAGCCTCCTTGGGGGCGCGTGGTCTTCCGTGGCAAACAGGTTTGCATGTGCTTGCACAACAGATTTGATTAATTAGCGAATTTCTCCTGGTAGTGCAATGGTTGAATTAGTTGGAATAATTCATCCAATTAGTAATCTAGTGCATGTGTTTGCAATCATATACTCCCTCCGTTTCTTTTTAGTCCGCATATAAGATTTGGTCAAATTCAAGCTTCGTAGAGTTTGACTAACTTTATATTAAAAAATATAAAATTCACAATATGAAATCAATATTATCAGATGCACCATGAAACATATTTTCATACTATGTAGTTTTAGTATTATAGATGTTCATATTTTTTAATATAAATTTGGTCAAAATTTGTGTAGTTTGACTTCGACCAAATCTTATATGCGGAGTAAAAAAAAACAGAGGGAGTACATATGTAGGTGGCACCTGAAGATGCCAAGCATCATAGATGGCTCGATCGCCATCATGTCAAAGACCTGCATTGGAATGGGAATGTTCAGCATGGGTACGTAACCACCTAACAAATCTATTTGCAATTAGCTATCAAAAAAGTCTACTGCAGTTAGATTCGTTAATTTTGAGATCGGTTTTGCTATTCGTTTGCCACTAAAAAGACAAATAATATATCTTTACTCCTTTTTCGTCTATTTTTAATTATATTTTTTAAAGTCTATTTTTTAATTAGACAAATAATATATTTTTTAAAGTCTATTTTTCGTCAAAAAAGTCTATTTTTTAATTAGACAAATAATATATTTTTTAATTATATGATTGAAAACCTATTTCTGGTACGAATTCAATGGTATATTTGTTTATCAAATATAACCTCTCCTACATTTGATGGATCTAATTGATAGTCAAAGTTTATTTTAGATGTGTGTGGGCCTTGTTCATTGGAGTGGAGGGAGCACCACATTTATAGCAATGTTTTTTTCCCCGAAAATAACAAGTCAATCAGTCAATTGTACTTGTTTCATGGAAACATTTTGAGTTTAGGTTTTATTATGGAGTTAATTACACAAAACCACCACATTAAGAGCTAGGTTTGCAGAAACCACCGGTCTACGAATAAACAAGTGTTACTAATTTCTGTCTATGGTGAATGTATGATTTACACAAAAACAACTAAGCAACTAAAATTCATAAAATCATATTTATATGCCTTTTCTATTCATGTGTTTTCCAAATCATGTGATCTGGATGGGGAATAAACTCTAATTGTTACATTGTAGGCATGTTCATAGGACTACAAGACAAGTTTATTGTCTGTGGACTAGGCTTGACCGCGTTGAGTTTGGTGTTGAGGTTCATCGTGGCGCCAGCCGCCACCTTAGCTGGAGGCCTAATTTTAGGACTCCGTGGTGACCTTCTGCGTGTTACGATCTTACAGGTGATTTGTGAATCATATGTTACAGCAATGTTAAATTGCCCATTTTTCTAAGCCAGCTATCCTCATCATACTTGATTGCATTCACCTTGATAGGCTGCAGTGCCACAGTCAGTCGCAACATTTGTCTTCTCACGAGAGTATGACCTGCATGCTGGAGTACTTAGTACCGCGTAAGTAATTGTTGATGATCACATTATTTGATTTGACTGTTCCTTTCTTTATGTGCCCCTCATTTTTGGACAAATGCAATTGATTTTAGTCATAGAATGTTATATATAATAATAAGTCGAGCCATGTTCATTTTGCAGGGTTATAGTCAGCACATTGGCTTCGCTGCCAGTGTTAACTGCATATTATCTTGTTTTAGGGCTTGTAATATAGATTAATTTTTTCCTCTCTACTGATTTTCGGGGCGTCATTTTTCACTGTAAACCGGAATGAATTTTTGTATGCATGTATAGGTTTTGTATCTGGAGTTCACTCAAAGTTGCAGTGAAGTCCCTTTCTTTATCAGGTTCGCCAAAAGTGAAGCAAGTTCTTTAAGAAAACCGGACTTCTCGTTTATATCTCCTTTTTTTAAGAAAAAAAGTGTATATCTCCTTTTTTTTCTCTAGAAAACAAAGTTAAACCGGTATCTTGTTTGTTCTTATCGTGACGACCCACGAGTCAACTATGACAACCGATGCAAAAAAAAAACTAATTTAACAACTCCCTATAAAACCGTGACTTCCGTCCTCGGCCGCCGGTGTCGTTCAACGTTGGCACGGTGTTGGTAGAGCAAAAGATGGGAGCAAGCGCGCTCCAGCCGCTTCTCGCGGCGGCCGTGCTGCTGCTGGCCGCCGCCGCCGCCACGGCCATGACGGTGGAGGACTCGGCGCCGGACAATATCCAGCCGCTGTCGACGCTGAACCTTGCCGCCGCGCAGGTCGCCATGGACTCCGCGTCGGCCATCCACGCCTCCCCCGACGTGCTCGGCAAGGACGTGAGTACACGATCCACCCATGTAGGTAATGCCGTATGCGTGGATGAAACCGCGCTGTTTAACCCGGCTACTCGATGCGTTGCGTTGCAGGGGGAGGATTCTGCGTGGGTGACGGTCAACTTCACGACGCCGTCGCCCTCCTCGGACCACTGGATCGGCCTCTTCTCCCCAGCCGATTTCAGGTACGCAAACAGTACTGCACGACCAGCTTTAACATATCGATTAAGATTACAATCGCCACGGTTAATTAGCACAATGAGATCTTTTGAATTGTCCGTGCAATCTGTGATCGTGTCTGCGTTCAGCTCCGGCATCGGGAGCACCAAGGTAGCAGGGGAAGGAGACGCGCCCGCAGGGCTGCCCGTGGCTCCGATCAAGGTCAGTGGATAGATAGATACATAGGCATGCAGCCAGGATGCGCGTCTCATCACCGGCCTCTGCTCCTGATTTTATGTGTTGCTGTGGTTTGTTGTTGCAGTACAAGTTGGGCAGCTGCGAGCCGGATTTCCTGCGCACCGGCGGCGGCAACACCAGCTTCCTCGTCATCAACCAGCGCTCCGACTACGCCTTCGGCCTCTTCTCCGGCGGCAAGGACAATGTAAGCCTGTTGCAGGGTGCACGGCGCAGCGTCGACAATATAAATTAAGAAAAATTAAGCCTGATCTGACTACGTGGTGTTGCGTTGTCAATCTGCAGCCTAAGCTTCTGGCGGTCTCCAACAAGATCTCCTTCGCCAACCCGAAGGCCCCCGTATTCCCGCGCCTGTCCCAGGGGAAGCAATGGAACGAGGTGAGCTAGAATTAATTAATTAACCCAGAATATTGATCGCCTGCTGCATGCGCATGTGTATTCTGTTTCCTGCTCATGTCATGTGATTGTCCTGCGTGCGTGCGTGCGTGCAGATGGCAGTGACGTGGACGAGCGGGTACAACATCGGCGAGGCGTACCCGTTCGTGGAGTGGAGGATGAAGGGCGAGGAGACCTCCAAGCGGACACCCGCCGGCACGCTCACCTTCACGCGAGGCCACCTCTGCGGTACGTACGTACCTACGGTTCACACAGTTCAGGCTTCAACGCTGTATCTGCTTTTAATTCATTCAGAGTGAATAAAATCATGTCAGGCATTGTTGTCTGACGCTGTTTTTTTAACTGCAAAAAATTTATCGCAGGTAACCCGGCCCGTGGACAGGGTTACAGGGATCCAGGCTTCGTCCACACCGCCTTCCTCAAGGATCTGTGGCCAAACAGAGAGTAAGAACTTGGAAACAGACAGCAGAATCAGAGTATTAGCTTTGTTTTCGTACTCATACTTGTATTTTCACTCAGGTATTCTTATCAGATTGGGCACGAGCTGCAGGACGGCACCGTGGCATGGGGCAAGGCCGCCACCTTCCGCGCGTCCCCCTACCCGGGCCAGGCTTCGCTGCAGCGCGTCGTCATCTTCGGCGACATGGGCCTCGTGAGAATTTTTCATCACAAAAGAAGGAAATGTTCAGCTGTGTAAGCAAGGCCACTGATAATGGTATGTGTTGCTGGGTTGCAGGGGGCAAAGGACGGGAGCAGCGAGCTCCAGGGGTTCCAGCCCGGCGCGCAGGTAACCACCGACCGGCTGGTCAAGGACCTGCCCAACTACGACGCCGTGTTCCACATCGGCGACCTCTCCTACGCCAACGGCTTCCTCGCACAGTGGGACCAGTTCACCGCGCAGATCCAGCCCATCGCCTCCAAGGTCCCCTACATGGTCGCCAGGTTCGTCCACCCACGCGCCCAGAGAATCTTGCAAGTTCAGATGCACTTTTGTACTCAGCCGTGTTAAGTTTCTAATGCAGCGGCAACCACGAGCGGACGTACATGGACACGGGCGGCTTCTACAACGGCAACGACTCGCACGGCGAGTGCGGCGTGCCGGCGGAGACCTACTTCTACGTGCCGGCGCCGGCGCACCGGGGCAAGTTCTGGTACGCCGCCGACTACGGCATGTTCCGCTTCTGCGTGGGCGACACGGAGCACGACTGGCGGCCCGGGTCCGAGCAGCACGCCTTCCTGGACGCCTGCTTCGCCGGCGCCGACCGCAAGCACCAGCCGTGGCTCGTCTTCCTGGCGCACCGCCCGCTAGGCTACTCCTCCAACGACTTCTACGCGCAGGAGGGCTCCTTCGCGGAGCCCATGGGCCGCGCCCTGCAGCCGCTCTGGCAGCGCCACCGCGTCGACCTCGCCGTCTACGGCCACGTCCACAACTACGAACGCACCTGCCCTGTCTACGAGAACACGTGCACCGTCAAGGGCAAGGACCGGCAGAGCAGCTACGCGGGGGCGACGGGAGGGACGATCCACGTCGTGGCCGGCACGGGTGGCGCCAAGCTGAGGAGCTACGCCGGCGGGGCGTGGCCGCAGTGGAGCGTGGCGAGGAACGAGAGCTTCGGGTACGTCAAGCTCACCGCCAGCGACCACTCGTCCATGCGGTTCGAGTTCATCCACAGCGACGACGGCGCCGTGCACGACGCCTTCACCATCACCAGGGACTACAAGGACATCATGGCCTGCGCCGTCGACAGCTGCGCGCCGCACACCCTAGCCAACTAGAACTCGTAGTATAGCTTGCAGTAAAACGCCTAGAGAATTTATTTTCCCGTTATTTAGAGTAGAATTAGGAGAATTTTATGTACGGACGTGTTCATCTCAGTTTATGTGTACAGCCGATTTCCTCTGCACTATACTCAGTCCCTGTGCTGGGTGAAGCTGTCGTACACCTTGCCGTCACTGGACCGCCGGTACTCGAACTGGAGCGACCTGGCGTCGGACGCCGTGAGTTTGCCGAACCCGTAGTCCATCTCCCGGTACACGCTCCAGGGCGGGGCCTCGGCGGTGAAGTTGCTCAGGTGGCTGCCCCGACGTGGACGGTGCTGGAAGAGGCCAACGGTGGCCGTCGGCATAGTTTTGGCCGTGTTCCGGTAGTGGGGCTTCCCCGTGTCGCCAGACGCGGGCGACGCAGTGGACGAGCGAGACCAACAGTTGTGATCGACCACCGGGTTTGTAATGCTTATTTGGTTTGTCTCAAGTTAAATTTGTTATCAGCAAATATTACTAGCATCTACCACTTCATATAAAAATATATTCTTCATCTTAAATCTAGGGGCAGTGATATTGCTTTGATAACGTGGATGTTGATATTTTTCTTAATAAACTCAGTCAAATTATAGTAAATATTAGATTTGAGAAAACCAAATGAGTCTGTATCCGTCCGGAGAGAGTATATTTCTTTGTGCTGTAGTAGGTGTGCTTTGGAACTTTGGTGTTTGTCAAAAAGACACAGAAAAGTGCAGAGATATCAACCATATCTACTCGTGTACATGTGGCAGTTATGTTGTATGTGCCGCATTTGTTATGGCATCTTGAAAAATGCGGCGCAGGTCCTTGATTAGTTAAATGTTAACATAAGTTATGTATGTGAAAAGAGAATAGTAAGAATATTTTTAAAAAATCCAGCAAAGCAAGAACATAGGCAACACTCTTTGCATTTACAAGCTTGACCTGGGGACAGCTGTCCCCAGGCCGTAGCCGAGGACGCGGTGCGCGATGAAGACCAGCCACGGCTGCCTCGCCTGGTCCACGCTGCCCAGGCAGCGGTGCAGGAACCTGTACTGCTCTGTGCCCTCCCGCCAGTCGTGCTCGCTGTCCGCCACGCAGAACCGGAACATCCCGTAGTCCATGGAGTACCTGCCCAAGCGCCCAGCACGAGGTCAAACTAACCATCACCATGGATGCATGCCCTGCAGTGCTGCCATTGATGATGACAAGAGTGTAATATAGTACCAGTAGTTTTTTTTTGCGGGAAAAGCCATGTATTACTCATTCAAGAGGTCCTTACAATCATCTTGCACCAAACCCAGGACACTGGGAGGCCCCGATCGTAGCCACGTCACAGTTCTTTGCCTAACTCTAGCAAATTTGGCTAAACTATCACTAGCTTTATTTTGGCTACGGGATACAAGAGTAATACACGTTTCTCTCAAAGTTCTAAGGAACTTGATTTCATTGACTATGGAAGCATACACCGATCATCAACTCCTCCTCTGGATCGAGAAACAGCCAGCGCTCGAATCCATCTCCACAACAATGGGTGCTTCACTTCTTTGTAGTGACAATGAAAGTCCTTCCATGCACGCTTTAAGCTCCGATTCCAGCGCATTCTGTCGGAGTAATGGGCCACGGGTAGGCTAACCCGGGTCCCTAGATCTTTCAAGACATCGGGGCAAGCCGCGCCCCTCAAGCCGAGTCCCAGACGGCGACTCCCAGAGAAGCCGAGTCCCAGATGGCGACTCCCAGAGAAGCCGAGTCCCAGATGGCGACTCCCAGAGAAGCCGACTCCAAGTGGCGACCTCAGAGAGGCCGACCGTGGAGTCGGCCCATGACTCTTCCGAAGCCCGATCGAGGTGCAGTCACGACGTGGCCGCCCCTCCCCGCCCACGAGGGATCGGCATGGCTACTGATGAGCCGTCATCATTTGGAAGATCTTGGCGAGGCGGCATTGTTGCCATGCCGCCTCGACCCACCGCATGAAGGCGCGACGCCTGCATACCCACGACGCCTGGCTCAGACGGTCCAAAGACCGCGGGGCCGCTGTCGATGGGTGGACGAAAGACGGCTGGCGCCCAAAAGACGGACTGTGGAGTCGGCCTCCACGAGTCGGCCGCCTCCTCCCGAGGCCCCACGAGCCATTAACGAGATAGGATGGGGAATGGCGGCGGTGATCGCCGATAGACGGCGGCTGTTGCCACGACCGATGACCAAGCTGCATCATCGAGTGCCGATGATGTCGGGCACTGTTCATGAGGCCCACCAGTCGGCGGGCCCCAGAAGCCGGCAGGAAGGACGGCGGTGTGAGAGACAGACGGCTGGGGCCCGCACCCAGCCGGATTACCATTGTACCCCTGTGGGTAGGCCTATATAAACCCCCCGGGGCACCCATGCAAAGGGTCGGGACTTTGATAGAGTTAGACCAGATAGCACAGGGAGGAGAGAACTAGCCTTGCTCTCTCCTGCCTCCCGAAAACAGCTCTAGGAGCGCCATTGTAGCCATTTTCACTTGAGTGATCATGCGGAGACCCATGAGCAGCGATGAGGGTGTTATCTCCCGAGAGCCCCGGTGGGTAAGATTCGTCGCCGTGCATGTCTACGCCTTATCCGTTTCGAGCACCGCGACGTTCTACTCGCCCCCACCATGATAAGCCATCCTTTGGCATATGTCGCACCCAACCCCCGACATTTGGCGCCCACCGTGGGGCGAGGTGCACCGTCGTCCGGAGATCATTACGGGCGGGAACCCTCTTCCTCCTGGTGGCGCAGCCTACCAGCTCGCCGGATGGAGTTCTGCATCGACCGCTGCTGCTGGCGCGAGAGGCCGCCTGCGCCGCGAGCAGCCTCGCCGAACTTGTCGGTGAGGTGCGCCTCTCCGATGAGCCTGCATCCGACGCAAGCGCGGGTGGCCCCCAGAGCCTCCTCGCGGGCCTCCTAGACCAACTCCATGTCGCCGGCGAGCCTGCCGTGGACTTGGTGTTGGGGAACGTAGTAATTTCAAAAATTTTCCTACGCACACGCAAGATCATGGTGATGTATAGCAACGAGAGGGGAGAGTGTTGTCTACATACCCTTGTAGACCCGGCGAAGCGATCTGGCGTAGAGGAAGTAGTCGACGTTCTCCTCGCGATCCGACCGATCCCGGCGCCGTTACTCCGGCGCCCCGAGTTCTTGACACACGACAGCTCGATGGCGTCCCTCGTACTCGATCCAGCCGAGTGCGAGGGAGAGTTTCACAAGACGGCGTGGTGGACGATCTTGATGTTTCACGGCGCAGGCTTCGCTTAAGCTTCATGACGGTATAACCGAGGTGGAATATGGTGGAGGGGCACGCGACACGGCTAAGGAAGCGATCCGTAGATCTAACTTGTGTGTTCTAGGGTGCCCCCCCCCCCGTATATAAAGGAGCAAGGGGAGGGGCTGGCCGGCCAAGGGTGGCGCGCAAGGAGTCCTACTCCCTCAGGGAGTAGGATTCCCCAATCCTAGTTGGACTAGGATTCCTGAGGAGGAAAGAGAGAGGGGTCGGCCCCTTTCCTAGTCCTAGTAGGACTAGGGGAAGGGGGCGCTGTGACCACCTAGGGCTGGCCCTTCTCCTTTCCACTAAGGCCCACTATGGCCCATTTACCTCCGGGGTTCCAGTAACCTCCGGTACTCGGTAAATTCTGTTTCGCTTGGAACCATTCGAACTCCAAACATAGGCTTCCAATATATCAATCTTTATGTCTCGACCATTTCGAGACTCCTCGTCATGTCCGTGATCACATCCGGGACTCGAACTTCTTGGTACATCAAAATACATAAACTCATAATAAGCATCATCGAAACCTTAAGCGTGCGGACCCTACGGTTCGAGAACAATGTAGACATGACCTAGAACTATTCACGGTCAATAATCAATAGCGGGACCTGGATGCCCATATTGGTTCCTACATATTCTCGAAGATCTTTGTCGGTCAGACCGCATAACAACATCGTTGTTCCTTTGTCATCGGTATGTTACTTACCCGAGATTCGATCGTCGGTATCCAATACCTAGTTCAATCTCGTTACGCAAGTCTCTTTACTCGTTCCGTAATACATCATCTCACAACTAACTCATTAGTTGTAGTGCTTGCAAGGCTTCAGTGATGTGTATTACCGAGAGGGCCAGAGATACCTCTCCGACAATCGGAGTGACAAAACCTAATCTCAAATCGCCAACCCAACATACGCCTTTGGAGACACTGTAGTACTCCTTTATAATCACCCGATTACGTTGTGACGTTTGGTAGCACCAAAGTGTTCCTCCGATGGCGGAGTTGCATAATCTCATAGTTACAGGAACATGTATATGTCATGGATAAAAGCGGTAGCAACATACTAAGCGATCGTGTGCTAAGCTAAGGGAATGGGTCATGTCAATCAGATCATTCTACTAATGATGTGACCTTGTTAATCAAATAACAACTCCTTGTTCATGGTAGGAAACATAACCATCTTTGATTAACAAGCTAGTCTAGTAGAGGCATACTAGTGACACATTGTTTTGTCTATGCATTCACACATGTATCATGTTTCCGGTTAATACAATTCTAGCATGAATGATAAACATTTATCATGAAATAAGGAAATAAATAATAACTTTATTATTGCCTCTAGGGCATATTTCCTTGATCTCCCACTTGCACTAGAGTCAATAATCTAGATTACATAGTAATGATTCTAACACCCATGGAGTCTTGGTGCTGATCATGTTTTGCTCGTGGAAGAGGCTTAGTCAACGGGTGCGCAACATTCAGATCCGTATGTATCTTGCAAATCTCTATGTCTCCCACGGACTAAGTCCGGATGGAATTGAAGCGTCTCTTGATGTGCTTGGTCCTCTTGTGAAATCTGGATTCCTTCGCTAAGGCAATTGCTCGATATTGTCACGAGAAGATTTTCATTGGACCCGATGCACTAGGTATGACACCTAGATCGGATATGAACTCCTTCATCCAGACTCCTTCATTAGCTGCTTCGAAGCTGCTATGTACTCCGCTTCACATGTAGATCCGCTTCGACGCTTTGTTTAGAACTGCACCAACCGACAGCTCCTCCGTTTAGTGTAAATCGTATCCGGTCTGCGATTTAGAATCGTCCGGATCGTGTCAAAGCTTGCATCAACGTAACCGTTCACGATGAGCTCTTTGTCACCTCCATATCGAGAAACATATCCTTAGTCCTTTTCGGTATTTGGGATGTTCTTGACCGCTGTCCGATGATCCACTCTGGATTACTTTGGTACCTCCTGCTAGGCTTATAGCAAGGCACACATCGGTCTGGTACACAGCATTGCATACATGATAGAGCCTATGGCTGAAGCATAGGAACATCTTTCATTTCTCTCTATCTTCTGCAGTGGTGGGCATTGAGTCTTACTCAACTTCACACCTTGTAACACGAGCAAGAACCCTTTCTTTGCTTGATCCATTTTGAACTTCTTCAAAATTTTGTCAAGGTATGTGCTTTGTGAAAGTCCAATTAGGCGTCTTGATCTATCTCTATAGATCTTAATGCCCAATATGTAAGCAGCTTCACCGAGGTCTTTCATTGAAAAACTCTTATTCAAGTATCCCTTTATGCTATCCAGAAATTCTATATCATTTCCGATCAACAATATGTCATCTACATATAATATCGAAATGCTCTGAGCTCCCACTCACTTTCTTGTAAATCTGAGCTTCTCCAAAAGTGCAGTACAAACCCAAATGCTTTGATCACACTATCAAAGCGTTTATTCCAACTCGAGATGCTTGCACCAGTCCATAGATGGATCATTGGAGCTTGCACACTTTGTTAGCTCCTTTGGATCGATAAAACCTTCGGTTGCATCATATACAACTCTTCTTCCGTAAATCCATTCAGAATGCAGTCTTTACATCCATTTGCCAAATTTCATAATCATAAAATGCGGCAATTGCTAACATGATTCGGACGGACTTAAGCATCGCTACGGGTGAGAAGGTCTCATCGTAGTCAATCCCTTGAACTTGTCGAAAACCCTTTGCGACAAGTCGAGCTTTGTAGAAACGATAACATTACCGTACCGTCGGTCTTCTTCTTGAAGATCCACTTGTTTTCTATTGCTTGCCTACCCTCGGGCAAGTCAACCAAAGTCCATACTTTGTTTTCATACATGGATCCCATCTCAGATTTCATGGCCTCAAGCCATTTTGTGGAATCTGGGCTCACCATCGCTTCTTCATAGTTCGTAGGTTCATCATGATCTAGTAGCATGATTTCGAACAGGATTACCGTACCACTCAGTGCGGATCTTACTCTGGTTGATCTACGAGGTTCTGTAGTAACTTGATCTGAAGTTTCATGATCAACATCATCAACTTCCTCACTACTTGGTGTAGGTGTCTCAGAAACCGGTTTCTGCGACGAACTACTTTCAAGTAAGGGAGAAGGTACTATTACCTCATCAAGTTCCACTTTCCTCCCACTCACTTCTTTCGAGAGAAACTCCTTCTCTAGAAAGGATCCATTCTTAGCAACGAATGTCTTGCCTTCGGATCTGTGATAGAAGGTGTACCCAACTGTTTCCTTTGGGTATCCTATGAAGACACATTTCTCCGATTTGGGTTCGAGCTTATCAGGTTGAAGCTTTTCACATAAGCATCGCATCCCCAAACTTTAAGAAACGACAACTTTGGTTTCTTGCCAAACCATAGTTCATAAGGTGTCGTCTCAGCGGATTTCGACGGTGTTCTATTCAGTGTGAATGCGGCCGTCTCTAGAGCATAACCCCAAAGCGATAGCGGTAAATCTGTAAGAGACATCATAGATCGCACCATATCTAGTAAAGTACGATTCGACGTTCGGACACACCATTACGTTGTGGTGTTCCGGAGGCGTAAGTTCTTAAACTATTCGCATTGTTTCAAATGTAGACCAAACTCGTAACTCAAATATTCACCTCCACGATCGGATCGTAGAAACTTAATTTTCTTGTTACGATGATTTTCAACTTCACTCTGAAATTCTTTGAACTTTTCAAATGTTTCAGACTTATGTTTCATTAAGTAGATATACCCATATCGCTTAAGTCATCTGTGAAGGTGAGAAAATAACGATATCCGCCACGAGCCTCAACATTCATCGGACCACATACATCTGTATGAATGATTTCCAACAAATCTGTTGCTCTCTCCATAGTACGGAGAAGCGGTGTTCTAGTCATCTTGCCCATGAGGCACGGTTCATAAGTGCCAAGTGATTCATAATCAAGTGACTCCAAAAGTCCATCAATATGGAGTTTCTTCATGCGCTTTACACCGATATGACCTAAGCGGCGGTGCCACAAATAAGTTGCACTATCATTATCAACTCTGCATCTTTTGGTTTCAACATTATGAATATGTGTATCACTACTATCGAGATTCATCAAAATAGACCACTCCTCAAGGGTGCATGACCATAAAAGATATTACTCATATAAATAGAACAACCATTATTCTCGATTTAAATGAATAACCGTCTCGCATCAAACAAGATCCAGATATAATGTTCATGCTCAACGCAGCACCAAATAACAATTATTTAGGTCTAAAACTAATCCGAAGGTAGATGTAGAGGTAGCGTGCCGACCGCGATCACATCGACTTTGGAACCATTTCCCACGCGATCGTCACCTCGTCCTTTGCGAGTTAAGCAATCCGTAGTCCTGTTTGAGTTGCAAATATTAGCAGCAGAACTAGTATCAAATACCAGTGCTCTGCGAGCTCTAGTAAGGTACACATCAATAACATGTATATCACATATACCTTTGTTCACCTTGCCATCCTTCTTATCCGCCAAATACTTGGGGCAGTTCCGCTTCGGTGACCAGTCGCTTGCGGAGAAGCACTCGGTTTCAGCTTAGGTCCAGACTTGGGTTTCTTCTCTGAGCAGCAACTTGCTTGCTGTTTTTCTTGAAGTTCCTTCTTCTTCCCTTTACCTTTCTTCTTGAAACTAGTGGTCTTATTGACCATCAACACTTGATGCTCCTTCTTGATTTCTACCTCCGCAGCCTTTAGCATTGCGAAGAGCTCGAGCATAGTCTTTACTAACCCTTGCATATTATAGTTCATCACGAAGCCTTTGTAGCTTGGTGGCGTGATTGAAGAATTCATCAATGACACAATCATCCGGAAGATTAACTCCCAATTGTGTCAAGTGATTGTAGTACCCGGACATTACGAGTATATGCTCACTAATGAACTGTTCTCCTCCATCTTGCAGCTATAGAACTTATTGGAGACTTCATATCTCTCAATCCGGGCATTCTGTTGGAATATCAACTTCAACTCTGGAACATCTCATATGCTCCATGACGTTCAAAACGTCGTTGAAGTCCCGGTTCTAAGCCGTAAAGCATGGCACTTGAACTATAGAGTAGTCATCAGCTTTGCTCGCCAGACGTTCTTAACGTCGTCGGTTGCATCGGCAGAAGCAGTTGGCACCCAGCGGTGCATCGGGGCGTAACTCTTACATGCAGCAATGAGGATAATCCTCGAGTTACGGACCCGATCCGTGTAATTGCTACCATCATCTTTCAACTTTGCTTTCTCAAGGAACGCATTAAAATTCAACGGAACAACAGACGAGCCATCTATCTACAATCAAACATAAACAAGCAAGATACTATCGGTACTAAGTTCATGATAAATTTAAGTTCAATTAATCATATTACTTAAGAACTCCCACTTAAAAGACATCTCTCTAGTCATCTAAGTGATCACGTGATCCAAATCAACTAAACCATAACCGATCATCACGTGAAATGGAGTAGTTTTCAATGGTGAACATCTTATGTTGATCATATCTACTATATGATTCACGCTCGACCTTTCGGTCTCCGTGTTCGAGGCCATATCTGCATATGCTAGGCTCGTCAAGTTTAACCCGAGTATTCTGCGTGTGCAAAACTGGCTTGCACCGTTGTAGATGGACGAGAGCTTATCACACCCGATCATCACGTGGTGTGCGGGCACGATTTAATTTTGGCAGCGGTGCATACTCGGGAGAACACTTCTTGATAATTTAGTGAGAGATCATCTTATAATGCTACCGTCAATCAAAGCAAGATAAGATGCATAAAGGATAAACATCACATGCAAATCAATATAAGTGATATGATATGGTCATCATCATCTTGTGCTTCATGATCTCCATCTTGCAGCACCACCATGATCACCATCGTCACCGCGCGACACCTTGATCTTCATCGTAGCATCGTTGTCGTCTCGCCAAACTTATGCTTCTCGACTATCGCTACCGCTTAGTGATAAAGTAAAGCATTACGAGCGATTGCATTGCATACAATAAGCGACAACCATATGGCTCCTGCCGATTGCCGATAACCGGTTACAAAACATGATCATCTCATACAATAAAATATAGCATCACGTCTTGACCATATCACATCACAACATGCCCTGCAAAAACAAGTTAGGCGTCCTCTACTTTGTTGTTGCAAATTTTACGTGGCTGCTACGGGCTTAAGCAAGAACCAGTCTCACCTATGCATCAAAACCACAGCGATACTTCGTCAAATAGACTCGTTTAACCTTCTCAAGGACGGGCGTAGCCACACAGTTCAACTAAAGTGAGAGAGACAGGCACCCACCAGTCACCTTTAAGCAACGAGTGCTCGTGGCGGTGAAACCAGTCTCGCGTAAGCGTCTGGCGTAATGTCGGTCTGGGCCGCTTCATCTCACAATACCGCTGAACCAAAATATGACATGCTGGTAGGTAGTATGACTTGTATCGCCCACAACTCACTTGTGTTCTACTCGTGCAAAACATCAAACCATATAAAAACCAAGGCTCGGATGCCCTGTTGGGGAATGTAGTAATTTCAAAAATTTTCCTCGCACACGCAAGATCATGGTGATGTATAGCAACGAGAGGGAGAGTGTTGTCTACATACCCTTGTAGACCCGGCGGAAGCGATCTGGCGTAGAGGAAGTAGTCGACGTTCTCCTCGTGATCCGACCGATCCGGCGCCGTTACTCGGCGCCCGAGTTCTTGACACACGTACAGCTCGATGGCGTCCCTCGTACTCGATCCAGCCGAGTGTCGAGGAGAGTTTCGTCGAGACGACGGCGTGGTGGCGATCTTGATGTTTCACCGCGCAGGGCTTCGCCTAAGCTTCATGACGGTATAACCGAGGTGGAATATGGTGGAGGGGCACGGACACGGCTAAGGAACGATCCGTAGATCTAACTTGTGTGTTCTAGGGTGCCCCCTGCCCCCGTATATAAAGGAGCAAGGGGAGGGGCTGGCCGGCCAGGGTGGCGCGCCAAGGAGTCCTACTCCCTCAGGGAGTAGGATTCCCCAATCCTAGTTGGACTAGGATTCTGAGGGGAAAGAGAGAGAGGGGCGGCCCCTTTCCTAGTCCTAGTAGGACTAGGGAAGGGGGCTTGACCACCTAGGGCTGGCCCTTCTCCTTTCCACTAAGGCCCACTATGGCCCATTTACCTCCCGGGGTTCCAGTAACCTCCGGTACTCAGTAAATTCCTGTTTTCGCCGGAACCATTCGAACTCCAAACATAGGCTTCCAATATATCAATCTTTATGTCTCGACCATTTGAGACTCCTCGTCATGTCCGTGATCACATCCGGGACTCGAACTTCTTGGTACATCAAAATACATAAACTCATAATAAGCATCATCGAAACCTTAAGCGTGCGGACCCTACGGTTCGAGAACAATGTAGACATGACCTAGAACTATTCACGGTCAATAACCAATAGCGGGACCTGGATGCCCATATTGGTTCCTACATATTCTCTGAAGATCTTTGTCGGTCAGACCGCATAACAACATCGTTGTTCCTTTGTCATCGGTATGTTACTTACCCGAGATTCGATCGTCGGTATCAATACCTAGTTCAATCTCGTTACGGCAAGTCTCTTTACTCGTTCCGTAATACATCATCTCACAACTAACTCATTAGTTGTAGTGCTTGCAAGGCTTCAAAGTGATGTGTATTACCGAGAGGGCCAGAGATACCTCTCCGACAATCGGAGTGACAAAACCTAATCTCAAATCGCCAACCCAACATCTGCCTTTGGAGACACCTGTAGTACTCCTTTATAATCACCCGATTCGTTGTGACGTTTGGTAGCACCCAAAGTGTTCCTCCGGTAAACGGGAGTTGCATAATCTCATAGTTACAGGAACATGTATATGTCATGGATAAAAGCAGTAGCAACATACTAAACGATCGTGTGCTAAGCTAAGGGAATGGGTCATGTCAATCAGATCATTCTACTAATGATGTGACCTTGTTAATCAAATAACAACTCCTTGTTCATGGTCAGGAAACATAACCATCTTTGATTAACAAGCTAGTCTAGTAGAGGCATACTAGTGACACATTGTTTTGTCTATGCATTCACACATGTATCATGTTTCCGGTTAATACAATTCTAGCATGAATGATAAACATTTATCATGAAATAAGGAAATAAATAAAAACTTTATTATTGCCTCTAGGGCATATTTCCTTCACTTGGAGTCCGTAGGCTCCACCGACCCGATGCTGGTCGACTCCGACGCCGTGTCGCTCGACATTTTCCCCACCAACGTGGTGGTCTACGACGAGCCGCTTCCGTACGAGGAGAGCGGCGGAAGCGCCGTCACGGAGGTGCTCGTCATCAGTCACGGCGAGCACTCCGGCGAAGAAGCCCAGGACCCGCTAGCTGCGGCCCTGCAAGACCTTACCGCGCCCATTCCAGAGGACGCAGACGCCGAGACGCTGGAGACACGCCGCCTTTAGATCATCGAAGGCGTCAAGAAGCTGGCAAGCATGAGGCGCTTGTCAGAGGCATACCAGCGCGAGATGGATCGCACCGTAGGCGGCTCGCGGCTCCAACTGGGCCGAGCCGTCTAGGTGCGGTCCGGTAGCGCGCCGCGGCCATCGTCGACTTGCTCGGAGCAAAACGCCCCGTATACGCCATCCCTGCGGAGAACATACGCGCCGCCCAGGCGGCGACTGACGAACTGAAGAACTTCGAGGGCGAAGAGCGCCGTGTGATCACGGAGCGAGTCCAGCAGCTCCTTGACGCGGTTGCTGTGCAGAACGCGGCCGGCGGCCACGCAGATGCGCTGCAGCAGCCGAACGACGACTTGCCTCCCCGCCGAGATCAAGGCGCGACCTCTCGGACGCCGACTGGCGGAGTCCGCGGAAGGAAAGAGAAGGAGCCGGCTGTCAGTCACAGTCGGACTCACATCACCATCGAGCGTGACCAAGACGGCCGCCCGAGAGCAGTAGAGCGACGGGACGACTACCTGCCTCCCCCGCCCAGAAGAGAGCGGCGAGTTTCCCCGCCGCCTGTTGAGCATCCGACTCTCGGAGGTCGCCTTGGCCGCCGAGAGGGAGTCGGAGAGAATGACGCCCGCCATCGGATCGACCGACTCCACCGATCCCTGGCGCTGGAAGAGGAAGACAAGCTGGGTCCACCTTGCTTCGGGCCCCGCATCAGAGACGAGCCCTTCCCCAAAGGGTTCACGCTCCCCCGAGACACGCCCAAGTATACCGGCTCCATGAAGCCGGAGGACTGGCTGATAGACTACTCCACAGCCGTCAGCATAGCGAACGGCAACAAGCGAGTTGCCATGAAGTACGTTCCCCTCATGCTTCAGGGCATGGCCCGGACATGGTTGAACAGTCTGACGCCCCGCAGCATAAACAACTGGGTCGACTTCACTGAAGCCTTCATCCGCAACTTCACGAGCACGTACAGGCGACCTCCCAAGCCGTGCCAGCTCTCCTTGTGCGTGCAAGGCCCTGATGAATCAACACGCGACCACCTCACGCGCTGGGGCGAGCTTCGGAACTCCTGCGAGGGCGTGCACGAGGTGCAGGCTATCGAATACTTCACTGCCGGGTGCCGAGACGGCACCCTCCTCAAGCACTGAGCTCCTCTGCGGCAGGCGAAACCCTCGACGAACTGCTAGTCATAGCAGACAAGTACGCTACGGCCGACTCGTCCATGAAGACGGAGATTCAAGTCAATGCGGCTAGCAAGGTGACTCCTCAGGCTCCCCGAACTCCGGCTGGAGACACCAGTCGGCGACAGCAACAGAACGACAACATGCACAAGGCCCAGCAGCCGACTTCCAACAGTCGGCAGGTCGCAGCAGTTGAAGATCAACAGCCGGAGGGGCAGCCTCCGGCCAAGCGGCAGAAGGGCGGCAAATCCAATTGGCTGCCAGCCTTCTCCTATGAGCAGACTTTGGATGGTCCTTGCAAGTTCCACAGTGGTGCGAAGCCGTCAAACCACACCACCAGAAAGTGCCACTGGCTCACCAGGATCGCCAAGGGAGACGGCCTCACTCCTCCGCCGCCTGCTGGGTCGCCGCCTCCGCCGCCGCCCCAGCAGCCGGCGGCTCGGCCAGTCCGCGCGGTGCAGGACGAGTTCCCAGAAGAGCACGGAGCCTATGTGGTGTTCACCAGTGTGGCAGATGACCGGCGCAGCAGGCGCCAACAGCAACAAGAAGTAAATGCAGTAGCGACAGATACTCCAGAGTTCATGCATTGGTCCGAGAGGCCTATCAGTTGGAGTCGAGCGGATCACCCAGAGGTGATGCCGAGTCCGGGCTCCTATGCCCTGGTCCTGGGTGCTACCTTGGCCACTGATAGGCGGGCCGCCCATTTTTCGCGAGTCCTGATAGACGGAGGCAGCAGCATCAACATCCTGTACAAAGATACCATGGAGAAGCTAGGAATCAAGCGAAGACAGCTGCAGAGCAGCCGGACCGTGTTCCATGGAATTGTACCCGGCCTTTCCTGTTCGCCAATCGGCAAGATCCTGATAGACGTCCTCTTCGGAGACAAAGATCATTTCTGACGGGAGCCGGTCTGGTTTGAAGTAGTGGACTTGGAAAGCCCATACCACGCCCTGCTTGGCCGACTTGCTTTGGCCAAGTTCATGGCGGTTCCTCACTACGCCTACCTGAAGATGAAGATGCCGAGTTCCAAGGGAATTCTGACCGTAGCCGGCGACTACAGGAAGTCGTCGGCCTGCGCGGCCGAAAGCAGTCGGCTAGCCAAGTCTATGGTGATCGCGGCTGAGAAGCGACTCCTTGACCGGGTTGTGGCGATGGCAGGGAAGCAGCCCGAGTTGTCGCCCGACCCCAAGGAGTCGGAAGCGGAAGGATCATTCAAGCCATCCAAAGAGACCAAGAAGATACCCTTGGACCCGGAGCACCCAGAGAGGTACGCTGTCATGGGCACGGGCCTTGACAGCAAATAGGAAG
This sequence comes from Aegilops speltoides, assembly GCA_021437245.1. Taxonomy (NCBI): domain Eukaryota; kingdom Viridiplantae; phylum Streptophyta; class Magnoliopsida; order Poales; family Poaceae; genus Aegilops; species Aegilops speltoides. Next base: position 362,393,547 of record CM038145.1, read on the forward strand.
GCGAGCTCGTCGATTTCCTCCGTGAGAATCGCGACATCTTCGCATGGTCCCCCAAAGACATGCCTGGTGTCCTGACGGAATTTGCCGAGCACAAGCTACACGTCAGGCCAGATATGAAACCCGTCAGGCAGCCCCTGTGCCGCCTGTCGGAAGAGAAAAGAAGAGTTGTTGGAGAAGAGATAGCCCGGCTCCTGGCAGCCGGCTTCATCATGGAAGTATTTTTCCCAAAGTGGCTAGCTAACCCAGTTCTGGTGCTGAAGAAGAACAAGCAATGGCGGATGTGTATCGACTACACAAGCCTCAGCAAAGCCTGCCCAAAGGACCCGTTTGCCCTCCCAAGAATTGATCAGGTGATAGACTCCACAGCCGGATGCGAGCTGCTGAGTTTCCTAGACGCATATTCAGGATATCACCAGATCAAGCTGAACCCGGCGGACAGACTGAAGACTGCCTTCATCACACCATTCGGAGCCTTCTGCTACCTGACGATGACGTTCAGCTTGAGGAATGCCGGCGCCACCTTCCAGGGTTGCATGCATAAGTGTCTCCTCAAGCAACTCGGCACGAATGCCCATGTCTACGTAGATGATGTGGTGGTGAAGATGGAGAAGCGTGTGATGTTGCTGGAGGACCTCAAGGAGACCTTTGAGAATCTGCGCCGATTCCAGATCAAGCTCAACCCTGAGAAGTGCGTTTTCGGAGTACCAGCCAGCCAGCTCCTCGGCTTCCTGGTCTCCGAACACGGCATGCAACCCCGTGAAGATCAAGGCCATCGAGAGGACGGAGGTACCCAGCCGACTGTTGGATGTGCAGAAGTTCACCGGCTGTTTGGCATCCATCAGCCGATTCATCAGTCGGCTGGGCGAGAAAGCTCTGCCCTTGTATCAATTGATGAAGAAGACCACCTTTTTTGAGTGGAACCACAAGGCGGATGAGGCATTTCTCCAACTGAAAAAGATGTTGACTACTCCCCCTGTGTTGGCGGCTCCGACTCCCAAAGAGCCCATGCTCTTGTACATCGCCGCCACCAGCCGAGTAGTCAGCACAGTCATCGTAGTCGAGTGCAAGGAGGAAGGCAAGGCGCTCCCTGTACAGAGACCGGTATATTACCTGAGCGAGGTACTGTCGACCTCCAAGCAGAACTACCCTCATTACCAGAAGATGTGCTACGGCGTGCATTTTGCCGCCAAGAAGCTGAAGCCTTACTTTCAAGAACATCCAATCACTGTGGTTTGTACTGTTCCACTCGCCGAGATCATTGGAAGCCGAGACGCCTCCGGTCGAGTAGCCAAATGGGCTATAGATCTGGCTCCTTACACCATCTACTACCAGCCCCGCACCGCCATCAAGTCGCAGGCGCTGGCCGACTTCCTCGTCGACTGGGCCGAGACCCAGTACCTGCCGCCAGCGCCTGACTCCACCCATTGGCGGATGCATTTTGATGGCTCCAAGATGCGCACCGGCCTGGGAGCCGGCGTCGTCCTCACCTCCCCTAAGGGCGACAAGCTCAAGTTTGTGCTGCAGATCCACTTCGCCGCCTCCAACAACGTCGCAGAATATGAGGTGCTCATTCATGGGCTCCGGCTTGCCAAAGAACTCGGCATTCGCCGGATCCTGTGCTATGGCGACTCCGACTTGGTGGTTCAACAATCATCCGGCGACTGGGACGCCAAAGACGCAAACATGTCGGCCTACCGTTTCCTGGTGCAGCAACTCAGCGGATACTTCGAGGGGTGCGAATTCCTTCACGTGCCAAGAAATGACAATGATCAAGCGGATGTCTTGGCACGAGTCGGCTCCACTCGCCAAGCGATACCTTCCGGCGTCGCCCTTCAGCGCCTCCTCAAGCCGTCTATCAAGCCTTCACCAGAGTCAGACTCCAGCTTTGTGCTGGCCCCTCCAGAAGTAGTCGGATCCGACTCCAGAGCCCCAGCAGACGGCCTCAAGAAAACTGCAGTTGAAACTGGCCCGAGGACTTCAGAACCCGGCCCGGGGACTTCAGAACCCGGCCCGGGGACTGTGCCAGTCGGCCCGGGGACTTCAGAGCCCGGCCCGGGGACTGCGCCAGTCGGCCCAGAGACTCCGTCAATCCAGCAAGCGGCCGCAGACTCCAGCCCGCCGCCTCCCAGCCCGCCACCCTTGTCCAAGTCGCTGTGGTAGCAGTTGAAGAGATAGTAGCACCTTCATGGGCGCAGCCCATCCTCAAGTTTCTAGTGAACAGAGAGCTGCCGACAGATGAGATCCTGGCTCGGCAAGTGCAGCGCCGAGCGGCAGCATACACCATAGTCAACAGAGAGCTAGTCAGGCGCAGTGTCACTGGTGTCTACCAGCGCTGCGTAGAATCAGAACAAGGCCAAGCAATTCTCAGAGACATCCATCAGGGCGAGTGCGGCCACCATGCGGCTTCAAGGGCACTCGTCGCCAAAGCCTTTCGGCACGGTTTCTTTTGGCTGACTGCCCTGGAAGAAGCTAAAGAGCTAGTCCAAAAATGCAAGGGGTGCCAGATGTTCCGCTCCAAGCCACTTCAGCCGGCTTCCGCGCTGAAGACAATCCCCATCGCCTGGCCCTTCGCAGTTTGGGGCCTGGACATGGTAGGACCATTCAAGACGGCCCGAGGCGGCCTAACTCATCTGCTTGTCGCGGTGGACAAGTTCACCAAGTGGGTGGAAGCAAAGCCCATCAAGAAGTTGAACGGGCCGACTGCAGTAACCTTCATCGCCGACATCATGGTGCGGTACGGCATACCGCACAGCATCATCACCGACAACGACACAAACTTTGCCAAGGGCGCCTTGGCCTGTTTCTGCACGACGCAGGGCGTCCGACTGGACTTAGCGTCTGTTGCCCATCCGCAGTCAAACGGCCAGGTGGAGCGAGCAAACGGCCTCATCCTGTCCGGCATCAAGCCTCGGCTGGTCGAACCACTCGAGCGTTCGGCTGGCTGTTGGGTCGAGGAGCTACCAGCCGTCCTCTAGAGTCTGCGTACGACTCCGAACAAGTCAACCGGCTTCACGCCTTTCTTCCTCGTCTACGGTGCCGAAGCCGTCATCCCGACGGATATAGAGTTCGATTCTCCATGAGTCGCCATGTACACCGAAGAGGAAGCTGAAGAAGCACGCCAAGACGGCGTTGACCTGCTGGAAGATGGCCGACTGTTGGCACTCAGCCGGTCCAGCATCTACCAGCAGAGTCTGCGCTGATACTACAACCGAAAGGTCAAGCCGAGATCATTCCAAGAGGGCGACCTTGTGCTCCGGCTGATTCAGAGAACAGCCGGCCAGCACAAGTTGTCGGCACCTTGGGAAGGTCCCTTCATCATCAGCAAGGTGCTAGGGAACGACGCCTACTATCTGATTGACGCTCAGAAGCCTCGAGCGCGCAAGAGGGACGACTCCGGCAAAGAAACAGAGCGCCCGTGGAACGCGAATCTTCTTCGAAGATTTTATAGTTGATGCAGTATGTATCGCACTACCCCCTTTGTATTAAAGTACTAAGACCTTAGGCCCCCCGAGACGAGCTCGGGGACTGCCTTTTTGTTATTTGTATGATAAGAATCACGCTTCCGAATATGCTACTCTTTTTATCATACTGTCTGGCACCGGGTCCGACTAGTCGGCCCGGGGACTTGCCGTCTTGCGCTATGAAATGCTTCCTGCAGTCAGACAAGTAATGTGTTGCGCTCAAGCCGTCTCCAGTCGAAAGCCGCAGCTCGCAGAGCGACTGTTGGTAGGCGGAGAACAAGCAAGAATGAGCACACACATGAAAAAATGGCTAAGGACCTAAAGCTTATGCATAGCTCAAGCCGGCTACCAGCCTCTCTCCGCAGAGCCGACTCATGAGTAGTCGGCTCGCCGTCTTAGCTTTTATCAAAGACGGTCTGTCGCTTTCTAGCCGACTTGCTAAAGAAACTTTAAACGGCCAAGTACTTGCCTTCCCGAAGTAGCCAAGCACTTGACCTAGCGACAGTCCGCAGAGCGGCTGTCCAGCCGGCAAGGCGGCAACTAAAGGAAGACGGCAAAGGAAAAAGCCTAACAAACAATAAGCAAGGAAAGGCGGAAATCGGATAGATATTTACATAGGCCCTTGGCCGAATTTTTGAATAGAAATTCAGAATACACCCCGCGGGTGGAATTGTTCGAACCTAACAAGTCTTCAAAGAGTACTAAAGACAGATAAACAGAGGCGGAAAAAAGCAGCCTAGGAGGCGGTCTCCGGGGCCGGAGGATCGGGGGAGACATCGGTGTCGGGTGCCGGGGCAGTCGGCTGGGCGGTCTCAGCTTGGTCGCCTCCGGCGGCAGTCGCCTTGTCTCCGCGCGGCTCGTTGCTGGAGGCGCGATCGGGCTGAGGCTGGCCGCGTGCTCCGTCTTCTGGCGCTTCCGCCTCGCCACCGTCCTCCGCCTCGTCCTCCTCCTCGGCGCTGGAGTCGATCACCTCCGCCGAGTCTTCGCCATACTCCGGGTTCATCCCGAACTAGTTCGGCGGCACTTCCTCGCCACCGTCAGCCCGCTCGGGCACGAAGACGTTGGTGTCCGTGTACTCGGCGATGGCCGCCGCGTGCTCGACAAGGGCGCCCTCCACGGCCTCCAGCTCGGCCTGGGCTTCTGACCGGAACGCGGCCAGGCGGTCCAGGTCCAGCCCGGATACCACGCCTTGACGAACTCCAAGGCCCGGCATGCTCCGGCCCGGGCCGAGGAGCCCTTCCAAGCCTCAAGACGGCCGGCGGTGACTTCCAGCCAGTCGGCGGTCCGACTGGCAGTGCGCAGAGCCGGCATGTCTGGCCACAGGGCGGCAACCGCCTGTGCGCCGGCACGCTAAAGCCGGCGCAGCAGCCGGTGAGCCGGGCGAAGACGGGCTTCAATGCTCAAGAGCTGCTCGTCGATGTTTCGGGGGGCATTAGCGGCGATCTCCTCACCCTTCGCCCTTTGCGCCTCCCGAGCAGCCTCGATGGCCAGAGGGACTGCCTGTGAATGACCAGGAAAGAATTCTGCCAGGACAAAAAAGAAGAAAGCCGAAAAATTAGAAGCCGGCCTGACACATGGTCGGAAGCCCAAAGAGACGAAAGAAACTTACCATCGACGATGTCCTCGATCTCGTGGTAGCCGGAAGTCAGCATCGCCTCCCTATCGGTCCAGGCGGAGCGCTCGATCTCGAACTCGGCCATAAGAGCGGCCTCCCGAGTCTTGGCCTCGTCCTGCGCCTTCTGGAGCAGCTCCCTCTGCTCGGCCAGCTGCGTCGCCAGCAGGTCACGCTCTTTGGCGAGCCTGCCGCACTCCTCCTCCTTGGCACGCCGAGCAGTGTTGGCCTCGCCCAGCTGCTCCTGAAGAGCGGCGTTGGCACCTGAAGAACGAAGAAAGAGACAAGCAAGTCATCAGTAAAGTAGATCGCTGGGAGATCCGGCCCGACTGCTCAGCAGTCGGCCCGAATCTCGGGGACTACAGCCCGCGGGTGCGCCAGCGCGCCCCCGCGAAGAAGGAAGAAAAGAGCTCACCCCGGCTTTCCACCAAGTCGGCGGTCCGCTTGTTCAGCTCTTCAACATTACGGTTGAAGGCAGCGGCGCGGAGGTTATGATACTCCTACAAAAAGCCGACAAAGACAAAGTTAGTATTCGGAACTCGCTAGAGGGAGTTCCGAACCGCCTGCTCAGCAGCCGGCCCGGAACTCGGGGACTACACCCAGTGGGTGCGCTGGCGCGCCCCCACGGAGAAAAACAAGAATCAGAAAGAAGAAGAAGACGTACTCGGACAGATGTCTGCACAGCCAGATGCGCCCTGTTGCAGACTTGAAGGGCGTCGCTGAAAGGACATGCGGTGCCCCCATGTGTGGTTTTGGTAATTGATGACATTCTCTATGGACTAATGGTTGCATCGAGTTATATTTGAAGGATGTTTCCATAGGCATTTCTTGAAGTCCATGTGTTGGTTTCAAGGAGTTTATGGGTTGACCAAGGTGCTATTAAGGAATTATCCAAAGATTGGTCATGTGAGTGTTGAGCTTATTGCAAGCATGTCTTGAAGAAGAAGATTGTGTGATCATTCATATATTTACCTTCAAGACATCATCCAAATGAAGAGAGTCGGAAAGATTCAAGGTTGATCAAGACTAAGTCAAGAGTGAATCAAGTTGATCAACTCACAACAAATCATAGAAGATGTACCGAGTGGGACCAAGTGTTCCCATGGTATGGTAAGCATTTTCCATTACGCTTTGTGTACTAACCCATGGTCTACGTGAGAGTTCTTTGTGGGGTTAGGTATGTTTCCATGGTCTTGCGTCAAGAGGAAGATCCCATACAACCCATGGAGGATGATATCAAGTGGTGATCGTCATCAAGTTTGCAGTGTGCAAGTTCAAGTGGAGCAACACAAAGAGTGGCTCACCCATAATGGAGTATGGGGGAGCAATCAAGTTTAAATCTTGCCATCCATTGTGGTGTCAATGGACTTGTGAAGATGTGCCGAAGAGTCGCTCACCCATAGTGAACTATGGGGGAGCAATCATCTAGTCTTCATCGAGCCAATGCAATCAAGAAAGGTGGTCCAACTTGAGGGGGTCAAGATCGTCATCATCTAGCTCAAGTGGACCATGTGCAAGGCAAAGGTTTGCCCTTGATAGGTTTTCTATTTTACCGGTCTCATGGTGGTAGTTGGGAGACCAGGTTATAGGATCGATAGCCGTACTATCAAGGGGGCTCTCAAGTGAGTAGCTTGATCGTGATCGTTCGTCGAGAGCTCAAACCATTGCATCCTTTCATCATGTTTCTTGGTTCTTGTTTGATTCTCTTTGTGAGTCTTAGAGCTTATGGTCATCTTTATGACAAGCTTGAGTTCATCGAAAACGGAGTTTGCATGCGTCTTCTATGATGTTTTCGGTGTTGGAGGTTTTACCGGTCTTCTTCGAGGAAGGGTTCTCACCATTTTCTTTTGGGCCTTTTCTCATTTGCTTATTATTGGTATTTCTTTCAAGATTGTGTTAGCCCTTGTCGCTAGCTTTCCAACAAACTTGGTTTCATCGAATTCGGAGTCCGTTTGCAAAAGTTGTGGCTATTTTGGTGAAGGCTGCAGCGGTACTACCGCGACTAGAGCAGATGTAATTTTTTACTACCGCTCTAGAGCGGTACTACCGCGGCTACTTCCGTGGCTACTTCCGCTCGGGACCAAAAACTCGTTACAAGTCCAGCGGTGGTAGGCACGGATGTAATTTTTTAGTACCGCTCACAAGCAGTAGTACCGCTACCCTTAGCAGTAGTACCGCTACACCTAGCGGTAGTACCGTGATGTCAAGCGGTACTACCGCTTGGTGCGGGCTGTGAGCATAACGGTTGGATTTTTCCCCACCTATAAAAGGGAGTCTTCTTCCCCATTGAACCTTATCTTTTGAAGCTCGTTCTTGCCCCCATTGTTGACCTTCTCCGAGCTTGCTAACTCTCAATCCCTCCATGGATTCTTGCTAGTTTTTGAGGGAAAAGAGAGAGGAGATCTAGATCCACGTTTCCACCAATCACTTTCTCCTCTTAGTGAGGGAACCTTGGATCTAGATCTTGGAGTTCTTCGTGTTCTTCTTTCGTTCTTCCTCTCATTTTCCTCCCTAGCATTAGTTGCTTTGGTGGGATTTGGGAGAGAAGGACTTGGGCACTCCGTGTGCCCTTGCCGTTGCATTTGGTGCATAGGTTTGAGTTCTCCACACGATACGTGGAAGTTACAAGTTGAGAAGCTTATTACTCTTGGGTGCTTGCTGCCCTTGAGCTTGTTTATCTTGGGTGCTTGGGCCCCCTAGTCGGTTGGTGGTGTTCGGAGCTCAATCATTGTGGTGTAAAGCTCCGGGCAAGCATCGGGGTCTCCAATTAGGTTGTGGAGATCGCCCGAGCAATTTGACGGTACCGTGACCGCCCCAAGGGTTGCCAAAGTGTACGGGTTGGTGACCGCCCCAAGGGTCGCCATTTGTACGGGTTCGTGACCGCCTCAAGGGTCCCTTAGTGGAATCACGGCATCTTGCATTGTGCGAGGGCGTGAGGAGATTACGGTGGCCCTAGTGGCTTCTTGGGGAGCATTGTGCCTCCACACCGCTCCAAACGGAGATTAGCATCCGCAAGGGTGTGAACTTCGGGATACATCGTCGTCTCCGCGTGCCTCGGTTATCTCTTACCCGAGCCCTTTACTTATGCACTTTACTTTGTGATAGCCATATTGTTCTTTGTCATATATCTTGCTATCACATAGTTGTTTATCTTGCTTAGCATAAGTTGTTGGTGCACATAGGTGAGCCTAGTTGCTTTAGGTTTTGTGCTTGGCAAATTAACCGTTAGGTTTATTCCGCATTTGTTCAAGCCTAAACCGTAATTATTTTAAAACGCCTATTCACCCCCCCCCCTCTAGGCGACATCCACAATCTTTTAGTCGCTCTCAGCACGCAGCTTCGCCTGGACGTCCAGGAGCGCTTGGTTCAGCGGTCTGGTACCACCTCCGCGTAACCACCCGGTAGGCGCGGCACTGGAGGCCTCGATGTCCAGGGTAGCCGAGCTGGCGGTGCCGACTTCCAGAGGTCGCGGCGCCGAGGTCGCCCTCTCAAGACGGCGGCGCGCTGGCGTGGCGACATGAAGAAGCAGCCGCGCCTCGGCCTCGTCCGCGGTCGGCGGTTTCGACTGGCCCACCGGCTGTTTGTCGTGCGGTCACCCAGACGGGGGTGGAGGTGGCGGAGGCGGCACGAGGGTGTCTGAGCCAGAAGCCTCGCCGCCTTCCTCCATGAGGGGGTTCTCGGTGCCAGCCTCTCCGGTCTGCCCCGTGAACTCTGGAGCCGGCGGCGCCGACGACAATGGGGGGACGAGCATCGCCGAGCGGCGACGCGCGGCCTCCTCGGCACGCCGCTTCGCCGCAGTGGCGGCTTCGACGTCCTCCAGCTTCTTCTGGGCGTTGGCGGCCGCCTTCTCGGCCTGCACCTTCTCCAGGCGGTCGGCTTCCTCCTCGTCGCGCTTCTCCCGCGCGTTCCGCTCCGTCGCCTCCCGGAGGTCGGCGACGGGATCGACCCGCCGGGTGTTGGCGGACGTCTCTGCCGACCCCATGATGGAGGGGACGGCGACTCTCTCAAGGGAGAGGGGGGCCCTGGAGAAGAACGGAGGGAGAATAAAGGAAAATTCGGGCAAGATCCAACGAAAGAAAATAAAGAGCATGAAGACTTACGCTGAGACTAGCGGCGGCCTTCTCACTTCCCTTCGGAAGCGGTTGGCCTTTGCGGCCGCCTCCTCCCGTTTCATCGCGGCGGCCGCCCCCTTGAACTTCTTCGGCTTGCTGCCGGGCGCGCTCGGCCCGGCGTGACGCCTCTTCGCGCCGCCTTGGCCGACCAGGCCGGCCCTCGGCTGGTGGCGCGGGACAACTTCCCCGTCGGCGTCATCATCAGGCCAGTCGGCGAAGGTGGCCGAGGGCCTGAAGCCGCCGTCTGCCCCTTCTCCTCCGCCTTCGGCGTCGGCCTCCAACGCCGCCGCCCCCAAGTCGGGGTCGTCAACGTCGCTGTCCGCGTGGTCGGGGACGTACTCGCGGGGCTGTCTCGTGGCGAGTACGGCTCCTTGCCGAACTGCCAGTCCTCCGTGAACTCGCAGTGCGCGATGTGGTTCACCAAGTTCGCCACCTCCGTGCGGGGCATCTCCTTGGTGCTCATCCAGCTTGGATCTCGGAGGCCGCTCATCTGACAGATCAGGTGAGGCCGGCCTTGGAGCGGGAGGACTCGGCGCGCCATGAAGGCGGCCAGAAGGTCGGATCCGACGAGGCCCTCCGACTGCAGCAAGACTCGGAGTCGCGCTACGGCGGCGGCTCCGGAGGGAGTCAGCGACTTGGCCCGGTGAGACCAGCTGGGGAGCCTCCCAGTTAGGGGGGCGGGGTTGAAGGGCGGCAGGTTGACCCAGTCGCCGTCGGTGGAGAGGTTCTTCACGTAGAAGTACGAGCGCTGCCACATCTTCACCGATTTTATCAGCGAGATGGGAGGAAAGGGGTTGTCGGCTGTTGTGCGCCGCACCGTGACGTAGGTGTAGGGGAACGTAGTAATTTCAAAAAATTTCCTACGCACACGCAAGATCATGGTGATGCATAGCAACGAGAGGGGAGAGTGTTGTCCACGTACCCTCGTAGACCGTAAGCGGAAGCGTTAGCACAACGCGGTTGATGTAGTCGTACGTCTTCACGATCCGACCGATCCAAGTACCGAACGTACGACACCTCCGAGTTCAGCACACGTTCAGCTCGATGACGTCCCTCGAACTCCGATCCAGCCGAGTGTCGAGGGAGAGTTCCGTCGGCCGACGGCGTGGTGACGATCTTGATGTTCTACGGCGCAGGCTTCGCCTAAGCTTTATGACGATATGACCGAGGTGGAATATGGTGGAAGGGGCACCGACACGGCTAAGGAACGATCCGTAGATCAATTTGTGTGTCTATGGGTGCCCCTGCCCCGTATATAAAGGAGGGAGGGAGGAGGAGGCCGCCCTAGGAGGAGGGCGCCAAGGAGTCCTACTCCCACGGGAGTAGGATTCCTTCTTTCCTAGTCCAACTAGGTCAAGGGGGAAAGAGGGAAGTGGAGAAGGAAGGAAGAGGGGGCGCGCCCCAAACCCTTTGTCCATTCGGACTGGGCTTGGGAGGGGCGCGCCTCCTCTGGCTCCTTCCCACTAAAGCCCATTAAGGCCCAATACTCTTCCCCGTATTCCGTAACTCCCGGTACTCAAAAATACCGAATCACTCGGAACCTTCCGAACTCGAATATAGTCGTCCAATATATCGATCTTTACGTCTCGACCATTTCGAGACTCCTCGTCATGTCCCCGATCTCATCCGGGACTCGAACTCCTTCGGTACATCAAAACTCATAAACTCATAATATAAGCATCATCGAAACCTTAAGCGTGCGGACCATACGGTTCGAGAACTATGTAGACATGACCTAGAACTATTCTTGGTCAATAACCAATAGCGGGACCTGGATGCCCATATTGGCTCCTACATATTCTCGAAGATCTTTATCGGTCAAACCGCATAACAACATACGTTGTTCCCTTTGTCATCGGTATGTTACTTGCCCGAGATTCGATCGTCGGTATCCAATACCTAGTTCAATCTCGTTACCGGCAAGTTTCTTTACTCGTTCCGTAATACATCATCTCGCAACTAACTCATTAGTTGTAATGCTTGCAAGGCTTAAGTGATGTGCATTACCGAGAGGGCCCAGAGATACCTCTCCGACAATCGGAGTGACAAATCCTAATCTCGAAATACGCCAACCCAACATCTGCCTTTGGAGACACCTGTAGTACTCCTTTATAATCACCCAGTAACGTTGTGACGTTTGGTAGTACCCAAAGTGTTCCTCTCGCAAACGGGAGTTGCATAATCTCATAGTCATAGGAACATGTATAAGTCATGAAGAAAGCAATAGCAACATACTAAACGATCGGGTGCTAAGCTAACGGAATGGGTCATGTCAATCAGATCATTCAACTAATGATGTGATCCCGTTAATCAAATAACAACTCTTTGTTGATGGTTAGGAAACATAACCATCTTTGATTAACAAGCTAGTCAAGTAGAGGCATACTAGTGACACTCTGTTTGTCTATATATTCACACATGTATTATGTTTCCGGTTAATACAATTCTAGCATGAATAATAAACATTTATCATGATATGAGGAAATATATAATAACTTTATTATTGCCTCTAGGGCATATTTCCTTCAGTCTCCCACTTGCACTAGAGTCAATAATCTAGATCACATCACCATGTGATTAACATCGATAGTTCACATCATCATGTGATTAACACCCATAGTTCATATCGCCATGTAACCAACACCCAAAGGGTTTACTAGATTCAGTAATCTAGTTCACATCGCTATGTGATTAACACCCAAAGAGTACTAAGGTGTGATCATGTTTTGCTTGTGAGAGAGTCTTAGTCAACGGGTCTTTCACATTCAGATCCGTTATGTATTTTGCAATTTTTCTATGTCTACAATGCTCTGCACGAAGCTACTCTAGCTAATTGCTCCCACTTTCAATATGTATCTAGATCGAGACTTAGAGTCATCAGATCGGTGTCAAAACTTGCATCGACGTAACCCTTTACGATTTAACCTTTGTCACTTCCATAATCGAGAAACATATCCTTATTCCACTAAGGATAATTTTGACCGCTGTCCGATGATCTACTCCTAGATCACTATTGTACTCCTTGCCAAACTCAAGTCAGAGTATACAATAGATCTGGTATACAGCATGGCATACTTTATAGAACCTATGGCCAAGGCATAGGGAATGACTTTCATTCTCTTTCTATCTTCTGTCGTGGTCGGGTTTTGAGTCTTACTCAATTTCACACCTTGTAACACAGGCAAGAACTCTTTCTTTGACTGTTCCATTTTGAACTACTTCAAAATCTTGTCAAGGTATGTACTCATTGAAAAAACTTATCAAGCATCTTGATCTATCTCTATAGATCTTGATGCTCAATATGTAAGCAGCTTCACCGAGGTCTTTCTTTGAAAAACATCTTTCAAACACTCCTTTATGCTTTGCAGAATAATTCTACATTATTTCCGATCTACAATATGTCATTCACATATACTTATCAGAAATGCTGTAGTGCTCCCACTCACTTTCTAGTAAATACAGGCTTCACCATAAGTCTGTACAAAACTATATGCTTTGATCAACTTATCAAAGCGTATATTCCAACTCCGAGATGCTTGCACCAGTCCATAGATGGATCGCTGGAGCTTGCACACTTTGTTAGCTCCCTTTGGATCGAAAAAACCTTCTGGTTGCATCATATACAACTCTTCCTCCAGAAAACCATTCAGGAATGCAGTTTTTACATCCATTTGCCAAATTTCATAAATTGTGGCAATTGCTAACATGATTTGGACAGACTTAAGCATCGCTACAGTTGAGAAAATCTCATTGTAGTCAACACCTTGAACTTGTCAAAAACCTTTTTGCGACAAATCGAGCTTTGTAGATAGTAACACTACTATCAACGTCCGTATTCCTCTTAAAGATCCATTTATACAATATGGCTTGCCGATCATCGGGCAAATCCATCAAAGTCCATACTTTGTTCTCATACATGGATCATATCTCAGATTTCATGGCCTTAAACCATTTTGCGGAATCTGGGCTCATCATCGCTTCCTCATAGTTCGTAGGTTTGTCATGGTCAAGTAACACGACCTTCAGAACAGGATTACCGTACCACTCTGGTGCGGATCTCACTTTGTTTTACCTACGAGGTTCGATAGTAACTTGATCTGAAGTTTTATGATCATCATCATTAACTTCCTCACTAATTGGTGTAGGTGTCACAGGAACCAATTTCTGTGATGAACTACTTTCCAATAAGGGAGCTAGTACTGTTACCTCATCAAGTTCTACTTTCCTCCCACTCACTTCTTTCGAGATAAACTCCTTCTCTAGAAAGGATCCATCTTAAGCAACGAATATCTTGCCTTTGGATCTGTGATAGAAGGTGTACCCAACAATTTCCTTTGGGTATTCTATGAAGACGCACTTCTCCGATTTGGGTTCGAGCTTATCAGGATGAAACTTTTTCACATAAGCATCGCAACTCCAAACTTTAAGAAACGACAACTTGGGTTTCTTGCTAAACCACAGTTCATATAGTGTCGTCTCAACGGATTTAGATGGTGCCTAATTTAACGTGAATGCAGCTGTCTCTAATGCATGATCCCAAAACGATATTGGTAAATCAGTAAGAAACATCATAGATTGTACTATATCCAATAAAGTACGGTTATGACGCTCGACACACCATTATGATGTGGTGTTCGGTGGCATGAATTTGTGAAACTATTCCACATTGTTTTAATTGAAGACCAAACTCAGAACTCTAATATTTGTCTCCGCGATCAGATCGTAGAAACCTTATTTTCTTGTCACGATGATTTTTCCACTTCACTCTGAAATTCTTTGAACCTTTCAACTATTTCAGACTTATGTTTCATCAAGTAGATATACCCATATCTGCTCAAATCATCTGTGAAGGTCAGAAAATAACGATACCCGCCGCGAGCCTTAACACTCATTGGATCGCATACATCAGTATGTATTATTTCCAATAAGTCAGTTGCTCGCTCCACTGTTCCGGAGAACGGTGTCTTAGTCATCTTGCCCATGAGGCATGGTTCGCAAGCATCAAGTGATTCATAATCAAGTGATTCCAAAATCCCATCAGCATGGAGTTTCTTCATGCGCTTTACACCAATATGACATAAACGGTAGTGCCACAAATAAGTTGCACTATCATTATTAACTTTGCATCTTTTGGTTTCAATATTATGAATATGTGTATCACTACGATCGAGATCCAATGAACCATTTCAATTGGGTGTTTAACCATATAAGGTTTTATTCATGTAAACAGAACAACAGTTTATTCTCTTACTTAAATGAATAACCATATTGCAATAAACACGATCAAATCATATTCATGCTCAACGCAAACACCAAATAACATTTATTTAGGTTCAACACTAATCCCGAAAGTATAGGGAGTGTGCGATGATGATCATATCAATCTTGAAACTACTTTCAACACACATCATCACTTCACCCTTAACTAGTTTTCATTTTATTCGCAACTCCCGTTTGAGTTACTACTCTTAGCAACTGAACCAGTACCAAATACCGAGGGGTTGCTATAAACACTAGTAAAGGACACATAAAACACCTGTATATCAAATATACCCTTTTTCACTTTGCCATCCTTCTTATCCACCAAATATTTAGGGCAGTTCCGCTTCCAGTGACCATTTCCTTTGCAGTGTAAGCACTCAGTTTCAGGTTTTGGTTCAGCTTTGGGTTTCTTCGTGGGAGTGACAACTAGCTTGTCAATCTACTTGAAGTTCCCCTTTCTTTCCCTTTTCTTGAAACTAGTGATCTTGTCAACCATCAACACTTGATGCTCTTTCTTGATTTCTACCTTCGTGGATTTCAACATCACGAAGAACTCGGGAATCATTTTCGTCATCCCTTGCATACTATAGTTCATCACGAAGTTCTACTAACTTGGTGATGGTGACTAGAGAATTCTGTCAATCACTATCTTATACGGAAGATTAACTCCCACTTGATTCAAGCGATTGAAGTACCTGACAATCTGAGCACATGCTCACTAGTTGAGCGATTCTCCTCCATCTTTTAGCTATAGAACTTGTTGGAGACTTCATATCTCTCAACTCGGTATTTGCTTGAAATATTAACTTCAATTCCTGGAACATCTCATATGGTCCATGATGTTCAAAACATCTTTGAAGTCCCGATTCTAAGCCATAAAGCATGGTGCACAAAACTATCAAGTAGTCATCATATTGAGCTAGCCAAACGCTCATAACGCCGCATGATCGCTTCTGCAATAGGTCTGTCACCTAGCGGTGCATTAAGGACATCATTCTTCAGTGCAGCAATGAGGATAAACCTCGATCACGGATCAAATCCGCATCATTGCTACTAACATTTTTCAACACAATTTTCTCTAGGAACATATCAAAATAAACATATGAAAGCAACAACGCAAGCTATGATCTTACAACATAATTTGCAAAATACTACCAGGACTAAGTTCATGATAAATTTAAGTTCAATTAATCATATTACTTAAGAACTCCCACTTAGACAGACATCTCTCTAGTCATCTAAGTGATCACGTGATCCAAATCAACTAAACCATAACCGATCATCACGTGAGATGGAGTAGTTTTCAATGGTGAACATCTTATGTTGATCATATCTACTATATGATTCACGCCGACCTTTCGGTCTCCGTGTTCCGAGGCCATATCTGCATATGCTAGGCTCGTCAAGTATAACCTGAGTATTCGCGTGTGCAAAACTGGCTTGCACCCATTGTAGATGGACGAGAGCTTATCACACCCGATCATCACGTGGTGTCTCGGCACGATTTAACTTTGGCAACGGTGCATACTCAGGAGAACACTACTTGATAATTTTAGTGAGAGATCATCTTAAAATGCTACCGCCAATCAAAGCAAGATAAGATGCATAAAGGATAAACATCACATGCAATCAATATAAGTGATATGATATGGCCATCATCATCTTGTGCTTGTGATCTCCATCTTCAAGCACCATCATGATCACCATCGTCACCGCGCGACACCTTGATCTCCATCGTAGCATCGTTGTCGTTACGCCATCTATTGCTTCTACGACTATCGCTACCGCTTAGTGATAAAGTAAAGCAATTACAGGGCGTTTGCATTTCATACAATAAAGCGACAACCATATGGCTCCTGCCAGTTGCCGATAACTTCGTTACAAAACATGATCATCTCATACAATAAAATATAGCATCACGTCTTGACCATATCACATCACAACATGCCCTGCAAAAACAAGTTAGACGTCCTCTACTTTGTTGTTGCAAATTTTACGTGGCTGCTACGGGCTTAGCAAGAACCGTTCTTACCTACGCATCAAAACCACAACGATAGTTTGTCAAATAGACTCCGTTTTAACCTTCACAAGGACCGGCGAGCCACACTCGGTTCAACTAAAGTGAGAGACAGACACCCGCCAGTCACCTTTAAGCAACGAGTGCTCGTAGCGGTGAAACCAGTCTCGCGTAAGCGTACGCGTAATGTCGGTCCGGGCCGCTTCATCTCACAATACCGCTGAACCAAAGTATGACATGCTGGTAGGTAGTATGACTTGTATCGCCCACAACTCACTTGTGTTCTACTCGTGCAAAACATCAAACCATAAAAACCTGGCTCGGATGCCATCAGAGGGGAACGAGTAATTTCAAAAAATTCCTACGCACACGCAAGATCATGGTGATGCATAGCAACGAGAGGGGAGAGTGTTGTCCACGCCTCGTGAGACCGTGAAGCGGAAGCGTTAGCACAACGCGGTTGATGTAGTCGACGCCTTCACGATCCGACCGATCCAAGTACCGAACGCACGACACCTCCGAGTTCAGCACACGCTCAGCTCGATGACGCCCCTCGAACTCCGATCCAGCCGAGTGTCAAGGGAGAGTTCCACAAGACGACAGCGTGCAGGACGGTCTTGATGTTCTATCGCGCAGGCTTCGCCTAAGCTTTGCTGACGATATGACCGAGGTGGAATATGGTGGAAGGGGCACGCGACACGGCTAAGGAACGATCCGTAGATCAACTTGTGTGTCTATGGGGTGCCCCTGCCCCTCAGATATAAAGGAGGGAGGGAGGAGGAGGCCGCCCTAGGAGGAGGGGGCGCTAAGGGAGTCCTACTCCCACCGGGAGTAGGATTCTTCTTTCCTAGTCCAACTAGGTCAAGGGGGAAAGAGGGAAGTGGAGAAGGAAGGAAGGGGCCGCGCCCCAAACCCTTTGTCCATTCGGACTGGGCTTGGGAGGGCGCGCCTCCTGGCTCCTTCCCACTAAAGCCCATTAAGGCCCAATACTCTTCCCCGTATTCCGTAACTCCCGGTACTCGAAAAATACCCAATCACTGAACCTTTCCGAACTCCGAATATAGTCGTCCAATATATCGATCTTTACGCCTCGACCATTTCGAGACTCCTCGTCATGTCCCCGATCTCATCCGGGACTCGAACTCCTTTGGTACATCAAAACTCATAAACTCATAATATAACTGTCATCGAAACCTTGTTGTGCGGACCCTACGGTTCGAGAACTATGTAGACATGACCTAGAACTATTCTTGGTCAATAACCAATAGCGGGACCTGGATGCCCATATTGGCTCCTACATATTCTACGAAGATCTTTATCGGTCAAACCGCATAACAACATACGTTGTTCCCTTTGTCATCGGTATGTTACTTGCCCGAGATTCGATCGTCGGTATCCAATACCTAGTTCAATCTCGTTACCGCAAGTTTCTTTACTCGTTCCGTAATACATCATCTCGCAACTAACTCATTAGTTGTAATGCTTGCAAGGCTTAAGTGATGTGCATTACCGAGAGGGCCCAGAGATACCTCTCCGACAATCGGAGTGACAAATCCTAATCTCAAATACGCCAACCCAACATCTGCCTTTGGAGACACCTGTAGTACTCCTTTATAATCACCCGAGAACGTTGTGGACGTTTGGTAGTACCCAAAGTGTTCCTCCGCAAACGGAGTTGCATAATCTCATAGTCATAGGAACATGTATAAGTCATGAAGAAAGCAATAGCAACATACTAAACGATCGGGTGCTAAGCTAACGGAATGGGTCATGTCAATCAGATCATTCAACTAATGATGTGATCCCGTTAATCAAATAACAACTCTTTGTTGATGGTTAGGAAACATAACCATCTTTGATTAACAAGCTAGTCAAGTAGAGGCATACTAGTGACACTCTGTTTGTCTATATATTCACACATATATTATGTTTCCGGTTAATACAATTCTAGCATGAATAATAAACATTTATCATGATATGAGGAAATATATAATAACTTTATTATTGCCTCTAGGGCATATTTCCTTCAGTAGGTGCCGCACTCAGCCGGAATGCCGGCGGCTTGCGTGCCAAGCTTAGAAGAGAAGAATTCTCCCCACAACTCGAGGGTGGGGAGAACGCCGAGAAAGCCTTCACACAAAGTGGCGAAGGCGGAGAGAAACACCACCGTGTTCGGAGTGAGGTGGTGTGGTTGAAGGCTGTGAAACTCCAAGAACGAGCGGAAGAAACCGCTCGCCGTCAGCCCCAGGCCATGCATGAGGTGCGAGCGGAAGATGACCCGCTCGCCCTCCTCCGACGCCGGTCGGGTCTCCCCCACCGGCGCGGGGCGGGTGCGCACGAGGTCTGCACTGGGGAGACGGCGGGTTTGGTGGAGGAACTCGATGTGTTCCTCCTCCACCTCCGAGCCGTCCCATACGCCGGAGCGCACGACGGGGGCCACGGCGGAGGAAGAGCTCATCGCCGCGGTGAGAAGTGTTCTTGCTCGACGACGGGGGCAGGAGGATGAGAAGGCAGATGAGGCGGGAGAGTGGGGGAGAAGGGTGCGCGTGCAGTACCGCCCCGCTCCTCCCCGCCTATTTATAGCCCTGCGGGCTGAGGAGCCGAGGGGGCGGGCGTGGGATTAACTGCGCACGAAGCCCCACGCCGCCCACGATTTACCCCACGAAGTTACTGCGCGCAGTAACGACGTGGGGAAGCCAACCGCTCGCGACCGCAGCGAATCCGTTCGGATGCCGAGGCACGATGGTGGCGGGCCCCGCCTGACGGCCCGTCCCGTCGCGCGCGTGGGTGAGCAAACTATCCTCTCCACATGGTGCCGCGCGATAGGACCTCCTCGATGACAACAGGGAAGCGTATCCGACACGCCGCCTGATCTCCCGCCGTGACTTACAAACGGCGGCCCCTCGCTGGACAAGATCCGACTTCCAGCGAGTCGGCCAAAAAGAAGACGACGACCGAGTTTCAGAGCCTGCGCTGGGAAGGTTGAAACTGTTGAAGCCCCACAAGGCGTCGTCTGCAGGGCTTCACCAGCTTCGGGGACTACTGTCGGAGTAATGGGCCACGGGTAGGCTAACCCGGGTCCCTAGATCTTTCAAGACATCAGGGCAAGCCGCGCCCCTCAAGCCGAGTCCCAGACGGCGACTCCCAGAGAAGCCGAGTCCCAGATGGCGGCTCCTAGAGAAGCCGAGTCCCAGATGGCGACTCCCAGAGAAGCCGACTCCAAGCTGGCGACCTCCAGAGAGGCCAACTGTGGGAGTCGGCCCATGACTCTTCCCGAAGCCCGATACAGGGTCCGGTCACGACGTGGCCGTCCCTCCCTGCCCACGAGGGACTGGCATGGCTACAGTGAGCCGTATCGCCGGAAGATCTCCGGCGAGGCGCTGCATCTGCTGCCATGCTCGCCGACTTCAGCCACAAGGCGCGACGACTGCACCACGACGCTGGCTCAGACGGCCCAAAAATCAGCAGGGCCGCCTGCTGGGTGGATCAAGACGGCTCGAGCGCCTAAAGACGGACCTTTGGGAGTCGGCCTCCCTGGAGTCGGCCGCCTCCTCCCCAGGGCCCCACGAGCCATTAACCAGATAGGATGGGGAATGGCGACAGTGATCGCCCGATAGACGGGCGGCCTGTTGCCACGCGACCGACGACCAAGCCTACGCCATCGAGTGCCGCCGCATGATGTCGGGCGTGTCCGTGGGGCCCACCAGTCGGTGGGCCCCAGAAGCCGGCAGGAAGGACGGCGGTGTGAGAGACAGACGGCTGGGGCCCGCACCCAGCCGGATTACCATTGTACCCCCGGGGGGTAGGCCTATATAAACCCCCGGGGCACCCATGCAAAGGGTTGGGACTTTGATAGAGTTAGACCAGATAGCACAGGGAGGAGAGAACTAGTTTTGCTCTCTCCCGCCTCCCGAAAACAGCTCTAGGAGCGCCATTGTAGCCATTTTCACTTGAGTGATCATGCGGAGACCCCGCAGAGCAGCAGTAGGGGTGTTATCTCCCCAGAGAGCCCCGAAGCTGGGTAAGATTCGCCGGCGTGCATGTCTACGCCTTATCCCGTTTCCAGGCACCGGCGACGTTCTACTCGCCCCCACCATGATAAGCCATCCTTTGGCATATGTCGCACCCAACCCCCGACACATCCCGGCAAGAAAACAGTTGTCTACACGCAGTAAAGATAATACCACCCACCTCGTCTCGCAGGATCATACCTGAACCTGCCGAACCCCCTTCATCATAAGAACCATCGGTATTTAGTTTTGCCCAACCTCGCTGGCGCGGAGACCACTTCAACTCTGGCACCGTGGTACAAGTTCGAGGGGATTTAGCAATGAATACACAACTCGCCTTACCCTTCCGGGGTCCATATCTCCATTTACTTTGGAAGCAATGAGCGACTCCAAATAGCTCTGAAGAAACCTGCATGATGCACTCACAGGCGGGGCAGGTTTTTGATGCACCACCTCATTTCGCACATACCAAGACCTCCAGAACATAAATAGTAGCATGCTGCATGTGGTTTGGTCCAGCTTTTCCAGGAGCTGAAATAACCATTCCTTGCCTGTGTACATAATCGTTTCAAGTGCTGGCAGCTTCCAGACCTCGGACATGGTCTCATATAGTTGACGAGCAAGCGGGCAGCGAAGAACCGGGTGGAAATTATCCTCAGTTTCCATAGCACAGATTGGACACAAACTTGAAACTTCTAGCCTTCTTGTTGGGAGACTGTCCGTACATAACCGCCATGCAAAATTCTGAACTTTGGGAGGAACCTCAGTAGACCATACCAATTTCCATAGGGATCTGTCACCATCTGGGTTACTACTCGAAGCTACAGCATTACTTCTATGTTCCTCCTGAAAGGCCATTATCATAGGCCGATTTTACAGAGAACTGTCCATGACGCCCTGGCCCCCATGCTATCACGTCCTCCTCCTTTCTTGGTGACGCTCGAATCTTCAGAATTTCCGTGACATCAGCTCCAACAAAATACTTCACCAATTGATCATACTTCCAGGAGCCATTATCATACAAAAGATGAGCCACAAAACGGACACGGCACGTGGTTATCCCTCTTCTTCGTCGGCGCGTAGTACATGGCCTCCGCCGGCACGCCGCACTCCCCTAGTTTAGTTGGAGGTGATTTTAACTTGGTTAGATTTTCAAAGGAATAAAGTAATGAGGTGGTTAATCATTTGTTAACCCACCTTTTTAATTACCAGGTCAGATACATGGATCTTGTTCGAACTTAAACTTGTCAATAGATATTTTACATGGGCCAGTAATCAATATAACCTTATCCTTGATGCCCTAGATATTCTTTTTGCTACAACTGGTTAGGATCAAATCAGTTAAATTTCTCAAAATTTCAACTAGGGTTGTAAGTGATTCTTTTCTTCTGCTAGGTGATTCTAAATTTTTACCTTTTCTAGACATGTTTATTTATTTATTCTCAAGTTACATCTACTGAAACTTACGTCTTATTTAAATTCCTAGTTCATTTTGTAGCAAAACCCTTTAGTACAGCTCAGAAAACATTACACAACCAAGCTACTTCTGTCTGTTTTCTAAGCATGGTCGTCATACGAATCTTATCCCATGCTAACCTCCAGCATTCTCTACTTTTAGTCCTACTGTCACTGTAGGTTCTACTGACATCCTCTGTCAGTTTGGAAGTGAAGATGGCAAACATTTTATTCCTAATAATAAGAAGGGTAACTTTGAATAAAAGCATTGCCAACAAATGAAAGTGGAAGATGGGACAAAGCAAACTACTAATTGATATTTCACATATTAAAATATCAACACAACATACTAGTACACTTTATACAATGCATAATTATCTATTTGGCAACACCTCAACTTTAAAGATTACACTCAAGATATCTCAGCCAAGTTATTTGCTACATTCATATACTCTCTAGAAATACTACCAAGTTATGTAGATACTTAAGCATAATATCAAAAATGATACATGCAAACACATTATGTAGATCAAGGCATGCATTAACTCATAAGAGAACATGAAAATGTTTGTTTGTTCAAATTAAATGGGAAATCATTATAACAAAAGATTTTCTCAAACAACCCAAACTAGATAATACAAAAAGTTGCAAGAAAATCCAGTTTCAATTAACAATATTTTTTTGTAATCATAAATATGACAATTGTATGGCGGATTGTATCGTAATATAAATAACTATTTTGCATTGTTAATGATACTATTTCTGCCGAAATGTAGTTGCTCATATGGTACATATGGAAACATCATGCATTAAAGGCAAGCTGAATTATGGTAAAGTAAAAAAGTTGAGTATAGATCTTGTTCCGGAGAACCAATATTTAGATTCAGTCGAATTTGGTCGGTGCATTGACGAAGTCTAGGACCGCCTAGAGGAGATACAACAGACCCGTGTGACACTTGGGGTGAACTTGTTGGTGTACTGTTGTCGGCCCCGAGCCGCCGAGTTTCCTCCAGGAAGTCGTTGCCAACCTCTAGACCAAGTTGTATTAGATGGATGACATGTTCAAGAAGGTATTTCTTGTAATTTGTGCTCAACGGGTTCGTGCATAGCTTGGGGATGGTGAGATTGTGCATGTCGTACAAGGTGTTTGTGGCGCGGTTGAGGAGGCAAAGCTTGTACTTTTTTTGGATTTCCCAACACTTCATGGTGACCTTGTCCATCTGCTCCATCATGAAGTGCCAGGAGTGGAGGAGTGTCACACCCGCCACCACGGCCCGAACTCGTTCCTCGTCCATGTTGTCGCTGACTAGCTTCTTGACATATTCGAGTTTACTGAGTTCGTGCTCCTTCACGACTTCAATGGTGCATGTCTCCGCTTGTGATCCTTTGCATCTGCAAATGCATCATTGTTTAGAGAACCTCACACAGTCCCAGGTATATAAATCGAGACTTCTTCATTTATATTGGCCATGGAAGCAATATAGAAATATCTCTTTGTTAGAATCTTTCATGCAAATCTCATTGTTCACATTGTTATGTATACACACATGGAGAAAGAATCTTGTCCATATGAATATGGGTTGATCTTGCGGGTGTTTCACCGCTTTAGCCATATCATTCATATCCAAACTCCGATTGCGTGTTCTTCATCTCGCCTTGAATCTATCAGCTTACTCTTGATCATCACATTGGTTTCCACATCATTGGCCAACAAACATTTGGAGGAACATCGACAACCACCCCACGTCCATCACCCATGACTACGTCATCAACAATGACCACTTCACCTTTTAACACCTTCACCCGGAAGCAAGGCCGATACCTACTTCGTCAAGGCTAAAGGTGGCGTGAGGTATCACTCCGTCACAAGCTTTGCCTTTCACCTTGCCATTACCTTCTTTAGCCATTCTACCTATTTCGTTTATCCTACTGAGACTAGCTATTTGAGTATTGCCACCATAGTGACATTTTCATCATATACATCATATTGCTATCTTGAGCATCGCATAGTGAGCATCATATACATCTTTTGGTGTTCTTGAGCATCTATCATTGCTATCTTGAGCATCATGTACATCTTCATCATCTTTATCGAAAAAATGTACATCTTCATCATATACATCATTGCTATCTTGAGCATTATGTACATCTCCCGGTGTTCTTTGTACTAATTTGACAGTTAATGAGTGGATCGGAAGTTTCCCCGTAAAAAAAAGTAGTTTGCGCATCACTTGGTATCTTGTGTACATGACTAAACTTATAGAGAAATTTATTTTTCCCTTTATTTAGAGTAGAATTAGGAGAATTTATGCACGGACGTGTTCATCTCAGTTCATGTGTACAGCCGATTTCCTCTGCATCATGTGGTCAGAGGCCAGCGGGTACAGCTAACTCAGTCCCTGTGCAGAGTGAAGCTGTCGTACACCTTGCCGTCGCTGGACCGCCGGTACTCGAACTGGAGCGACCTGGCGTCGGACGCCGTGAGCTTGCCGAAACCATAATCCATCTCCCGGTACACGCTCCACGGCGGGGCCACGGCGGTGAAGTTGCTCAGGTGGCTACCGCCGCCCCCGACGACGACGTGGACGGTGCCATGCCCGTCCGGCACGCACCTCTCCTCGTAGACGGGGCACGTCCGCTCGTACTGGTGGACGTGGCCGTAGAAGGCGACGTCCACCCGGTGGCGCCGCCACAGCCCCTCCAGGCTCTGCCGCGCCATGGGCTCCGCGAACGCCCCGTCGAAGCCGTAGAAGAAGCCCGAGGAGTAGCCGAGGACGCGGTGCGCGATGAAGACCACCCACGGCTGCTTCGCCCGGTCCACGCTGCCCAGGCAGCGGTCCAGGAACATGTACTGCTCCGTGCCCTCGTGCCAGTCGTGCTCGCTGTCCGCCACGCAGAACCGGAACATCCCGTAGTCCATGGAGTACCTGCCCAGGCGCCCAGCACGAGGTTAGCTATGACCATCACCATGGATGCCCTGCACAATGCTGTAGTACATCGATGGCGGCTTGACCATCACCATGGATGTCCCTCTTCTCCGTCGGCGCGTAGTACATGATCTCGGCCGGCACCCCGCACTCGCCGCCGGAGTCCGTGCCGTTGTACAGCGACCCGCTGTTGGGGAAATCCCGCTCGTGGTTCCCGCTGCAGCACCGATCGATCACAGAGTCATCCAAGTTATATTATCAGAAAGTGAATTGACTCATGAAATGCTCGAAGTTCCTGAAAGAACCGGATGAACAGGTGTACCTTGCGATCATGTAGGGCACTCGGGAAGTGATTGGCTCGACCTGCTGCGTGAACTGATCCCACTGCGACAGATAGCCGTTGGCGTAGGAGATGTCGCCGATGTGGAACACGATGTCGGTGTTGTCGAGGTCCCTGATCAGCGCGTCGGTGGTGTTGAGTGACGCCGGCTGGTAATTCTGGTATTCGTTGCTTCCGTCCCTCTCGTCCTATAAACCAGGGCAGGATGTTAGTTCACAAGGTCCATGTATTTGGCACACCATGTGATAAATCATATGTTTACCTTTCCTATAAACATGTAATAAATCTACACTTTTCCTATGGCAATCTGAATTGTATGTGCTTGCACATGTTTACCTTCCCCATGTCGCCAAAAATAACAACCTTCTGCAGTGACTTTTGCCCGGGATAAGGAGGTGCTCTGAAAGATTTTGGCTTGCCCCATATAACCTTTCCATCATGGAGCATGTGTCCGATTTTGTAGTAGTATCTGCAAGGGAGAAATTGCATTGTCAGACCGGTATTGTGCACAACTGAGACAATTCTCTGTAGGACAGAGTAGTGGTATATACTCTTTCTCTGGCAATAGATTCTTGAGGAAAGCTGTGTGTATGAAGCCTGGATCCCTCCAACCAACACTACGAGCAGGTTCTCCTGAGCAACCAAAAATCCATATCAGGTAACAAACATTCAGAACCATTTTTTTTTCAAAAAGGGGGGAATACCCCGGCCTCTGCATCTGGACAATGCATAAAGTGGCCGTATACAAAGTCGTACAACAGTAAGACCAAAGCCACCATCTTCGCAACCTCTGTCGCTACTCCTATCTAACTGATGAAGGGGCGCTCATGGTCTGGGCCTAATACCAAACAGATCTCGCAGCCAAACCTAACATCTTAGACCGAGGTCCCAACCAGACTCCTTCCGCATGGGCACCCACCATCCGGCGTGTTCGTCAACCAGCCCCTCGCGGGTATGAGGCCGCCGCAGCCCACGCACCATCAATCCATCTTCGAGTGAACTGTTGCATGAACCGTGCCAGCCTCACCGCCATCGCCGCCACCACGACGCCGCATAGCGCCACCATCCCGCACTCGCCCATCATCACACGCCCACCGGCGAGACCCCGCCGCTCCATGCCGCCGAGACCCGCCGTTGTCAACGTGCCGATGCCACGCCGCGCCTCCTCTTGTCCCTCCACCAACACTTGCTCCAAAACGATGCCCCTCAGAGGGAGAACGACATCAAACGCCGCCATCGTCCGATCCGTAGATCCAGATCAAGGGTTTCCCGAGCCTTTCGATCGAGCCGACGTGACTCGCAACGACGATGCATCGAGAAGGGAACGACGCCCGAGACGCCGCCATCGTCCGCCATGACCGCAGATCGACGCGATTTTCACCGGAGGCCACGGCGTCCGATCTCGCGGTTGGTTGAACGGAGCCTCCGCCGAACCGGTGATGTTGCCGCCGATCGGATCCACGCGCGGCGACGCTCGATGGAGAACCCGATCTAGATCAAGACGACCTTGACCGAAACCTCGCCATCAAAGACCGCCACACCGCGCCACCTCCTCCTAGCCTGGGCTGCCGGATCCGGCTGGCCCCGCCCGGAGACCAACCGGACGAGGCGCCTTGTCCCCCGATCGACGGCCCGCCGCCACGAGGGCCGAGGCAGAGGGAATGCCCCGCCGCCGCGAGGGGGAGGCGACGCTGGGGAGGCGACGGCGGCGGCGGCCGATCGATCTCCCGAGGCGCACGCGCGGAGCGTGCCGCGGGAGACGGGAGATACCAAACATTCAGAACCATGGTCATGGAAACACGTGAACACCAAACACATGTACCCAGTGTGCTTGTCATGGCTATCGGACAGCATAACGCCAAAATTTACTACTAAATGGAACCAATTCTAACTAAATTAGGATTGCACATACAATGTCAAAAAAATTAAAATGCAAAGAGACTGTTGTACTTGTAGGCATCATACCACAGAGGCTCTCAAGACCAAAGGTGACGGTGTCAGCTGCTGCGTGCACGGGAGGGCTCCCTTTCGTGCCCCATTCCACGAAGGGGTGCGCCTCACCGATGCCATACCCACTTGTCCATGTGACAGTCATCTGGCATGACATAGCAGAAACCGGCCATTCAGTGAACCTTCAACAGCAGATATAAACATAACCAGCAATCGACATGAAGTGCCAGCAGAACCCCACCTCGTTCCATGTTTTCCCGACCGCTAGACGTGGGTAAACCGGCGCTTTTGGGTTCGCGAAGACGATCCTGTTTGACACCGCCACGAGCGTTGGCTGCAAAATGAATTATATGAAGTCAGTGTGTAGAGAGAGATTATGGGCTGTGCAATCGCGATGTATTACTCGGTGCACCGAAAGCACGATATATAAGACAGAGGTGCGACCACAACCTCAACTATATGAGAAAAAAGGAGGTGGGCCCTACACACACATATACACGCACGCAATATACTCAACACCCCCATGATCGAAGCGGCGCCAAGGACGCAGAGATCGGAACGAAACTCCTCAAAGGTGGAAGTCGGCGGTCCCTTCGTCATCACATCAATGAATCGCCGAGCAAGGCACATGGAGAACCCGCATGCGCCCAAGGGCCACTGCCGCGCGCACGAAAGTGAATATCCAGCTCGATGTGTTTCGTCTGACGATGATGAACGGGTTGGCGGAGAGGTACACCGCAGAGACGTTGTCACGAAGAGACAACCAGAGCTCGGGAAACATCGTGATGTAGCTCTGAAGTAGCCGCTGGCTGTGTGCACTCGGCGACGGCGTTAGCTACAGCTTCGGTACTCGGCCTCGGCGCTAGAGCGCGACACCGTGGGCTGTCGCTGACGACCACGAGACGAGCGAGGGACCGAGGTAGACGCAGAGCGAGGTGGACCGGCGAGTGTCGAGACAGCCGCCCATGCGCAGACGGAGTAGGCCACCATCTCCAAAGAGGCGGACGCCGTGAGTGTCAACAAGGGCCATCGTGCCGCGGATGTAGCGGCGATCCGCTTCACGAGAGTCGATGAGAGTCACGAGGGGCGGTATGTGGAGACACACCGCTGGACAAGCATATCAAGATCCGCCGGGTGAGAGCTGGCATCAAGAGCGCCGACAATAGACCGTAGAACGGAGCATCCGACGCAGCGAACCTCAAGAGCGGAGACCTTGGCCTTCGTGTCAACAGGAGTAGCAACCGGATGGCGATTGAGCATGCCAAGACGCCAAGAAGCTCATGGGCATACTACATTGATGAAGAAAGAAGCCGCCCGGCGCCGAACGACCTCAATGCCAAGGAAGTAGTGGAGAGCACCCAAATCTTGATAGCGAACTCGTCACGCAGCCGCAGAGTGATCTGGTCAAGAACGGCCGCGGAGGAGGCTGTCGTGATGATGTCGCCGACGAGAGCAAAGAATATGCAGAGTGTCACCGTGGCGATAGACAAACAGTGAGGCGCCCGAGCGAGTGACGCTGAAGCCCAATGTCCGAAGAAACCCGGCGATCCGCTGGTACCAAAGCGCGGGTGCTCGCTTGAGCCCATAGAGAGAGCGCGACAAAGGCGAGTACACGTGGCCGGGCAAGGAGGCGCCGACGAAACCGTGGGTTGCTCACAAAACACCGCTCCTCAAGGTGGCCGTGGAGGAAGGCGTTGGAGACATCCATCGGTGAACGGGCCAGCCGCGAGACGGCAAAGCGGAGGACAAGCAGGATCGTGCCCGGTTTGACAACCGGGCAAACGCGTCTCCGTGAAATCAACTCAGCCATATTGGCGAAAACCGCGGACCACCCAATGAGCCTTATAGCGCTCAAGTGAACCGCCCGAGCGGGTCTTATGGCGAAGACCCACTTGCCGGTGATGACGTTGGCGCTGGGAGGCCGGGCACCAGAGTTCAGTGCGGTTCGCCGAGAGCGCCGAACTCTTCTGCATCGCCGCGAGCCGCTGAGGATCACGAGGGCGGCGCGGGCGACGCAGAATGGGTGACGGCCCGCGGCAGAGGCGGCGAGGACATACTCATCACGCGAGTACCGGAGGCTCGGCAGTGAATGCCGCACGAGCTCGGGTGACAGGCGGACGGGCCACGGGGCGGGCGAGTCCGGCGGGCGGCAGCCTGGCGAGGAGGCCGCGCCGAGGCGGCGGCGAGGAGGCGGCCGACTTCCGGGCGCCCGAGACCGGGCGAGGCGGTTGGCGAAGGAGCCGGGCGATGCGGGCGAGGCGCCCGGCGAGGCCGGGCGAGGTTCCGGCGGCGGGGCCGAGGCCGGCGAGGCTCCCGCGGCGAGGCGGGCGAGGCAGCCGGGACGGCGGCGACGAAGAGGCCGACGGCGAGGCCGACGGTGAGGCGGGCGAGGCAGCCGGGACGGCGGCGACGAAGAAGCGCCGACTCGGGCGCCGAAGTCGGGGCGGCGGGTGACGGCGGGCGCCGCCGCGAGGGCGCCAGAAGAGGGCCCGTGGACCGCCAAAGCCCGGAGGCGGTCCACGAAGCGACGCTGGCTCGTCCACCGACGAGGTCGTCGATGAGCGCCGGTGGCGGCGGTGACGAGACGACGAGGGTGCTCGCCGCTGAAACGGGAAGACCATCTCATCAAAGTAAACGGTTCGAGGTGAAAACACGGTGAGAGATCTGGATCGTAGCAGCGATAACCCTTAGTGTTAGGTGGGTAGCCGAGGAAGATGCAAAGCGACGGAGCGGGTGCAAGCTTATGAGGCGCAGTGGCAGCGATGCTAGGGTAGCACAGGCAGCCGAAGATGCGAAGCCCTTCATAAGAGGGAGGTGCACCGAAGAGAAGATGGTGAGGTGTAAAGTTCCCGCGAGTACGACACGGACGGATGTTGACAAGAAGAGAAGCGGTGGCAAGAGCGTCAGGCCAAAAGCGCGGGGGCACGTTGGCGTGAAAGAGAAGAGTCCAACGCAGTCATTAAGAGTGCGGCGATGCGCCAAGACGACCGCTCGCTGCGAGGTGTACGGGCAAGTGAGACGAAAAATCGTGCCATGTGTGGCGAGAAGATCGCGACAGCGGTGTTGTCGAACTCCTTCCGTTGTCTCGTTCGCAACGCAAGAATGGGCCGCCAAACTGCGTGCGTAACATAAGAGTAAAACCGACAAGCGGAGATGACGTCCGACTTGCGGCGCAACGGGAAGGTCCACACATAATGCGAAAAATCATCAAGGATAACAAGATAATAAAGAAAACCCAGACATCGGCAACAGGAGATGTCCAAACATCACTATGAATCAACTCAAACGGGTGCGATGCAACAAAGGAAGAAGGCCTAAACGAAGGCGAGCATGTTTGCCAAGGCGGCATGCATGACACGAGTGATCTCGTTTATCACACGTGAAAGAAAAACTCAAGTATGTGGCGAAGGGTGGCGTGGTTAGGATGACCCGGCGAAGGTGCCAAAGATCCACTCGGTGGCGAGAGCGACGGGCGGCGGAAGTGGTGGAGGTGGCGGAGTGAACCGGTAGAGCTCGTCGGGCTGTCACATCGGTGGAGCACCATCCGCAGGCGAAGGCCCCATATGAAAAACCACAATCACAAATTCAACGGTCACCGGATTTTCACGTAAGAGAACGAACGAAACAAGATTTTTAATAAGATCAGAGAAACAAGGATATTAGACATGGATATAGGAGTGGAGTTAGACGGAAAAATGCATGTCCAATATGGGTGATAGGGAGAGAAGAGCTGCCACCGACGGTGATGCGTTGGAGGTGTGGACAGATGAGCAGATGGAGGTTACCGGGCACGCCGCCATATGAGCGGTGGCGCCAAATGTCCATGTACCACCGCCGCCGTGTAGGTGGACGGAGAGGCGGTGTGGAGAGCCGCTAGGAGAGCCGGGTCCCACGGCGCGGTGGGAGGGTCGGCGCAGACGACGGGGCAAGAAGGGCGGCTACCTGGCGGCGGTTGTTGCCGAGGGCGCCGATAGGGCTGCGGCGCGCGTAGTACGCCTGTGTGACGGAGGTCGGGGCCAAGAAGGCCGGAGCAGAGCCCGTGGAACTGCATAGAGTAGGCGTGGACGACGCGGTCCACGAGTCTCGACCGGCGTACCACGGTGCCGCGGCCGAGGCGCCGCTGCCGCTTGTCGGGTGCTCCTCCTCGAGCACCGCCGCCTCCACCTCGCTATGCAGCCACCGGTGCCGCCGCGACGGCCTCTCTCCGTTGGCGCCGCCGGGCGGCGGGAAGGTGGCGATGGGCGGGCGGGAAGCCCGGCGGGAAGGGGCGCCGCTGGGGCGGCGGCCGACGGGCGGTGGCGGGCCGAGCCATGGTGCCGCGCACGAGGCGGTGTGGGTGGCGCGCGCGTCCGCCGCCCGATCCGGCGCTCCTCCAGCTTGAGGTACGCCACCACCTTGCCAAAGGCGGGCTCCGGATGAGGGTGAGGTTGAGGCGGCGTTTCAAGTCCTCGCTGAGGCCGCGGAGAGGGTGCCGATGAGGAGCTCGTCGCCGATCTTCTCTCCCAGATCACGGAGCTCATCGGCGAGCTTCTTGAGGCGCATGCAAAATCATCGGCGGACGAGTCAAGTTGCCGCACCGTAAAACTCACCATAGAGGAGGACCTTGCGCCGCAGCCGATTGTCGGTGAAGAGGCCGCTGAGCTTGGTCCGCACCGCATGGGCATCGCCCTCGCTGCTCACCACGGTGTGGAAGATGTCGCCGGAGATGGTGAGGTAGAACCAGCGGATGATGGTGGCGCCGAGGATCATCCACTCCTCGTCGTGGATCATGAGCGCGAGTCGACGGTGCCGCCCACGTGGCCGTGAAGGAGGTACTCACGAACACGAAGCGAAAGTACCGCTTCCACGCGAGTAGGAGGCGGTGGTGTGGTCGAGCCGACCGACGCGCCATGGATGTTGAGATCACGGACGAGGGTGACGGGACCGCGAACGGGTTGGAGACGCGGAGGAGGAGGAGCTCATGATGATGGCGGTGTTAGTTAGGGCGCGCCGCGTGCTGGGAGAGGCGGCGGCGGCGGCCTTGGCGCGGGCGGTAGAGAGGCGCGCGATGATGGAGAGAGCGCGGCGCGGCGGCGCGGCGAAAGCGGAAGGGCGGCGAGCGCGGCGGTGGTGGAGTATGGAAGGGCGGCGCGGGCGTCTCGACGGAGGCGCGACGGCGGCGGGCGGGCGGCGCGGGCGCGGCGAGCGAGCGCGGCGGCGGCTCGCTGAGGCGGCGGCGGCTCGAGGAGGGCGGCGGCGGGCGGCCGTGACGGCGGCGGCGGGAGGCGGCGGCGGCGGCGCAAGCGGCAAGGGCGCTGTGCATGGCGGCGGGGCGGGCGGCGGCGGTTAGGGCTAGGAACGTACGCGATAGATACCATGTAGAGAGAGATTATGGGTCGCGTGTAATCGCGATGTATTCTCTCGCACTGTGCACGATATATAAGACAGAGGACCACAACCTCAACTATACAGGAAAAACAGGAGGCGGGCCCTACACACACATATACACGTACACAATATACTCAACACAGTGTTTTTTTTCTTTTGTGATTGAAAGTGGATAAACGCAGCAGGGCGTGAGGTGCTAGTAACTCACATTTGAGAGTCCACCGGTGAAGAATCCGAAGGAGAAATCCTGGCGCTGGTTGATCAGCTGGAACTTGAGAGCCCCTGTCCCTGACTTGTTATAACCTGACGAGTAGTTTGCAAACTGATACTGAAACCAGCACAAAGAAGTAATTCAAGTCAAGACTTGGCACTCCCATCCAAGCTCTGAAGAATGTGAAGATTGCTCTGCTCAATGTACTATATGGCATGGACCTTTATTGGCGCTGAGCATATCGCAGGGCCAGGGCCTGACCCATGGGAAGCAGGGCATGTGGACGCGCTGCAGGAAAGAGCAAGAAGTAATCAGATCAGGGACACCACTACCACAGTTGAAAATCTGAACGTTCAGAAAACGAAAATGTGCTACAGTAGGTCATACTTGAAATTGGAAAGGGAGAATACCCCGATCCAGTCGCCGTCGCTTGCACGTGGTATTTTGAATTCTACGGTCACCCAAGCAGTATCTTCGGCCTGGCGTCCACAATATCGTGTCAGTTTTTTTGTTACTTCAAGTATAATGTAAGACGTTAGGACGAAAGAAATGAGGTAAACGGGAATCAGGGTTGAGTAATCACGCGTGCATATTCCATGGAATGTACCATCAGTTTGACCTGGGGCAGGGCAGGGCAGGGCAGTGGGCACGCGCGGTGTGAAGGCAGAGCGATAAGAGTGGGCGGACGTCAGCAGTGGAGGAATATCCACGACACGGCACGTGACCATCTCTCTCGCTCCATGGGTTGACTTGACTTGAATAATGGAGGCACATGCACGATTGATCGATCGATCTTTGGCACTTTGTCCCGAGGGGCGATTGGGAGGACGGAGGATGCATGCACACACGGCCAGGGTGGGTGCGCCGAGAAAACGGCCGGCCGCCGGCAAACCGCATCCCAGGTCGACTCGAAGACAACTGTCTGGTGGCTGCTAGTGCGATGCGTTGGGCCAACTGGCAACCAGTGCAAAGGCGGGAATGAAAGCGACATGCTTCATCACTGCGCAGGAACGCTCTCTCCAGAGCTCGGCCGGCCGTGCAGGATCGAGTTCCAAGTTTCAGAGTAATATTTGCGGAGTTTCTCAAGAAATCGGAACGGCAATAGCTCGAAGAGTACCATGTTTGTGCGCAGTACAACTTCTACTCTTACGTGCTAGAGCTAAAGCAGAAGCATGCGCTGCCTACGTCGTACCTACCGGCCTCCAGAACTGACAACTGTGGACATGGAGTAGCGCCTGCATCCAAGGGCTTGTCCGTGCGACTGCTACTGCTAGAGCTAGTAATTAAAAGGAGGTAATAGCACCAGGAGTCCCACAACTTGTCCTGAATGTGACGATTTGATCCCAAACTTGTAAAAGCCAACTATTGAGTCCCACAACTTGCACCCAATGTGCAAATCTAGTCCTAGCCAATCGTAGCACGACAAGTGGCGCCTAGTCAGCACAGCCGGTCAGCACCACACGTTTTGCAATTACCCCCCTGGCTTTAGCACAAATAAACCCGCACTGCACCTCACAATTACAAGCCGCTGGCTGCGCTCGCGTGCTGCAGGCCCAGCGCGCCGGTTGTGGCGGGCCCGTACCTCATCCTCACCCCGGGCTCGAAGGAAAAAAATCCTATACGACCGGGTCGTACACAACCGAACGTGAGACCCTCTCCCGTATGTGACACCTAGCGATACAAATCTTAAAGCAACGGCCGTCTCTAATCTCCCCAGTGCCCCAAACTGCAGCCGCTGTTGTGACCGCCACGGCCGCTCGCCACATCTCCGCCGGTGTGATCCGTCACGGCCGCTCGCCACATCGCCGCCGGTGACCCGGTGTGACGCATGGTACACCACCCTGCTCAGCGCGCTCCATCCCCGCTGGAAACGGCGACGTCGTCGCCGGCCCAGCTCATGGCACCGCCCCAGCTGGCTGTCCCCGCCGGCCATGGCGATGTTAGTGGGCGTTCCACTCGCCGCATAGCCGGCGCACTGCCTGCGTCTCAGCACCTGTAGATGACTCAATCAGTGTGTTCCCTGTAATTTGTTGATGCTTGACTGTATAAAAATCTAAAAACTGAACAGGGGCAACTCTTTTTTTCTGAATTTTGTTCTGAACTTCTGATACAAGATGTGGCCTGGGATGTTTTCTTCAGTTGATTGCAAATATCACAAATAGGAGAACAATTTTTCAAATACCAGGAGTCTTAATTCAAAATGTACATAAATTCATTTATATAACAGAGAAGCTCCACAATTTGCATCAGCTATCCTATCTTACTTGAGAATAAAAATCTGAAGAAAAATGAACAAACCATCAACTATCCTAAAACTACTTGACTTTAGTCCTGATCGTGTTGTCTTGCTAGGTGAAACAACATCTCATGGACATTTACAGAAATCACTGAATCATGTATTCATGTTCCACACAGGCATGCACAACAACAGATTGAGCCGGAGACTATCTGCTGATAGTTTTTTTGGTTCTTCTATCTTCCTTTGGCCATCTTGTTGATCGCCTTCCGTCAGTGTCGACAGAACAACACGCTCGTTGTCTATGTCTCAGTGAATGTCATCCTAGCATAGCCACCAGATAAAAACTTACCATCATCAGAAACTTTGTAATTCAATTAGATCACTGGCAATTACGTCAGTCCAGCCCCATGTGCCAAGATGCAGCAGCAGGCAACAACTCCAACACCAGTGGCTAGTGCCAAGATGCAGCGCCTTCATGGGTGAGCCTCCGGCCGGGGCGCCGAGGAGTGTAGTCGTGGATGGCGGGGGATAGCAGCGGGGACCGATGTCGCCGCCGCCGCCTGCACCTCCGCCTCCGCCGAATCCCCCGCCGCCACCGGCGCCAGCTCCGCCACCCGCGCCTCCTCCGAAGCCACCACCGGCGCCACCACCTGCTGACCTGCACCGCCTCCGCCACCGAAGCCTCCGCCCTTGCCGCCTCCTCCGAAGCCACCACCGGCGCCACCACCTGCACCGCCTCCGCCACCGAAGCCTCCGCCCTTGCCGCCTCCTCCGAAGCCACCACCGGTGCCACCACCTGCACCGCCTCCTCCGAAGCCGCCACCGGCGCCACCACCTGCACCGCCTCCGCCACCGAAGCCTCCGCCCTTGCCGCCTCCTCCGCCTATGCCACCGTCGAAGCCGCCGCCCTTGCCGCCTCCTCCGCCTACGCCACAACACGCTAGCGCAGCCGGCGGCCTGTAATTGTGAGGTGCAGTGCGGGTTTATTTGTGCTAAAGCCAGGGGGGTAATTGTAAAAAGTGCTGCACTGCCCGGCTGTGCTGACTAGGTGCCACTTGTCGTGCTATGATTGGCTAGGACTAGATTTGCACATTGGGTGCAAGTTGTGGGACTCAATAGTTGGCTTTTGCAAGTTTGGGACCAAATCGTCACATCCAGGACAAGTTGTGGGACTCCTGGTGCTATTACATCTAATTAAAAGGGGCATGGGAAAGAAAGAGGTGCAGGGAGGAAGGTCCAAGGTGCTGCGGCAAATTTGACCATTTTGACCTATGGACGAAATCAATTCACGGAATGAACTGGCCGTGAAACTATTTCACAGCCCTAACCTTTTTGTGTAGCGCCGCCACTGTATGCCACACTCTACTTGCTGGCCTTTAGCCATGGGCGTCACACACCGATTCACCGTGGCGACCCACTGGCTCAAGACTCAAAGAAGGTAACGCCCGAGCTAGGCGCCACACTTAGAAGTGCAACGCCCGAGGTAGGCGCGACATTTCTTAAGTGCGCCTAGCTCTTAAGCGCCAAGATCAGGACTTATCCACCACTCACTGCCCCCTCCCCACCCCCACACCACACACTCTCCCACTCTCCTCCCCGAGCTTTGCCCCTTTCCCTCTCTCTCCTCTCAAATCCTCTCCCAAATCTTGCAAATTTGAAGATTTTGTCAGTGGATTTCAAGTCAAACCTCCTCAAGGTAATATTCTCCATTCCCTTGTTTTGATCCAAGTAAAGTTCCCCATTGCTCATTTGTTGCTTGTTTGGGGAAACCCTAGTTTTGTTTGGATCTAGAGATTTGCATGGAAATGTGAGATGTTTGTTTGCCAATTTCTATGGTTAGGCTTTGTTAGTATGCTAGGGTTATTCTTATGGGTGTTCTTATGTTGGTGTTAGGGCTAGGTTTAGGGCTAGGGTTATGGTTATGGTTATGGTTATGGTTAGGGTTAGGGTTGTTGTTTGATATATATATATTAGGGTTTCTATTCCGTGTTAATCCTTGTATTAGTACTCATGGAAGCAATGTTACCTTGTGTTATTGGAATGCTTATAGGGATGGGAAGAACATATGTGTTTGTTCATCATGGGGACAAGGACGATTTTTGAAAGGCAATGTAGAACCGGACCGGATGAGGTTGACATTGTGTTTGATAGTAGTCCTAGCTATGCGGAGCTCTTGCAACAAGTTAGGGAAGATTTGAATTGGACGGACCCTAGTGATATCATAGAGTTGGAGGAAGGCATAATGTTGGTTTTGGAATGCACATCCGTTGAAAGACAATGCGTGTCAACTCTCGAGCAACGTTGGGTTGCATACAAGGAGACGGTGGCGAATCACTAGACAAGGCTCTTGAGTTATTTGCAACAAAGAAGGTTGATTCAAGTTTGCATTTGGACTTGAACCGAACCCTCCCTTTGGTTGCTAGTAGCCCCACACCTTTGAAGCGAGATGAAATTGTTGAACCTCTTTTGACCCAAGAAGTGAGGCCAACATTGAGCCCGTTTACAAACAACCAAGATGAAGCTTTGTAAGAGGACAATAATGAGTATGCGGACGATGACAATGAAGTTGATCTCCATGACAACAATGTGGGTGATCTCGACAAATATCACTTGTAAGAGACAATGGACCCTTCCATCCCTTTTTCCGTGCATATGCATCGGACTCGGATGACGATGGTCCGGATGAACAAGTTGATGCGAGGGTTCACGGTGAAGGAGGCCAAGCTTTCGAGAAGGTATTTGGTCGGGATCATCGGACTACATTGTTCAAGGATGTTAGTCTCATGGATGAAGCCGTGGTAGATGGTGGCCAATGTGTACCTCTTGGGGTTAGGCCAAGCTCTTATCGTGATTTGGGAGATGACAAGAACCGCATTGCTAAAGGTTCTAAGTTCGACACCTTCTTGGAATTGAAGATGTGGCTCGACAACTACTCGTTACGCATTATCGCCCACATAAGGTGGTGCATTCGGACGCCAAAGTGCGCTACACGGTTGCATGTGCATGTGAAGATGAAATATGTCCATGGATTGTGCGTGCAAGACCATGGAAAGGAGGTCCCACTTGGCACGTAGTGAGTTGTGTGCCAACTCACATGTGCCAAGGCAAAAGGGTGGATGGCAAGATTGTGTCCCAAAACCACAAACAACTCACGTCCGAAGTTCATCGCCATGTGCTCTCCAACTCAATATCCACACTTCCAACAATGAGCGCCCAACATGTCATCGACCTTGTGAAAGCCATCTTTCACTACAAGGTGAAGTACGGCAAGGCATGGAAGGCGAAGCAAGCCGATTTAAGATGTTGTATGGTACTTGGGAGGAAGCATACAACCGAATCCCTAGGTTGTTGTTAGCCATGGCGCGACAAACCCGCATGGTTCATGTGGTCGAGCCTCATGGGCACCAAACAGCGGTTCATGAAGGAAGGATAGTCGAGTATTTGGCCGTGCTTTTTGGGCGCTCGAGCAATGTGTGAGGGCTTTTGAACATTGTAGGGCGGCCATCGCAATTGATGGCATGTTCTTGACCGGACAATACAAGGGCACCTTGTTGGTTGCGATAGCAAGTGATGCCAATAACCGGGTGTTGCCATTGGCATTTGCTTTGGTTGAGGTGGAAAACAATGACAACTGGGAGTGGTTTCTGCATCTTTTGAGGACGAAGGTGTTACCCGCTCAAAGGGAAATGTGTGTCATATCGGATCGGCATCAAGGAATTCTTAACGCGGTGGAGATTGACATTCGCGGGCATGCTCCGTTGCACCATCGATGGTGCATGAGGCACTTTTGTTCGAACTTCTATAGGGCATGTGGCCTTAAGGAGTTGGCCGATGATCTTCAAGATTGTTGTCTTGCTTTCTCCGAGAAGCGCTTCGCCACTTTGTACAACAAATTGCTCGCACACAAAAAACTTGATGCCGGGGGTCAAGACTTTCTCAATCGCACATTCAATACGGAACAAGTGGGCACATGCCTTTGATGAAGATGGCGGAGATACGGTCAAATGACAAGCAATATGGCGGAATGCTTCAATAGGGTGCTCAAAGGTGCACGTGGATTACCCGTGACGGCAATAGTTCAATACACATTTGACAAGATGAATGCGCATTTTGTAAAGTACTCGATGGAAACCGATGCACAAATAGCGGTGAGAACCCACGGAAGTACAAGTACAAGTTCCCACCTAAAGTTGATGAATGGTTGGTATTTCAATCACGGAAGGCGGACTCGTAAGAAGCTATATTATATGACAACGAAGAGTGGAAGTACGAAGTGAAAGAGCCAGGAGGAACCACAAACGATGGCCGGCAACATGGAGGTCGGGCTTTCAAGGTGTCGTTAACACAATGTGATTGCACTTGCGGTAGGCCGTTGTTGCTTCATCTCCCATGCTCACACTTGTATACAGCCGGTCGCCTTAGGAATGTGGACATCAATCACCCACGCACCGTGAGGGAGTCCGAGTTCTCAATCATGACGGTCAAGAAAACATGGGCTCCCCGCTTTCACCCGTACTTTGACCAATCGCAATGGCCGGAGTATCATGGAGTTCAACTATGGCCGGATCCGGAGTTGAAGGTTGTTAAACGGGGTAGACATAAGACAAAGCGTCTTAGAGGAGACATGGACGGATGGGGCCATGGTGGCCGCCGCGAAGCGGGCAACGAACAATTCCAAGAGCCTCGTGAGAGCTCCCATTGTGGGGAGTGCAAAGGTCATGGCCACAACAAAAGAAAATGTACGAAACCAAGGAAAAGGTCCAAGAAAAATGATGCAAGCACAAGCCAACAAGGAGCTACACAAGGGAGACAACCAAGTGGTAGCCACAAGTGCCAAGCCAACCAAGAGGTAGCCAACAAAAGCGAAGGCAACCTAGTGGTAGCCAACAAGTGCCAAGACAACCAATTGGTAGCCAACCTAGTGGTAGCCAACAAGTGCCAAGCCAACCAAGTGGTAGCCAACAAGTGCCAAGCCAACCAAGTGTTAGCCAAA
This sequence comes from Aegilops speltoides, assembly GCA_021437245.1. Lineage (NCBI taxonomy): Eukaryota > Viridiplantae > Streptophyta > Magnoliopsida > Poales > Poaceae > Aegilops > Aegilops speltoides. Next base: position 362,433,503 of record CM038145.1, read on the forward strand.
GAGGATCTAGGCAACAAAGAGGTCGGCAACTAGGACTTACTGGAGGCCTTCATTGTGTTGCTCCTTGTTGCTCCAGTTTAAGCACAGAATAGAGTTCAACACAGAATAAGCAATACTTTGGCCAAAACTATATAGTTGCATCACAGAATAAGCATTACTAAGAGATTTAAGTTAAACATTACCACCAACATAGAGTCCAACACATAGAGTGACCATCACGACAAGTTCGACATTACCACCAACATAGAGTTGAACACATAGAATGACCATGACGACAAGTTCGACATTACCACCAACATAGCTACCATTACTACCATTACTAGAAGAGAGCGACGACTACTTCCTTCCGCGCTTGCTGGTTCCTCCCCCTCTCTTGGAGGGTATCTTCTTCACTTTCCTAGGAAGACGAACCCGCTCCTGCTCTGGCTCCGGTTCCTCCACGTCATCCACATCGTCATCCACATCGTCATCCAAATAGTCGTCCAAAGCAGCCATCCGCGAGGTGCCGACCGTCCTTTTGCCTCTTTGGGTGAAGTCCTCGGTGTGTATTTTTGATTCCTTCCTAGGTTTTAACTCGTATGCAGATCAACCTTGTAGGTCTCCAAGGTCATATCATCGAGACCTATGCATCCACAAAAGATATGGAAAGACCGTTTGTGAGAATATAGTTAGCAAATGCATCAACAATTGGATATATAACCTCGAGGCCATACCTCTTGGGTGAGCACACCCACATCTTGGGTGACCACACCCACATCCTCATCGTCCAAAGGATTATCATGGCGGAAGTTGGATCGATGGTGTCGCCAACCTAGAACGCTCGGTGATACATACTGGGTCACGACAACCGAAAAGGTTTGATGACCGCCTTAACTTTTGGCCTGGCGCCGCAACATGAACAAGTGAATGAGACATCGAACGTAGCAACACATGTTAAGTGCTAGTTTGAAGGAGATGTGAACCTTAATGAATGCTCGAAGTGCACCTTCCCCATCGCTTTTGCCAGCCGGGTTTGTTTCCAGAATAGTGTCGGTCTCATCAGCTGCTTTCTTGATCTGGGCACGCTATGAAAAGAAAAGGTATCAACATGTTAGGCAAGTGAAGATGTGAATATTGCGAATTGAAAAGCAAAAAGGGCACATACCACAAAGTTCATCATTGGCCCCGCAGGGATCACGGAGTTGCCTTTCCTGACTAATGCGTTGTACTTGTGCTGGGCTACCTCATCAAAGACGGTGGGTTCTTCCAAAATCTTATCATCATACGCCGGCTTGCATACCTCCACACGAGTGACGCCTAGAAACCATGTGAGATAGTTGTTGAACGCAATCGGGCAGTGCTCACGAAGCTTGGCTCGTTTTCCAGCCCTAGCTTGCTCCAAAGCAAGCTCCCACTGTATGACATACTTGTTGTGATGCTTGGCCCAATCCTTGATCTTCCGCTGCTTTTTCCTATCCAACCTGCAAGTTAGAAACATAATATTAGCATCATCGAAACCGCCGAGAAGCTGCTAATTGCTCAAGGTTGATTATATCTACGCGTGTAGCACTATATCCGTGTCCACAAACTCCGGCGGGTGTGGCATGAACAAACCAAACTGCCGGTACACCCGATGTGGCATGTGAAGCTCAACCGCCCAGTTGCATATGAGTGGACACCGCATATGCCAGAGATCCCTATCTCTAATGCACATCGGATTCAGCGTGAACTCTGTAGGGTTCCCAAAACTATCTCCTGTTCCATAAGGTTCCCATACAACCTACAAAATTGGATAGAATGAAAAATTGATATCGACTTACGATGGAAGCATGATAATAACTTATGCAATGTCAATTCACCTGCTCAGGCGTGATGGCATCCATCTCGCTCTTGTACAACTTGTACATGACCGAGGGATCATCCGTCATCTCATTTAACACATCCCACTTGTAAGCCCAAGTCGCGCGCCGTAGTGGGTCGTGTTTATCGTCCCAATCCTCGAACTTCACTTTCTTCGTCGCCTAACCGCAAACGCCCTACTCCATATGGAAAGTGCGAGCAAACAACCACCAATACCTCCAGATAGCCTACAACAAAGCTTCGTCCAACTGCACATAAAAGAGAACATGGTTGAATTAAAAGCAAGATCGCATTCATAATGTACCAATGAATTGAAGCGAAACAACTTCATACCTGTCTATACAAGTAAGCCGTTGTCGCGAACCCCAACTCCATTTGCTATCGAAGACGGTCAACGCCGAGCCATTTCCATGGAGCATTCTTGCTCGTGCCATCGGCAAACATAGTCCCGATATCACGTACCACATGTAGACACGAGCATATGTCTTCACCGTGTCCTCATTAGCATCCTCGGGCAATTCATCAAGTTTGATACAATCCACGTGAAAGTAGCACCAATCTGCGACTCTTTCCTTCTTCTTGCCTTCTACTACGGTTCCGCGACTCGAAGGAACCATACCGATAAGGGCAAACATTTGCTCGCGCCACCCATCGAATCGGTGCTCATACATAGAGGTTTCCCATCGATAGGAAGACCGGTGATCATAGCTATATCTGGAGCGTCAAGGTCATCTCCCGGTCCGAAGATGGAAAGTGTGTGTCTCCGCCTCCAATGATCAATAAGCGCGGTGAGTCTTTGGAGCATTGTTGGGTGGCGTCGACCTCTTGACTAATCTGAATGAAAGGGAGAAGTCTGTCTCCCTAACATACGGTGTGTACCGCTCATCATAGCGCATCCACCCAAGGTTGACCCCGTGAGCCCGAAGCTTCAGAGGTGCAAGCTCCTACAAGAAAACAAACAAATCATTACATATGGGGGGTATGTGTTTGAAAAAAACACAAAAATCATAACACCGGCAACTTTCATTATTACTTGCTGCTTCACCGACATAGCGTACGACCGGTGTTGTAGATCCCAATGATCATTGAGAAGCCAAACCATCCTAGCAATTTGCAAGAAAGCTTTCTTGTCAACACGATTATCTTTTGAATACAAAAAAACTAAAGTAGGCCTACTAGATGCAACCATACCAATCTATGTATCCAACCATATCAAATCAAACATAACTAATAAAAAAGGGTTCCACAATTAACTAGGCCTACTTCATACAAATAACTTTTCCATACACTATGCCTACTTCATAAAAATAACTCTTCCATAAACTAAACTAGGGTTCCACAAATGAAACAAACAAGGGTTCCCCAAATCAATCAAACAAATCAATACATGCAAAGTTCTAATACATGCAAGATTCAAATCTAATCTAATCAAACAAGGATTCCCCAAATCTTCAAAATATCATATTTTCTATGGATAGAAAGAAGGGGATCGGAAGAGAGTACCTTCTAGGATGGATTGGTGAAGAAATGCATGCACCAAATCGTCGGATCTCAAGGATTTGGGAGAGGGATTGAGAGGGGAGAGGAGGAACCCGCCACGCCCGCTTCACATTTCTTCAAAACCGGCGAATGGGTGGGGTGCGGGAGGGGAGCGGGCGCTGGCGTCTTGTCACCGTGCAGCGCCTACGGCTGGGCATTGCACTTTACAAGTGTGGCGCCTAGCTCGAGGCGTTAGACTTCTGGGTCTTGAGCCTGAGGGCTGCCACGGTGGATGGTGTGCAACGCCCGGGCTAGGGCGCTGCATCGTAGGGTGTGGCGCCGTCGTGGCGGGCGCTACACAAAAAGGTTAGAGCTGTGAAATAGTTTCACGGCCAGTTCATTCTGTGATTTGATTTCGTCCCGGGGTCAAAATTGTCAAATTTGCCAGGTGCTGCGTACCCGCGAGCCGAGGAGGTTGGGCGACGCGCGCACGGCGGCGGAGGCGTCCAGGGCGACACGGGCGCGGTGGATGGCGATCCGCGACAGCGGGTGCACGCCGTGCCCGTCGGCGCCTCCGCCCCAAAGAAGCGCGGCGAGGAGCAAGGGCAGCCACGGGGCGAGGCGGCCGCTGCCTCCTCCTCTCATGTCTCCCTGCTGCTTGCTTGCTGCTGCTGTGAGCGAGCTTTGGTCAGAGCAGGGAACCGGGGCCGGCTTTCCTTTCTTTTATGGAAATGGAAGGAATGAACACGCGCCGTGCCACGACAGTAGAGGAGAGAAGGCGACTGCGCGAGAGAGGGGGCGGGTCGACACGGTCTTGACTCTGCTCTGCAACGTGTGGGTTTCCCCGTCTTTTGTATTTAACCCGAGGAGACGAGATTCGCGGTGATGCGTCCACACTACACACACACACACACGAGAGATTATCAAGAGGGCTACTCGACTTTGCAAATCCGATCCCTTATATATGGGAAACGTTTGTGTCCGGTGCGCCGGCCCAAGATTGGGCCGGTCGCACGCGACATGTACGATGAAAAATAGACTGAGCGGTCCCTGATCCTCTCGCGACGACGTGTTCTGTGGGATCCGTGCGCCGGCTCAAAATTGGGCCGGTCGCACGCGACACGTACGATGAAAAAGAGATCGAGCGGTCCCTGGTCCTCTCGCGATGACGTGTTCTGTGGGACCCGTGCACCGCCTGCTCTCCCTTCTTATCCATCCACGCTTTGCCTCTGTCACATCCCTAGTTCTGACAATGCCTAGTGCATGCATTAGAGTGTTGCATCATGTTTAAATTCCATTTAAATTTGAAATGAGGATTTGTGAAACCCTCAGAATCATTTTTAGAAATGACCCAAATAAAAATTGCTCCAAAAAGGTCCAAGAAAATGCTCATGTTGCCCTCTGAAAATACTGGACAGAGATAAAAATCAAGCCAATATTTTTGGGAGCTCATAAGTATTTATTTTGGGCATTTGGAATTAATGCATAAATATTTGCATTGGAAATATATTAGTTATATATATTAATATATGTCCAAAAATTAAGCCACTTGTTGGGGAGTTCTGGAATAATACCACTAGTTCCTACAAAAATTGGCATAAGAAAATAAAATGGTTTAGTATTTTATTTAAACCAAACAAATGTCAGAAAAATAGAAAAAGAAATAAATGGGAATAAATATTAGAAGGCTAGTCAATGACAGGAAAGGAGCAGAAAATAAGGGGGAAAGGGAAGTATTTGTTGTCCATGATGATTGAAAGATTCTGCAAGTATTTATTTTTCTTAGATGCGAGTTAGGCAGACTACAAAAGCATGTTGATTGTTTTGGCACAGAAATTACAGATAGCATATCACCAACAGACATGTAAAGACACATGAAAATCAACGGACAATTTCTCAATCACAACCAACACTGCTTCATGAGATCCAATAGTGCATGCACATCGCCGATTACAGGTAACCACGCGGACTGGGGCTTACAGCACGAATCCAGAAGACATATACTATGGTATTCCACTACTGAGGCAACTACTATCAAATGAGAAGCTAAAGCCAACAAGTCTCAACTGTTATGAAGCTCCAAGACATATGCTACTATTTTTTACCAGCAAAGAATTGGAAGGATATGTGCTATTGTATCCACACTGTAACTAGGCCAAAGTGACTGGACTGTTCAGCAGAGTGTTAATGGTCTTGCGCAGGTTGTTGGGAGCGGCATAGTAGGGCGGCTCGTTGACGAGCTGCGAGTGCACCTGCATGGCGTTGCCGACTGCTTCGGCACAGGCCCTAAACTCTCCCCCGATCTGAATGCCCCTCCCAACAAGCTGGCGACCCTGCTTGGCCAGATAGCCTCTTGCCGCGGCTTGCTGTGGGTGCTCCCTCAAGGTTGGTATAGTTGACTTTATAACCTTGAACTCAATAAGGCCCTCAAGATCAGAGACCATCTTGAGCACCTCGATGTTCACCACCGCGACCAAACCGCCCAGAGTATTGATGTAGGTGTACAGCGTCTCGCTAGTTTGTGCCCCATCATATCTCCTCTAGGCGGTCCTAGACTTCGTCAATGCACCGACCAAGTTCGACTGAATCTAAATATTTGTTCCCCGAAACAAGATTTATACTCAACTTTTTTACTTTACCATAATTCAGCTTGCCTTTAATGCATGATGTTTTCATATGTACCATATGAGCAACTACATTTCGGGAGAAATAGTATCATTAACAATGCAATAATAATTATTTATATTATGATACAATCCTCCATACAATTGTAATATTTATGATTACAAAAAATATAGTGTTAATTGAAACTAGATTTTCTTGCAATTTTTTGTATTATCTAGTTTGGGTTGTTTGAGAAAATCTTTTGTTATAATGATTTCCCATTTAATTTGAACAAACAAACATTTTCAGGTTCTCTTATGAGTTAATGCATGCCCTTGATCTACATAATGTGTTTGTATGTATCATTTTAGATATTATGCTTAACTATCTACATAACTTGGTAGTGTTTCTAGAGAGTATATGAATGTAGCAAATAACTTGGCTGAGATATCTTGAGTGAAAAGCTTTAAAGTTGAGGTGTTGCCAAAAGATAATTATACATTGCACAAAGTGTACTAGTAGGTTCTGCTCATATTTTAAGATGTGAAATATCAATTAGTAGTTTGCTTCGAGTCCCATCTTCATCATTATCGCAAAGAGCATGAGCTTCGCATGTGCTTAACAAGAGCTGAGATTCAGTTACTACCTAACATCAATCAGAAGTTCAGAACGAACACATTGACTGGAAAAGGGAAAAATTCTGCATGTCACTGCAATAATGAAAACAGAGTGTATCGCTAAATTAGAAGTAAACTTTTGCCATTTTGTTGGGTTCGTGGTAGCCAAAGCTGGGTTCCTGAAATGCTCCTGCAATAAAAATAAAACCCAAAGTTGAGCATCGAAATAACCTGATGTTGAGAAACTTAAAACAGTTTGGTAGGTACAATGATGATTTTGAATCCCAGATAGTAACAAGGAGACTCCACAGGGTCTGGTGGAAGTTGAAATCAACAGAACTTCCTGACATAAAAGGTGCATTAGGTGGAAGATGAAATACGCAAAACTGAACGCTCTGACAACAGGAAGGAATGTTCCAGAAACATGATAACTCATCCACAGAACACCACATAGTTTGATTGAAATTTCATAGTATATGACATATGAATGCAAGTACAGAGCATAACCTTTGGCGTGATCAAGATTCAACAAATAGAATAAGAAAATCAAGGTTACATCCAAGTATTGCATGATCAGCAAATAAGAAGTGCAGCAATCCTCTCACTTCCGATTGGGGTAATTTACAGTCAACTATCAGCCAAAATATAGAAACATCTAGTGGACCGTATAGAGTTGAGAAAACTGTTTAATTGCTTTAAGTTCCAACAGTAAAGTTACCACTCAGAAAATGAGAATGTGCACATCACTTTGCAACAAATAACAGCAAAGCAAAATCAATGGCTAGTCTGGAACCAACCCATCATCATCAGCTACAAGGGCCACAAGCAAGTCCACTTGTGTATTATATACCTGAAGCTTGAATGCTTCTTGACTTCTTTCCTGCATGTGCTCACCTGTTTTGGCACAGAAATTACAGACAACAGATCACCAACAGATCACCAAGCTATGTTTTAAAAGCGTCCCTAAGGCGACGCCTAGGTGTCGAAGCGCTCCCCCTCCGCTTTGGAAAATCGACCGCTTTGGGCGCCTAGGCGTCCAAAGCGCCCGCCTAGGCGTCGCCTAGGCGCCAAAGCGCCCCCCCCTAAGGCGGTAAGGCGTCGCCTTAAAAACATAGTCACCAAGTTCGACTGAATCTAAATATTTGTTCTCCGGAACAAGATTTATACTCAACTTTTTTACTTTACCATAATTCAGCTTGCCTTTAATGCATTATGTTTTCATATGTACCGTATGAGCAACTACATTTCGGCAGAAATAATATCATTAACAATGCAATAATAATTATTTATATTACGATACAATCCTCCATACAATTGTAATATTTATGATTACAAAAAATATAGTGTTAATTGAAACTGGATTTTCTTGCAAAATTTTTGTATTATCTAGTTTGGGTTGTTTGAGAAAATCTTTTGTTATAATGATTTCCCATTTAATTTGAATAAATAAACATTTTCAGGTTCTCTTATGAGTTAATGCATGCCCTTGATCTACATAATGTGTTTGTATGTATCATTTTAGATATTATGCTTAACTATCTACATAACTTGGTAGTGTTTCTAGAGAGTATATGAATGTAGCAAATAACTTGGCTGAGATCTCTTGAGTGTAAAGCTTTAAAGTTGAGGTGTTGCCAAATAGATAATTGTACATTGCATAAAGTGTACTAGTAGGTTCTGCTCATATTTTAAGATGTGAAATATCAATTAGTAGTTTGCTTCGAGTCCCGTCTTCCACTTTCATTTGTTGGCAATGCTTTTGTTCAAAGTTACACTTCTTATTATTAGGGATAAATTGTTTGCCATCTTCACATCCAAACTGAGAGAAGATGTCAGTAGAACCTGCAGAGACAGTAGGACTGAAAGCAGAGAATGCTGGAGGTTAGCCATGGGATAAGATTCGTATGACGACCATGCTTAGAAAACAGACCAGAAGTAGCGATTGGGTGTGTAATGTTTTCTGAGCTGTACTAAAGGGTTTTGTTACAAAATTGATGAGGAACTTAAGTAAGACGTAAGTTTCAGTAGATGTAACTTGAGAATAAATTAACCGAGAGTATTGATCACCTGCGCATGTGTATTCTGTTCCCTGCTCATGTGATTGCCCTGCGTGCAGTTGGCGGTGACATGGACGAGCGGTTACAACATCGGCGAGGCGTACCCGTTCGTTGAGTGGAGGATGAAGGGCGAGGAGACCTCCAAGCGGACGCCCGCCGGCACGCTCACCTTCACGCGAGGCCACCTCTGCGGTACGTACGGTTCAGAGTCCAGGTTTCAAAGCAGCTGGTGCTGTTAATTCAGAGTGTCAAAATCATCTCTGGCGGTCTTTACTGCAAATTATCGCAGGTAACCCGGCTCGTGGACAGGGCTACAGGGATCCAGGTTTCGTCCACACCGCCTTCCTCAAGGATCTGTGGCCAAACAGAGAGTAAGAACTTGGAAACAGACAGCAGAATCAGAGTATTAGCTTTGTTTTCGTACTCATTCTTGTATTTTCACTCAGGTATTCTTATCAGAGCATCTCCAACAGCAGGCTTATAGCGCGCAAGCAAAACTGATTTGGCGTAGCGCGAACGCCTGTTTATTTGGCGGCGTGCTGGCGTTTACTCAAAGAGCGCTGTAAATCTGCAGCAAGAGCTCCAAAGAAAGCGGTAAAATACAATGAGCTTAACATTTTTTCTAGATAAAAAAACGATGCATATAGATAGATAGATAGTTCAACATTCATAGATAGATAGTTCGACATACATAGATAGATAGGCACTACTACGGCATAGATAGGCACTACTACGGCATAGATAAAGCTACTCCAAGTCGCTACCATCATCATCACCATCATCATCCTCGTCGTCCGAGGTTGAGAGCCATATGTCATCCCAACGGTCATCGTCCCGCGTGAAGAACGACCTCCCACCTGCTGAAACAATTTCGCACTGAGCATTCGCCAATGCCTTCCACGCACGCCGGTCAGCCCGCTCCGCACGGCGCCTCGCCGTCCTGTCCGCCCAGTAGGCGTGCTCGTCGGCGACGTCCTCCGGGTGGCGACGGCGCCACTCCGCCATGGCTCGCTCGTCCTCCTCGGCGACGAGGAGGCGGCGCTGCCGCCGAGCGTGGTCGGCACGGTCCATGTCGGTGATGAGGCGCGGCGGAGGGGCGACGCTGCGCGCGCCGCGCGTGAAGACGCCCGGAAGTTCATCTGCGGCCGGGGCTGTCTAAGCGCCACGCCGCCGCGTCGTATGCGCTGGCCGCCTCGTCGCGCGCTCCGAACGCCCCGAGGCCAAGCCGCCGTCGCGGACCGTATCTCGCGGAGAACGGCCGTTGGGCGCGGCGACGCCGCGATAGCCCGGCACCGGCGCGGCGGCATGGTGGCCTTGTGGTGGCGCGAAAGCGAAAAAGCTGCAAACGGCGAAGCGGCGGCGGCGAGCTTGCGAGGGAAGGGCGCGTGGCTGTGTGCGTGGCTGTGTGCGGTGCGCGCGCGGCAATTTATAGGCGCACGGTAAGCGGCGCGGTAGTTTTGGCGCGCCGCGTGCGCTTTCTCCAGCAGCAAGCGCTTCCAGCATGTAATTTCCGCCACCACTAGAGCGCGCGGTATCAGCCGGCGCGCGCTAAATCGCGATTTTACCGCGCGCGCGCCTTTTGCCGCGCCTGTTGGAGATGCTCTCAGACTGGGCACGAGCTGCAGGACGGCCCCGTGGCATGGGGCAAGGCCGCCACCTTCCGCGGCCCCCTACCGGGCCAAAGCTTGCTGCAATAAGATCGTCATCTTCGGCGACATGGGCCTCGAGAGATTTTTTTTTGAAACAGAGGCAAAAGACTTGCCTCATTCATTAATAAAGGAGGAGAGTTTTAGAGTACATAAAAGTGGCTCCACAACATAGCCCGTCCATCAACAAAATGAAAAACAATAACTACTCTCGCGGCATGATAATGCTCAGGTGCGTAGCTCCTGCCGTGACCCAAAGTTTGGCTTCATCTTGTATTAGTTTTAGCATGTAGAAAGGCGGCGTTGATTTCTTCCTAAAAACTCTAGCGTTTCTCTCCTACCAAATGGCCCAACCAACAAGCATAGTAAGGGAAGCCATGGCCTTCCGATTCGCCGTATTGGGTTTCGACATGTTTGTCCACCAATGCTTGATATTGCGCTCCGCCTGCCATTGATGGATCTCGAGAGCCCCTAGGCCAAGCCACTCCTTTACCAATCTCCACACGCGCAAGGTGAACCTGCACCGAAAGAAGAGGTGCGCAGACGTCTCGTTTGCCCTTCTGCAGAGGGTGCACAGTCCGCAATTCTCCCAACCTCGCTTCTCCAATCTATCCGCCGTCCATATTCTGTTTTGAATCGCTAGCCAGGAGAAGAACTTGACCTTGGGGGTGCCCAAACCTTCCAAATAGTCTTGTTCATGGTCGTCGTCATGGAGCCCAAGAACTGAACCCTGTAAGCAGAGGCCGCCGAATACTCACCGTTCGCCTCAAATTTCCAGGATATGTCGTCATCAATCTCTGGTGAAAGCTCGAATTGTTCCAGGTGGATCCAAAGGTCCACGAACTCGACGATGTGGTTGGTCGTTAAGTTGATGGAAGGGTTGATCTGGCGCACCCAAGCATTGTCTCGCAGTGCATCCCTCAGCACCCACTTCTTCCGCTTGGAGGCTGCGAAGATTAGGGGGGCGATATCTTTTGGTTTTTTACCTCTCAACCATGGTGCCTCCCAGAAGGGCGTTTTCCCTCCATTTCCCACGGTGATGAAGGTGGATGCGTAGAAGAGGTCCATATCCACCGGTGAGCACGGGTTTCCTAAGCCCACCCACAATCTAGTCGGGTCCTTCCACTCTACCCATGGCCATCTCAATCTTAGAGCTCTTGCAAATTTCCCCAAGTGTAGGACTCCAAGCCCACCGAGATCGTGAGGGCGCAGACAGTCTCCCAGTTGACCTTGCATTTTGCACCTGAAGTTTGACTCTGAGCTGACCAGAGGAAAGCACGCTCAATTCTATTGACATTGTGTAGGACGCCGGCGGGGATGTTCAGGGATGTGATGTGGTAGATGACTTGAGAAGTGAGGACCGATTTGACCAAGGCCGCCCGGCCAATTGTGGTGATGTTTCTCCCTTGCCAAGGAGGGAGCTTCGCAGCCACCTTGTCCTCTAGGTGTTGGAAGTCCACCCTTTTCAGCTGCCAAATGGATAATGGGAGGCCCAGATACTTCAATGGGAAAGAAGTTTGCGAGGCGGGCAGGCTATGGAGTATGTCGTCAAGGTTTAGGTTGCCACAGCGAATTGCGACTCTTCTGAAAGTTGGTGGACAGACCGGTGACCCCTCCAAATGCACCAAGGATGGCCGCAAGGTTGGCCACATCTTCCCGTGAAGGGGAGATGAAGATCGCCGCGTCGTCGGCATACAGGGAGGTACGGACAGTAGATCCACGGCCTCGAATTTCGTGAGAATTTTTCATCACATAAGAAGATGTTCAGCCGTGTAAGCGAGGCCACTGATCATGGTGTATGTTGCTGGGTTGCAGGGAGCAAAGGACGGGAGCAGTGAGCTCCAGGGGTTCCAGCCCGGCGCGCAGGTGACCACCGACCGGCTGGTCAAGGACCTGCCCAACTACGACGCCGTGTTCCACATCGGCGACCTCTCCTACGCCAACGGCTTCCTCGCGCAGTGGGACCACTTCACCGCGCAGATCGAGCCCATCGCCTCCAAGGTCCCCTACATGGTCGCCAGGTAATTCGTCCGCTCACCCTGAAAATCTTGCAAGTTCAGATGCACTTTTGGTTCTCAGCCATGTTAATAAGTTTCTAATGCAGCGGCAACCACGAGCGGACGTACATGGACACGGGCGGCTTCTACAACGGCAACGACTCGCACGGCGAGTGCGGCGTGCCGGCAGAGACCTACTTCTACGTGCCGACGCCGGCGCACCGGGGCAAGTTCTGGTACGCCGCCGACTACGGCATGTTCCGCTTCTGCGTGGGCGACACGGAGCACGACTGGCGCCCCGGGTCCGAGCAGCACGCGTTCCTGGACGCCTGCTTCGCCGGCGCCGACCGCAAGCACCAGCCGTGGCTCGTCTTCCTGGCGCACCGCCCGCTCGGCTACTCCTCCAACGACTTCTACGCGCAGGAGGGCTCCTTCGCGGAGCCCATGGGCCGCGCCCTGCAGCCGCTCTGGTAGCGCCACCGCGTCGACCTCGCCGTCTACGGCCACGTCCACAACTACGAGCGGACGTGCCCCGTCTACGAGAACACGTGCACCGTCAAGGGCAAGGACCGGCAGAGCAGCTACGCGGGGGCGCTGGGAGGGACGATCCACGTCGTGGCGGGTACGCGCGGCGCCAGGCTGAGGAGCTACGCCGGCGGGGCGTGGCCGCAGTGGAGCGTGGCGAGGAACGAGAGCTTCGGGTACGTCAAGCTCACCGCCAGCGACCACTCGTCCATGCGGTTCGAGTTCATCCACAGCGACGACGGCGCCGTGCACGACGCCTTCACCATCACCAGGGACTACAAGGACATCATGGCCTGCGCCGTCGACAGCTGCGCGCCACACACCCTAGCCAACTAGACTAGCTTGCAGACTTCAGTAGTTAACTAGCTTACCCCGCGCGGCACCCCGCGCACGTGTTGTTATTTTAGGATGCCAGATGATCGCATGAAAAACTATGGATGTAGGGAAAAAAAGATGGGAGCATGATGCATGTGAACAAACAGGGGAATACACAATGGCACATCTCTAGTAAGGATGATTTATTTTGCCTAACATGGTGCGAGTCATTGCCAGATTAGATCACCTATTGTAGCCTCCCATTGGATTAACTCCTATGATGAAGTCGTAAAGAGAAGCAAATAGTGGGAATTATACATACACCGTATGTAGTTAATAATTCTTTCCTTCTTTCATAGATTTTTTTACTATCACCGACAAGTGACCGAGCCAAGCAGGTGGCCAATCTCACCGACTACTCCAGGGAAACGATCGCGTCCAGCGACGCCAGGGACACGTCGTCGGTGGTCACCCATGCCTTTGAGGCGCCCAAGTGGAACCAGCTCGCCGGCTTGTCCGTCGGCCGTCGAACACCTCGCTGTCCCGTGGTGGACATCGACAACCTCCACATGGTAGCGACAATGATGCAGTTTCTCGCTCAATGGAGTAGCAGCGACGGAGGCTGGACACAGCTCCTCCCCGGCAAGCCCGGAGGTGCAGCATGGGGAGAGCCCGCGGGAAGCCACTCTGAACCTTGGAGCGCAGCACAACTCCACAACTCGCGATGGCCGAGCTTGCTCCATACTGCACGTCGAACAAAGGAGGAGCCTAGGAGGGAGGGGCATGCCCGGCAAGGTGGTAAACGAAGCTCCTTTCCATCCCACACAAGAGAAGCAGAGAGAGGCTCGATGTTTTGCGCCGACGCTATTTCTTGGTGGTGCTTCGGTTGAGATGCAAAAGCGAGTGATGACCACATATAAGAGGAATGAGAGATTTATAGATGCTTATGGCAGTGGACGATTCAACAGGAATCTTTTGGAAAACACCTCGATCATCAAGGGCGGTATGCCGTAGAGGCATCCAGAGGAAGAAGAAGAGATAAGGAAGGAGAAGTAAGCGGTGAGGCAGATAAGAAAGCAACGACAGTCGGTGGATTGGACGGGATGCATGCAACGCACATGCGAGGGAGACAGAAGGAATGTCCTGTATCTGGCCTAGAATTGCGCCCGAGCGGTGCGGTGGCTGTCTTTGCCATATCTTTCTGTCGTCTTGTAATTGGATGTAGTTTCCCGTCCCGCTGCCTGCACTTGTGCCTTGTAACTGGACATAGTTGCCCATCCCCCAATCGCCGCTTCGTCAGACTGCTATTGGTCAGCCACATATCCAAGCAATGTGTTCCGATTGGTATGCATGCATGTAGTGACTGATTGGTCCACTGTCGGTGGAAAACGACACCTATGGGATCACTGGAATCCCTACTACGGTCGGCGGGCGCGAGGTTGTCGAAAGAGCGGGTCTAGGAGTCAGCACAAAGATCGTTCACCCAGGTTCGGGCCGCGAGGATGCGTAATACCCTAGTCCTGCTTCGCTGTATATTTGAGTGTTCTTGTGTTCTCGAACTAGCTACAGCGTGTGCGTAGTCCAAAAGATTCGAATCCCCCTCCAGTATGCCTCGGGCCTCCTTTTATAGTCAAAGGGGACGCCATCGTGGCACAAAGGAGGTGGAAAGTGTATAGTGTCTGAGTCTATCCTATGGCAGCATCGGACAAACGCATTTAATGCGCTGCCAATGTGCCCTTCTTGCTTTATCGGGGACGGCAAGGAAGCTCGTCCCAGCTGTCGCCGCCTCACCTGGCTCTGACGTGCGTCCGAGCTGATGAGGCATTGCGGGCTCCATGTTGGCTGGCTCTGCTGGCTAGTCTTGATGGCGAGTCTTCTCAAAGATCTGCATGCCACCACGTAGGTGCTTGCTGAGTCGGTCTAGAGGCCGCACATCGCCACGCAGGTGCTCGCCTGGCTGGCTAAGCTGGCAGCTGCATGGGAACGACGGTGGAGTGTTGGCAGATGCGGGCCTGGCCGCGGCCCCGCTGACGTCCTCGGCAAGGGTGTTGCCGGGGTCCCGGTAAGGGTCTTGCCGTGACATTGCGGTCGTCCCCGGAAAGGATCTTGCCAGAGGTCTCGTGGATTTCCTCGGCAAGGATTTTGCCGAGGATCGTCATCTTCTGGTCCTCATATGATCTTGTGTGTTTATGATCTTCACGAAGATCTGCATGCCACCATGGAGGTGCCTCCCGAGCCTTGGTTCCAATGGGCAAGTTGTCGTGGTTCTAAGTTTGACAGTAAGTATAGGGGGTACGAATGAGGAGGCAAGGTCCTAGCTACGGTGAGATTGTACGCAAATGTTTACGAGTTCAGGCCCCTCTCAGAGGAGGTAAATGCCCTACGTCTTGGTGCCTAGAGCGGTCGACTGGATTATGGGAGTGTATGTTACAGGGGGTGCGAACCCTTGTCCCAGAGGAGGGGGTGGCTTATATAGAGTGCGCCATGACCCCAGCCATCCCCCACTACAAGGAGTTACTTGTACATAAAGATGGGGCGTTACTGATAACGCCAGCCATAAGTGCTATTAATGCTCTTAAAGACTATGGATTGAATGCCCGACCGTTGCAGTTATGAGTGACTCCTGGTCTTCAGTAGGTCGTGTGGTTTCTTGTATGGTCGAATGACATCAGGAAGGAGGGGTACCCGAGTGATTGATTGGTTGAGTGGATTGCAGTCGACGCCTTCACTGGGCACTCCTTGTTGTCTCTTGGGCTTCTTCGCTTCTAGGGTAGTGACCTTGGGTAGGGCATATAGGTCAGGCCTATGACCCTACCCTAGGTTTATATCATCATCGTTAGCCCCCGAATGGATTCAGGACCTAGTGAAAAGAAGTTGAAGTTAGTCTTGCTGTGACTCTTGAGCTTCACAATTATTTATGTTGAGCTGGAAGCCCGTGTTGGAACTTCAGCTTCGCTTCAGTCGCCTTGATCGATTCAGAAGTTGCCGAGTGGATTCAAATCGTCACCCGTCGAGTGTTACTTTTGACGTGAAATCTTTGACGCGACTGGTTATGGCGTATCCCGGATCTCACGGGGTTCAAAATTTTGGGGAAGCGTGCGAGGTGGAGCGTGCCGTAGTATGCGGGATGGATAGACAGGAGCGCCTCGCTCTCTGCGCCACCTTTTTCACCACGTACCCAATGCGCGACTGTTATGAGATTTGATAGGATTGCCCGGGCCCACACGTCAGCCACTCGGAAGTAGGCCCTTAAAAGGAGACGGGGCTGAGGCGTTTGCATTGTGCGTGTCCATTCTCCCTCTTCCTCCTCTGCTTCTCCACCGCATCTTGCTCTTCCGCTCTTGATACCGCCGCCCCGCCACCACGGTGAAGGACAAGACGGCGGCGCTGGAATGCGCGAAGAAGGCGACAGGGGCGGCGAAAGGCAAGAAGACGAATTGGGGTCGTCATCGAGGTCTCCGCTGCCGCCGGGTTGGATCCAGAGCGATTGGATCCGATCTCCGCTTTGGTCGGAGGACTTGGAGGAGTTGGCTGACTCCGCTCTGATTATCAACGGGCCTGCGAGGCTGCCGGAGGGGGAGACGGAGCCTCAGCTCGACCAGGTGAGTGCGTTCTGCTCGCCACCCACGTCGACCGCGGTTTCTCCCATCACCCGCATCCTTTTTTCCGGGGTTTCTTGAACTTCTTCGGATCCCAATTCCATCACTTCTCTCCCAACACCATTACGTACCTCGTTGTGTTTGTGTCCATGTGCGAAAACTTCCGGGGTTGTTGACTGCACTAGGGTCTTTTCAAGCACATCTTCACAATCCGCTCCCACTCGGTGAAGAAAGCGAATTCGAGTGATGAGAGAACACACGTTATACAAATGTGTGGGGGCTTGGGTATCCAGAAGAGGAAAAGGAGTTCTTTCCCCTCCATGACACTTCCTCAGTCGGTGAGGTGCTGGCAGTCGACCTGGTTCTACTGCCAGGACATTGCAACTCCAGGTCTGTCGACTGGACTTCCCCCTTTTTCTTTGGCTCGTGCCCAGCAACTTTCTTCACTGAAAGTGACCACCGCGGACAGGGTGGAAGCGAACATGTTGGTCAAGAGAGTAGTCCAGTTGATCAATCAGGGTGTCACTGGCATGGACTTGTTGGAGCTGTTTCTCAGTCGACGCATCCAGCCGCTCTAGACTCATGATCACTCGATGTGGATGTACTCTGGAGCCAACAACACCGCTTGGGTTCATCCAGAGGAGGTTTCGGCTGAGACAGTGGCCCTGTGGCTGAAGGGTATTACAGGAAACAAGGACAACCCCAGGGGAGCCAGGAGAGTCGACCCATTCAGCGACAGCAACCAGCCAGATAAGGTTTGGTCTTTGCTACCGACTGTACTTCAATATGTTTTGCGTCTGTCTTTGAATCCGACCGATATCTTCTTGACTTCTTGTCTTGTAGGTTTACACTGAGATGTACTCGATGCCCAACAGTCAACAAGCTCTGGAGCAAGACCAGGAGGGAGAGGACAGCGCGGAGGAAAGCGGCGATTGGCAATCTCCAGAAGACAAAGACGAGGAGGAAAGCGATGAGTCGGACGACGATGAGATAGTCAAGTCACCACCTCACACGGAGCATCGATCCAAGCTACTCTATGATCCAGCGGGCGGGTGTGGCAAAACCGTGGCTCCAAGCACTCAAGCATAGAAGCGCACTCGGACTTTGACTCCAGAGTCGACGGAGAAGGTCGCCAAGAAGCCCAAGGCCGTCCCCTCAAAGGCTTAGAAGACTTTACCGAAGATCAAGATGGACGTCCCTGTTGCCTCTGGGTGAGCGTTCTTTCTTTCTGCTTTTTCTTCCACCGACTGATACTTCTGTTCTAACCGAATGGATTATAAACTTTTCCAGCCTAGCCTCAATCGCGACTGATATGGACGTTGATAAGGCCCCAGGTGACGAGGAAACCGATGACGCGGCTACCTCCAAAGCTAGTATGTTCCATTAAACTTGAATTTATTCTGCCGATTGAATTGTTGGCCGATTGAACTTTTGAGGTTGCTTTTTTTTGCAGCTCCACAGGATGTTATTGAGCTTTCGGATGATGAATAAGAAGTGCCTCTAAGAGAGAGGAGGAGGAGGGGCAGGGCGTCAAGCGGGAAAGTGCCCGAGGGTCAGGTCCCTCAGTCGACACCTGTGCTTGAGACAGTGGTCCAGCGATCCGGAGATCCGACTCAGACCAATGTTACCTTTGCCAATCCGCTGTCGATTGACCGTCCATCAGGGTCGACTTCTCAAACCTCTGCCGCTCCAGTACAACTCCATGCATCTGACCCTATGGCTGCTCCGATTGCATTCCCATCATCACTCTTTCCTGCATACTAGACTCCAGATGACTCACCGAGTGCCGCTAAGGAGGCCCTTCTCCATGTAAATCTCGTGATGGAGCAGATGCAGGTGGTGCATGAGGCCAGTCAGGTAGCTTATAATGCCAGCACCGCTCTGCAAACCAATGTCAAGGTTAGTTGATTCCTGACTAGTCTCTTGAATAATGATAGTTGCCACTATTGCTTTGCTATTCATATGGTGCTCTTGGATGAGCGTTTTGGAACCTATTATGTGCATCTATCATGGGTCGTTGTTTCACATCCAATCACCCACTGGGGTGTTTCTGTCTCAGAGCAAGTTCTTATACTTGAGTCGACTAGGTTGAGTCGAGTGTTTTTCTGAACTAGTGGGGGCACGCAGAGTGCACCCACTGGGTGTAGTCCCCGAGACCGAGGTCGTCTGTTAGTAGTCGGTTGTTTTTGTCGATTGACATATCTTATTTGCTGACTACAGAGGTCTTGTGATCTTGGGGCTCAACTTTCTGAATTGAATAAGAAGCAAATCAGCCTCAACCTTGATCTGGAACTGGCCAAGAAGAACCTCAAGAATGCTCAGGATGAAGCAACTATCATGGGAGGTAACCAATCGTTGACTGTCCACCTTGTGCCTCGCTCTTCCCCATTTTTTAGTCTCTTTGAACCGAGTGATTTCACTCGAACATATCTGCGTAGTGAAAACCGTCAAGTTCAAGCTCGTCTGAAGAATGTTATTTCTTTAGAGAAAATGAAGCGGGCTCTGGAGAAGAAGGATCAGGATCTTGCTGCAGCCCAGAAGGAGGCGCGAGAGAAAACAACACTTGCGGACAAGAAGCTGGCTTCAGTCAGTAAGTTGGAAGAGGGGAACTCCAAGTTGAAGACCGCCGTCTCTGAAGCCAATCGGGAGGTTGAGCAACTGAAGAAAGACAAGGACAGCTTGACCTGGCAATATATCTCGGAATGGCTATGGAAATGCCACAATAGGTACGTATGATGGGTGTTTTGAAGAAGGTATATGGTGGGTGTATGGTACCGGCGAAAGTTGCGCGGCACAAAAGAGGCTAGCAATGGTGGAAGGGTGAGAGTACGTATAATCCATGGACTCAACATTAGTCATAAAGAACTCATATACTTATTGCAAAAATCTACAAGTTATTGAAACAAAGTACTACGTGCATGCTCCTAGGAGGATAGATTGGTAGGAAAAGACCATCGCTCGTCCCGACCGCCACTCATAAGGAAGACAATCAATAAATAAATTATGCTCCAACTTCATCACATAACGGTTCACCATACGTCCATGCTACGTGAATCACAAACTTCAACACAATTATTCCTCAAATTCACAACTACTCAACTAGCATGACTCTAATATCACCATCCTCATATCTCAAAAACAATTATCAAGCATCAAATTGATCATAGCATCCAATTCACTTTCTATGATAGTTTTTATTATACCCAACTTGGATGCCCATCATTCTAGGACAAATTTTATAACCATAGCAAATACCATGCTGCTCTAAAAGACTCTCAAAATAATATAAGTGAAGCATGAGAGATCAATAATTTCTAAAAAATAAAACCACTGTCGTGCTCTAAAAAGATATAGGTGAAACACTAGAGCGAAATTGTCTAGCTCAAAAGATATAAGTGAAGCACATAGAGTATTCTAATAAATTCTGAATCATGTTGTGTCTCTCCCAAAAGGTGTGTACAGCAAGGATGATTGTGGTAAACTAAAAAGCAAAGACTCATATCTTACGATACGCTCCAAGCAAAACACATATCATGTGGTGAATAAAAATATAGCTCCAAGTAAAGTTACCGATAGACGAAGACGAAAGAGGGGATGCCTTCCGGGGCATCCCCAAGCTTAGGATTTTGGTTGTCCTTGAATTAACTTGGGGTGCCATGGGAATCCCCAAGCTTAGGCTCTTGCCACTCCTTATTCCATAGTCCATCAAATCTCTACCCAAAACTTGAAAACTTCACAGCACAAAACTCAACAGGAAATCTCATAAGCTCCGTTAGTGCAAGAAATAAAAACCACCACTTAAGGTACTTTAATGAACTCATTCTTTATTTATATTGGTGTTAAAACTACTTTATTCCAACTTCTCTATGGTTCATACCCCCCGATACTAGCCATAGATTCATCAAAATAAGCAAACAACACACGAAAAACAGAATCTGTTAAAAACAGAACAGTCTGTAGCAATCTATAACTTTCGAATACTTCTGGAACTCTAAAACTCCTACCAAAATAGGAAGTCCTAGGAACTTTGTCTACTGATATACTGCAAAAATAATCAACTAAAAAGAACATTTCTGTGATTCATTAAAATTATTCTCGTGCGTGCAAAAGTTCCTGTTTTTCAGCAAGATCAAATTAACTTTCACCATAGGTTATCATATAGGTTCTACTTGGCACAAACACTAATTAAAACATAAAACCACATCTAAAAAAGTCTAGATGAATTATTTATTACTAAACAGAAGCAAAAATGCAAGGAACAAAAATAAAATTGGGTTGCCTCCCAACAAGCGCTATCATTTAACGCCCCTAGCTAGGCATAAAAGCGAGAATAGATCTATGTATTGCCATCTTTGGTATTCAACTCTTCAATAGAACACTTATAACCCTTAGGAGTTTCTTTCTTTTTATTAATGATTAAACTCCTAGGAAAGAAATCAAGAGATTCTTTTGTAGCAAAAGGTTCCTTAATGAAAGCAAAAAAGTTGGGATGAACGCTTATTGATTTGAGATCCGCATTTTCCTTACTAGAAGATTCACCCTTATTTTTAGGAACATACGTTAATTTGGCAATTTTAGTAGGAGGAGTTGGAGTATTTTTGACGGATGAAAAGGCAGCCCCTAAGTTGGTAATAATATCCTCAAGTTTACCGATTCTTGAAGAATCTTGATCTATTCTTTCGTTAACTATAGGTTCTTTATCCTTAAAGCTTTTCAGAGTAACTCCAACCTTAGATCCATATTGGGTGATTTGATTGTGGATCTTTTTATCCAAAATTTCAATTAACTCAACAGTGGCAACTTTATTTTCAATAATTTCAAGCCTTTGCATCACATGTTCTAGAGTTAAGACAGTTCCATTAACCAAGAGAGGTGGTGGACCAAACAAATCTAACATAGCATTATAAGCATCAAAAGTGTGGCTACCCAAGAAATTCCCTCCGGTAATGGCATCAAGAATGCACCTATACAAAGGAGTAATGCCTACATAAAAATTGCGAAGAAGAACGGAAGTAGATTGCTTCCTAGTAGATCTATTTTGAGCATTGCAAATTCTATGCCAAGCATCCTTTAGATTTTCTCCCTTCCTTTGTTTAAAATTAAGAACTTCATGATCAGGAGTACTAGGAGGACTAGCCATGATAAACGTTCTAACACACGCGCACACAAGAGACAAGCGAAAAAAGAGAGGCGAACGGGAAAGAGAGGACGAATAAAACGGCAAGGGTGAAGTAGTGGGGGAGAGGAAAACGAGAGGCAAATGACAAATAATGTAATGCGAGGGAGATGAGTTTGTGATGGGTACTTGGTATGTCTTGACTTGAGCGAAGACCTCCCCGGCAACGGCACCAGAAATCCTTCTTGCTACCTCTTGAGCACTGCATTGGTTTTCCCTTGAAGAGGAAAGGGTGATGCAGCAAGGTAGCGTAAGTATTTCCCTCAGTTTTTGAGAACCAAGGTATCAATACAGTAGGAGGCTCCACGCAAGTCCCTCGTACCTACACAAACAAACAAGAACCTCGCAACCAATGCGATAAAGGGGTTGTCAATTGAGGGAGTCCTGGATTAGGGGGTATCCGGACAGCCGGACTACATGCTTTATCCGGACTGTTGGAGCGTGAAGATACAAGACTCAAGATTCTGTCCCGTGTCCGGATGGGACTCTCCTTTGCGTGGAAGACAAGCTTGGCGATTCGGATATTATATTTCCTTTTTGTAACTGACTCCATGTAAACCCTAGCCCTCTCCGGTGTCTATATAAACCGGAGAGTTTGGTCCTTAGAGGGACGATCACAATCATAATCAGCATAGGCTAGCTTCTAGGGTTTAGCCTCTACGATCTCATGGTAGATCAATTCTTGTACTACTCATATCACCAAAATCAATCAAGCAGGAAGTAGGGTTTTACCTCCATCGAGAGGGCCCGAACCTGGGTAAACATTGTGTCCCCTGCCTCCTGTTACCATTAGCCTAAGACGCACAGATCGAGACCCCCTACCCGAGATCCGCCAGTTTTGACACCGACATTGGTGCTTTCATTGGGAGTGCCTCTGTGTCGTTGTTGCAAGGCTCGATGTCCCGTCTCATTGTCAAGGACAACATCACCTCTGGGGGAGCGTTGGCTGTAGACCAAACTCTCCGACTAGGCGGCTTCACCATGGCTGCCCCACGGCTGTCACGCCGACGATGACCTCTCAGGTCATCACGCATAGCCTCCACGTCAATTCGGAACTCGCCGAACAGATGGATCCAATGGAGCTCTCCTCCCTTAATGAGCTCTTGGATCGCATTGCTGCTTTGGGAGTCGCCACAGACTATGAACGGATCGGGCTTAAACCCGACCAAAGGGATATTAAATCCCCGTCGGTTACCCACGAGATAGCGGTGATAGAGGAGCCACATACGGATTACCCCTCTATTCTGAGGATGAGTTATGTCCGGATCACTGAGCTCCCTAAGCCGGACACCCGCTCAGGGGAAGACACGACCCAAACCCCGGACTTAAAATCGGGTATTGGGCCGGAGAAATTGGGCAGCACCCCGGATCCCGAGCTGTCAAGCCCGGAAGCTCCCCTGCCCCAGGGCGTTAGATCGGATCAGAATCCAGATTTAGCTACACCCTCCCGCCCGTAATTAAACCCTCTCTCCCATATCAGACAAGAGCCCCAAGAGACAGTACATCGCTACTGGGCCAGATTCCTCCTTGTGCTAAACAAGGTTAAGGACTGTGGTGAGGAGGACGCAGTCTCACTTTTTTGCAAAAACTGCACGAACAAAGGAATCCTTAATGCTATAAGTCACCATGACATAGTACACTTTGCTAACTTGACAACCATAGTACAGAAGTACTGTGCGATGGAAAGTGCCTGGAAAACCCTAACAGAATTTTGGGATAGTCCGGCTCTCACTAAAACCTTTGTCCGAGCTAAACAGGCGAACTCTCATAAGTCAGATGATCCAATCCCCAAGAAACCAAAGCCGACCCTAGGGCGTGGAACCGTATTGGAAGAATGGCTCAATGGGCCATGTAAACTCCACAGCACGCTGGACACTACACCAACACATAGCCTTAGAGCATGTTGGATACTCCGGTAGGTAGCAAAAAGTGGCGAGGATCTTTTTGTAAGCCATACAGCAGAACAACATCCCGCCAAAGAAGACAATACGGTACTAACAGTCTTTGAGACTTTCGCCTCAAACAATAGGCGCAAGCGAGCTCATCGAAGCTCCGCTGAAATCTGCCACGTGGTAAAAATAAATCCATGGAACGACACTGCTATAACTTTCAGCGCCAGTGATGAACCTCAATTCCAAACAGTCCGGGCACCAGCCGCTTTGGTCCTCAGCCCAATCGTAGATGGCTTCCGGCTCACTAAAGTACTCATGGACGGCGGAAGCGGATTAAACTTAATCTACGAAGAAACACTCAGCAAGATGGAAATTGATAAAAGCCGCATTGAGCAAAGCGGCACAACCTTCAGGGGAATCATCCCTAGTCGGGAAGTGCGGTGTGCGGGAAAAATCACACTAGATGTGGTATTCGGCACCCCGGAGAATTAGAGGTCCGAAGAAATCACATTCCAACTGGCTCCTTTCAACAGAGGATACCACGCCCTTTTAGGGCGGGACGCGTTTACAAGCTTTCAAGCTATACCCCATTACGGGTACATGAAGCTTAAAATGTCCGGACCCAATGGAATCATCACTCTAGCCAGTGATATGGACATCGCACTTTGCACCGAAAACAAAACCGCAGCACTAGCCGTGGAAGCATTATCCGAAGCCCTAGCAGCCGAACAACTAACAACGATGTTTGCCACCATGGACAGGGACGACGTGATACTCGACAAGCGACCCAAGTCCACCTCATTTAAACCCGTAGATGAGATAGTAAAATTCCAGGTCCATCCAACGAACCCCACAAAGATAGCTTCCATCGGGACACAGTTGAACCCCATAATGGACGCCGCACTGCGAGACTTCCTACGCGAGAATTGGGACATTTTTCGCCTGGCACCCCTCGGACATGCCGGGCATCCCACGCAGACTGGCCGAACACAGCCTCAATATACTAAAAGGATACAAGCCTGTAAAGCAGACTCTAAGGCGGTTTTTAGAGCCCAAACGGCAAGCCATGGGGGAGGAGCTAGCCAAGCTACTCGAGGCCGGATTCATCAGAGATATCAAGCATCCGGATTGGCTGGCAAATCTGGTAATGGTACCAAAGAAGGACCAATCCTGGCGCCTATGCATTGACTTCAAAGACCTCAACAAGGCTTGCCCCAAGGATCCCTTCCCCCTCCCTCGCATCGACCAAATCATCGACGCCACAGCAGGACATGACTCGCTGTGTTTCCTCGACGCATACTCCGGATACCATCAAATAAAGATGGCAGAGTCCGACCAAGCTGCAACAGCTTTCATAACACCATACGGTCCTTTCTGCTTCAACACTATGCCTTTCGGGCTTAAAAATGCCGGTGCAACCTATCAACGCATGATTTAAACATGCTTGGAAAAGCAAATCGGCAAAACAGTGGACGCATATGTGGACGACATGGTCATAAAAACAAGACACGTCGAAACCCTAATAGAAGACTTGAGGCTCACATTCGATAACCTCCAAACATACGACATAAAGCTGAATCCGGAAAAATGTGTTTTTGGCGTCCCCTCTGGGAAACTGCTTGGCTTCATTGTTTCCAATAGAGGAATTGAAGCAAATCCGGCAAAAATCCAAGCTCTGTCGCAGTTGGCTATACCAACAGACCTCAAGCACATCCAGAAACTAGCTGGATGTGTGGCTGCTTTAAGCCACTTTATCTCCGGGTTAGGAGAAAAGGCATTACCTCTTTACCGCCTTCTTCGGCGCACCGAACACTTCGTGTGGACGGATGCGGCCGCGGCCGGACTGGACAAAATAAAAACCTTACTAGCCGGTAATCCAGTCCTAACAGCGCCAAATACTGGTGAACCTATGCTATTATACATAGCTGCAACACATCAAGTTGTAAGCGCAGTGCTCGTCGTCGAACGAGGGGCTGACGGATACAAATTCCCGCTCCAGAAGCCGGTATACTACGTGTCCACGGTCCTCACACCATGCAAATCCCGATACCCACACTATCAAAAGATAGCATATGCGGTCTTCATGGAATCCCGGAAGCTATGACACTACTTTCAAGAGTGTTCGATTACGGTGGCCTCCGAAGTACTACTCAATGACATAATAAATAACTGCGACGCTACGGGCCGGATTGCTAAATGGGCCATTGAGCTCCTTCCGTTCGACATAACATACAAGCCACGGCGGGCCATCAATTCGCAAGTACTGGCTGACTTTGTCGCCGAATGGACAGAAGCCAAACTCCCTAAAGAGTACGACGCATACTCTAACTGGATCATGCACTTCGACGGCTCTAAAATGCTGCCGGATTGGGAGCAGGTGTAGTCCTGACGTCTCCCACCGGAGACACGGTCCAAATATTATACACAGACTCCAACAACGCAACCGAACACGAGGCTCTATTGCACGGTCTTTGGATGGCAGTCTCCATGGGCATTCAACGCCTGGAGGTACGCGGGGATTCAAACCTCGCAATATCACAAATAAACGGAGACTCTGGTGCAAAGGATCCGAAAATGGCGGCCTACAGTAATGCCGTCCTCAAAATGTTAGCTCAGTTCGAGGGGCTCGAATTCCACCATGTGGCTCGAGAAAACAATCAAGCGGCAGATATCCTCGCCCGCATCGGCACTAAACGCGACCCTGTCCCACCTAACATATTCCTGGAAAGCCCAAGCCATCCGTGGTATGGGAAGGGGAGTCCAGCAACACTAGCACGGATCCGAACACACCCCCAGATTCCGAACCATCAGACGTAATCGGATGCTCCGCCACCGAAATAACACCTTCGGCCCATGAAATCATGGTTGTAATCGCCCCATGGACGGAGCCTTTCTTGGACTAATTAAATAGGCAGGAGCTCCCCGAGGACCAAAATGAAGCACGTTGTATTGTGCGGCGTTCCAAGGCCTACAAAGTACATGAGGGAGAACTCTATAAGAAGAGTGCGACCGGGGTGCTCCAAAGATGCATCTCCGAAGAGGAAGGGCGGCAGCTATTGGCTGAAATCCATGCCGGACTCGGCGGGCACCACGCCGCGGCTCGGGCGCTCGTCAGCAAGGCCTTTTGTACAAGCTTTTATTGGCCGACATCCCGAGCAAACGCAAAGGACCTTGTCCAATATTGCGTCGGTTGCCAGCTCTTCGCCAATCAGAGTCATATGCCCCCTACCGCTCTCCAAACAATCCCCATCACTTGGCCCTTCGTGGTCTGGGGGCTATATATGTTCGGACCCCTAAAGGGAGGAGCCACAAGAAAAAATACTTATTAGTCATGGTAGACAAGTCCACCAAATGGATAGAAGCCAAACCAGTCAAAACGGCCGAATCTGGACCAGTGATAGACTTCATATCCGGGGTTGTACACCGATACGGCGTCCCCCACAGCATCATCACTGATAATGGCTCAAACTTCACAGCCGACAAAGTTAAAACCTGGTGCGACAACATGGGCATTAAACTCGATTACGCCTCCGTCTACCATCCCCAAACAAACGGCCAGGTCGAACGTGCAAACGATCTCATTATGAGCGGCATCAAACCCAGACTAGTGCGATCCTTGACAGAATCGGACATGCACTGGGTCGAGGAGCTCGACTCCGTACTCTGGGGGCTGCGGACCATGCCGAATCGCACCAGATACACACCATTTTTTATGGTGTACGGCGTAGAAGCAGTACTACCCTGTGACATAATACATGATTCGCCTCGTGTGCGCATGTACGAAGAGAAAGAAGCTGAGTTAGATCGGCAGGATAACTTAGATGCCCTGGAGGAGGAGCGCGACGTCGCAAAAGCCCGTTCCGCATTCTATCAGCAGCAAGCTCGATGGTACCAAAGCAGAGAAGTGCGGGCCAAAACTTATAATGTTGGCGAACTCATTCTACGCCTACCGGAGAAGAAGGACAAGATCAAACCTAAGTGGGAAGGTCCCTTCGTAATTTATAAAGTTCTCACCGGAGGAGCGTACCGCTTACGTAATGCATCTGATAACAGACTCGAGCCGAACCCATGGAATGCGGCCAGACTCCGGAGATTCTACGCCTAGTGCCAAACTCAGTGTTCGTCTCCTTACCCCCTCCTTTTTAATTATGTTCCCTCCTTTTTTTCTTTCTCGACCTTTTTCCTCTTCACACAAAGTACTTAATACAGTGTGGACGCCTGGATCACTCCGGCTGCACTATGTGTGTAAGTAATACATGGGGGCTTCCTATACGGAAGCTAAATATAATTACTTTAATGGATTTTTTCCCATCACATATGCGTTCTTTTTCCATATGTGCCTTTTCTTCACCATTATATGCATCGATATGACTTAAGATGTGGCCATGCTGGGTTGCCTGGCTCTTGTGTTTATGCCCTATGTTCCTATTAATTCGGCTAGGGCATAAGGGGAGCACCTCTGCGATTGTTACTGCCGGTTCAGCCGGATGTGTACCTCAGACTGGGTGAAGCCGGAAGCTAGCATTCTTAAGGGAATATTCGGTCGGTGAGCCAAAGATGTTTTTTTTATTACAACGAAAATCCCCAGAAGTTTTGTATCCTGCGTCCTTGTTCGCAGTCCGGACATGTGCATCGTCGCATGCGTACCCAGGGAAAGGAACCCCTAATGGAACTATTCTCCCTGGAAGATGTTTCTTACTATCCATGTAATATAACATAACTAGTTGGGTACTTGTCTGTTCAAGCACTTATGACCCCTACGCCTGGTTTCCACGCATACCCCGGTTTTGTATAACTGAGCGGTTATTCGGATACACCTCGGACTGTCGGATCCGGGGGCTGAAGCGAAAAGGTCCGCCATGACAAATGATTTTAATCCAGCTAGGGACTACTTATGTCCATTGAACTACACAGTCACTTGGACTGACTATATTCCTCCTCTATACCATCCAACAGGCTATCTAGCTTACAATCCTTTTGGGAATACTTTGCGGCTAACGCTACCTGGCCATACACCAGACTCACGGGAATTTCTTGCCCATCTGGCCCCGTCGGCCCGACTTTGGCCATATGGTTCGGGTCCAACTTGGTGTAGCGCATCTCACCATAGCCCAGGATTCCCTTGCCCCTTGTAGGCAGGCTAACATCTTCCACAATCGGAAGCGCCGCCGCCACAAGCTCCCCCATGCCCTTCGGCAGGTAGCTTGATGGCCACAAGGCCTGAGCAATGCCCTGCATCACCTGCCGAGCTTGCTCGTGCAGTTGTGAGAGGTCTTGCAGTAAATCGCCTGCAGACGCGGGCATCTCCTCCTCAGGGCGGCCCGTTAACATACCTAAAAATAAAATTCTTTCAATATGCTTCCTCGCCGAGCTGTACTACGGTTCGTCTAGGCACTTACCATAAATGCCGCGACGAAGCCTTTTATTCTCCTTCACGGAGTCCGCCAGCTAAGTGCGAACATCTTTTAATTTGACGTCCAACCGGACATTGGCATCTTGAAGATTGTTCTTCTCCAGCCTAACTTGTGTAAGAACACGCTCGCCAGCTTTTAGCTGCCTTTGGAGATGCGACTCGTTATCTCTTACGACCTCCGAATTCACCCCGGAATTGTGTGCAGAATTTTCTGTTAGACTTATCATACAAGCGACTTACTAACTGGTATATCTTCGTACAATTGAGACAAAGGTTACCAGATGAGGCCTTCTGGGATTCCTCTAACTTGGCAACCGTGGCCCTCAGCTGGGCCTTGCACTCCTCCAGCTCTCGAGACAATTGCTCATTCTTATCTACAAGGACATGTGCATAAATTGATCCTTAAAACAGTTGTTCCAACCGTTTCAAGTCTCAGGGGCTACTGCTATACATGCTTATCAAATTTTCTTACCCGTATATCTTTGGTATACTGGTTCGACGCTCGGGTAAGCCCGCCTTGAGCAGATCGGATGTATGCGTCTCCCGAATGGAAAGCATTAAATGCCTCTTCAGAAAAGACATTGTTATGAAGTACGGCCCGTCGGCGCCGATGATTCATGGCGCTCTCTACTTCGGATCGTGGCGAAGAGCATATCCGCATCCTCTGTCAAAGGACAATGCGGCATCGGCCCCGCGTCCGCCTCCTCTCTTGAAGCGGGTTCTGGAATTCGGCTGGTGGAGGCGTGATTGGCAGGATCCCCGGATATAGTCCGGCTACTCCTCTTTCTGCCAGGACGCAAAGGACGCTGTTACATTTTAAATACAGTAATCATAGAGCAGGTTGCTATCATACCTCTGTAGCGGCGTTTCGGCCCTAACCGCCTTCATCTTAAGCCTGCCTGATCCGGATGCCCTTTTGCCGATGGGGCTCGGCCCCACGCTCTGACTGTCATCTCTTCAAAAACACGACACTTCAGGTGTAAGGCATGGCATCAGAAAGGAGTCCTCTTTGGAGGATAGGTTTTTTTGGCTTGACTTACACGCGATGTACGTAACAGTCCGGGATAGTTGGGGATAATAGCCACTGAGGCGTCATCACTGCTCGCCTGATAAAATATCCCGTTGACGAGCTCCACAGTAATATCCGGATCTTCTTCGAGTCCTGGATCGAGGGCCCTGCCGGGGTCCTCTGGCTGCGGGGAGGGGCTGGAGATTCCTTCTACGGCCCTCCTTAGTTCCTGATTGGAAATATCGAGGTAAATAATCTTGGCGAAGAATGCCACAATAAGTGAAGCGGGGGAAAGAGTGACGACTTACCCAGCTTGGGGGGTTGTACACAGAAAACCCATCCTGCGGTTTAATATGAAGGAATTCTTCTTCTTCTCCTTTATACTAATCGGACAGTATCCTCGCTAGAGCAGTGGGGGAGTCTGGACCTTTACGGCCACAGCGGGTGGCATCATCTTCCCCGTTGTAGTGCCACATGGGCTTCCCCTGATATTGAAGCGGCTGCACTCCCCGCATTATGCATATTGCCATGACTTCGATTATCGTCAGCCCGGATTTGGCAGTAACTTTATACTGCTCATCAGAAAGTGTATTTCTCTGGTATCCTCCTCTTGAGGGCCCCGAGGGCGCCAGCTTCGACATGCCTTCGGTGGAGCGTTATGTAACTTAGGGAGACTTGTCCGGACTAGATCCGTAAGGGGAACGTCGTTGACATAAAACCACTCCGAAGGCCAGTTCTCCGGTGCCTTCTTGGGAGTACCGGATAGGTATCCGGTCTCGGCGATGCGCCATACTTCGGCTCCGCCCACCTGACATAGGGATTCTCCCTGGTTGCGAGGGACAAGGCAGAACAACTTCTTCCATAACCCAAAGTGAGCCTCGCAGCCTAAAAATAGCTGACAAAGGGCAACATATCCTGCTATATGCAGCACGGAGGCAGGGGTGAAATTGTGCAACTGGAGGCCGTAGAACTCCAGGAGCCCGCGAAGAAATGGGTGGATAGGAAACCCGACGCCCCTTAGCAGATGCGGGATGAGGCATATTCGCTCCTCTGGGGATGGATTGGGAGATCCCTCCGCTTGCTCCCCGCCATTCTAGGTGGCTATTCCGGCCCGGTGGGAGAAACCCTTGGGTCTGTAACTCTATCAAACGGCTGTGAGGAACTGAACACTCTTCCCAGTCATCCGGCTTGGAGCGAGGAGAGCGAGAAGAAGAGCTGCGGCGATCGGCCATGTTGGAATGGTTTCTCCGGAGCGCTCTATTGGATGCTTGCTCGAGGAAGGAGGGTGAGGTTTGGATCTGAGAATCCCCGTCTCTTCAAATTGACGGTTAACCTGCTGGACCGGGGGTGGCAAATGCAAAAATGCCTCGACCCCTCGCATTCGCTCGACACGTGGAGATGGTCATTATTGAAGCACAGAAGCCGAGTGCAACATTGATGGGAAGCCGGACACTATTCGCCGCAACAGGTACTTTGGAGTATTCGGAGATGGAACCCGCCTTGCAATGCCGAAGACAAAACTGCACACCGGACTCATCGTCATTGAAGCCTGGTTCAGGGACTACTGAGGGAGTCTTGGATTAGGGGGTATCCGGACAGCCGGACTACATGCTTTGTCCGGACTGTTGGAGCATGAAGATACAAGACTCAAGACTCCGTCCCGTGTCCGGATGGGACTCTCCTTTGCGTGGAAGACAAGCTTGGCGATCCGGATATTATATTTCCTTCTTTGTAACCGACTCCATGTAAACCCTATCCCTCTCGAGTGTCTATATAAACCGGAGAGTTTGGTCCTTAGAGGGACAATCACAATCATAATCAGCATAGGCTAGCTTCTAGGGTTTAGCCTCTATGATCTCGTGGTAGATCAACTCTTGTACTACTCATATCATAAATATCAATCAAGCAGGAAGTAGGGTTTTACCTCCATCGAGAGGGCCCAAACCTGGGTAAACATTGTGTCCCCTGCCTCCTGTTACCATTAGCCTAAGACGCACAGATCGGGACCACCTACCCAAGATCCGCCGGTTTCGACACCGACATCAATCCCTTCACAGCCACTTGCGAAAGTGAGATCTTATAGAGATAATAAGATAAGATAAATATTTTTGGTATTTTTATGATATAGATTGGAAAGTAAAGATTGCAAAATTAAGTAGATTGGAAACTTATATGATGGAAGGTAGACCTGGGGGCCATAGGTTTTACTAGTGGCTTCTCTCAAGATAGCATAAGTATTATGGTGGGTGAACAAATTACTGTCGAGCAATTGATAGAAAAGTGCATAGTTATGAGAATATCTAGGCATGATCATGTATATAGGCATCACATCCACGACAAGTAGACCGAAACGATTCTGCATCTACTACTATTACTCCACACATCGACCGCTATCCAGCATGCATCTAGAGTATTAAGTTCATAAGAATAGAGTAACACATTAGGCAAGATGACATGATGTAGAGGGATAAACTCAAGCAATATGATATAAACCCCATCTTTTTATCCTCGATGGCAACAATACAATACGTGCCTTGCTGCCCCTGCTGTCACTAGGAAAGGACAGCGCAAGATTGAACCCAAAGCTAAGAACTTCTCCCATTCCAAGAAAGATCAATATAGTAGGCCAAACCAAACTGATAATTCGAAGAGACTTGCAAAGATGACCAATCATGAATTCAGAGGAGATTCAAATATTTTTCATATATAAACTTGATCATAAACCCACAATTCATCAGATCTCGACAAACACACCGCAAGAAGAGTTACATCGAATAGATCTCCAAGAAGATTGAGGAGAACTTTGTATTGAGATTCAAAGAGAGAGAAGAAGCCATGTAGCTAATAACTATGGACCCGAAGGTCTGTGGTAAACTACTCACAACTCACAAGAGAGGCCTTGGCGATGATGTAGAGGCCCTCCATGATCGATTCCCCCTCCGGCGGAGCGCCGGAAAAGGCTCCAAGACGGGATCCCGTGGATACATAAGGTTGCGGCGGTGGAAATAGGGTTTCGTGGTGCTCTTGGATGTTTTCGGGGTATGTAGATATATATAGGAGGAAGAAGTAGGTTGGTGGAGCCACGACGAGCCCGCGAGGGTGGGGGCGCGCCCACCCCCTAGGGCGCGCCTTGCACCCTCGTGGCCGCCTCGGTTGCTTCTTGACGTCCACTCCAAGTCTCTTGGATTGCGTTTGTTCCAAAAAGATCGCTCCCGAAGGTTTCATTCCGTTTGGACTCCGTTTGATATTCCTTTTCTTTGAAACACCAAAATAGGCAAAAAAAAATAGCAATTCGGGCCGGGCCTCCGGTTAGTAGGTTAGTCCCAAAAATGATATAAAAGTGTAAAGTAAAGCCCATAAACATCCAAAACAGGTAATATAATAGCATGGAACAAT
The DNA here is from genome assembly GCA_021437245.1 of Aegilops speltoides. NCBI lineage: Eukaryota > Viridiplantae > Streptophyta > Magnoliopsida > Poales > Poaceae > Aegilops > Aegilops speltoides. The sequence continues at coordinate 362,467,067 of CM038145.1, forward strand.
CAAAAATAATAAATACATTGGAGACGTATCACCGAGTGATTCGGCTTTCTTTCCTGGGATGATTCCATGGAACCGCATGTTGCTCTCGCTGAGTTTGGACATCGGAATGCCCATTCCTTTGAGGGCATCAACATATAGAATATTCAGGCCACTGCCACCATCCATCAGAACCTTGGTCAGTCAGGTGCCTCCCACGACTGGCTCGACCACTAGCGCTTGCCACCCAGGGGTGGCTACGCGTGTCGGGTGGTCGGACTGGTCGAATGTAATGGATTTTTTTGACCACTTTCAAATACTTTGGTGTTGCCGGAGCAACCATGTTCACCTCTCTGTTAATGACCTTTAGTCTGACTTTTGCTCTGGATATCGGCAAAAATCACCAAGGTGCCATTGACATTGGGGTAACCGTCATCATCATCGTTATCTTCTTCCTTCTCGGACTCTTTATTCTTATCACTGGGTTTACTTTCTCGGAAGTTCTGGATTAGGAGTCGACATTGTCGAGTGGTATGTTTGGGGAGAATCAGGTTCCCCTCCTCATCCTTCTTGGTGTGAATATGACACGGCAAATCCATCACATCATTTCCTTCCTGGTCCTTCACCTTCTTAGGGATCCAAGGCCCTTTGGCTTCCCTTTGAACTTTCCTTGATTCAACACTGCTGCCTCCGCAGGACCTGCTGCCTCAGCCTTTCGCTTCTGCTTCTGACCGGAATTCCCTCCTCTGGTGTCCTGGGCGACTGTTTTGTGCTTACCGCTCCGGAGTCGGTCCTCCTCTTCGCCGTTAGCATACTTGCTGGCAATCTCCATCATCCGAGTCAAAGACATATCTCCAGTCCGACCGAACTTCAGACTGAGCTCTCTATAGCGAACACCTTCCTTGAAGGCACAAACTGCTTGGTGATCTGACACATTCTCCACTGTGTGGTGCAGAGTGATCCATCTCCGGATATAGTCTCTCAAGGTTTCATTCGGTTTCTGCACACAATGTTGCAACTCTGGTAGACCAGCAAGTCTCTTGCAGGTGCCCTCAAACGTTCTGGTGAACACTCGGGCGAACTCATCCCAACTCAAAATGCTCCCAGGGGCCAACTGATTCAGCCAAGCCCTGGCAGAACCTTCAAGCATCAGAGGAAGGTGCTTCATGGCCACCTCATCGCTGCCGCCACCAATGTGCACAGCCACTCGGTAGTCTTCAAGCCAAGTATCGGGCTTCGACTCTCCTGTGAACTTACTGATTCCAGTCACTAGTCTGAAGTTATGAGGAATCTCAGCGGCTCTGATGGCTCTTCCGAAACACTCTAGGCCGAAAACGTGGACTCTGCTTCCACTGGGTCTGTCTTGATCCAGCCCTCTTTGTATGATCTCTTTCGGTCAACCGAACCCTACACAAGGATGGACCTTGCATCGAACCCGGGCTCTCTGGGGTCGACTGGAACTCTGCGGTCATTCCCATACGGATGCCTGTCATCATATCGCCGGGGCGCGTATGACCCGTCCCTCGGAAGGGGCGAAGGCGCTCGACGGTGGATGTCGCGGGCGTACTCATGATCATATTCTCCATGAGATCTTCCCAGGTGCCGATCCTGGTGGTGATCACGACCTCCATGCCGCAAAGGCGACCTAGGACTGTGTGCTGACTGAACAGTGTCCGCTCTTACTGATATGTTGTGGATTCTGTTCCGCGACTGGGACACAGCGGAGTTCTGGTCTCTTGCTGCTCGGAGCAGCGCTCTGATTTGTTCCAAGCCTCTTCCAGCCTCCGAACGGGGCGGCTGAATGGACTCTGCGATAGGCGCAGCAGCGACAAGATTCTGAATCAGTGTGCAGAATACCTGAGTTTCTGGTGGAAACAATTGCCATGGACGTCGACTGGACTTGGGGATCAGTCGACGAGCACGCTCGTCAAGAGAATATTGGAGATTCTCCAGATAGTGCGCTCAGCTAGCGTGGCCAGGCGCACTGCCTCCAAGGCCTGGGCCTCAGTGGTTTCCCCTATGATGGGGGTCTGGAGAGCCTCCACGTTGCGTCGATGCAGCTCCTCTCTCTGCTACGAACTGAGAGGCTGGGGCTGATACTCCTCATGGACGAACGACGGGCCGTCGCTTCTACCACCGTTTACATTGCGACGAAAACCAGGCGGACCGCGATGGGAGTCGACCATGAGGACCTTCGCACAGGGGTCACAACTCCCGCTCTCAGAAAAGGTATCTGTGAAATCAGTCGAAAGGTTGACTGATCCGCTGGGAAATACGTCGGGCTCGATCGTCGCGATTTGGAAGGGGTATGCCTAATGAGCCACCACATGTCTCACTCAGCGCTGGAGCCGTGAATGCCCAGATTGCTTGCGGCGGCGTCCATCAGAGTGAGACGACGACGCGATGACCGACTGGTACGGGAAAGATGGCTGCCGAAGGAGGAGGCCGTAGGAACTCGCACGGAAGTGTGATGAGCCATGAACCGGGAAAGCCTCGACATCGAGGGGGGCCTCCTGGACCAAGGCGGATTCATCGGCGATGAAAGTGAGCGTGCCGAGTCAGAACTCGCGGCCCATGACCAAACCACCACAGGAAATCATGCTGATGAAGATCGAAGAAAATGCAACCTCACCGGAAGTCGCTAAGACGCTTTGCCCCAAGGTGGGCACCAACTGTCATGGTTCTAAGTCTGATAGTAAGTATAGGGGGTACGAATGACGAGGCAAGGTCCTAGCTACGGTGAGATTGTACGCAAATGTTTATGAGTTCGGGCCCCTCTCGGAGGAGGTAAAAGCCCTTTGTCTTGGTGCCCTGAGGCGGTCGGCTGGATTATGGGAGTGTATGTTACAGGGGGTGCAAACACTTGTCCCAGAGGAGGGGGGTGGCTTATATAGAGTGCGCCATGACCCCAGCCATCCCCCATTACAAGGAGTTCAATGTACATAAAGACGGGGCATTACTGATAACGCCAGCCATAAGTGCTTTTAATGATCTTAAAGACTACGAAGTGAACGCCCGACCGTTGCAGTTCTGAGTGACTCCTAATCTTCAGTAGGCCGTGTGGTTTCTTGTATGGTCGAGTGACATCAGGAAGGAGGGGTACCCGAGTGATTGATTGGTCGAGTGGATTGCACTCGACGCCTTCACTGGGCACTCCTTGTTGTCTCTTGGGCTTCTTCGCTTCTAGGGTAATGACCTTGGGTAGGGCGTATAGGTCAGGCCTATGACCCTACCCTAGGTCTATATCATCATCATTAGCCCCCGAATGGATTCAAGTCCTAGTGAAAAGAAGTTGAAGTTAGTCTTGCTCCGACTCTTGAGCTTCACAAGTATTTATGTTGAGCTGGAAGCCCGTGTTGGAACTTTGGCTTCGCTTCAGTCGCCTTGATCGATTCAGAAGTTGCCGAGTGGATTCATATCGTCGCCCGTCGATTGTTACTTTTGAGGAACGCATCGCCGAGACGCAGGCCTGGTTCCGTCAGGCCCATGAAGAGTTGAAGGCTGCCCAAGATCTGCTGGCCGAGCGCAAGCGAGAGCTCATCTTGAAGCAGGCCGACGTCGACAAGGCCCATGAGGGTGGCGAGGGAACAGGCTGCCAAGAACGAGGCCACCCGGCACCAGCACCAAGCCGAGCTGAACTCCCAGGAGGAGGACCTCACCGCTCGTGAGGAGGCGCTCATCGACACACTCCGCGACAAGGATGAGGAGGTTGAGAGACTCGTCGCGCAGCAGACCCAGGGGCTGGAGCAGAGGCACAGGGAGGCACTCGATGCTCAAGCCCTAGTCCACGACGACAAGGTGAAGGAGCTGGAGGTGGAGCGGGATGGCATGAAGAACAAGGCCCTAGAGCTGGCGAAGGAGAAGGACACGATCAGCAGCACCTTGGCGGAGGCGCAGGCCGCAGTCCTCGGCAAGGTTGAGCTATTCTCCCAAGCCAACGACTCCATCAAAGAACTGAAGCTGAAGCTGCAGGATCGTGAGGGGACGCTCTCGGAGGTCAGGGCCCGGGAGGAGACCCTGACCAAGAATCTAGAGGAGGAGAGGCAGCTGCGGAGGAATGACGCCGCCAACCACGAGGATTATGTGAAGGGCGAAAACCTCTGGATCAGTCGCCTCGCCGACGTCGCCGGCAGGATCACCACGAAGCTGGCTACCATGGGGATGCCGAACGTGAAGTACGCCCCAGAGCCGAACGTGAGTCCCAACGCCAAGCTGACCCTGTTCTTCGAGGGTGTTCTTGGAGCCTTGGAGCAGTTTCACTCTAACAGAGCAAGCTCTCTGGCCAATGAGGCCCGGCAGCTTTGCCGGGGTGCCCTGACCAAGGTCCTCACCAAGGTGGCATACTGGAACCCCAACCTCGACTTCGACAGTGCGCTAGAGAGCTTGCTGGAGGATGTGGACCTTGCAACGCTCAAGGGGCGTATCAAGCCCATCATCAGCAGCGTCGATGGAGTTCGGAGGATAGAAGGCCAACGCCGGGACTAGGCACCCCGTTTCTCATCGCGGCTGCAGGTTCATGACCAAGACAATTTTTATCTTTAGTTAGAACCACAGCAACAATTGATGTAATATAACTCTGCAGTACTTTGAAACGATGCATGTTATTTTCCAATTTGATCTATCTTTGTATGTCCACCCTACATTAATTGGGTAGGCTTGCCGGCGCGTAAACCCAAGCCGCGGCGCCTCGAGGACGGATCCCCAATAGCCTGCCAGGTGTGTTTGCTGCCAGGCAAACCACCTTATCGTTCTCAGCGCGGCCGCTCGAACTGTTGAGCGGACTCGAAACAGAACGAGAGCGTTGCCAATAGCGGAAGGCCACCCTGCCGTTCTCGACGCAGCCGCTCGAACTGTTGAGCGGACAAGAAACAGAACAAGGGCGTTGCCAATAGTGGAAGGGCCCCATTGCGTGCAGGTTTCTCATATAGAGGGAAAGATCTCCAAGGAGAATAATCTTATATAAAAAGAATTGCTCAAAGTTTTGCGTGACTTAGCTTTTTTGTCATTGCGCGAGCGTTCACTGCACCCACAAATGACGCCGCTCGTTCGGTCACCTTCTTCCTTGGAAGCCATGGCGATGAAGAACTGCTAAACTAACTGCTAAACCGGATTTTCACAACTGTGCCCCCTACCTGGCGCGCCAAAGATGTCGGTGGAAAACGACACCTATGGGATCACTGGAATCCCTACTACGGTCGGCGGGCGCGAGGTTGTGGAAAGAGCGGGTCTAGGAGTCAGCACAAAGATCGTTTACCCAGGTTCAGGCCACGAGGATGCATAATACCCTAGTCCTGCTTTGGTGTATATTTGAGTGTTCTTGTGTTCTTGAACTAGCTACGGCATGTGCATAGTCCAAAAGATCTGAATCCCCCTCCAGTATGCCTCGGGGTCTCCTTTTATAGTCAAAGGGGACGCTACAGTGGCACGCAAGAGCTGGAAAGTGTACAGTGGCTGAGTCTATCCTCTGGCACCGTCGGACCAACACATTTAATGCGCTGCCGACGTGCCCTTCTTGCTTTATCGGGGACGGCAAGGAAGCTCGTCCCAGTTGTCGCCGCCTCACCTGGCTCCGACGCTCGTCCAAGCTGATGAGGCATTGCAGTGCCACGTTGGTTGGCTGCTGGGCTGGTGCGGTGGCAGAGTCTTCTCGAAGATCTGCATGCCACCACGTAGGTGCTTGCTGAGTCGGTCTAGAGGCCGCACGTCGCCACGCAGGTGCTCGCCTAGCTGGCTGAGCTGGCAGCTGCATGGGAACGGTGGTGGAGTCTTGGCAGATGCGGGCCTAGCTACGGCCCCGCTGACGTCCTCGGCAAGTGTCTTGCCGGGCTCCCGGTAACGGTCTTGCCGTGACATTGCGGTCGTCCCCGGCAAGGATCTTGTCGGAGGTCTCGTGGATTTTCTCGGCAAGAATTTTGCCGAGGATCGTCGTCTTCTGGTCCTCACCTGATCTTGTGTGTTTATGATCTTCACGAAGATCTGCATGCCACCATGGAGGTGCCTCCTGAGCCTTGGTTCCAATGTGGTCTATGGCGTTGGAACCCTTGGGCTCAAGGGTGGCGCGCTCTGCTGGTGTTGGGCAAGTTGCCCTAGCAAGGGTCTTGTCGGGGCTGCGGAGGCTTCCCCGGCAAGGGTGTTGCTGGGGGAGTCTACCTCGCCCTCTTGCTATTTGTATCTCTGGTCTTGGCGTTTCTTTGATTGTCTTGCGCCTTCAGCTTCCCTCCTCTGCCCTGCTAAGTGTGGCCACGGACACGGCTCTGACTGCCCATGCATAAGTAAAGGGGTACAAAAGAGAGCCCCTACTTTTGCACACCTACACTCACGTTCCTTTGTTGAGCATTGATTTGCATGTTTCTTGTCTATTCCTGACGACGAAAACAAAACTGGAAACCAACACACCGCATGACCGACTTAATTACAACATAAACGGCTACAAGCACACGGCAGTGAAGCAAGGACGTTCAAAAAATTTAGCCGATGCATATACGCCCACACATGCATTTGTACACAGCCACATCCCAAAAAAATGCATGTGCCAACAGCCCAAAAGCCCATAGGTTGTTTTCAAGATCAAACAATCATCTGGAAAAAAACCAAAATCGCTAAAGACACCCCAAGTGCACACGGGAAAATGTGAATCAGTTAACAAAATTTTCATTAAAGGCCTACGGCCACCGCGTGATTCTACACGTAATCTACCAAAATAATGCACGTGTTGCCATCCAGCTGATCAACAAGTCACTTTCACACAAGTGGGTAAACCTGGAAGCAAAAACTTTTCGAGATATAGTGGTTTTGGTATAGGATAGGATTAAACTGCTTGTACAGAATTTCTTTATCTTTCTAGAGTATAATTTATATTCTGCAAATTGAGTGATTGGCAAAATTGATGTCCAGCTCAACGATTGGATCACTGTGGATTCAGTTAAGGATTGGTGGAGTCAAAATGCCGCCAAGCAATCTCAATCGAGAATGCCACTCGTCTTCTGATGATGCTTATCATTTGGGAAATCTGGAAGAAGCGAAACGCTAGAGTATTTTCGAAATACGGCCGTTCCGGTGGGAGTCTTGGTGGCCAAGGTTAAAGAGGAGTGCTCACTTTGGAGCTGTGCAGGAGCAAAGCATTTTGTGTAACATTAGAACATCTACAGCCGGACATTCGTCCCCTCAAACGCCCGCAGACGTGCCCGGGCGCATCCGCGGGCACTGACCGGACACTCCCTATATCCGCGTCTCCACACCCACGTATCTCATATTCCGTCCCCTATTTTCATACGAAACCATGCAACCTTGAGCAAGACTACCTAGATCATGAGCGGACATACAAATGCAAAATCGGTTCATCAAAAGATCACAATCGGATCATAGAAATATAGCCAAAATTCACATAATACACATAATACGATGGACAAGTTCAAACAACAACTATAAACATGAAATAAAGACGGATCTTCACCACTTCCGCACCGGCCCTTTGCCCTTCCGGTCGTCGGCGCGGCTGTAGGACTCCGCGGCAGGAGGTGGGTGTCAGTGTCAAAACCGGCGGATCTCGGGTAGGGGGTCCCGATCTGTGCGTCTAAGACTAATGGTAACAAGAGGCAGGGGACATGATGTTTTACCCAGGTTCGGGCCCTCTCGATGGAGGTAAAACCCTACTTCCTGCTTGATTGATCTTGATGATATGAGTATTACAAGAGTTGATCTACCACGAGATCGTAGAGGCTAAACCCTAGGAGCTAGCCTATGATGATTATGATTGTTCTCGTCCTATGGACTAAACCCTCCGGCTTATATAGACATCGGAGGGGGCTAGGGTTACACAGAGTCGGTTACAAAGAAGGAGATCTAACATCCGGATCGCCAAGCTTGTCTTCCACGCAAAGGAGAGTCCCATCCGGACACGGGACGAAGTCTTGAGTCTTGTATCTTCATGGTCCAATAGTCCGGCTATATCCGGATACCCCCTAATCCAGGACTCCCTCAGTATCCCCTGAACTAGGCTTCAATGACGATGAGTCCAGCGCGTAGATTTTCTTTGGCATTGCAAGGCGGGTTCCATCTCCGAATACTCCAAAGTAGTTTAAGGATTGTGTCTGGCTCTGTGAAATAATTTCCGCATGCCACCGTAGAGAGCATAACACTTTACAAATCTAATCTGCTGACAACAATTTTTTTAGGCGTGGCATTACACCGCGGCCTGGCTCAATACGAACCGGCTTTTCTCGACCTGCCTCAACACACGTTGCGAGGCGGTTTTATTGGCATGCCTTGTTGAAGCAGAGATTGTGTTCCCCTTATTGCGGGATCTTCCATCAATACGGGCGCGGGCAACCCCATGATGCCTGTTGGTATGACTCCGTGTTTTTAGGCAAGTCCCAAGCGGTTACGCTGAGGACGCTTGATATTCACCCCCTTTATAGAGGGCCGAGGCCTATCCCTCTTTCCTACCATGCTTGCGCCTTTCCACATCTCGAGTTCCAACACCCAAAGCCCATGCTTAGGCACTTCGGATCTTCAATCATGTCCAGATCCAACCTTCAAGGCCGGTGGATGGCCTCCTCTATCACAGAGGAAGACATTGCGAAGCTTAGGGAGGTCAGATATCTGACCACCGACATCAAGCACAGGCTTCCTGCTCCATGGCAGGTCATCCCTACTCCCGAGCCCAACGAGAGCGTCGTATTTGTTTCTCACTTCCTCCGTGGCTTAGGCTTCACCCTTGATCCCTTTGTGAGAGGGCTCATGTTTTATTACGGGCTAGATTTTCATGATCTAGCTCCGGACTCGCTCCTTCACATCTCGTCGTTCATCGTCGTGTGCGAAGCCTTCCTCCACATCACCCTGCACTTCGGCTTATGGCTCAAGACCTTCAATGTAAAACCGAAGGTGATTGAGGGGCGACACGCAGAGTGCGGAGGCGCTGTAATAAGCAGAAACGCCGACGCCCCATCGCCAGAGGGCTTCTTCCCGGAGGTGTCTGATCTATGGCAGCGGAGGTGGTTTTACGTCACGGCTCCCAGAGGCACAAAGTGGGTGGATGCCCCCGACTTCCGCTCAGGCCCTCCGCCTCAACTGGCGTCATGGGCCAACGTGAGACTGGATTGGGGGCCTACTAATGATGTACCAACATTGCAGAGCCACATTCGGGAGCTTCTTGAGAGGGACATTAGTCTTGTCAGCGTAATTCAGGTAATGCTAGTCCGACGGATCTTGTCGTGCAAACGTCGGCCTCTCCAGATGTGGGAGTTCAACCCAGAAGGTCCGCGGACTATTCAGCACTTCTTCGGCATGACGCTCGAAGGGTGTGTAGGTTATTCTTCGGACCACAAGTAAAGTGTCCGGACACCACCAAGGATGCGGGCCTGAGCTGCAACCGCCCAGATACCCAAGTAAGTAACCCCAAACCCGAACACTTCATTTATATTTATCATGACATTATTTTGAAAACTATCCGCGGCCAGGATTGGCTCAGCAAGGCGAAGAGAATCAGGGGTCCGACACCGCTTCCCAAAGGCTCGCCTAGTCCTGCCATAGCCAGGATGCTTAGTCGTGTGCTAAGTCGAGTGCCCTCGGGGAAAGACGGAGGGAAGAACAGAGAATCAGAGCTTCACACATTGCACATCCAAACTGGGGGAATTACTATCTCCACCGAGGAGGATAGTCGGGGAGGGGAATCTATGGTATCCTCCCCCCGTGGGAAGAAGAGGGCCGCCTCCAAAGACTTGGAGACGGAGGTGCCTAGACAAGGGAAGAAGACTTCACCAGGGGGCCCTGCCCCGAAGGGCGTCCTCACCGCGCAATGCCTGCAAACGGGCCAGCCCTCAGCCGAGCTATAAGTTAATCGTAAATACAAAGCTACTGCTTCCCCCTTCGAGAACAATAACCAGGATCCATTCTTTGCAGTCCGGCTAGCGGCTCTTCTCGACAGAGTTCGTCTTCGGGGGATCTTCTTCCGGAGATGATGGAGAGTGAAACCCCACCTGCCTCTCCGCCTCATGGGGCGGGCGACCCCGAGGTGTCGTCACGGAGGAGTCCAGATTTGCCGAGGCCAGAAGATAATACTTCGGCCGCTCTGAGCCCGGAGTGTTCGGCTCCCACGGGGGGCGATAAGAAGGGTTCAGCACAGTTCGGCGACCAGCCGGACACGCTGACGGGACTTCTGGAGCAAGCTGCTCTCTCGGAGGATCACCATTCATTAATGAGCACAGTGCTTGGGAAGATTTCATCAGACACAAGCGGGTTGAGTGAAGCTTTTACGAGCCTGCTCAAAGGCTTTGAGGTATATAATGAAATACGTAATTTTTTGGTTGTGGCGCACACGCTAGGTGCGCTCCGTATAGATAGTAGCTCCTGAGACTCTGGTTGCCGGTCCTAGGTGGCAAACAGAGGATCACATTCTTAAGTAATGATCACACTGTATTCATGCGCAGGTGGCTAAGGGTCCGGCGGCCGACCGGACCGCTGAAGCCACCGAACTGAGGCGACAGATTGAAGCTATGGATGCCGACATCACGCTTGTGAACGAGCGGCTTAACGAGTCACAGAGTATGTGCTCTGTTTTCCTTCTTTTTTAGGAAATATTAAGAGGAGCATAATGTTAATGTGATATGCTTCGACTGCAGGTGGAGCTGCTGCCGTGGAGGCCCTGAGGGCGGAGCTTGCCCTAGCCAAGGAACAAGCCCAGGCTAGCAATGCGGCTGCCCTAAAGGCGGCCGAAGATTTGAGAGCCGAACAGGCTGCTCATCGCTGAAGCGAAGATAAAATAGCCGAGATGGCTATGGAGCTGAAAAACGCCGCCGGCCGGTATGAGCTCCTTGAAAAGGAGAATCAGGCGAAGTCGGCTGACCTGAAGAAGGCCCTTGATGCAGCCAAGGAGACACGTTCCGAAATTAGGGATGCGCGGGAGGAGATTCGACAGGCCGGAGAAATCACGGCTGGAAGCCACTTTTTGTTGCGAATGAAGTTCTTGGATCCAAAGTACGCTCCTCTGGATCAGCGCTGGAGCGCTGCAGATGCGTATGCAGATCTGGCAAAAAGTACGGCTGATGCAACCAAGTTTTTCGAGGATCAAAAAGATAGTGAAGTAGAAAGGCTGTTCTGGTCGCAATTTAGTGCTCCAACGCGCCCATTGCCATTGATTGAAAGGATGGCCGCTGTGGCCGAGCTCCATAGGTTGTCTGTTCTTGCAATGAGGTCTGTAATAGACCATCTATGGCCGAAGGGGCCAAAGCTGGATAGTTATTTTGGTTTGGTGCAACAATTCCTTGGCGCCGTATCACGAATCGATGCCATGAAGAGGTCGGCGTGCATAAAGGGTGAGCGGATGGCTTTCGCCCATGTTAAAACATATTGGACAGATATGGAGGCCACCATCATTGCAACCCAGAATCCGGCGGGGAGCCAGGATCCGGCCGAGCACTACTTGGAGCAGGTAACAGAAGGTGCTCGTTTAATAGAGGCTCAGTGCTTGAAGAATGTCATGTTCGAGTGACAAATCGTTTCATTGTAAAAACAATTGTATTTTAATTATAGAGGCTATGTTTATACTTTCGCCCGAAAGTGTTATTGTGCCTCCTGTGCGGCCGTTTGATGTGTATATAACCTGAAAGTTAGCAGTCGTTGGCTTCAGCCCCGACGCATACAATGCGGGGGTGTTCGCAAAAATGTGCGTAATCACACTTGATCCAATGTCTTGGTCCATTAAGGAGGTGATCGCACGTCGAACTAGGCAACCGGACTATATAGCTTTAACACTTTCACTTAGCCATAAGAGCCCTGGTACCTTCGCGTGCATCCGGATACGGACGCGTGTGTACATGACCGGGAAATGGTCCTTCGTTAATGCGGAGGAATCCTAACGATTCCGATGGGTCCTCGAGTGGTTGACCAGTCTCTCGCTATATCATGACAGTCAGTTTTCGACTTTCTCTACTGAGGTGCTCATCCGGAATACCCAGGGCACAATCGCAGTAGTTCTCCTTTGGCCGCCTTAGCCGATAGAAGCGGAACGTAAGGCGGCAAACCCAGGAGCCGGGCAAACCCAACATTTGACCGAAGACATGATTCGGAGCTGATGCATATATGGCCTAACTCGCGATGCCGAACACTCCCGAAGGTATTCGGACTTTATAACATATACTGGGCTGAGTAGCGCCCTTTATTATGAACCCTGTATTTCCAAGTACGTGCATTAGTCTGTCGTGGCGAAATTCCAATAACGCCAGTATCCCCTGTGGGTGTATTGAGTACCCATGGGATGTCAAGCAACAAGAGACAATAAAGAAGGTTTACACGGGGGCTTAATCTAAAGAGAAACCTTTGAGCGGGGCCCTGCTGCATGTCTGCGCCTTTGTCTCCGTTGTGCCGTGTCCTGGGAGGGTATCGCACGAATGGTGTTTGAAAAAAACAAAAAATCATGTAAAAGAGTATGACGTAAGCGTGCGAAGAGTTGGTTATTATCAGTGGATAGTAGAAGTGTAAGACATTGGCATGTTGATAAGGTCAAGCCAAAGGTGGGCTTTATTGCATGTTTGCAGCCCCTGGTGCCCTTTATGGGATTACATGTATAGCACCCAGCTCAGGTTTATCTGGGCTGTTACCGATGGTGGTGTGCCGGACTCGTCTAACCGTGTCCGTGGTCTACCGATCATGCGTTCTGATAGGAGAGGCCGCTTAGTGCCCAGCTGCTAGAGCCGCCGCATACTCTTTCGCACGTAAGGAACGCTATGTGTTTCCGCTAACGGTTATGACGCCACATGGACTGGGCATCTTGAGTTTAAGGTAGGCGTAGTGCGGTACTGCATTGAAGCGAGCGAAGACCGTTCTTCCAAGCAATGCATGATAACCACTTCGGAGGGGAGCGATGGTGAAGAGTAATTCTTCGCTTCTGAAGTTGTCTGGAGAACCGAATGTCACTTCTAATACGAGGGAGCCTCTGCAGCGGGCCTCAACGCCTGGTATCACCCCTTCGAAGGTGGTGTTACTTTGGCTGATTCTGGATGGGTCTATCCCCATCCTGCAGACAGTGTCCTGGTATATTAGATTAAGACTACTGCCGCCGTCCATGAGAACACGAGTGAGATGGTATCCATCGATTATTGGGTCGAGCACCAAGGCAGCCGATCCTCCGTGCCGCATGCTAGTCGGGTAGTCCCTGTGATCAAAGGTGATCGGGCAGGCCGGCCAGGGGTTGAGTTTGGGGGCGACGGGCTCTACAGCGTATGCGTCTTTGAGCACGCGTTTGCGCCTTCTCTTGGGTATGTGAGTCGCGTAGGTCATGTTTACTGTTTTTACCTCTAGTGGGAATTTTTTCTATCCCCCAGTGTTCGGCTGGCGAGGCTCATCCTTGTCTTCACTTGGTGTTTCCCTTCCCTTGTGTTCGGCCTTTAACTTGCCGGCCTGCTTAAAGACCCAGCATTCTCTATGAGTGTGGTTCACAGGTTTTTCGGGGGTGCCATGAATTTGGCACAGTCTGTCCAGGACTTTGTTCAGGCCGGATGGTCCCTCTTTGCTGCCTTTAAATGGATTCTTTTGTTGACCGGGTCAAGAGACTCTGAATCCGGCGTTGACCGCTGTGTTGTGCGGACTTTCTTCCTTGTTTCGACGCTTGTTTTTATTGCGCCGTGGCTTCCCGTTGCCATCCCTGATTTCGGATGTGCCTGGGTCGCTGGTGCCTCTACGGGCCAACCAGCTGTCTTCACCCGCGCAAAAGCGGGTCATAAGGCTTGTTAAGGCTGCCATTGTCCTCGGCTTTTCTTGGCCGAGGTGTCTGGCGAGCCACTCATCCCAGATACTATGCTTGAAGGCCGCTAGGGCTTCAGCATTCAGACAATCGACAATTTGATTCTTCTTAGTGAGGAATCTATTCCAACGCTTGCGAGCGAACTCTCCGGGATGTTTAATTATGTGACTTAAATCGTCAGCGTCCAGAGGTCGGACATAGGTCCCTTGAAAATTGGCCCTCAAAGCGTCCTCAAGTTCCTCCCAACTTCCGATTGAATTTTCGGGGAGGCTTTTCAACCAGTGCCGAGCTGGTCCCTTCAACTTGAGGGGAAGGTATTTGATGGCGTGGAGGTCGTCCCCACGAGCCATGTGGATATGAAGGATAAAATCCTCAATCCAGACCCCGGGGTCTGTCGTTCCGTCATATGCCTCTATGTTCACGGGTTTAAAACCCTGTGGAAATTTGTTGTCCAGTACCTCTTCGGTGAAGCACAGAGGGTGGGCAGCCCCTCTGTATCTGGACATGTTGTGGCATGCTATCGACTGTTGTTGTGTCCGGTGCTAATTGCGAACTGGTATTTGATCAGTCTGATCGTTTTGGTGACCATAATCCTGCGCCTGAGCGTGTCCTCTAGATCCATAGATGGACCTGGTCACGCCGGCCTTTTTGTCCAGGCGCTCACGTAAATCGTGTGCAGCGTCAGTAGCTGCTCTATTGTGGTCATGAAGTGGTTGGTCCGGCCTACTGGTCGTATTGTTCTTCGGCGGAATGGCCTCATCGTCGAATTCTGGCAGTAGCTTGCGCTTTGGGTAGCTCTTTGTGTGGCGATCGTCACCGTATTTTTCTTCGGTGTCTAGCACTTTATTCCATCTGCGGTTGAGCGTTTCCTGCGCGGCCTTGAGCCTTTGCTTCTGCTTCTGTAAACTTCTCACAGCGGCCATAAGCCTTTTGTGGAGGTTATCTCGTTCAAAACGTTTTTCCGGGATGATGAATGTGTCGTCGTCTAGACTGTGCTCTTCTCCCGAGGCAGGTTGATGAGTTCGGCCCTCGGGATCGCTGTGATCGGGTGTCTGCTCCGGGCTGTGTTCGGCGTGACCTGGCTCATCCTGCTCCATCGCTGGGTCCGTATGGTCGTTGTTGCCTTTGGAGTTGACTGGGGTGTCGATCTTTCTAGCGCTGTTATCGCTATTTTACTGTGGCTGGACTTAGGGCGGCGTCTGCGCTGTCGTTTTGGCTTTTGTCCGGGGGTTTTATCCTCCATTGTGTCTTTTTTGTTGCCATCGTCCTCCTTAGGCGTGTCCACCATGTATATATCATATGATGAGGTGGCAGTCCAGTGCTCCGTGGGCAGTGGTTCCAAATCGTCCCCTGCACCGACGTCCATACCGTCGGTGTCATTGGAGTCGAAGTCAAGCATGTCTGTTACGTCATCGACAGTGGCTATGAAGTGGGTGGTGGGTAGGCAACTAATTTCTTTGTCGCCTGCTTCCCACTCAAGCCGGACATAGTTCAGCCAAGAGTCTCCTGACAAAGAGAGAGACTTTAATGAATTCAGCATGCCGCCAAAAGGCGAGTGCTGGAAGATATCCGCAGCGGTGAACTCTATTACCGGAGCCCAACCAGATTCGGCGGGCTCGGGGGTGCGCGGTTTGGAACCTACAACCGGATACAAGTCCGGGGGTCCAGTGACACAGACTTCCTTGGGGATGGAGTCCGTGTTTGGCTCTACCGCCGATGAGTATGCGGCCTCCGGGGCGGGGTCCATCCACCCGTCCTCGGACGTCGCGATCTGCCCCGGATTTAGGTCCGGAGCTCTTGCAGGTGCGACATCCCGAGTATTGTCCGACAGCAGGTCCAAGCCATGCTCGTCGTGACTGTTCGGCGCTCCTGGCGTAGGCCCGAATCCGTCGAATATCAAGTCTCCGTGGATATCGGCCGTGTAGTTCAAGTTTCCGAAACTGACCTGATGGCCAGGGGCGTAGCTGTCGATCTGCTCCAGATGGCCAAGCAAATTGGCCCGCAGTGCGAAGCCGCCGAACACGAAGATCTATCAGGGGAGAAAAGTCTCACCCTGGACCGCGTTGTTGTTGATGATTGAAGGAGCCATTGAGCCTTGCAGCAACAACACAGAGGAACTCTCAATGAAAGCACCAATGTCGCTGTCAAAACTGGCGGATCTCGGGTAGGGGGTCCCGATCTGTGCGTCCAAGGCTAATGGTAACAGGAGGCAGGGGACACGATGTTTTACCCAGGTTTGGGCCCTCTCGATGGAGGTAAAACCCTACTTCCTGCTTGATTGATCTTGATGATATGAGTATTACAAGAGTTGATCTACCACGAGATCGTAGAGGCTAAACCCTAGGAGCTAGCCTATGATGATTATGATTGTTCTCGTCCTACGGACTAAACCCTCCGGCTTATATAGACACCGGAGGGGGCTAGGGTTACACAGAGTCGGTTACAAAGAAGGATATCTAACATCCGGATTGCCAAGCTTGTCTTCCATGCAAAGGAGAGTCCCATCCGGGCACGGGACGAAGTCTTGAGTCTTCTATCTTCACGGTCCAATAGTCCGGCCAAAGTATATAGTTCGGCTGTCCGGATACCCCCTAATCCAGGACTCCCTCAGTGGGTCCACGTCGGAGCCGTCAGACCCGTCGGACGAGGAGGAATTGGAGATGACGATGAAGCCTTGTAAGCGCCGGACGACGCGGTCTTGCTGGCGCTTGAGCTTGGCCACCCTCGTTGCCTCCCTTGCTGCCTCCGCCGCCTCCGATCCTGCTCGGATTGCTCAATGCCGAGCCGGAGCTGCTTGGCGTTGAGCCTTCAGAAGAGACGGTCCTCCTCGTCAGGCACCCGGCGAAGGCGGGCATACTGCATAGATCCGGTGGACCCGCCCGCCTTCTTCCTAGCCCTCTGCCTCACGAGCGCGAGCAGCTCGTGCCTCCGACTTCGAAGTCCGCATCCACGACGTCGGCTAAGCGGGCACTAGACCGCGCTGCTCGCGCTGAGCAGCGGCTGGAGGTGGAGGAGGCGGTCGGGCGGGAGGAGCAGATCTTGAAGGAAATATGCCCTAGAGGCAATAATAAAGTTATTATTTATTTCCTTATTTCATGATAAATGTTTATTATTCATGCTAGAATTGTATTAACCGGAAACATAATACATGTGTGAATACATAGACAAACATAGTGTCACTAGTATGCCTCTACTTGACTAGCTTGTTGATCAAAGATGGTTGTGTTTCCTAACCATACACATGAGTTGTCATTTGATTAACGGGATCACATCATTAGGAGAATGATGTGATTGACTTGACCCATTCCGTTAGCTTAGCACTTGATCGTTTAGTATGTTGCTATTGCTTTCTTCATGACTTATACATGTTCCTATAACTATGAGATTATGCAACTCCCATTTACCGGAGGAACACTTTGTGTGCTACCAAACGTCACAAGAATCGGGTGATTATAAACGAGCTCTCTGGTGTCTCCAAAGGTACATGTTGAGTTGGCGTATTTCGAGATTAGGTTTTGTCACTCCGATTGTCGGAGAGGTATCTCCGGGCCCTCTCGGTAATGCACATCACTATAAGCCTTGCAAGCAATGTAGCTAATGAGTTAGTTACGAAATGATGCATTACACAACGAGTAAAGAGACTTGTCGGTAACGAGATTGAACTAGGTATTGAGATACCGACGATCGAATCTCGGGCAAGTAGCATACCGATGACAAAGGGAACAACGTATGTTGTTATGCGGTTTAACCGATAAAGATCTTCGTAGAATATGTAAGAGCCAATATGAGCATCCAGGTTCCTCTATTGGTTATTGACCAGAAACGTGTCTCGGTCATGTCTACATAGTTCTCGAACCCGTAGGGTCCGCACGCTTAAGGTTTCGATGACAGTTTTATTATAAGTTTATGAGTTTTGATGTATCGAAGGAGTTCGGAGTCCCAGATGAGATCGGTGACATGACGAGGAGTCTCGAAATGGTCGAGACATAAAGATCGATATATTGGACGACTATATTCGGACATCAGAAAGGTTCTGAGTGATTCGGGTATTTTTTGGAGTACCGGGGAGTTACGGGTATACGGGGAAGAGTATTGGGCCTTAATGGGCCTTAGTGGGAAGGAGCCAGGAGGTGGCGCGCGCCCCTCCCAAGCCCAGTCCGAATTGGACAAGCGGTTTGGGGCGCGGCCCCCCTCTCCCTTCCTTCTCCACTCCCCTCCTTTCCCCCCTTCTCCTAGTTGGACTACGAAAGAAGGAGTCCTACTCCCGGTGGGAGTAGAACTCCCCTTGGCGCGCCACTCCTTGGCCGGCCGCCCCCTCCCCCTTGGCTCCTCTATATACGGGGGCAGGGGGCACCTCTAGACACACAAGTTGATCTTCATGATCGTTCCTTAGCCGTGTGCGGTGCCCCCCTCCACCATATTCCACCTCGGTCATATCATTGCGGTGCTTAGGCGAAGCCCTGCGTCGGTAAAACATTATCATCGTCACCACGCCGTCGTGCTGATGGAACTCATCCCCGACACCCTGCTGGATCGGAGTCCGGGGATCGTCATCGAGCTGAACGTGTGCTGAACTCGGAGGTGTCGTACGTTCGGTACTTGGATCGGTCGGATCGTGAAGACGTACGACTACATCAACCGCGTTGTCATAACGCTTCCGCTTACGGTCTACGAGGGTCCATGGACGACACTTTCCCCTCTCGTTGCTATGCATCACCATGATCTTGCGCGTGGGTAGGAATTTTTTTGAAATTACTACGTTCCCTAACAGTGGCATCCGAGCCTGGTTTTATGCGTAGATGTCATATGCACAAGTAGAACACAAGTGAGTTGTGGGCAATACAAGTCATAGTGCTTACCAGCATGTTATACTTTGGTTCAGCGGTATTGTGAGATGAAGCGGCCCGGAACGACATTACGCGTACGCTTACGCGAGACTGGTTTCACCGTTAAGAGCACTCATTGCTTAAAGGTGACTGGCGGGTGTTTGTCTCTCTCACTTTAGTTGAACCGAGTGTGGCTACGCCCGGTCCTTGCGAAGGTTAAAACAACACTAACTTGACGAACTATTGTTGTGGTTTTGATGCGTAGGTAAGAACGGTTCTTGCTCAGCCCGTAGCAGCCACGTAAAATTTGCAACAACAAAGTAGAGGAAGTCTAACTTGTTTTTGCAGGGCATGTTGTGATGTGATATGGTCAAGATGTGATGCTATATTTTATTGTATGAGATGATCATGTTTTGTAACCGAAGTTATCGGCAACTGGCAGGAACCATATGGTTGTCGCTTTATTGTATGAAATGCAAACGCCCTGTAATTGCTTTACATTATCACTAAGCGGTAGCGATAGTCGAGAAGCACTAGATGGCGTAACGACAACGATGCTACGATGGAGATTAAGGTGTCGTGCGGTGACTATGGTGATCACGGCGATTGCTTGGAGATGGAGATCACAAGCACAAGATGATGATGGCCATATCATATCACTTATATTGATTGCATGTGATGTTTATCCTTTATGCATCTTATCTTGCTTTGATTGACGGTAGCATTTTAAGATGATCTCTCACTAAATTATCAAGAAGTGTTCTCCCCGAGTATGCACCATTGCGAAAGTTCTTCGTCTTTGAGACACCACGTGATGATCGGTGTGATAGGCTCTACGTTCAAATACAACGGGTGCAAAACAGTTGCACACGCGAATACTTAGGTTAAACTTGACGAGCCTAGCATATACAGATATGGCCTCGAACACGGAGACCGAAAGGTCGGCGTGAATCATATAGTAGATATGATCAACATAGTGATGTTCACCATTGAAAACTACTCCATCTCACGTGATGATCGGACATGGTTTAGTTGATTTGGATCACGTGATCACTTAGATGACTAGAGAGATGTCTGTCTAAATGGGAGTTCTTAAGTAATATGATTAATTGAACTTAAATTTATCATGAACTTAGTCCTGGTAGTATTTTGCAAATTATGTTGTAGATCAATAGCTCGCGTTGTTGCTTTCATATGTTTATTTTGATATGTTCCTAGAGAAAACTGTGTTGAAAGATGTTAGTAGCAATGATGCGGATTGGATCCGTGATCTGAGGTATATCCTTATTGTTGCACAGAAGAATTATGTCCTTAATGCACCGCTAGGTGACATACCTATTGCAGGAGCAGATGCGGACGTTATGAACGTCTGGCTAGCTCAATATGATGACTACTTGATAGTTTAGTGCACCATGCTTAACGGCTTAGAATCGGGACTTCAAAGACGTTTTGAACGTCATGGACCATATAAGATCTTCCAGGTATTGAAGTTAATATTTCAAGCAAATACCCGAGTTGAGAGATATGAAGTCTCCAACAAGTTCTATAGCTAAAAGATGGAGGAGAATCGCTCAACTAGTGAGCATGTGCTCGATTATGCAGGTACTTCAATCGCTTGAATCAAGTGGGAGTTAATCTTCCAGATAAGATAGTGATTGAAAGAATTCTCTAGTCGCCATCACTAAGTTACTAGAACTTCGTGATGAACTATAGTATGCAAGGGATGACAAAAAAACGATTCCCGAGCTCTTCGTGATGTTGAAATCGACGAAGGTAGAAATCAAGAAAGAGCATCAAGTGTTCATGATTGACAAGACCGCTAGTTTCAAGAGAAGGGCAAAGGGAAAGAAAGGGAACTTCAAGTGTAAGACAAGCAAATTGTCACTCCTGCAAAGAAGCCCAAAGCTGGACCATAGCCTGAAACTGAGTGCTTACACTACAAAGGAAATGGTCACTGGAAGCGGAAATGCCCTGAATATTTGGTGGATAAGAAGGATGGCAAATTGAACAAGGGTACATTTGATATATAGGTTATTGATGTGTGCCTTACTAGTGTTTATAGTAGCCCCTGAGTATTTGATACTTGTTTGGTTGCTATGATTAGTAACTCGAAACAGGAGTTACAGAATAAATAGAGACTAGTTGAAGGGGAAGTGACGATGAGTGTTGGAAGTAGTTCCAAGATTGATATGATCATCATCACACACTCCCTATATTTTCAAGATTAGTGTTAAACCTAAATAAATGTTATTTGGTGTTTGCGTTGAGCATAAATATGATAAGATCATGTTTATTGCGATACGATTATTCATCTAAGATAGAGAATAAATTGTTATTCTGTTTACATGAATAAAACCTTCTATGGTCATACACCCAATGGTGATGGTTTATTGAATCTTGATCATAGTGATACACATATTCATAATGTTGATGCCAAAAGATGCAAAGTTAATAATGATAGTGCAACTTATTTGTGGCACTTCCGTTTGGGTCATATCGGTGTAAAGCGCATGAAGAAAAAACTCCATAAAGATGGATTTTCGGAATCACTTGGTTATGAATCATTTGATGCTTGCGAACCGCGCCTTTTTGGCAAGATGACTAAAACTCCATTCTCCAGAACAATGGAACGAGCTACTAACTTGTTGGAAATAATACATACCGATGTATGTGGTCCAATGAGTGTTGATGCTCATGGTGGGTATCGTTATTTTCTGACCTTCACAGATGATTTGAGCAGATACGCGGATATCTACTTAATGAAGCACAAGTCTGAAACATTTGAAAAGTTCAAAGAATTTCAGAGTGAAGTGGAGAATCATCGTAACAAGAAAATAAAGTTTCTACAATCTGATCATAGAGAAGAATATTTGAGTTACGAGTTTGGCCTTCATTTTAAACAATGTGGAATAGTTTCACAGTTCACGCCACATGGAACACCACAGCGTAATGGTGTGTCCGAACATCGTAACCGCACTTTATTGAATATGGTGCGATCTATGATGTATCTTACCGATTTACCACTATCGTTTTGGGGTTATGCATTAAAGACAGCTGCATTCACTTTAAATAGAGCACCATCTAAATCCGTTGAGATGACACCGTATGAACTATGGTTTAGCAGTAAACCTAAGCTGTCATTTATTAAAGTTTGGAGTTGCGATGCTTATGTGAAAAAGGTTTCAACCTAATAAGATCGAACCCAAATCGGAGAAGTGTGTCTTCATAGAATACCCAAAGGAAACTGTTGGGTACACCTTCTATCACAGATCCGAAGGCAAAACATTTGTTGCTAAGAATGGATCCTTTCTAGAGAAGGAGTTTCTCTCGAAAGAAGTGAGTGGGAGGAAAGTAGAGCTTGATATGGTAATTTGTACCTTCTCCCGAATTGGAAAGTAGTTCATCACAAAAATCAGTTCCAGTGATTCCTACACCAATTAGTGAGGAAGCTAATGATGATGATCATGAAACTTCAGATTAAGTTACTACAAAACCTCGTAGGTCTTACAAAGTACAGTCCGCATCAGAGTGGTACGGTAATCCTGTTCTGGAAGTCATGTTACTAGACCATGATGAACCTACGAACTATGAGGAAGCAATGATGAGCCCAGATTCCGCAAAATGGTTTGAAACCATGAAATCTGAGATGGGATCCATGTATGAGAACAAAGTGTGGACTTTGGTGGAGTTGCCCGATGATCGGCAAGCCATATTGCATAAATGGATCTTCAAGAGGAAGACAGATGCTGATAGTAGTGTTACTATCTACAAAGCTCGACTTGTCGCTTCGACAAGTTCAAGGTGTTGACTACAATGAGATTTTCTCAACTGTAGCGATGCTTAAGTCTGTCCGAATCATGTTAGCAATTGCCACATTTTATGAAATATGGCAAATGGATGTCAAAACTGCATTCCTTAATGGTTTTTCTTAAAGAAGAGTTGTATATGATGCAACCAAAAGGTTTTGTCAATCCTAAAAGTGCTAACAAAATGTGCAAGCTCCAGCGATCCATCTAGAGACTGGTGCAAGCATCTCGGAGTTGGAATATACGCTTTGATAGTATGATCAAAGCATATGGTTTTATACAAAATTCTAGAGAAGCCTGTATTTATAAGAAAGTGAGTGGGAGCTCTGTAGCATTTCTGATATTATATGTGTACTACATATTATTGATTGGAAATGATATAGAATTTCTGGATAGCATAAAAGGATACTTGAATAAAAGTTTTTCAATACCTCTGTAAAGCTACCTACATATTGAGCATCAAGATCTATTAAGATAGATCAATACGCTTGATAAGATTTTCAATGAGCACATACCTTAACAAGATTTTGAAGTAGTTCAAAATGGAACGGTCAAAGAAAGAGTTCTTGCCTGTGTTGCAAAGGTGTGAAATTGAGTAAGACTGAAATCCCGACCACGGCAGAAAATAGAATAGAGAATGAAAGTCATTCCCTATGCCTCAGTCATAGGTTCTATAAAGTATGCTATGCTATGTACCAGACCTATTGTATACCTTGCACTGAATTGGGCAAGGGAGTACAATAGTGACCTAGGAGTAGATCACTGGACATTGGTCAAGAATATCCTTAGTGAGGATTAAGGAAATATTTCTCGATTATGGAGGTGACAAAAGAGCCCGTCGTAAAGAGTTACATCGGTGCAAGCTTTTACACTGATTCAGATGACTCTATGTCTCAATCTGGATACATATTGAAAGTGGGAGCAATTAGCTAGAGTAGCTCCGTGCAGAGCATTGTAGACATAGAATATTTGCAAAATACATACGGCTCTGAGTGTGACAGACCCGTTGACTAAGATTCTCTCACGAGCAAAACATGATCACACCTTAGTACTCTTTGGGTGTTAATCACATAGCGATGTGAACTAGATTATTGACTTTAGTAAACCCTTTGAGTGTTGGTCACATGACGATGTGAACTATGGGTGTTAATCATATAAAGATATGAATATTGGTGTTAAATCACATGGCGATGTGAACTAGATTATTGACTCTAGTGCAAGTGGGAGACTGAAGGAAATATTCCCTAGAGGTAACAATAAAGTTATTATTTATTTCCTTATTTCATTATAAATGTTTATTATTCATGCTAGAATTGTATTAACCGGAAACATAATACATGTGTGAATACATAGACAAACATAGTGTCACTAGTATGCCTCTACTTGACTAGCTTGTTGATCAAAGATGGTTGTGTTTCCTAACCATAGACATGAGTTGTCATTTGATTAACGGGATCACATCATTAGGAGAATGATATGATTGACTTGACCCATTCCGTTAGCTTAGCACTTGATCGTTTAGTATGTTGCTATTGCTTTCTTCATGACTTATACATGTTCCTATAACTATGAGATTATGCAACTCCCGTTTACCGGAGGAACACTTTGTGTTCTACCAAACGTCACAACATAACTGGGTGATTATAAAGGAGCTCTACAGGTGTCTCCAAAGGTACATGTTGAGTTGGCATATTTCGAGATTAGGTTTTGTCACTCCGATTGTCGGAGAGGTATCTCTGGGCTCTCTCGGTAATGCACATCACTATAAGCCTTGCAAGCAATGTAGCTAATGACTTAGTTACGAAATGATGCATTACATAACGAGTAAGGAGACTTGCCGGTAACGAGATTGAACTAGGTATTGAGATACCGACGATCGAATCTCGGGCAAGTAACATACCGATGACAAAGGGAACAACGTATGTTGTTATGCGGTTTGACCGATAAAGATCTTCGAAGAATATGTAGGAGTCAATATGAGCATCCAGGTTCCGCTATTGGTTATCGACCGGAAACGTGTCTCGGTCATGTCTACATAGTTCTCGAACCCGTAGGGTCCGCACGCTTAAGGTTTCGATGACAATTTTATTATAAGTTTATGGTTTTGATGTACCGAAGGAGTTCGGAGTCCCAGATGAGATCGGGGAGATGACGAGGAGTCTCGAAATGGTCGAGACATAAAGATCGATATATTGGACGACTATATTCGGACATCGAAAAGGTTCCGAGTGATTCGGATATTTTTCGGAGTACCGGGGAGTTACGGGAATACGGGGAAGAGTATTGGGCCTTAATGGGCCTTAGTGGGAAGGAGCCAGGAGGTGGCGCGCGCCCCTCCCAAGCCTAGTCCGAATTGGACAAGGGGTTTGGGGCGCGGCCCCCCTCTCCCTTCCTTCTCCACTCCCCTCCTTTCCCCCTTTTCCTAGTTGGACTAGGAAAGAAGAGGAGTCCTACTCCCGGTGGGAGTAGGACTCCCCTTGGCGCGCCCCTCCTTGGTCGGTCGCCCCCTCCCCCTTGGCTCCTTTATATACGGGGGCAGGGGGCACCTCTAGACACACAAGTTGATCTTCGTGATCGTTCCTTAGCCGTGTGCGGTGCCCCCTCCACCATATTCCACCTCGGTCATATCGTTGCGGTGCTTAGGCGAAGCCCTACTTCGATAGAACATCATCATCGTCACCACGCCGTCGTGCTGACGGAACTCATCCCCGACACCCTGCTGGATCGGAGTCCGGGGATCGTCATCGAGCTGAACATGTGCTGAACTTGGAGGTGTCGTACGTTCGGTACTTGGATCGGTCGGATCGTGAAGACGTACGACTACATCAACCGCGTTGTCATAACGCTTCCGCTTACGGTCTACGAGGGTACGTGGACAACACTCTCCCCTCTCGTTGCTATGCATCACCATGATCTTGCGTGTGCGTAGGAAATTTTTTGAAATTACTATGTTCCCTAACAGATCTGGCAGGCCTCCCAGATCCGCGCATGGGACGGGAAGGACCGGCGACGGCATCAGCGCTGGCGAGACGGGCGACAGGGAGCGTCGCACCGGACCCGAAGCTGCCGCCCGTATCGACCGGCGAGCGCTCGAGCGCGATATGGAGCGCCAGCTCCTCCTCGTCTTCGGAGTGTCTGTCGGTGTTGGACATGCTCGTCGGCGCTAGAGATTTGGCAGATTGGGGAAATGCGAGCGTCGGGAAGGGAAGCAGAGCGGAGGGAGTGGTGTGAGCTATGGTTTCTGCTGGACGGGGGTTTTGTGGGGTCGGGGTGGGCCAGCGGTGGGCCGGGCTGACGTGACGGGCGTGCCCGGACCGCCTCATACTCACCCTACATTTGGGACGGATATGAGGGGTGCCAGTCAGCCCGGGCGTTTGAGGCCCGTTTGAGAGCTCCGGTTGGGTCGATATTTTGTGACTGGTCAGTGATCGGACGCCCTGGCCGGACGTATGAGACGGATATAGGGCGCCCGATTGTTGATGCTCTTTATGCCGCAAGATTGGTGTTTTGTAATCTGGCCTTTGGCCTGAACTCTAAACCTTCTCTCTTAATCAATAAAAATTGCAAATCTTTTGCCTAGTTTTTAAAAAATTGAGCATCTTCAACAAATGACCAAAAAGGAATCGCACCTGAATAGGTGCAAGTCGACTGATTGTTGTGAAGAGCATGGGGGAGATGGGGGCTCCATGGCGCAGGCTGCAAGCATGGGCGATTGGAGACCCAGTGGAACCATTGATGAGGACCCACGTGCTGGAGGTGGACATGAGGATGACAATCCAGTCAATCCAACGTCTTCCAAACGCCAGGTACGAAGGACGTCGATGAGGAAAGGCTAAGAGACCATGCCGAAGTCAACAACAGAAGCACATATGTGAACTTTAGATCGAAGTCAACGGCAGCAAGTACATTTTGACTTATGGAAAATTTCTTCAACGGGATCTCTGTTGCAAAATATATATATATATTTTTTGCAGCAACACCTCTATTGCCAAAATTTCGACAGCAAGACCTCTGTTGCGAAAAATGCGGTTATTGGAACAAGTTGGATGTTTCAAAGGGAGAACTATAACGACACATTTGATGTAAAGATGGTTGGTTACGTGGGTAAATCGGACGGTCAACCACAACTCCGTCCATGGTCAGGGAGGCGGTCGATATTTTTCTGTGATGAGCCTAGCGTCGCCCGTAGTATTTGGTGCCAACAATTAGCCCTCGTGGCCACGCAAAAAAGAAAGAAAATACAGTATAGCCTTCGTGGAAAACTCTGGTGTGTCATGTGGACGCATCACCCCCAATCCCGCCTCCTCTGGTTAAATACAAAAAACGGGGAAAGCCGCCCTAACACGTTGCAGAGTCAACAGCATGTCGACCCGCCCCCTCTCCTCTCTCGCGCAGGCGCAGTCGTGTTTTCTTCTCTCCTGTCGCGGCACGGAGCCTGCTCCTTCCTTCCATAAAAGAAAGGAAAGCCGGCCGCCCGTTCCCAGCTCATACAGTACACAAGAGCAAGCAAGCAGACATGAGAGGCGGCCGCCTCGCCCCGTGGCTGCCCTTGCTCCTGCTCGCGGCGTGCTGGGGCGGAGGCGCCGACGGGCACGGCGTGCACCCGCTGTCGCGGATCGCCATCCACCGCGCCCGCGTCGCCCTGGACGCCTCCGCCGCCGTGCGCGCGTCGCCCAACCTCCTCGGCTCGCGGGTGCGTATTGTTTCTTCGATCTTCCTTCCTGCACCTCTTTCTTTCCATTGCCCTTTTTACTAGCTCTAGAAGTAGCAGTGGCTACTCCATGTCCACAGTTGTCAGTTGTGGAGACCGGTAGGTACGTAAGCAGCGCCTGCTTCTGCTTTAACTCTAGCTGTCTAGCACGTAGAGTAGAAGCTGTACTGCTCACAAACAAACATGGGTATCTATTTGGTTCGCTTCGAACTCGATCCTTTGCCGTCCTGCGCGACCGGCCGAGCTCAGCTCTCCCAAGCTCTGGTCTTGGTCTGGAGTGTTCCTGCGCACTGATGAAGCACGTCGCTTTCATTCCCGCCCTGGCATGCATATGCATGCTCGGCCAGTTGGCCCAAGCCCAACACATCCCACGCTACGCACAAGCGGCCAGTTGTCTTTCACTCGTCCTGGTCCTCTTGGCCGGCCGTTTTCTCGACGCACCCACCCTGGCCGTGTCGTGTCTCGTGTGTGCATCCTCCCTCCGTCCTCCCAATCGCCTCGGGACAAAGTGCCAAAGCTCGCGGTGGGTGGCCACATTCCGGCGGAAGTTCGATCGATCCATCGATCATGTGCGGTGCCTCCATTATCCAAGTCAAGTCAACCCATAGATGTCCTCCACTGCTGACGTGACGTGCGCACACTCTTATCGCTCTGCCTTCACACAGCGCGGGCGCGTGCCGACTGCCCCAGGTCAAACTGATGGTACATTCCATGGAATATGCACGCGTGATCACGCGCTCTGATTCCCGTTGACCGTATTTTTATTGGTCCTTGCTTTTTTATTTTACCTTTTTTTTTGTGAGAAGCTTTTTTATTTTACCGCATAACAAAAAAAAAAACTGACACGCTGTTGTGGACGACAGGGCGAAGATGCTGCTTGGGTGACCGTAGAATTCAAAATTCCCCATGCAAGCGACGGCGACTGGATCGGGGTATTCTCCCCTTCCAATTTCAAGTATGACCTGCTCTAGTACATTTTCGTTTTCTGAATGCTTAGATTTTCAACTGTGGTCCGACCGAGTGATGAACCAACAACCAAGTGGTGTCCCGGATCTGATTACTTCTTCCTCTTTCCTGCAGCGCGTCCACATGCCCTGCTTCCCATGGGTCGGGCCCTGGCCCTGCCATATGCTCCGCGCCGATAAAGGTCCGTGCCATATACGTACATTGAGCAGAGCAATCTTCTTCAGAGTTTGGATGGGAGTGCCAAGTCTTGACTTGAATTACTTCTTTGTGCTGGTTTCAGTATCAGTTTGCAAATTACTCGTCAGGTTATAAAAAGTCAGGGCAAGGGGCTCTCAAGTTCCAGCTGATCAACCAACGGCAGGATTTTTCATTCGGGTTCTTCACCGGTGGGCTCTCAAATGTGAGTTGCTCCTAGTAACACATCACGTCTTGCTATTCTATCCGCTTTCTATCTGTCCATCATTCAGAGAATAACACTGACTTCATCTAATCCATCTGCAGCCAGCGCTCGTCGCGGTGTCGAACAGGATCGTCTTCGCGAACCCGAAAGCCCCGGTTTACCCACGTCTAGCGGTGGGGAAAACATGGAACGAGGTGGGGTTTTGCTGCCACTTCGTATCGTTTATATATCTGCTGTTAAAACTTCCCTGAACCGTGGGTGGGTTTCTGCTATGTATGTCATGCTAGATGACTGTCACATGGACAAGTGGGTATGGCATCAGTGAGGCGCACCCCTTCGTTGAATGGGGCAGGAAAGGGAGCCATCCTGTGCACGCGACAGCTGACACTGTCACCTTTGGTCGCGAGAGCCTCTGTGGTATGATGCCTAACAGTCTCTTTGCATTTTAATTTTGTTGACGTTGTTTGCGCAATCCTATTTTGGTTTGAATTGGTTCCATTTAGTAGTTAATTTCGGCGTTATGCTGTCCGATAGCCATGACAAGTACACTGGGTTCTGAATGTTTGTTAACTGATTTGTATTTTTGGTTGTGCAGGAGAACCTGCTCGTAGTGTTGGTTGGAGGGATCCAGGGTTCATACACACAGCTTTCCTCAAGAATCTGTCACCAGAGAAAGAGTAAATTCCAGCCCTATGTCGTACAAAGAGCTGTCTCAGTTATGAGAAATACTGATCTGACAATGCAGCTTCTCTCTTGCAGATACTACTACAAAATCGCACACACGCTCCATGGTGGAAAAGTTATATGGGGCAAGCCCAAATCCTTCAGAGCACCTCCTTATCCCGGGCAAAACTCACTGCAGCGGGTTGTTATTTTCGGTGACATGGGAAAGGTAAGCATATGGTTGACAGCACCTGCTAATTCAGGTTGCAATTGTCGTAGACTACATTTTAGGTGTGCCAAATGGGCGATCCTTCTGAATTTACATATGCCGCTGCCCTGGTTTGTAGGACGAGAGGGACGGAAGCAACGAGTACCAGAATTACCAGCCTGCGTCACTCAACACCACCGACGCGCTCATCAGGGACCTCCACAACACCGACATCGTCTTCCACATCGGCGACATCTCCTACGCCAACGGCTATCTGTCGCAGTGGGATCAGTTCACGCAGCAGGTCGAGCCCATCACTTCTCGAGTTCCCTACATGATCGCAAGGTGTGCATCTTCATCCGGTTCTTTCAGATTCATGATCTAGAATCATTTCACTCTGATAATAACTTGGATGACTCTGTGATCGACCGACGTTGCAGCGGGAACCACGAGCGGGATTTCCCCAACAGCGGGTCGCTGTACAACGGCACGGACTCCGGCGGGGAGTGCGGGGTGCCGGCCGAGACCATGTACTACGCGCCGACGGAGAAGAGGGACAACTACTGGTACTCCATGGACTACGGGATGTTCCGGTTCTGCGTGGCGGACAGCGAGCACGACTGGCGGGAGGGCACGGAGCAGTACAGGTTCCTGGACCGCTGCCTGGGTACGGTGGACCGGGCGAAGCAGCCATGGCTGGTCTTCATCGCGCACCGCGTCCTCGGCTACTCCTCGGGCTTCTTCTACGGCTACGACGGGGCCTTCGCGGAGCCCATGGCGCGGCAGAGCCTGGAGGGGCTGTGGCGGCGCCACCGGGTGGACGTCGCCTTCTACGGCCACGTCCACCAGTACGAGCGGACGTGCCCCGTCTACGAGGAGAGGTGCGTGCCGGACGGCACCGTTCACGTCGTCGTCGGGGGCGGCGGCAGCCACCTGAGCAACTTCACCGCCGAGGCCCCGCCGTGGAGCGTGTACCGGGAGATGGACTATGGTTTCGGCAAGCTCACGGCGTCCGACGCCAGGTCGCTCCAGTTCGAGTACCGGCGGTCCAGCGACGGCAAGGTGTACGACAGCTTCACCCTGCACAGGGACTGAGTACTGGCTGTACCCTCTGGCCTCTCACCACATGATGCAGAGGAAATCGGCTGTACACATGAACTGAGATGAACACGTCCGTCCACAAATTCTCCTGATTCTACTCTAAATAAAGGGAAAAGAAATTCTCTATAAGTTTAGTCATGTACACAAGATAACAAGTGATGTGCAAACTACTTTTTTTTACGGGGAAACTTCCGATCTACTCATTAACTGTCAAGTTAGTACAAAGAACACCAGAAGATGTATATGATGCCCAAGATAGCAATGATGTATATGATGAAGATGTACATTTTTTCCGATAAAGATGATGAAGATGTACATGATGCTCAAGATAGCAATCATAGATGCTCAAGAACACCAAAAGATGTATATGATGCTCACTATGCGATGCTCAAAATAGCAATGATGTATATGATGAAAATGTCACTATGGTGGCAATACTCAAATAGCTAGTCTCAATAGGATCAACGAAATGGCAAAGGGTAGAATGGCTAAAGAAGGTAATGGCAAGGTGAAAGGCAAAGCTTGTGACGGAGTGATACCTCATGCCACCTTTAGCCTTGACGAAGTAGGGATCGGCTTTGCTTCTGGTGAAGGTGTCAAAAGGTGAAGTGGTCATTGTTGATGACGTAGTCATGGGTGATGGACGTGTGGTGGTTGTCGATGTTCCTCCGAATGTTTGTTGGCCAATGATGTGGAAACCAATGTGATGATCAAGAGTAAGCTGATAGATTCAAGGCGAGATGAAGAACACGCAATCGGAGTCTGGATATGAATGATATGGCTAAAGCGGTGAAACACCCGCAAGATCAACCCAAATTCATATGGGACAAGATTCTTTCTCCATGTGTGTATACATAACATTGTGAACAATGAGATTTGCGTGCCAGATTCTAACAAAGAGATATTTCTATATTGCTCCTCCATGGCCAATATAAATGAAGAAGTCTCGATTTAGATACCTGGGACTGTGTGAGGTTATCTAAACAATGCTGTATTTGCAGCTCCAAAGGATCACAAGCGGAGATAGGCGCCATTGAAGTCGCGAAGGAGCACGAACTCAGTAAACTCGAAGATGTCAAGAAGCTAGTCAGCGATAACATGGACGAGGAACGAGTTCAGGCCGTGGTGACGGGTGTGACACCCCTCCACTCCGGGCACTGCATGATGGAGCAGATGGACAAGGTCACCATGAAGTGTTGGGAAATCCAAAACAAGTACAAGTTTTGCCTCCTCAACCGCGCCACAAACACCTTGTACGACATGCACAATCTCACCATCCCCAAGCTATGCATGAACCCGTTGAGCACCAGTTACAAGAAATACCTTCTTGAACATGTCATCCATCTCATACAACTTTGTCTAGAGGTTGGCAACGACTTCCTGTAGGAAACTCAGCGGCTTGGGACCGACAACAGTACACCAACAAATTCACCTCAAGTGTCACACGAGTCTGTTGTATCTCCTCTAGGCGGTCCTAGACTTCGTCAATGCACAGACCAAGTTCGACTAAATCCAAATATTTGTTCTCCGGAACAAGATTTATACTCAACTTTTTTACTTTACCATAATTCAGCTTGCCTTTAATGTATGATGTTTTCATATGTACCGTATGAGCAACTACATTTCGGCAGAAATAGTATCATTAACAATGCAATAATAATTATTTATATTATGATACAATCCTCCATACAATTGTAATATTTATGATTACAAAAAATATAGTGTTAATTGAAACTGGATTTTCTTGCAATTTTTTGTATTATCTAGTTTGGGTTGTTTGAGAAAATCTTTTGTTATAATGATTTCCCATTTAATTTGAACAAACAAACATTTTCAGGTTCTCTTATGAGTTAATGCATGCCCTTGATCTACATAATGTGTTTGTATGTATCATTTTAGATATTATGCTTAACTATCTACATAACTTGGTAGTGTTTCTAGAGAGTATATGAATGTAGCAAATAACTTGGCTGAGATATCTTGAGTGTAAAGCTTTAAAGTTGAGGTGTTGCCAAATAGATAATTATACATTGCACAAAGTGTACTAGTAGGTTCTGCTCATATTTTAAGATGTGAAATATCAATTAGTAGTTTGCTTCGAGTCCTGAGGGAGTCCTCGACTAGGGGGTGTCCGGATAGCCGGACTATCATCATCGGCCGGACTCCAAGACTATGAAGATACAAGATTGAAGACTTCGTCCCGTGTCCGGATGGGACTTTCCTTGGCGTGGAAGGCAAGCTTGGCGATACGGATATATAGATCTCCTACCATTGTAACCGACTCTGTGTAACCCTAGCCCTCTCCGGTGTCTATATAAACCGGAGGGTTTTTAGTCCGTGGGGACTAACAACCATTACAACAATCATACCATAGGCTAGCTTCTAGGGTTTAGCCTCCTTGATCTCGTGGTAGATCCACTCTTGTACTACCCATATCATCAATATCAATCAAGCGGAGTAGGGTTTTACCTCCATCGAGAGGGCCGAACACAGGTAAAAACATCGTGTCCCTTGTCTCCTGTTACCATCCGCCTAGACGCGCATTCGGGACCCCTACCCGAGATCCGCCGGTTTTGACACCGACATTGGTGCTTTCATTGAGAGTTCCTCGTGTCGTCATCGATAGGCTTGATGGCTTCTTCAATCAACAACAACGCAGTCGTGGTGAGACTTTTCTCCCGGCAGATCTTCGTGTTGGCGGCTTTGCATGCGGGCCAATTCGCAGCCATCCGAGTAGATAGAAAGCTACGCCCGCCATCAGTCAGGTTTGGAAGCCTAAACTTCACGGCCGACGTCGCGGAGACTTGATCTTGATGGATTCGAGCCACGACCGGCGTGCGTCATCACGATGGGCATGATTTAGCTCGCCACCGGACAAGACTCGAGGTCGCACATGAGTCCGCTCCGACCCATAGTTGGAGCCGACCGCGCAGTCGAGGATGGGTGGTGGACACCGCCTCGGGGCTGCAACTTCTACGGCGATGGAGCCGAATCGACCTTGTCCTTTGCAAAGCTCGTGACTCGAGGTGTCGGACTCTCGCGGACTCAACCTCATGCGCCCCAATCGAATCCGGTTGGGCGCCGATCATGGAGTTCACCGCTCCGGACATCTTTCGGACTCACCCTTTGGCGACATCCTGAATTCGCTAAAGTATCTCTCGTTATCGGAGAGCCTGGCGGATGCGGTCGGGGCGGTTGGGATGCGGACGACGAAGAAATTCAAAGCCCACCCACCACCCACTTTGTAGCACCATCGGCGATCTAACCGACATGCTAGACTACGACTCAAGACATCGACGGTATGGACGGCGATGCGGGAGGCGACCAACAACCAGCGCCTACGGGGCACTGGAAGACCACCTCGTCATACGACATATACATGGTGGACATCCCAAAGGATGGGAATGGCGAAGAAGCAGCGGAGGCATATTCCTCTAAGAAACAGCCCAAGCACCGACGTCAGCGGCGCCGCTCTAAATCCCGCCACAGCAAGAATGGAGATTCCGGCACCGGAGATAATAACACCCCAGAGAGTGTGAAGACAACCCCTCCAAAGAAGATTCAAAGACGGTGGACGGAGAAGCCAGCCCTCAAGAAAGAGCGGCAGACGAGGAGATAGAGGATTACAATTACATGCCTCCCTCCGGAGACGAGGCAAGCCTCAACGAAGACGAATTCGTCGTGCCCGAGGATCCCGTCGAACAAGAGCGTTTTAAATGCAGGCTAATGGCCACGGCGAACAGCCTATAGAAAAAGCAGCAACAGCTTCGAGCTGATCAAGACTTGCTGGCCGACAGATGGACCGAGGTCCTCGCGGCCGAAGAGCATGAACTCGAACGTCCCTCCAAAAGCTACCCAAAATGCAAGTTGCTCCCCCGATTAAAGGAGGAGGCATATAAACCTCCATCACCAGCGCACAATACGGCAGACCGACCACCTCGTAGCCGCGACAGAGAGGCATCTAGGCCCTCCACCATTACCGTACCCCGGCACCGCTCGAAAAGCGCAAAGCCACGAGGGAATGCGCCGGACTTGCGAGACACACTGAAGTTGCTCCCCCGATTAAAGGAGGAGGCATATAAACCTCCATCACCAGCGCACAATACGGCAGACCGACCACCTCGTAGCCGCGACAGAGAGGCATCTAGGCCCTCCACCATTACCGTACCCCGGCACCGCTCGAAAAGCGCAAAGCCACGAGGGAATGCGCCGGACTTGCGAGACACATTGGAGGACAAGGCGAAACAATCAAGATCTATCTACGGATCACGTGGGCGCCCAACGATATACGACGACTACCGTCGCGCCGGATACAACAACTCCGGCCGGGCCGAACACAGCACACAAAGCTCTCTTGAGCTACGTCGTGATATTGCCAATATAGAGGCGCCGCACACCCACTATGCTTCACAGATGAAGTAATGGATCATCAAATCCCTGAAGGGTTTAAACCCGTGAACATCGAATCCTACGATGGCACAACAGACCTCGCGGTTTGGATCAAAGATTATCTCCTTCATATCCATATGGCCCGCGGTGACGATCTCCACGCCATCAAGTATCTCCCGCTCAAGCTTAAAGGACCAGCTCGGCATTGGCTTAACAGCTTGCCAGCAGAGTCAATTGGGTGTTGGGAGGACCTGGAAGCCGCATTTCTCGACAACTTCCAGGGCGCATATGTGCGACCACCAGACGCCGATGACCAAAGCCACATAATTCAGCAGCCAGACGAATCGGCCAGACAGTTCTGGACACGATTCTTAACAAAGAAAAATCAAATCGTCGACTGTCCGGATGCAGAGGCCCTCGCAGCCTTCAAACATAACATCCGCGACGAGTGGTTGGCCCGGCACCTAGGACAGGAAAAGCCGAAATCCATGGCAGCCCTCACATCACTCATGACCCGCTTCTGTGCGGGGAGGACAGCTGGCTAGCCCGCAGTAACAACCTCAGCAAAAATTCTGGCAGTCCGGACAACAAGGACCGCAGTGGCAAGTCGCGTCGTAACAAAAACAAACGCCGCGTTAACGGCGATAACACTGAGGATATGGCAGTCAACGCCGGATTCAGAGGCTCTAAACCGGTCGTGGAAAAAGCCATTTAAAAGAACTACTCGGGTCCGTCCAATTTGGACCGAATACTCGATCGCTCTTGCGGATACATGGCACCCAAAAGCCAGCTAATCACACCAACAGGATTGTTGGGTATTCAGCGGCGAGCAAGTTAATTGCGAAAACAATGACAAGGGGCTGCATAGCGATGACGAGGAGGAGACCCGCCGCCGAACGATGAGAGGACGAAGGGTTTCCCCCACAAGTGCGGACGGTAAACATGATATAAGCAACCCACATACCCGGGAGGGAGCGGAAGCGTGCACTTAGGGCGTATATGCGATGGAGCGATCGCCCAAGTTCAATCCATGGTCCTCTTGCCCGATCACTTTCGATCGAAGGGACCACCCCACCAAGATCTCGCCATGGCGGGTTCGCCGCATTGGTTTTAGACCCAATCGTCGATGGATTTCACCTCACTAGAGTCCTGATGGACGGCGGCAGCAACTGAACCTGCTTTATCGGGATACGATTGTGCAAAATGGGCAGAGACCCTCAAGGATTAAACCTACAAAGACGACCTTCAAAGCGGCATACCAGGAGTAGAGGCCAATTGTACAGGCTCAGCCACACTCGAAGTAGTCTTCGGATCCCCGGATAACTTCCGAAGCGAGGAGTTAATCTTCGACATAGTCTCGTTCCGCAGTGGCTATCACGCTCTACTCGGACGAACTGCGTTTGCAAAGTTCAACGCGGTGCCGCATTATGCATACCTCAAGCTCAAGATGCCAGGCCCTCGTGGAGTCATCACGGTCAACGGAAACACTGAACGCTCCCTCCGAACGGAGGAACACACAGCGGCTCTCGCGGCGGAAGTACAGAGCAGCCTCTTAAGGCAATTTTCGAGCCCGACCGTTAAACGACCGGACATGGCCAAACGCGCCGGAGTAACATACATCAAGACCACCGCACGTCCGAAACGCGCCAGAGCAATGCGGCCAACCCCAGCCCTTGCATGATTGTAGGACTAGCCATTCGCGTACATCATTACGCTGGAGATACCATGGGCATAGGGGGAAGGGCACGACCACGACAGGCCCAGAGTGCGGCTCAACCACACCAGGGGCTCCCAAGTGTGTCGCTCTTTTTCTTTTTCTTTTTCCTTTTTTTATTTTATCCACGGGACTCCGTTCACCAGAGGCCCTGTCCGGCAGTGGACCTGCCGAACTCATGATGCAACAGCCAGGGAAGGACGAAGGCTACAACGAATACTGAGGTGGTCTCCATTATGAGCATTGAACCTGCTTAATACACCATTCCGCAGCCTACCCCTGGAGGGAGACATGTCAAATAGTCCAATCCCTTGCTTACCGCACTATTTGTATCGTTCTGCACTCATGGCAGAATTCCTTGAATAAACAATGCATCACTTTTCGCTTATAATTGCATTCCTTTCTTACATAAATGTTCATTTATGACGTTTTGCATCCGTACACTTTGGTACGGCCGAATACACCAGGGGCTTATGTTCCCCGCATTATGGTGTGATAAGTCCGAACACTTTCACAAAAAGTGCGGCACCCGAACTTATAGCACTATATGCATCGGCTCGAATCATGTCTTGGGTCAATAGTTGGGTTTGCGGCTTCCATGTTTTGGTACCTTACGTTCATTCTATCGGCTAAGGTAGCATGGGAGAACCACTGCGATTGCGCCCGGTTGAGCTGAGCGGCGCCTCAAAGGAGAAAGCTAAAACCGATTTGTCATGATAAGGCGAGAGCTAGTCGCTGTTCGAGAGGTCTTTTCGAGTCCCTAAAGACTTATGCCGCTTAGAGCGAGGAACCGCTTCGTCTGCCCAGCGTGATAGCGCCCGAACTCGGTCTTCGAACACTAGGGGCTTCACGAAATTTAAAATTATAGGATTCTATGGCTAAGTGAGAGTGTTCAAGCATTATAAGTTCGGTTGCCTTGTTCGTCGTGTCGAAGCGCCTCCTAGATGGACCCAAAATGGGAACAAGAGCGCTCAAGTTTATCCCGAACACCCCAAAGACTCGTGGCATGGGGGCTGAAGCCGACGACTTGCCATCTCTCGATTTGATAATCGGCCGCCTGAAGGTAATATTTTAAATTAATAAGCGTTGCTTAGCGCATATGAACAAAGTTTTCAGCGCACAGGATAACACATTGCGAGTCTACTCAAATATTACATCTCTGGAGCACTCATCCGCAATCTTGTGGGCACCCTTCAGGACACTCTTATAATACATTTCGGGTGTGCGATACTCCTTGCCCGCCGGCGGCGCGTCCATCAGAAGCTTCTCAGCATCCAGCCTGCCCCGGTGCACTTTTGCGGGCAAGGGCCGACAGGCACCTTCAATGCAAAGCGAGCGCTTGATGACCTCCACCCAGGACACGCATCCACCAGCCGCCGCACCAGGGCGAAGTAGCTCCTGTGCATGGCCTCTTGGCCACAAACCGAACTATGAAGCCCTTCATGGCCCACTCGGCTACCTTGTGGAGCTCGACCAGCTGCTTGACTAGTCGCTAAGGGCACGGATGTCCGCCTCAAAGATTTGAAACCGAAGACCTTCTCCGTCAAGCTCCCCTCCTCGGCCCGGTAGAATGCGGCAGCATCGGACACGCTGCAAGGCAGATCTAGAAACGCTCCTGGAGAGCTCCGAATTCGGATAAGTAACAGGTAATTCACATTCACATGCTTGCTTTGCATGAAAAATGCCTTACCCGCCGCTATTTTCTTCACCGCCTCAATCTCCTGGAGGGCCCTATGGGCCTCGGCCTTAGCGGCTTTGGCACTCTCAAGAGCCGAGGCAAGCTCGGACTCTCGAGTCTTTGAGTCGCGCTCCAAACTCTCATGCTTTTCTACGAGAGCCTAGAGCTCTTGCTGCACCTCCGCCACCCGCGCCTCCTGCTTCTCTCGCTCAGATCGTTCCGCGGCTGCATTACGCTCGGCCGCGGACACGGCCTCCTTCAGGGTTGCCACCTCGTTCGTGGCCCCTGTAGTGCCCACGTTATCCTTGTTATCTCTCTCGCAACCAAAATCCTTTTCTGTAAGGTACAAAGTTAATACGGTGTTACTCACCTTCTTTGTCCTCGAGCTGCTTCTTGGCAAGGCCGAGCTCGTTGTCAGACCGCTCGAGGTTCCGCTTCAAAGCATCGACCTCCGCAGTCAGTGCGGCAGAGGTCAGCAGCGCAGCCTGCAATCCCATATTGACATAATTTTTAGAACTCCTGCGTATATCTTTTTAGATCCTTAGTCCAGTTTTTCTTTTCGAACACCGAACCGAGCATCAGGGGCTACTGTCTATGCGGTATTACATTACATATTTTAAAATTTCTTACCTCAAAGCCTGTTAGAAGGCTGCTACAGGCTTCGGTCAGCCTGCTCTTGGCGAGCTGAACCTTCTGAATCACCGCACTCATGACAGTGCGGTGTTCTTCCTCGATGGAGGCGCCGTTGAGCGCCTCCAACAAGTTGTCCGGCGCCTCTGGTTGGACGGAGGCCACCGGTGTCACGGTCTTGCCCTTCTTACGAAGGGGCCGCCTGCCGGACTCCGGAACCACTCCGGGTTCCGGGGCGGAGTCCGGTGCGAATTCCGGGCGGTTGCCCTGTGGCACCTCCGGAGCCTCCCCCTCCTGGCGGGTCCCCTCCTGGGATCCCACCTCGGCGTCCTTAGCGTCACGAGGGGTGGAGGCGGTCGGAATGGAATCCACATCTGACGGAGCCAAGGACCCGCTCAAAGAAGTGGGAAGATCGTCCTCGGCCGGACTACAGGTTGTATGCGGCATTAGAAGGACACCATGTGGCAAAAAAGAGAAATTACAAATCATTCAGGAATCCGGATACTTACGATCTTGCCGGGGGCTTGGCCCTTGAGGGCCACCACTCGTCGCCATCGTCGGCGTTGGCGGAGTAGTCCGGAGGAAGGGTCCTTCCCCTCTTGGACCCTTCGGCCTCCCTCATTGGGGAAGCCTTCCTCTTCCTCTCTGCCCCCTCTGGGAGAGAGGCCTCTTTCTCCTCCTCGTCTTCTGGGGAGGAGTCCGCCTCGGAGCCATCGGACGACGAGTCCGATACCACCTGGCGCCGGGAACTTCTTCGGGTTCCCGTGGCCTTCTTCTTGGCCTTCTTCTCTGGCACCACATAAAGTGTCGGGACTAGCAGCCCCATCAAACGGATATCCGCTGGGTCTTTGGGGAGGGGAGCCGGACAGTTAACCTGTCCGGACATCCTCTGCCAGTCCTGTTAAAGGCATGGGGAATTTTAGATCCCACATAGAGTCAAACTATGAAAGAAATGAATGTCCCATAAAGGATAACATAGCTATCAAGACTGCGGCGGGCGCTGCGTGCTGAATCCGCGATCTTGAGCTGCGGATGCGGGGCTTCTCCGCCCTTGAACAGCACCCTCGAGGCAGCCAGACGTTGTGTCGAAGAGCCCGCTAAGGGTCCGTGTCTGTGCGGATCAAACTCCCAAAATTGAAAGCCCGTTCTTTGGCGGGGAGAATCCATGACGAGCATGACTGGATCACGTTGACAAGCTTAAGCTTCTTGTTCACGTGGTCTAGAGACAGATCGAGTCCGGTCGGCTCCTCGAACTGCCCCATAGCAAGCCCTTCTCTTTCCAGGAGGTGAGATGCATAGGGGTACCAGATCTGAACTCGGGGGCCGCTGCCCATTTAGGGTCACGCGGCTCGGTGATGTAGAACCACCCCGATTGCCAACCCTTGATGGACTCCACGAAGGCACCCACGAGCCAGATGACGTTGGGCATTTTGCCCACCATGGCGCCTCCGCACTCCGCTTTAAAAGTGCGTTATATCGACTAGAGGGGGGGTGAATAGGCAATTTTTATGAATTATTCTTCACTGAGGAATTTGCCGGTAAGGAAATTCCCTAGCAAAGAACTACTTGCAGCGGAATAAGTACTCAGAAGTAAACATGACAGGATACAAACATAGTCATCATGATGAAATGAAGACTAGCACAGTCTGTAAAGCGTAAACACAGGATAACAAGATGAAGACAAAGCGATGAAGAACTTGAACTGAGGAATTTGTGAGAGTCTTCAGTCAAAGTCTTCAAGCACAGATATGAACAAACATTTAACACAGCAATGAGGAAATGAAAGGGTTGCGGAGATAGAACCAGTTAGTTGGTGAAGACAATGATTTGGTAAACCAGTTCCAACTGCTGTCTTAGTTGTACGTCTGGTTGGAGCGGTGAGTATTTAAACTCGAGGACACGATCCGGACACCCAGCCTCTGAGCCGCAACTCAGGACACCCAGTCCTCACCGTATTCTCCTTGAACTAAGACCACGCAGGCCTCGTCCAATCACTCGTGGTAAGTCTTCAGGTGACTTCCAAACCTTCACAGACTTGGTCACTCAGCGATCCACAATTCCTCTTGGATGCTCTAGACCTTGACGCCTAACCGTCTGGAAGAAGCACAGTCTTCAAAGGTAACAAGCGTCTGATCCACGCGGGATCAATTTCTTCAGTGATGCTCAATCACTTTGGGTTTGTGGG
Organism: Aegilops speltoides; assembly: GCA_021437245.1. NCBI lineage: Eukaryota > Viridiplantae > Streptophyta > Magnoliopsida > Poales > Poaceae > Aegilops > Aegilops speltoides. The sequence goes on from CM038145.1 coordinate 362,508,058, forward strand.
GGTTTGGTTTTGGGATTTTCCTCACTTGATGATTTTCGCTCAAAGTCCTCGGAGGATGGGTTGCTCTCAGATGATAAGTGTCAAGTTCTCTCGGAGCAGCCAACCAACTAGTGGTTGTAGCCCTTCAATGATATGACTGTTAGGTGGATAAGATATTTTGGGACAGCCGCCAAGAAGACAAAGAACGGTCGGAAATTTGACTCTCAAATTCCTCGGGGCTATCATGTTCCTCATGTGTAGGCAATTAGACTGGCGAATTCCTAACTCCTCGATCGAACAAAGTCATCGGTGACCATAAGAACTGCGTCTCATCCATCAAGAACTTGATCTGAATCTGTATGAGATTTCCAATGGCTTCACTCGAAGGGATTGGTAGGTGTAGGATTTTGAGTTGAGCATCACATGGAAATTTTTCCTTAGTATTTCCTCGATCCCTTTAACGAAGACGGTGTTTCCTATGACTCAAGAAAGAGAAAAATGAAACTACGAAAACAAAAGTCTTCACGCTTCATGTTCCTCAAGTGAATACCAAGTCTTCAAGGTCACACCAATTTCTTCACTTTCAAAGTCTTCAGAAAGTCTTCAGAATATCAAAGTCTTGATCGAAGAACTTCATTTTTAGGGTCGACTTTCTCTGTAAATATCAAACTCCTCATAGACTTATAGACTGTGTACACTCACAAGCGCATCAGTCCCTTAACCTATAAGTCTTCAATACACCAAAATCACTAAGGGCACTAGATGCACTTACAATCTCCCCTTTTGGTGATTGATGACAACATAGGTTAAGTTTTCAACGGGGATAAATATATGAAGTGTAAATACTGATATTGAGGAATTTGATTGCAAGATATAGAAGAACTCCTCCTGAATATGTGCATAGTGAGGAATTTGCTTTTGAGGCAATGCACATTTGAAGAATTGAATCATGGAGATCTCCCCCTATATCTTGTAATTCATACACGCATTTGATATATTATATGAAGAATTTGAAATGCATGATGAAATATGGTGCCTGATGAGATTCAGCATGCGTGCAATAATATTAACAAGGAATAAGCATGCAGAATTGCACATCAAAAGTATCAGAGCACAGTGCATCAAAGTATCAGAGCACCATGCACCGTCCAAAAGTATCAGGGCACCATCGGGTTTAAGATTACAACTCGATCCAGTAAAAAGTTTTGGAAGAACGAGAGTTGTAACTTAACAAAACGCCCATAATATAAACCCGCTTGAAGACTAACTCAGATTTCTCCCCTTTGTCATCAAATGACCAAAAGGATCGGCGAGGACTAACGCCTCAAGAATTTCAAGTTGATGGAGGGCGCCCGGCGTAGTCGGGGTTGTTTGTTGAAGTAGGGCCTGCCACAGTGTCGTCCAAATCTTCATGCTCATCAGTTTCACGCGATGAAGAATAAGAGCTGGTGTAGGATCGAAAGTATGTCTAGAGGGGGGGTGATTAGACTACTTGACAATATAAAAATTCAGCCTTTTGACAAAGACAAGTTTTTGGCAAGTTCACAATGATGATCAAGTCAAGTATCACCCTACACATGCAATTCTAGAGTATAGGCAGCGGAAAGTAAATTGCACATGTAGTAAAGAGAGGTGGAGAAGAGCAAACGCAATTTTGGAGACACGGAGATTTTTCTCGTGGTTCCGATAGGTGGTGCTATCGTCAATCCACGTTGATGGAGACTTCAACCCACGGAGGGTAACGGCTGCGAGAGTCCACGGAGGGCTCCACCCACGAAGGGTCCACGAAGAAGCAACCTTGTCTATGCCATCATGGCATACGCCCACGGAGGGCTAGCCTTACTCGGGGTAGATCTTCACGAAGTAGGCGATCTCCTTGCCCTTACAAACTTCTTGGTTCAACTCCACATCTCGACGGAGGCTCCCAAGCGACACCTAACCAATCTAGGAGGCACCACCCTCCAAAAGGTAATAGATGGTGTTGATGATGATGAACTCCTTGCTCTTGTGCTTCAAATGATAATCTCCCCAACACTCAACTCTCCTCACTGATTTGGCTGTGGTGGAAGAAAGGATTGAGTGGAAAGCAACTTGGGAAGGCTAGAGATCAAGTTTCATATGGTGGGAGTGGAGCAACTTGATCTTAACACAAGGGTAGGTAGTTCTCTTCTCGTAAATGTAAGGTAGGAGTGGTAGTACTTTCGATGGCTCTCTCCACGAATGAAGAGGGGTGGAGGGTATTTATAGCCTCCACACAAAATCCAACCGTTACACATTTGACCAAACTCGGTCAGACCGAAGTTGACAACTCGGTGAGACCGAAAGTTCAAATCATGTGAACGTTGGGATTTTCGGTGGGACCGAAAATACAATCTCGGTTAGTCCGATTCGTCCAAAGACAAGAGCTTGCCAATCTCGGTGGGACCGACTTCATCATCTCGATGACACCGATTTGATGACAGAAGGTTATAGAAGCTTGGCAACTCAAGTTTCGGTGAGACCGAGTTCAGAATTGGAAAATCCGAGATTTCTAGGGTTTGGCTTTATGGCTGAGGTGGTTCATCTCGGTGTGACTGGGTTTGGAAAATCGGTGGGACCGAGATTACTTATGAGTGTATAATGCAGTGAGAGTTCTTCGATAGTTTAGGAGATGTATCACTAAGCACTTTGAGCAACGGATCATTAACATAACCTCATCCCCTTTTAATAGTATTGGCTTTCCTATGGACTCAATGTGATCTTGGATCACTAAACCAAAAATGGAGTCTTGAGCTTTTGCCAATGCTTGCCTTAGCATTTTGAGGGTCCACTTCTTGGTCCTTGCCTTACCCATATCAATGAACTTTACGAAATGATTCTCAAGAAACTATTAGTTCAATGATATATATGTTGTTATTAATTACCAAAACCACCCGGGGATTAGTTGCACTTTCAATCTCCCCCTTTTTGGTAATTGATGACAACATATAGATCAAAGCTTCGACAAAGGATATAATCAATGAATAATATCGTCACTTTGAGAAGTATGTGATAAGCAAGAGCTCCCCCTAAATTTGTGCATTATTTAAAATTTGCGTTTGAATGCAAATGCACAATCGATTAGGATCATGGGTCACTCTTCCATGTCACATACATCTTGGTGGAGCGCACCAAATGATAAGAATGAATAGCATGCACCCAATCACCAAGACATGAGTAAATGGTCATACAAGATATGAATAGCATATGATAAGCATTAAGCACACATTAAGATATAGTACGACCAAGCACTCATTAAGGCATAGTGAAACGTAGTATCAAACACACAGAATGTCTCGAAAAAACAAAAGTATCTCAAAAAGACCGCAAATGAACGAAAGAGCAAAAGCGCAAAGACAAAGGCACTCTCTCTCTCGAAGTCCTATGATCTATACAATTTCTCCCCCTTTGGCAACAAGTTACCAAAAAGTTCGAAAAGGCATAGAGCTAAGCGTCCTTTGGGGACTCTCTGGCGGCTCTATGCAGGTTGATGTTGGAGTTGAGATGGCAGCATCGGCGAAGACTTGGTGATGTCTGTGGAGGTGGAGGAGTGGTCACTTTGGAGCTGGAGCTGGAGCAACTGATGGAGCTGTGGGAGGTGCCGAGGCTGTAGTCCCGTGTCATCCTTTGGAATAGCAGTGATCGGGTCTTGTGGGAACCGGAGCAGCTGTTGATAATCATCTGGACTAAGTCATCCTGCATCTCACGCATAAGCTCTTCCTTCTCCCTCTTTGCTTCCTCAATATCTGCCTCAAGCTTGTTGTGATTACTTGCACTTGATCGACTTCACATCCAGAGCATGGATCTTGTCTTCAACAATCCTCTCTAGGCTCTCTGAGGCTGCATAATCTTGGCAAAGCGTTGCTCAATCCTTTGGGTAGCTTCAAGTAGCTGTTCTCCAACACTCTTTGGTTTAGCTGCTGCTGCTGCTGCTGCTTTCTCAGCTTTAGCTTTCTTGGCAGCTTGAATCTTTGCTTGACCTTCAACTGATGTTGGGTCCTCCTCATCCATCACAACATCATTATCCTCATGCTCAGGCTGCAGTGGTAAGTGTGCTCTATCCAACAAGTATGTGCCCATGCCAAACTTGGCATTAATAAGCATCTGAATATGTGGGGCAAATCCACATGACCGTTTCTAGTCAGCTGCTGTCCTCTTAATAGTCTCAACTATCAAGTCCATCACCTTGAAAGGTGCCTTCTCATCAAGTATATGCAGCATGTTGATAGAGTATCCTCTGATCATGCGATGATCTCCAGACTTGGGCATCAAGGTATGCCTCAGAATTGTGTTTGTGGTAGGTAGACCTGCCTGGAGATAATACACTGAGCCGAGCTTCCATATTCCCAAATCCTTAGCTGGAACCTCTTTGTACATATTCTTCATGGATTCATAGTTCTTCTTGGGAATACCATAAACATCAACATCATCCTCTCTTTGCACTGGAGCATTCAGAAGTTCTGCCCACTCTTCAACAGTTGAAGAGAATCTTTGGCCTTCAGTCATCCATGTGATCTTTCCATCTGGATAGAAATGAGCTGTGGCATAGAATTGCATAATCATCTCATCATTCCAATTTGTCAGCTTCTGACCTACAAAGTCTGCAACACCACATGCAGTGAAGCTCTCATGCACATGTGGAAAGAAGTCTCTGTGCTCTTCACTGTCAATGTATTTCCAATCAACAAATCTGTATGCGCCACAATGGGCTTCTTGTCCATCGCACGATCTCATAGAAGTCCTGCTGCTCTCTGGTGTGGAATCTTGGATCAACAGCAGTTCTTCTCCTCACGGCATATGGGTCAGATTGTCTCCATAGCCTGAGACCTCTATCCTTCCTTTCCTTCATGTTTTCAGCTTGAGGATGAGCATCATTGTGTAGTGGCAGTTTCTGTCGAAGTTTCAGCAAAACTGGTGCTTCATCATCGACATGTTGGTGGCACATCATCTTTCTTCTTTTCGATGCTGGAATGTTCTCGATTGTTTTCTTGGGCTTGCAAAGAGGCTTTCTTTGGAGCTGCCTTGGATGGAGCAGATGGCTTGGACTTTGAAGTGGCTCGCCTACGATGGCATCACCCATGAGCTTAGGCTTCTGAGGAGGCTGGGGTGCTTCCTCATCCTCATCTTCTTCAGCATCATCATGCACTAACCTCTTCCTCTTGGAAGTTTTCTTCACCTTGCTTGTAGTTTCCTCTTCCAAACTTAGCTTCTTAGCAACTGTGGACTGCTTCACTTTTCTGGTGCCCTTCTTAGTTTGCTGACCTTGAGGCTCTTTGGCAACAACTTTTCTCTTGGGCTTGGAGGAGACCTCTTCCTCAACAATGAAATCTGAGTCTTCCTCATCTGAGTTTCTCTTCTTTCTGGCCCTGGTGGCTGCAGGAGGCAAACCACTTGGTGTACTCCTCTCACCATCATCGATGAGCTCTTTGGGTTCGGGACTAGTGCACCGCTCGGAATATCAGCAATAGGTGACTCGACCTGTTCGGCTGTCACCGGCATCGACATGGTGACAACCCGTGAATAGATAAGGTATAGGCGAGTAGAAGAGTTATCACAAACTGCGAAGTTTTTGCAAATAAATGAGTTCAAATTCTAGTATTAGGTTTTCACAGAAGACATTTGGTCGACCGAGTTTAAAATTCGTGAATCCAAGTGTTCAAAAGAAGCATTCACACCACTTTCGGTTGGACGAAGTGGGTTTCGATCCCGCCGAAAACACTAGGGTTTCACTAAATCCTCATTTCGGTCACACCAATTTGCACAACTTCGGTTGGACCGAAGGTGCAAAGGCAATGGCCATAGGCCAAATCGGTCATACCGAGAATGTAAAATCGGTCTCACCGAGATGTGTTCGGCGGAAACCTAACCCTAAAACTTTTACTCGAATCTCGTTCAAAAGAACTAATCTGGTGTTTAGGAAGATTGCAATCGTGGCAAGATTACAGGCAAACCAAACGTGCATAGAATCGGAGATGGGAGCACGAGTGGGATCGAAACTCACCCTAACTTGGTGGAGTTTCTCTACGGCGGCAACGGCGCGGAGAGAATGTCTGTTGACGGCGACGGAGACTGAGGCGAGGGCGCCTGAGCGATTTACGGAGGCGATCCGGAGACCGGCGGCGGCGGCAAAGGGTGTGGGGCGAAGCGTTTGAAGTAGAAATCAATGCGCGCGACCCACGGAGTATATATACCCTTTCTTTGTCGGTGGGACCGAGTTGTAAACTTCGGTGGCACCGAGATGGATAGCTCGCAGCGTTATGCACTTGATCACGCCGAAAATCACAACTCGGTTTCACCGAGGTGAAAACCTAGATCAATCTAAATGTTTTCGGTTTGACCGAGTTTGAGTGGGTTGGTCTGACCGAAATCACTTAGAAGGTTTTGGAAGTTAGCCCTTGACGGATCGGTGGCTCCGAGTGCTCCTCACTTGGAGGGTCCGAAAATGACTTGTTCAAAGTTTGTGATGTAAGCATGAATAGAATTTGAGACAAGACAGCATAGATAGCTAGGGGAGGTACTTAGGCATTCTTGTTCATCCATTTGGTCAAAAAAAATCAAAACGACCAAAACAACAAATGGATGTCCTTGAATGGATAAAATCATGCATCCAACATGCTCACACAATAAGATAGCAAATGAAATATGTGTCAAACATGCACAATCAAAACTCTAGCTATTATCACACAATTTGTCGATGACTAGGTCATCTTTATATGAGTATATTGACTTAGGAGCCAAATGAGAACATTTGATCATAGGTCATACTCATCGTTTAAGCACAAGTGGGGTTACCACTTTTACATAAAGCATTGATGTGTTCACATCGTTTGAAGATGCTTTAGCTCAATTCTTTAGAGCGAAGCTCCCCCTAGATGTGAGAACCCCTTTTAAAGGGTCAAACTAACCTTGGGTTGTCGTAGATGACTTCATGTAGATGTTGAAGATGTGGATGCTCAATGTTGATGAAGATCATCAAGAGTTGGGAGCAATCCTTTGGATTCGGGCACTTTCAATACCTACATGGGTTAGTCCCACAAGGAACAAACAAGGATATCCATGGACATAGATTGAAGTACACAATAGATAATGTCCATGAAAGCAATGATTACCTTGTCCCTTGACTTACCAACAAGAGGGTTTATGACTCCATGAACTAGTGCAAGATGTGGAAGTTGATTGCACAAGTTTTTGCCAAAATGAATGTGAGTGAAGTATGTTGGCGGAGTCACCCTCAAGAACTCTCTAGTTCTTCTTCTTCGGGATCCACATCATCTTGATGGGAATCCTTGGGGTTGTAGTTGAGCTTGACGAAGTAGAACTTGACGTTTCCTTGGGAACCCACTTGACCATGGCTTTAGGTGCTTCAATAAATGCATCAATCTCCTCTTGAAGCTTGTCCTTACCCTTTAGCTTGTGGTCTCGTGGTGGAAGGTCATCTTGAGCTTGTTCCACATTGGAAGAAGTAGGATTGTACTTCTCCTTTTGAGGAATAAACTTTGGAGTGGGATATTGACCTTCTTCCCATTCAACACCCTCGGCGTTGATCTTTCGCTCAAAACCAATTCCTTGATTCTTCCGGTGCCTTCCTTGCTTGCGAACAATTTCCTCAAAGTTCTTGCTTCCGGCAAGGCTTTTGTAGACACCTTTCTCTATAATCCCTTTCAATAAACTATTTTCTTGCTCAAGTGTAACTTGGCTTGAAACATTGTTAGTGGAATCAAGAGAACTACTAGAAGCAACAATATTGGATTTAGCATGGTTATTTTTACTACTAGATGAAGAATTTTTCTTATGCTTGTCATGCTTAGTTTTAATAGGTGGCAAGAAATTAGACAAGAGAAGTCGTTTGGCAAGATATGAAGAACTCTTCTTTCGAAGATCGTCATTGATTGCTTTTAGGAACTCATGTTCTTGCTCTAGAGTGAGCTTCTCGAAGCGTAGCTTCTCATGAGATCTTAGGAGCTCTCTATGATCTTCTTGAGTTGTTTCATGAGCTAACTTAAGAGTGTTTAGTTCTTTAGTTAGACGCTCAATCTCCTTCATAGCATTGTCATTCGACTCTTCTCGACTACAAAGACTACTAGCATGTTCATCATTACTAGGCTCACTAGATTTATCATGTAAGAGCTCATCTTCACCAAGCAAGTCATCCTCATCACTATCAAAGTCAATAAATTCAGGGTGTGATACCTTGGGGCCTTTAGCCATGAAGCATCTTCCAATTCCCTCATTTGGTGAATCAAATAAGTCATAGGAGTTGGAGTTGGAGGATCGAGAGCAAGACCGCAACACCTTCATCTTGACTGTAGTCGGAGTTGGAGTGATAGCTTCTTTCGGATTGATTGTCGGAGTCGGAGCCGGAGACCCATTCACTTACATGAGCTTGATGTTTTCTTCTTGTGTAGCTCCTTGATGACTTGTCTTTCCTCTCCGAATCCTTGCTTCTCCGAGAGGGTCTTCGTTCATAACGATCATCTCTACTCCTTCTCTCTTTCCGAGGTGACTCATCTCTTGAGCTTCTTCTTCTTGGAGATTCTTCTCTTCTCTTGTGGGGAGCCGAACACTCATTTGAGTAGTGTCGGGTCTTCCACAATTGTAGCAGATTCGATCACGACTAGAAGATCTCTTTTCATCATATGATCTAGACTTTGAGCTTCTCTCTTTGCTTCTACTCTTGTAGAATTTGTTGAAGTTCTTCACCATTAGGCTTATCTCTTCATTGGAAACTAGCTTGTCACTTGAGGTTGTGGGAGCATCACTTGTAGCTTTGTAAGCACCACTTGACTTGTGGTGAAGCTCTTCTTTATCCTTAAGTGTCATCTCATGAGCAACAATTCTTCCAATGACTTCGGTTGGCTTGAGATTCTTGTAGTTTGGCATCATTTGGATCAAAGTGCACACGGTGTCATACTTTCCATCCAAAGCTCTGAGAATCTTCTTGATGATGAATCGGTCGGTCATTTCTTCGCTTCCTAAGCCGGCAATCTCATTGGTGATGAGAGCAAGCCTAGAGTACATTTTAGCGACTCCTTCACCTTCTTTCATCTTGAACTTGTCAAGTTGACCTTGAAGAACATCTAGCTTTGATTCCTTCATGGACTCGGTACCTTCGTGCATTTCAACCAAAGTATCCCAAATCTCTTTTGCATTCTCAAGACGGCTGATTTTGTTGAACTCCTCGGGACACAAAGCATTGAAGAGAATGTCACAAGCTTGAGCATTGTTTTGCAACATCCGCAATTCATCCGTTGTAAGCCGCGATCCGAACTTTTCCTTCCTCGAAGAATTCACCTTGCAAACCAACACAAATAATGCCCCATGCGGCAGGTTATGGCCAAGAATATGCATTTTCATTTTATGCTTCCAACTAGCAAAGTTTGAACCATCAAAGTAAGGACCTCTCTGAAAATTACCCTCACTAGACGCCATACTCTCCTAGGTTGTGAAACCAAGCTTATGGAGTCAATGCAATGGAAACCAATACAATGGAGACCAAAGCTCGATACCACTTGTAGGATCGAAAGTATGTCTAGAGGGGGGTGATTAGACTACTTGACAATATAAAAATTCAGCCTTTTGACAAAGACAAGTTTTGGCAAGTTCACAATGATGATCAAGTCAAGTATCACCCTACACATGCAATTCTAGAGTATAGGCAGCGGAAAGTAAATTGCACATGTAGTAAAGAGAGGTGGAGAAGAGCAAACGCAATTTTGGAGACACGGAGATTTTCTCGTGGTTCCGATAGGTGGTGCTATCGTCAATCCACGTTGATGGAGACTTCAACCCACGGAGGGTAACGGCTGCGAGAGTCCACGGAGGCTCCACCCACGAAGGGTCCACGAAGAAGCAACCTTATCTATGCCATCATGGCATACGCACGGAGGGCTAGCCTTACTCGGGGTAGATCTTCACGAAGTAGGCGATCTCCTTGCCCTTACAAACTTCTTGGTTCAACTCCACATCTCGACGGAGGCTCCCAAGCGACACCTAACCAATCTAGGAGGCACCACCCTCCAAAAGGTAATAGATGGTGTTGATGATGATGAACTCCTTGCTCTTGTGCTTCAAATGATAATCTCCCCAACAGTCAACTCTCCTCACTGATTTGGCTGTGGTGGAAGAAAGGATTGAGTGGAAAGCAACTTGGGAAGGCTAGAGATCAAGTTTCATATGGTGGGAGTGGAGCAACTTGATCTTAACACAAGGGTAGGTAGTTCTCTTCTCAGAAATGTAAGGTTGGAGTGGTAGTACTTTCTGATGGCTCTCTCCACGAATGAAGAGGGGGTGGAGGGGTATTTATAGCCTCCACACAAAATCCAACCGTTACACACATTTGACCAAACTCGGTCAGACCGAAGTTGACAACTCGGTGAGACCGAAAGTTCAAATCATGTGAACATTGGGATTTTCGGTGGGACCGAAAATACAATCTCGGTTAGTCCGATTCATCCAAAGACAAGAGCTTGCCAATCTCGGTGGGACCGACTTCATCATCTCGGTGACACCGATTTGATGATGAAGGATTCTGAAGCTTGGCAACTCAAGTTTGGTGAGACCGAGTTCGAATCGGAAAATCCGAGATTTCTAGGGTTTGGCTTTATGGTGAGGTGGTTCATCTCGGTGTGACTGGTTTGGAAAATCGGTGGGACCGAGATTACTTATGAGTGTATAATGCAGTGAGAGTTCTTGATAGTTTAGGAGATGTATCACTAAGCACTTTGAGCAACGGATCATTAACATAACCTCATCCCTTTTAATAGTATTGGCTTTCCTATGGACTCAATGTGATCTTGGATCACTAAACCAAAAATGGAGTCTTGAGCTTTTGCCAATGCTTGCCTTAGCATTTTGAGGGTCCACTTCTTGATCCTTGCCTTACCCATATCCTTGAACTTTCTGAAATGATTCTCAAGAAACTATTAGTTCAATGATATATATGTTGTTATTAATTACCAAAACCACCCGGGGATTAGTTGCACTTTCAGCTGGCCACCAGATCAGGAACTTTGACTCTCTTGAATTTCTTCGGAGGTGGTGCAGACCAGTCAAATGCTTCCTGGAGACCCATAGTCTTCAGTTCTTCCGCGGTATATACATGAGTGAGAACAGCCCAGGTGCGGTTGATGGTTTCATGAAGGTGATAATGGTTTTTCTTCACTGCATTATGTGTTGAGGTCATGTTGTGAAGAATTGCAGCAAACTGACGCTTCACCCATTTGTGATTGCGATCAACCTTCGATTGAAGGCGAGGAGTAACTCACGGCCGGTCATCACACTGGGTCTTTGTGGCTTGAGGCTTTTGCTTGCTGAGGTATTTTGGCGATGTCATGTGTAGCGAGTCGTCATTGGTGGAGTAAGAAGTAGCTGGACGAAATTGACCATCCAATGGACGAGTGCCTTCATCGATCACAAAGAAGCAGCCTTGCCTTTATCATCGATGATGGCGGCCTCTTGAGGACTTCAATGGGAGGCAAGTAGCTACCATGGTTCAGAGTGTCAGCCTTGTAATTCAGTGAAGATCTTGCCCTTATGAATATCATAATCCAAGGCGCATAGGGCTTCAGCTCAAAAGGTGACATTGCAACATTTGCAAGAGTCCTCATGAAGAAATCATGGAAGTTGACGGGAATGCCATGAATGATGTTGAAAAGCATGTTCTTCATGATGCCAATGACATCTTCATCGTTTGAGTCGTGGACTTTGATAGACTCATTGTCTTCGTCAGGATTCGATAGACAGTCCGGGGCACATACAGCAATTCCTTAACGAGGAATTTTGTTCGTGGAGCCTGCCCTTGCTTCAAAGGCTTCATGAGCACTTGCATATAATGATTTGACAATTCAGGGTCATTATAGATGCAACGTGCATTGTCATGGGGAGGATCAAGAGTGAGGACACGAAGCAATTCAGTTGCTGGTGCCTTGTAGTGAGTGTTTTCAGTCATCCAATCCAGCACCCATGAATTGACGTCTTCAGCATCTCCGGTGATATGTAGTGTGGCGTAGAACTGAAGAATGAGTTCTTCATTCCAATCACAGATATCGGTCGCGAAGTTCAAGAGTCCAAAGCATCGTGAATAACACCGAGGACTGGCTCAAGCACGGCAGAGATTCCATATCCACATGAGGAATATGTTCATGATCGAAGATTTTGTCCTTGTCAAAGAGCACTGAGGAATAGAAGTTGGCTTGAGTAGCAGTCCAGAAACGCCTCTTCCTTATGCGAGCAGAGTCATGGATTATAATCAGTGAAGAACACATGCTTAGAAAAGAAGTCTTCAGCCTTGAATTTTTGCTTGCTTGAGAACGGATTCTTCGGCTTGGGCAAAAGAGTGTCAGTGATTTGCAACACAACCTCAGGAATCGCGAGCTCAGTCTCGCAGTGAGGAATTTCTGGTTCCTCTTCTTGTGCAACTTGAGGATCAACAAGAAGAGAGTTCTTGACACTAGTGGCTAGAATTTCTTCATGAACAGATGAAGTGGGATGAGTTTCTTCAGAGTCCATTTGAACAGTTGTAGCCGGGGACTGAGGAATCTGTTGAATAGGAGTGAAGAGAGGAGTATTGGGATGTTGACTTTCCCAAAAGTCATCATTCATCACTGGTGTAGTGCATCCAATATCCACATCTTCATCTTCTTTTTCAATTTCCTCAACACCAGCCTCTTCAGCTGTGAACTGAGGCATAGGTGAGGAAACGACTGGCGTTGAAGGGAATGCTTCCACTTCAATTTCTTCATCAAACTTCTCTGACGTAGCAGCAGAATGATTTTCTTCATCAGATCCGCTTGGGATCTTGTAGTCTTCTCCATAAGGAACAATTTCCTTTGATGACACGGAGGAAATCGGAACGACATCAATAGGATTTTCAAGAGAGCTGGTCATTGGCTTCATTTTCTTCGCAGCCGAAGAATTTGACGCAGCTGATGCCTTCCTTTTCTTCACTGCAGCTCGCTCTGCAGCCTTGGTCTTATTCACTTCATAGGCGAAGGAAGAATTGGAGTTGGTGTTGGCGCGGGAGGAGCCGAGGACGTGGTTGATTTTCTTCAGCGCAATTGATGATGCGATTGCCTGATTTCTTCAGATTCTTCAAGCGCACCGCTAGTGGATGCCCCAGCAATTTCTTGTTGGTGGGATGGAGTCATCAGCCCTGGAACTTACATTCTCATCGGCAGTTGAAAGTCATCGTGATCTTGGCATGTTCTTCAAAGAGCTGAGCAGAGTCTGCACTTTCGAGGATTTTCTTGTTGCGATGGGGCTGCAGCAGTTGTCATTTTCTTCGTCGAGTTGTGAATCTCACTTTGGCTCCTTGCCAATCAGCATAATATGCATCAAGTCCTTCGAGGGCTTGGATCTCAGATTGAGCCTTGAGAAGTTCTTCAGGTGTCAGTCTGACAACGTTCTTCTTCAGAAGCTTCTCCTTTCTAGCTTGAGCTCTCTTTATCTCATGAGCCTTTTCAAACTTCCATTTCTCTTGAGAGATGAAATGGGTCAGCATGTGACTTTGACCAGGAGTCAGAGGCAGATCAGGCATTGGAGTGTTCGGATCCTTGTGCCAGAGGTCAATGTAGTCGAGGATCTTCTTCGGATCCAAAAGCAGTGGCACAAATGTTCCTTTGGCTCTAGCGGCCTTTACTTGTCGGTCTCTGATGATTTCTGCAAGTTCTTCATCAGAAGCTTCATCATCAGATGGCACTTGAAACGCAACCTGTTTCTTCCTTGGACTTGGCCGAGGACCGCGTCCAGCAGTTGCTTTTGTCTTCAGTAGAGTGGGGCCTGATGAGGAGATTGGTGCGGTGAGGAACTTCTTTGAGACACGAAGCAATTTGAGAAACCCCGAGTCCTTTGACATGTAGCGGATGCACAGGAGTTGAGGACTTTGAGGGAGCTGCCGAGGACTTTGAGGGAGCATTGCGGTCCAAGAATTTGCCGTGAGGGCGCGGTGAGGAACTTGGCCGTGAGGGCGTGAAGGTGAAGCACTTGGCTTACGAGCAGGCTTCTTCGGCATTGATTTCCTTGGCTTGACCGAGGTCTCAGCAGCAGCAGCAGCGGCAGAATCCTCATTGAATTTCCTCACTGCCTCCTTGGCTTGTCTTGCCAATTTTGCATGGCGCCTAGCCCATTCTTCAGGAAAGTCTTCACCACTTTTGATGCTAGTGGGGTCAGCGACTTGGCCAGGTGCCAGTGGAGCTCTTGGACATGGAGGATTTAAGGCGAATTTCTTCATGTACTTAGGAGTAACATATCGATATTCTCTCCATTCTCGTGCCCATCTTCGTTCAATCCTCTGAATACGCACCTTGCGCTGATTCTTGTTTTCTTTTCCAAACTTGGCTTCATCAGGTGTGCAATAATCCTTGTATATTTCATCAGGGATCTCGAAAGCAGTCATGACCTCTGGTTTCTTTCCTCCTTCTGCGGTCTCTTTCCTTGACCATTTTCTTGGATGAGGAATTTGAACAATTGAACACTCAAGAAGTATGCAGTTTTTCTTCGAGGAACGCTGCAAATGAGTTAAGTTGATGAGAACCTAGTGATTCAGCGGCGGACATGAGTACTGTGAGCAGAGTGTAGGTGCGAGGAATTTGGAGAGGTCATATCGTTCTCGGAAGATTTTTGAAAAGACAAGTTTTGAGGAATTTGACCAGTTGAGCCTTGAGGAATTTCACTAAGCGTTCTTGTCTTAGGTTCCAGAGTTGTACAGATCGAAAATCCGCACAATTGAGGAATCTTGAAGAAAATGAGTGCTTAGAGATATGGATCAAGAGCATACAGTGTGTAAGGTGTTCATATGTGAAGATTTGAAGAATAAAACACCTTTGAAGATTTTCAGGAAAACTTGAGAATCAAAGTGAGTAATAAAAGTAACTTTTAATTACCCGAACTAAAGAACATGACAAACTGAGATGAACAGATGTGAAGTTCGTCCGGTTCGATCTCCCACGCCCTAACTTGGCAGAGGGAGATAGCTACGGCGGCGGCGGAGTGAAGATTTCCGTAGCCGGCGCTTGAAGTACGACGGGCGACAAGTCGAGGCAGTGAAGCTCTTCCTCACCGGCGGCGATGGAGTAGCGGCGGCTCTAGGGTTTGAGGAGCTCGAGCGAGAGACAGCGACCGAGCGGAGTAAATGAAGTGAGGAAGGGGAGAGGGGTATTTATAGCCACGGTAAAAACTGTTCGCCCGAAGATTTTGGGACGAACATGCCCCTGCCCTTTCTCCTTCACGCGACATGTGTCACCCACGTACTGTGCAGATGAGATCGTGTAAGATCGTGGGTGATTATAATAATGCATCGTGGGATGCGGAACAGTTTGAGCGGTAAAACCGAAAATCTGGATAAGATTTGTTTTAACATTTCGTTTGCAATTTCTTCAGCTGACAAGGACACAGTGAAGACTTTGAACGGTTTACAAATAGAATGCACATGAAGAATTTGTGAATAGATTGGGTTGAGTATAGCATAGAGGGGGAAGGGTCCGATCACATTCACTTAGCAGAAAACGCAACTTGAAGAAATAGCCATAAGTGAATGTTGTAGAGGACATAACTCATATATATATATATATATATATATATATATATATATAGCCAATGAAGAGAAACGACGGAAACAGTGAAGAATTTGAAAAACTGAAGAATTTCAAAAACTAAGGAAAAAACTCAAATTGAAGATTTTCAACTTTTTGTGGTGGCGTGACCCACCGTATAAGAATGATGATTTCAGGCACCGCGTATAATTGTCGTAGGGTTCTGAGAATCAAATTCTTCACACTTAGAGTGTTATTCTTCATTGATTGAAGAAAAACGTTTATTCATGTGTTGCACATCTAAGTCATCAATTTTGCATAAGTGTTAGGATGTGTGTCTTTTTCAAAGAACATTCGAAGACTCTGAGATATTTAGCTCACACCGCAACTTGCTAAATCTCTTCTCATCCAAGGGCTTAGTGAAGATATCAGCTAGCTGTTCTTCAGTCTTCACATGCTCGGTGGAGATGTCGCCCTTCAACACATGATCACGAAGAAAATGATGACGAATCTGAATTTGCTTTGTCTTCGAGTGCTGAACTGGGTTGTGAGCAATCTTGATGGCACTCTCATAGTCGCAGAGGAGAGGCACATCCTTCACGTTGACGCCATAGTCCTTGAGGGTTTGCTTCATCCAAAGCGCTTGAGCACAAAGATGAGCCAAGAGCAATGTATTCAGCTTCAGTGAGAGATAGTGATACGCAGATTCTGTTTCTTCGAGGACCAACGGACCAAAGATCGTCGGAGGAAATGACAAGTGCCGACGTTGACTTGCGGTCCACACGATCACCAAAGATAGTCGAGTCGAATATCCAATGAGATCAAAAGCAGAGCCCTTGGGGTACCATAATCCTAGTGTTGGTGTGTGAGCTAGATATCGAAGAATATGCTTCACAGCCTTATGGTGTGATTCCTTCGGTGTAGCTTGAAATCGGGCACACATGCAAACACTAAGCATTATATCTGGCCTAGATGCACATAAGTACAATAAAGAACCAATCATGGAGCGGTATACCTTGTGACCAAAGTCAATACCATTTTCATCAGTGCATAGATGGCCATTTGTGGGCATAGGAATTTTGACACCTTTGCAATCTTGCATGCCGAATTTCCTCAGTACATCTTTGAGGTATTTCTCTGAGATATGAATATGCCATTCTTATTTCTTGACGGATTTGAAGACCTAAGAAGAATTTCAACTCTCCCATCATAGACATTTGATATTCTTCACTCATCATATAGGCAAATTCATCACTATAACGTTGGTCAAGACAGCCAAAGATAATATCATCAACATATATTTGGCACACAAACAGTTCACCATCATAAGATTTAGTAAAGAGAGTAGGGTCGAGTGAACGGGTGTGAAGCCATTCTTCACGAAGAATTCCTTCAATGTATCATACCACGCCGAGGGGCTTGCTTGAGGCCATAGAGGGCCTTATTGAGTCTGAAGACTTTGTCGATTCTTTGGATCTTCAAAACACGGGGTTGAGCAACATATACTTCTTCCTCAAGCTTACCATTGAGGAATGCACTTTTCACATCCATTTGATATAAGATGATATCATGATGGTTAGCGTAAGCAAGTAATATGTGAATAGCCTCAAGTCTAGCAACAGGTGCAAAAGTTTCATCGAAATCAATTCCTTCAACCTGTGTGTAGCCTTGAGCTACTAGTCGTGCCTTATTCCTCACCACTAGGCCATTTTCATCTTGCTTGTTGCGGTAGATCCACTTTGTGCCGATGATATTATGCTTGCGAGGATCTGGGCGATTGACCAATTCCCAGACATTGTTAAGCTCGAAATGATGTAATTCTTCTTGCATAGCCTGAATCCACTCTGGCTCCAGAAATTCTTCATCTACCTTAGTGGGCTCTGTGATAGAGAAAAAAGCATAGTGCCCACAAAAGTTAGATAAATGTGAAGCTTTTGAGCGTGTGAGAGGACCTGGTGCGCTAATGTCATCGATAATCTTCTCCACTTGCACTTCTTTTGCAACGCGAGGATGAGCTGGTTGTCGCTGAAGATTTTGATCAGCATTTTCTTGACACCATTTTCCTCGTCATGTTCTTGAGTGCATCACTCGGCGTTCTTCATGAACAGGAATGAATTCTTCACAGATTCTTGAAGAGGAATGACATCCTCGGTTGCCTTGAGCTTGATAGCATCCTCGGTGCTGGTTCATCTAACATGAAGGTAGGTGCTCTCTTTGCGAGCCATTAGTTTCATCGAACCGCACATCTACAATGTCAACAATCTTGTGAAGAACAATGTTGAAGACTCAGAGGTGTGCGAGTCCTTCCGTAACCAAGCATAAAACCTTCATGTGCTTTCGGTGCAAATTTAGAGTTGTGGTGAGGATCTCTAATCCAACATTTAGCAATCAAGACTTTGAAATAACTCACATTGGGTTTCTTGTCGTGAGGAGTTCATAGGCGTCTTCTTGAAGAATTTGTGAAGATATACTCTGTTGATGATGTGGCGCAGTATCAATTGCATCAATCCAAAACGCCGAGGCGTTTTGTATTCATCAAGCATAGTGCGAGCCATCTCAACAAGAGTTCGTTCTTGCGCTCCACGACGCCATTTCTTTGAGGAGTATAGGGAGCAGATAACTCATGAGTAATACCAAGTTCATCAAGATAGGCATCAAGATGGAATTCTTGAACTCGGTTCCATTGTCACTTCGATATGCTTGATCTTCACACCAAAGTTGGTTGAAGCCCTCGAGGAAAATCGTTTGAAGACTTCCTGCACTTCATGTTTGTAAGTAACAATGTGTACCCATGTATATCGAGAATAATCATCAACAATGACAAAACCATATAGAGATGCATCATTAGTGACTGTTGAATAATGATTAGGTCCGAAGAGGTCCATGTGAAGCAATTCGAATGGACGGGTAGTGGTCATGACAGTCTTCGCTGGATGCTTGGCCTAGGTCATTTTTCCAGCTTCACAGGCTCCGCATAAGTGTTCCTTGAGGAATTTGACATTCTCAATGCCAATGACATGCTTCTTCTTCGCAAGCGTGTGCAAATTTCTCATGCCTGCGTGACCAAGTCGTCGATGCCATAGCCAGCCTTCGAAGCTTTTGCAAGTAGACACACGGCTGGTTGTGGTCTGTAGAGAAATCAACAATATCTGATCTCCTCTCCTAAAGCCTTGAAGACTTTGGAATTGTCACTTCCATAATCACAACACAATGATACTTGCCAAAGATGACAACCATATCAAGATCACAAAGCATTGAGATTGACATGAGATTGTATCCTAAGGACTCAACAAGCATGACTTTGTCCATGTGTTTATCCTTAGAGATTGCAACCTTACCAAGACCCAATACGACTTTTGCCTTTGTCAAGAAAGATGATATGCTTCAGAGGTGACGGTGATAAAGGAGCATCCATCAATAGATTCTTGTCACCAAATCATGTGATTTGTACATCCACTATCGAGGACCCATTCGGTAGTTTTGGGTTGATCATCCTGCAGATGAATTAGTGTAGCTTACAATCTCATATGTTTCATCGATGAAGAATATGATATCAAGTTCATCGGATGAATTTCATCAAGCGATAAGCAGATATAGCAAGTATGAGGGCGTGTGAAATGAAAGTTCATTTCATCATGATTCGCCTGCGTCCTTTCAGCAATTTCGTCAGTCCCAAACAAATTCTTGAGACGTTAAAGCGGCGTGCGGAGACTGACCTCAGAAGAGTTTAGTTCTTTTCTTCACCACCCACATCGGAGGGTGGCAAAGAGTTCATCACTCTGCGAGCACCATATGAGAAAGGTGGCAAAGATGCCAAACCATTTCGTTTCACATAAGAGGGGTTAGGGTAAGCATATGAATAAGCAGAGTAATTCTTTGAGGACTTATGAACATAATGGTTTGAAGAATAATGCACATATTCATAGCCCTTAGCTCTACCCTGCGAGACAGAGTTGTTAGCACGATGATAATCATATGAGGATTTTGATCCTTGTGAGGAATTTGGTCCGTATGAGGACTTGGATCCATATGAAGAGTTTGGTCCATATGAAGAATTTGATCTGGGGTTCCTTTTCTTCACAGGTGGTGTCATGAGGACATTCACCTGAAGACTTTCAACATAACTTTTGGGAACCCAGATTTTCTTCATAGGGGAACCGTTCCTGCAGTTAGTGCCAACATATCTAGCAAATAGTTCACCATTCTGATTTTTGAACAGTTTATAGTTGAGTCAAATGACTCATCGGAAGAATAAGGAGATTCACATGTAAAGCCAGATAAGTTAGACGGATCAGCTGGAGGTCCTTTGCAGCAACCCATGAGGTTTTGGGGTGCTCGGGTTTCCAATATGTTCCATCGGCATTAAGTTTCCTCTCAAAGGCAATACCCTCTTTTCTAGGGTTTCATTGAGGATCTGCTTTTGGAGCACATCACAAAGTGTCGATGCCCTTTGAGGCTTTTGTACATGCTGTCATGTACAATTCCTTCAACCTGCATTGTTAGTGATACTAGCAATGTCCTCGATGAGGAATTAGTGATAGCAGAGGCAGATGAAGAATTTGTAACAGTTGAAGCATTTGAACATTCAAAGTGAATTAGCGATTCACGTTCAATGCACTTTAAGCATGGAGGAACAAATTCTTCCTGAGAAGCGCTGATTTGTTGAGCTAGTAATGAATCGCGCTCCTTCAGAAGATCTTCATAACACACTCTTAACTTTTCAAGATCTTCCTTTCTTTGAAGAGATTCAAGAGAAAGCTTCTCGTGATCTTGCTTTTCTTGAAGAAATTCATAAGAAAGTTTCTCATGATCAGATAAGAGAGTGTTATGATGACTTTGAAGGTTATCAAACCTAGTGAAGTCTCTGAAGATTTTCGATCGAGGGCTTTAGTGCGATCCATTTCTTCACCCAACATATCATCACTTTTGTCTAGCATGTTTTGAACTTTCTCAAAAGCCCGTTGTTGTTTCACAGCAATCTTAGCAAGTTTAGAGTAGCTAGGCTTGAGATCCTCATCAGATTCTTTTTCACTAGATTCAAAGGAGTTGTATTTGAGTACCTTGGCACCTTTTTCCATGAAGCAATAGGTGGGAGCGTAGCCATCATTATCTTCATCAGGCTTGTCGGTGGAGTCAGTTTCTTCAGCGTTGAAGATGGACTTCTCGACGAAAAGCATGTGAAGGCCGACTCGCACACACAGATTCAGATTCTTCAGACGCCTCCTCTTAATCATTTTCCTCAGATTCAGCTTCAGAGTCCATTTCCTTGCCAATGAATGCCCGAGCCTTCTTAGAGCTGCTCTTCTTGTGAGTTGAATACTTCGAGGATTTTGATGACGAAGATTTTGACGATTTCTTCTTCTTCTTTGGATCATCAGAACTGTAGTCCTTGTATTTCTTCTTCTTCATTTCCTTTTCCCACTGAGGACAATCTTGAATGTAGTGACCAGGTTTCTTGCATTTGTGGCACAACCTTCTCTTATAGTCACTGGACGAAGAATCACTGCTTCTTGAGGGTTTTCCAAAGCGACCACGTCTTGAGAACTTGGAATTTCTTCACGGCAAGTGCTAGCTCTGGCTCAATTCTTGAGATCACCAAGGCTACTACCGAGTCCTCATATTGAGTCGACACAGCCTTGGCCTTGAGGCACGTGGTTTGCCATAGTTTGAACCATAGAGATCTCTCTTTTCAGCAAGCTGGAACTCATGAGTGTTTAGCCTTTTGAGGATATCAGCAGGATCAAGAGACTTGTAGTCAGCACGTTCTTGTATCGTCAGTCCCAGAGTATCAAATGAGGAATCAAGCGATCTCAACAGTTTCTTCACTACTTCATGATCAGTGATGTCAGTGGCACCGAGGGCTTGAAGCTCATTTGAGATGTCAGTGAGGCGATCAAAGGTTTGTTGGACATTTTCATTGTCGAGTCTTTTGAAGCGGTTGAAAAGATTTCAAAGAATATCAACTCGAGAGTCACGCTGAGTTGAGACTCCTTCATTCACTTTGGACAGCCTATCCCAGATAAGCTTAGCAGTTTCCAAAGCACTCACTCTTCCATACTGTCCTTTACTCAGATGGCCACATATGATATTCTTCGCTTGGGAATCGAGTTGCTTGAACCTCTTCACATCGGTAGCATTCAGTGAGGGAGTGACAGAGGGGACACCATTTTCCACAACATACCAGAGATCGTTATCAATTGCCTCAAGATGCATTCGCATCTTGTTCTTCCAGTAGGGGTAGTCCGTCCCATCAAAGGTAGGACACCCAGTCGAGACCTTGATCATACCTGCGGTCGACATATCTAAAACTCCTCGGCGGTTAAACCAAAATCACACGTAACAAGGAGTACCTTGCTCGATACCAATTGAAAGTCGTTATATCGACTAGAGGGGGGGGTGAATAGGCGATTTTTATGAATTCTTCACTGAGGAATTTGCCGGTGAGGAAATTCCTTAGCAAAGAACTACTTGCAGCGGAGTAAGTACTCAGAAGTAAACATGACAGGATACAAACATAGTCATCATGATGAAATGAAGACTAGCACAGAGTACAGAAAGCGTAAACACAGGATAACAAGATGAAGACAAACAGACTGAAGAACTTGAACTGAGGAATTTGTGAGAGTCTTCAGTCAAAGTCTTCAAGCACAGATATGAACAAACATTTAACACAGCAATGAAGAAATGAAAGGGTTGAGGAGATAGAACCAGTTAGTTGGTGAAGACAATGATTTGGTAAAGCAGTTCCAACTGTTGTCTCAGTTGTACGTCTGGTTGGAGCGGCTGAGTATTTAAACTCGAGGACATGCAGTCCCGGACACCCAGTCTCCGAGCCGCAACTCAGGACACCCAGTCCTCACCGTATCTCCTTGAACTAAGACCACGCAGGCCTCGTCCAATCACTCGTGGTAAGTCTTCAGGTGACTTCCAAACCTTCACAGACTTGGTCACTCGGCGATCCACAATTCCTCTTGGATGCTCTAGACCTTGACGCCTAACCGTCTGGAAGAAGCACAGTCTTCAAAGGTAACAAGCGTCGGATCCACGCGGGATCAATTTCTTCAGTGATGCTCAATCACTTTTGGTTTGTGGGGGTTTGGTTTTGGGATTTTCCTCACTTGATGATTTTCGCTCAAAGTCCTCGGAGGATGGGTTGCTCTCAGATGACAAGTGTGAAGTTCTCTCGGAGCAGCCAACCAACTAGTGGTTGTAGGGGGCGGCTATTTATAGCCTAGGGAGCAGCCCGACATGATAAGACATAAATGCCCTTCAATGATATGACCGTTAGGTGGATAAGATATTTTGGGACAGCCGCAAAAGACAAAGAACGGTCGGAAATTTGACTCTCAAATTCCTCGGGCTATCATGTTCCTCTTTGTGTAGGCAATTCAGACTGGCGAATTCCTAACTCCTCGATCGAACAAAGTCATCGATGACTGTAAGAACTGCGTCTCACATCAAGAACTTGACTGAAGCTGTATGAGATTTCAATGGCTTCACTCAAAGGGATTGGTAGGTGTAGGATTTTGAGTTGAGCATCACATGGAAATTTTTCCTTAGTATTTCCTCGATCCCTTTAACGAGACGGTGTTTCCTATGACTCAAGAAAGAGAAAATGAAACTACGAAAACAAAAGTCTTCACGCTTCATGTTCCTCAAGTGAATACCAAGTCTTCAAGGTCACACCAATTTCTTCACTTTCAAAGTCTTGTAAAGTCTTGAGAATATCAAAGTCTTGATCGAAGAACTTCATTTTTAGGGTCGACTTTCTCTGTAAATATCAAACTCCTCATAGACTTATAGACCTGTGTACACTCACAAACGCATCAGTCCCTTAACCTATAAGTCTTCAATACACCAAAATCACTAAGGGGCACTAGATGCACTTACACGCTTGAACGCCATTCACCACCTTCGGCTTGACATTGAAGGTCTTGACCACAAGTCAAGTGAGGCTGGATCAGAGGAAGGCCTCGCATACCCACGATAAACGCCGAGATGTTGAGGATGAAGTTTGGCGCCAGATCGTGGAAGTCTAGGCCGTAATAGTACATGAGCCCCCGGACGAAGGGATGTAGTGGGAAGCCTAGTCCGTGGAGGAAGTGGGAAGAAATCGACCCTCTCATGGGGCTGGGGGTGGGGATGAGCTGCCCCTCGTTGGGCAGCCGGTCGCGATGTCATTTGGACGAGGTATCCGCCAAGATTTTTGATGTGCCCTCCAGAACGGAGGAGGCCGCCCACTTGCCTCCCGCTCGGACATGGCTGGAGAAGGTTGAGGCGAGGTGAGCGGACTTGGGCGCTGGAGCTCGAGTGCGCGGAGATGGATAGGCAAAGGAGGAAGAAGGCGTAGGTAAAAAAGGTGGATCCTTATCCCCTTATATATGGGCGAACGAAGACTATGCGTCCCCACAGGCCTGGTAAAACTCGCTTATCTCCCAAGCGCCACAATTAATGGCGCGGTTGGGTTACCCACGTCCGTATTGATGGGAATCCTGGAATAAGGGGAACACGATCTCTGCTTCGACAAGACATGCCAAGGAAACCGCTTCGCTAAACGCGCTGAGGTGGTATAATGAAAACGATTCAAGTAAAGGCTTGGTGGTGGCGTGACGTCATGCCACAAAATACGTCAGCAGATTGAACTTGTGTACATATTATCCTCTCTACGGTGGTATGTGGAATTTATTTTGCAGAGCCGGACACTATCCTGGTGTTCACAATCTTCTATGAATTATTCGGAGGAGGAACCCGCCTTGCAATGCCGAACAATATGCGTTCCGGACTCATCGTCATTGAAGCCTGGTTCAGGGGCTACTGAGGGAGTCCTGGACTAGGGGTGTCTGGATAGCCGGACTATCATCATCAGCCGGACTCCAAGACTATGAAGATACAAGATTGAAGACTTCGTCCCGTGTCCGGATGGGACTTTCCTTGGCGTGGAAGGCAAGCTTGGCGATACGGATATGTATATCTCCTACCATTGTAACCGACTCTGTTTAACCCTAGCCCTCTCCGGTGTCTATATAAACTGGAGGGTTTTAAGTCCGTAGGACGAACAACCATTACAACAATCATACCATAGGCTAGCTTCTAGGGTTTAGCCTCCTTGATCTCGTGGTAGATCCACTCTTGTACTACCCATATCATCAATATCAATCAAGCAGGAGTAGGGTTTTACCTCCATCTAGAGGGCCCGAACCTGGGTAAAAACATCGTGTCCCTTGTCTCCTGTTACCATCCGCCTAGACACACAGTTCGGGACCCCCTACCCGAGATCCGCCGGTTTTGACACCGACAAGTCCCATCTTCATCACTATCGCAAAGAGCACGAGCTTCGCATGTGCTTAACAAGAGCTGAGATTCAGTTACTACCTAACATCAATCAGAAGTTCAGAACGAACACGTTGACTGGAAAAGGGCAAAATTCTGCATGTCACTGCAATAATGAAAACAGAGTGTATCGCTAAATTAGAAGTAAACTTTTGCCATTTTGTTGGGTTTGTGGTAGCCAAAGCTGGGTTCCTGAAATGCTCCTGCAATAAAAATAAAACCCAAAGTTGAGCATCGAAATAACCTGATGTTGAGAAACTTAAAACAGTTTGGTAGGTACAATGATGATTTTGAATTCCAGATAGTAACAAGCGAGACTCCACGAGTGCCGTGGAAGTTGAAATCAACAGAACTTCCTGACATAAAAGGTGCATTAGGTGGAAGATGTAATACGCAAAACTGAACGCTCTGACAACGGGAAGGAATGTTCCAGAAACATGATAACTCATCCACAGAACACCACATAGTTTGATTGAAATTTCATAGTATATGACATATGAATGCAAGTACAGAGCATAACCTTTGGCGTGATCAAGATTCAACAAATAGAATAAGAAAATCAAGGTTACATCCAAGTATTGCATGATCAGCAAATAAGAAGTGCAACAATCCTCTCACTTGATTGGGGTAATTTCTGATCAACTATCGGGCAAAATATAGAAACATCTAGTGGACCATATAGAGTTGAGAAAACTGTTTAATTGCTTTAAGTTCCAACAGAAGGTTACCACTCGAAAATGAGAATGTGCACATCACTTTGCAACAAATAACAGCAAAGCAAAATCAATGGCTAGTCTGGAACCAACCCATCATCATCAGCTACAAGGGCCACAAGCAAGTCCACTTGTGTATTATATACTGAAGCTTGAATGCTTCTTGACTTCTTTCCTGCATGTGCTCACCTGTTTTGGTACGTAAATTACGCATGCAGATCACCAACAGATCATCAAGCTATGTTTTTAAAGCGTCCCTAAGGCGACGCCTAGGTGTCGAAGCGCTCCCCCTCCGCTTTGGAAAATCGACCGCTTTGGGCGCCTAGGCATCCAAAGCGCCCACCTAGGCGTCGCCTAGGCGCCAAAGCGCCCCCCCCCCTAAGGCGGTAAGGCGTCGCCTTAAAAACATAGTCACCAAGTTCGACTGAATCTAAATATTTGTTCTCCGGAGCAAGATTTATACTCAACTTTTTTACTTTACCATAATTCAGCTTGCCTTTAATGCATTATGTTTTCATATGTACCGTATGAGCAACTACATTTCGGCGGAAATAGTATCATTAACAATGCAATAATAATTATTTATATTACGATACAATCCTCCATACAATTGTAATATTTATGATTACAAAAAATATAGTGTTAATTGAAACTGGATTTTCTTGCAAATTTTTTGTATTATCTAGTTTGGGTTGTTTGAGAAAATCTTTTGTTATAATGATTTCCCATTTAATTTGAATAAACAAACATTTTCAGGTTCTCTTATGAGTTAATGCATGCCCTTGATCTACATAATGTGTTTGTATGTATCATTTTAGATATTATGCTTAACTATCTACATAACTTGGTAGTGTTTCTAGAGAGTATATGAATGTAGCAAATAACTTGGCTGAGATATCTTGAGTGTAAAGCTTTAAAGTTGAGGTGTTGTCAAATAGATAATTGTACATTGCATAAAGTGTACTAGTAGGTTCTGCTCATATTTTAAGATGTGAAATATCAATTAGTAGTTTGCTTCGAGTCCCATCTTCCACTTTCATTTGTTGGCAATGCTTTTGTTCAAAGTTACACTTCTTATTATTAGGGATAAATTGTTTGCCATCTTCACTTCCAAACTGAGAGAGGATGTCAGTAGAACCTGCAGAGGCAGTAGGACTGAAAGCAGAGAATGCTGGAGGTTAGCCATGGGATAAGATTCGTATGACGACCATGCTTAGAAAACAGACCAGAAGTAGCGATTGGGTGTGTAATGTTTTCTGAGCTGTACTAAAGGGTTTTGTTACAAAATTGATGAGGAACTTAAATAAGACGTAAGTTTCAGTAGATGTAACTTGAGAATAAATAAATAAACATGTCTAGAAAAGGTACAGAATTTAGAATCACCTAGCGTAAGAAAAGGATCACTTACAACCCTAGTTGAAACTTTGAGAAATTTAACCGATTTGATCCTAATTAGTTGTAGCAAAAAGAATATCAGGTCTTTCTCCTTGCCATGAATGATCACACGGCTTTGATAATCAATTCGTGCATCGTCTTGCTCCTTGCCGTACAGACTGCCCATAACATGAGCAATATCTCAGCGAACTCCTCATGGGAGGTGGTATCCACGAGATGAAACAGCCATTCCCGAGCGCCCGGGCGTACAAATGTGCACATACGTCACATCGTTTGATTGCATGGAGAATCTGGTTAACAGGTCGACGGAGCTCCTCTTAACAAGTTTCAAGTATGTCGCCAGTCAAGTTTGATTGCATCTTTGATCCTTTATCATGCTTTAAGCTGTCAACTTCACTTTAGCACATCGTTTGATTTTTTATTTCCTTTCCTACCTACCAGACCCAGATGATTGATGAATAAGTTTAAATAAGATCAAAAGGTAATAATAGTATCGCAACCACTACTACCTGAAAGAGGTATGTATTGTTCCAAAACAACATAAGATTCTAACACGCCTATAATACCCACGAAGCAAAAGATCATCACAGTAAATAAAAAGGAAACCACATTTATGTATGAAAAAATTAAGCTCCAGCATTGTAACACTGTTTTAAGGTTCTCTACAACTTTCTGGTTCCATTGTTGCACTTCAAAGTTGACATAAAAATCACTAAAGTCTGCCTCTCTAGATCTTCCTCAAGTAAATAAGAAAGCCTACATCACATATTCCTCGGCAACAGCACTGTGGGATTGCAGATAACATAACTTCTCTCCGTTTCACATCCGAAAGAAGCTCAGAAATGGAACACAGATCAAACAAGCCGTCAGGCAGAATTTATGGATCAAGATTCCATTTATGGCTGCTAGTACAAGATATCATCCACTACAACTGAATATTCTCCATCAGCGTACAATACAACTTGCGGAATTAGATGCTAGCGAAACATAAGCATCTAAGCACTCTCCATCAGCTGCAAGACCTCAATTTCTGTGGGCAATGAAGGGATTGCCCCTTTCTTTGTGGTGGTGATTGCTCCACATGCATTGGCAAATTTAATCGCCTCTACGAGCTTTTCCTGATTCTGCGGCAACCAGCAGATATGGAATTAGTGAACCAACTACTTGTACGCACGAAAAAGGGCAAGAGTTATACAGATCCAGATTGAAACTAGGACAGTAATGCTGAAGAAAGTGTTTGCAGGCAAGCTTACTTGCAGTGATGATGGATCTTGGACAATTTTCCGGAGCAGAGCACCAACAAATGCATCACCAGCACCTGTTGTATCAACTTGTTGTATCTTGTACGATGGGACAACTCCACGGAAATCCTGTAGTCAAATACAACAAAGCTCAAGTCTCAGTTACAGCATGAGTCTTCGAGTCTCAATGGTAATTCTGCAAGAGTTAATACTTGTCCAGAGTGGATACAAGGCAAAGCCCAGTGAAGCTTAAGATTTGACATACAAAGTACAACCAGCACTAACAATAGATTGTAAAAACTTGTAGAGCATACCCTGGCATAGTACTTGCAGCCTTTGCCTCCAAGAGTGACCAGGAGGAGCTTAAAGGTAGGGCGCCAGAGCTTCATGACAACATCGTCCTCTACTGAGTCGATGCCAGTCAAAAACTCGACCTCAGACTCACTGACCTTGACAATGTCTGCCTGGTCCCAGATACTCAAGATCTTGGTGCGAGCCTCCTCACGGGATGACCACAATGCCTCCCTTGGGTTCGGATCATATGAGAGAAGCGCGCCGGCCTCTTTGGCGATCTCCATGGCGCGCAGATGTGCCGACCGGCAAGGCTCAGCAATCAAGCTTATTGATCCATAGTGGAAGACTGCAGCCTGGGTGCATTATAAGTTATGAGTCATTTTCCCCCAAAGAAATAGCACAGTGCAGTACAGAAACTTTGCAAGAAATCGACAGATTTAAGAATCATATCGTTAGAGTTGAACACTTTCTTATAAAGTCTGCACGCAGAGCACAAATCTAACCATGAACGATTGAAGCATCTAGCAGCACCTGATATGTGGTAGTTCTCGATCATAGAACTATACATACAAGCCGACATGACCCTCCTGCTCCATGGATGAAAATGTTGATCCCCTGCTTCTCTGGCGACTATGTCAAGTTACGATCTGCACCCCTACCATGTGAAACGTTTGGAAACGCCACAATGCCCTCATCTTCAACAGAGCTGATGAATCGGTTAACTTGGTAATCCGTAGGTGTGCTGAGGACATTAGACTATGGTCGTGGAGATGTTCATATCGAACGAACTACCTGACATGCACAATTCTGAAATTACGTCTCAGTTTCACAGTACCAAATATAAGAAGTTTTGGTGAACTGCCAACACTTCTTATATCTAGGAGCAGAGGTAGTACCAAATGTGCAAACATTTTCTCAAAAGCTTTAGTACTAACCATGACAAGATCTATCTGACATAGCAAATCAGATAACACTCTCAAATCTCAATTATTGTGCATCACAACGAAACATACTTCACATTGGATTCTACTGTTGTACATGGCACGGGTTAAAGTATGAGACAGATCCAGTAAAAGAACAAGTACAGTACCAACCAATCGGACGGCACAACAAAATCCGACCAAGATCCGCCTAATTTGCCAAGGAAGATTCAGCCCCCGAATTGCACGAAACGAAAAGGACACCTAGAAAAACAAGAGGAACAGGACGAAAAAAATTCCACCTGATGCGCACCAAATCAGACCTAGCTAGCGCTCGCGTCCGGATCCAAGAAACTGGCCGAAGATTCTACTGTGCTCGATGGGATCGAGTTGGTTCCCCAGATCACAGACAAAGAAGCCAGTAATAGGCAGGGTTGTGATTCGCGTACCCTCTTGATGACGTCGACGTTGAGCTCGTCGGCGGTGAGGAGCATGTCGGCGCTGGGGTTGCGGTAGAACATGAACTCGCGCTCCCCGTCGGCGCGCAGCGTGACGAAGGCGAGCGCGGTGCGCGCCCCCGCGTCGAAGACGACGGCGCCGTCGTCGACGCCGTTGTCGCGGAGGATGGCGGCCAGCATCCGGCCGAACTCGTCGTCGCCGAGCTTGCCGACGAAGGCGGCCTCGCCGCCGAGCCGCGCGACCGCGATGGAGACGTTGGCCGGAGCGCCGCCGGGGGCCTTGAGGAAGGCCGGCGCCTCCGCCAGCGACACCCCCGCCACCGTCGGCACGAAGTCCACCAGCATCTCCCCGAAGCTGACCACCAGCTCGCCCCCGCCCGCCATCTCCGGGCACACGGACGGAGACAGAGAGAGAAAGAGAACGGGGGGGAATGATGTGTGCGCGCCGGGACGGAAGTCCACCCAAAATCACCTGACTTGAAGACCACGATGGTCGTCATGTTCTTCTATTCTTTTATTCGTTTCCTGGTGTCCCGCATGTTCGTTTATGCCATTTTTTTCAACGTGACCGACAGTTGATGCCATGAACCTACATTTTCTTTTAACACAGACGATCTCATATGCTCACGTATATACGTACATTCATCATTCATGTTATGAGCGCATCCACACACACATTCTATTGCTATGGATCCTTCAAGATACTAGTGGGCACAATATATTGATATAGACGCTTCATAGTCGAAGAGAAAAATCTCCTCTCACTAAAAAAACATCATAAAAAGTCTAAAATAAATCTAAAAGAATGTAAGCACTTATGTCAAGTCTAGAACTTAAATCTTGATAGAATGGTTCCACCACAAGGAAACCGCCATCTAAATTACGCTCAGTTAGCTATACA
Source organism: Aegilops speltoides (assembly GCA_021437245.1). NCBI lineage: Eukaryota > Viridiplantae > Streptophyta > Magnoliopsida > Poales > Poaceae > Aegilops > Aegilops speltoides. The sequence continues at coordinate 362,538,834 of CM038145.1, forward strand.
GATATTATTTGATCGCACAAAAAATGAATGTATATCAGTAGTTGCAATGAAACTAATCAACATTGTTAGTATTATGGCATCTCCATCACGGACTCTCAAACTTCTCGCATCTGTCTTGACCGCGCGGTATGAACCCCGCAACTGCAAGCCATTCAAGGGAGTCCTACATCCGTCCTGGGAGCAGTCCGGACTTCCGTTTTCCTGCAAACCGGAACCAAACCAGGGGCTTTACAGGAATCCGGACACCAGCCACGTAGGACTCTGACACCCCTGGCCCACTCAAAGCTAAGGTGGAGCCCGCGCATTTGGAGCTAGTCGCACTGTTTCCACAGCAAAATCACTCTTTCTCAATTCTCCCCTCTCAAATCCCGCCGCTCTCCACCCCGATTCCCGCCCTTTTCCGCCGTCGTCATCGCGTGGATAACCCTTACGAAAGCTACCGGAGTCGGTAGTGGAGAATCCGATGAAGGCGGCCGCCCGCAAGATCAACTCGGCAACACGGCAAGATCACGGGCTCAGACAGAAGGCAAAGGCGGCGGCGTTCAAGAAGCAGAAGATCGACAGAAGTGGTGGTCGTGCAGGGGCGGTCGTGCTGCCGGAGGCGGTTGTGGTGCGGGGCGGGGACAGGGACACAGGGCGCCACCACCATCGCAGTTCGTGTAGAGGCTGCTTTGACCGAATCAATACAAGGCTCCCTACTTCTATGTCGCTTAGCGGCTCGGTAAGCAGCACATGCCTTTCTGCATCGACGTCAACGCGGCATAGCTTTTTCTGAGTCTACATTGTTGCAGTTTGTCAGGTCGCGGAAGCCGAGCATGGAGCAACTCGGTGCTCGCACGCTGTCCGCGGGTATGCCTCAAGCAGGCGAGCTGACGTACGACGACTCATGCAGGTAATTGTTTGAGATGATCCACGATGGAGGCGGAGGTTGCTACGAGGGCGGGCAGGTGGATGACTCGTACACTACTAGGGAAAAGCCTAGTAGTAGCGTTGGAATTAGAGCTATGGTAGCGCTGGTACAAGCACTACCACTAAGGCGCTACAGCTAACTGGTAGCAATAGCGTTGGTTTTCCAGTGCTACTGATATACCTAATTAGCAGTAGCGCGCCCTGCAAAACAGCGCTACTGATAAGCGTAAATAGCAGTAGTGTTTCTTATGAACAACGCTACTGCTAAATTTTCTCGTATTTTTTTCTACAGCTTATTGGCGTTGTATTTGTATAGGTTTTATATATAGTAGTTTCAACATATGATTTTATGACCATGATGAGTTATTATATATATCAACGTGAAATGCACATGGATTAAATTCAAGTGGAGGCAACATGGTGCACATCAAAAGTACTACTAATCCAAACTTGATCACTTTAGTTTAGATTAGTAGTACTTTCGATCTGCACCATGTTGCCTCCACTTAAATCTAATCCATGTTCATTTCACCCACTGATATATATAATAACTCATCATGCTCATATAACAACTTAGCATCATGCATCATCATAATAATATATAACTCATCATTGTTATCATAATAGCAAGTCCTACTCATCATCATCGTAGTCATCTAACAACTTCTACTCGTTAATAATAAAAATCATCATACAACTTCTACTCATTGTCATAATAACAAGTCATACTCATCATCATCTTAGTCATCTAACCAACCCTACTTAATTGTTCTTAGCACATGATCATGATTATTAGCTAGGACCTACTACCCTCTCTAAGGTAAAATAACATAAGACAAGATAGCCCCTGACGCTCCATTATGGAGAATGGAGATTATCCTGTCTCCAGTTCTTGTGCTTCGCATAATGTTGCTTCCAAGTAGCTTCCAATGATTGTCCATACATTTTTTCAATTCTTTGATTGTCATGTCTTCATCAGTTTTAGAAATCCGGTATGAACAGCGGTGAAGCCTAGGATGACCTGACCGTAAGCTAATAACATCAAGGCGACCTTTCAGAATCATCAGATCAGGCACACAATCCTTCGGGATTTTCTGTTGAAAAACATAATAATAACATCATAGTTAGCAATGTAGTTTAGCTTTAGAAGAATATATATGCAAAAGATGCACGGATGTCGTAATAGTAAAAATCTTACCGTGCCATCTCCATGGATGTTATTGTAGTTCAACATGTGCACTAGTGGCACGTATTGACCATAATGTGCAGGAGTTTCATAATTTATATTGTAATTCTCAACATCAATAATAAATGAGATTAGATGATCCTTCTCCTCAAAAGTTAATTCAGTGCCATCAGTGTAGTAGGTTCTGTATACCATCTTTCATACAATTTTTGAAGAATGAAAATAAGCTGTCAATGGAAATAAGCTGTCAACTATTTTGAAATAAACAATATAAATTATTTAATAAATATGTTTGAGAAACTCACATAGAGGTAGAACTGGAAGCGTATCAACAAGGACCCAAATGTCCATATTCTCTTCGTCGATATCATCTTCAGCATCACCAAGATCGAAGGTGACAAGCATACCCTCCTAAAAATCATACACCTTGCACAATGCTTCCCAATTCGAGCAACCAAAATGAGATACACTCTCCGAATTGTATAGATTTACAGCAAAATCATAACCATGATGGGTCTTTAGGTGAACTATCTTTGTCTCCATATTTTCATGATCTTTAAAATCCAGCTTCTCCAAGACATGGCGTCTTGCATGGCTTGGGATAAGCTAGTCGAATTGTAAAAGACGAAAATTACACGTTGAAGAAGCAGAAGTCATGCTTAATTACAAAAAAAATACTTGTCGTCGTTGCGTACCGTTTCAACATCGAAGTTCTCGTCGAGCTTAATACTGAAGCGCCGACCATCTACCAGGTGAGGCCTGTCGCACAGACCCCGGTCGTCGCCACACCAGTTGCACTCCGGGATCCTATCGTCGTCGTCAGACATTTCCTATGTTCATAATTCAAAGATTAAACTTCTACAATTCAATATATTTACTATAAAAACTAAATTAGATCATTATTATTCATCATGGGTTGGCTATCGGTCCGTCAAGTTTTTTCTTGAAAACTCTTAGCTCACGTGGTGTATATATTCGACCGTCGGTGATGGTAGCTACTCCTGTCATTCCAAAAGTGCATTACACCAAAATTTCTAGCACCTTGGAGTGAAGAAGAAGCTACCCACACGACAACAGTCAGGATTCTTCGTCCTCTCATATATTGTGGAGACTCTCCCTCACTGATTCCTCTCTGACATTTGCGACGTCGGTGATGGTCGTTCTTCTCTTCCTTCCTGTGCATTACCAAAAGGTCTATCGTGAGAAAGAAGATGAAGAACGACCCCCACGACAACAGTCAACATTGTTCTTCTCTCATATATATGGTGGAGTCCCGACAAACTTAAAGTCAAGCCGAAATGTTGTTTAATTATGTTTCTACAAAATCCGGGCCACTCGATATTTCCTACATATTCTGGCACAAGTCATGCCATAATTCACGGAAAAATCTGGCATGACCTTTGCTAAAAGGGACATATATCGAGCGCCTGAAATTTGCCGGAATGAAAATTAGTCAACACTCCGGCAAAACATAGGCCACTGTGAGGTGTTCCCTGCAAACATAGGCCACTTGGGCAAGCACTAATACTACACAACACTACATATCACATGTCTAAATCTCCATCATATTTGAAAGATCTAGGTTGAAAATTTTCTATTCCATGAAAATTTTCACAGATGCTCATGTAGCTACTACTCTGCTACAACTATCAAAACATCTACATCATCATCGGAACCCGTCAAGATGCTCGGGGCGATCTCCACAACCTAATTGGAGACCTCGACGCTTGCCCGGAGCTTTACACCACAATGATTGAGCTCCGAACACCACCAACCGTCTAGGGCGCCCAAGCACCCAAGAGGAACAAGCTCAAGGGCACCAAGCACCCAAGAGTAATAAGCTTCTCAAACTTCACCTCCACGTATCACCGTGGAGAACTCAAACCGATGCACCAAATGCAATGGCAAGGGCACACGGAGTGCCAAGTCCTTCTCTCCCAAATCCCACCAAAGCAACTAATGCTAGGGAGGAAAATGAGAGGAAGAACGAAAGAAGAACACGAAGAACTCCAAGATCTAGACCCAAGGGGTTCCCCTCACTTAGAGGAGAAAGTGATTGGTGGAAACGTGGATCTAGATCTCCTCTCTCTTTTCCCTCAAGAACTAGCAAGAATCCATGGAGGGATTGAGAGTTAGCAAGCTCGGAGAAGGTCAACAATGGGGGAAGAACACGAGCTCAAAGGATAAGGTTCATTGGGAAAGAAGACCCCCTTTTATAGGAGGGGAAAAATCCAACTGTTATGTGCTCAGCCCGCACACGAGCGGTACTACCGCTTGGGCAGGGCGGTACTACCGCTTGGAGCGGTACTACCGCTCCCACCCAGCGGTACTGCCGTGCTGACGAGGAGGTCAGGTTCCTGGCCCCAGAGCGGTACTACCGCGGGAGTAGGAGCGGTACTACCGCCACTACTACCTCACTTAGTACCGTAAAACCCGACACGAAAAAAATCTTTCTCGAATCGAGGCGGTAGTAGCCCGGAACCACTGCGGTACTACGGCCTAAGCCCACAAGCGGTACTACCGCTCTTGGAGCGGTACTACCGCTGAGAGCGGTACTACCGCTTCGTGGAGCGGTACTACCGCTTGAGAGCTTCAGCGGTACTACCGCTGAGGACCGCGGTACTACCGCTGGCGCCACCCTTAAGCCACTACCACGAAAACAAAGTATACTTCAAGGAAAACCAGAACTGCCATAACTTCTTCAAATGAGCTCCGAATTGAGCAAACTCAAGCTTGTTGGATAGAGGAAGACGAGTAGCATCAAAACAGCGGCATACCCTCCAACATCGAAAACATCATAGAAGATGCATGTGAACTCCGTTTTCGATGAACTCGAGCTTGTCATAAAAATGACCATAAGCTCCAAAACTCACAAGGAGAAGAACCAAACAAGAACTAATAAAGATGATGCAAGGATGCAATGGTTTGAGCTCTCTACGAACGATACGATCAACCAACTCATCGAGAGCCCCCCTTGATAGTACGGCAATCGATCCTATAACCCGGTCTATCAAGGGCAAACCTTTGCCTTGCACATGGTCCACTTGAGCTAGATGATGACGATCTTGACTCCCTCAAGTTGGACCACCTTTCTTGATTGCGTTGGCTAGATGAAGACTAGTTGATTGCTCCCCCATACTCCACTATGGGTGAGCCTCTCTTCCGCACATCTTCACAAGTCCATTGTCACCACAATGGACGGCAAGCTTCAAGCATTTGATCTCTTCGTGATGCTTCACTGGAACTTGCACACCACAACCTAACCCCACAAAGAACTCTCACGAAGATCATGGGTTAGTACACAAAGCGTAATTGACAATGCTTACCATACCATGGGATCGCTTGATCCCTCTCGGTACATCTTCTATGCTTTGTGTGTTGATCAACTTGATTCACTCTTCAACTTAGTCTTGATCAACCTTGAATCTTTCCAACTCTCTTCATTTGGATGATGTCTTGAAGGTAAACATGAATGATCACACACTCTTCTTCTTCTTCAAGACATGCTTGCTGCACAACACTCATATGACCAATCTTTGGATAATTCCTTAATAGCACCTTGGTCATCACAAACTCTCCTTGAAACCAACAAATGGACTCCAAGAAAAGCCTGTGGACAAACCCTTCAAACATAACTCAAGGCGACCATTAGTCCATAGAGATTGTCATCAATTACCAAAACCAAACATGGGGGCACCACATGTTCTTTCACCTGCCTTTCTGGACATCCTTCATCGCATCTTCTGAGAGACTCTCTTCCCTCGTATTGGAACTTGGATATGGTTCACTCATTTCTCGTGGACATGCTTCTCTTCTGCCAGCGTGAGAAGGAGGAAAACACTAGAGAATCCTTGGATATCTCTCATGTCATGTGGTCTGAAATAGTCTCAGCCATCTCCGAGCGCAAGTGCCCTATCTATGGTCCGTTTATCATGTTGCTAATTGAGAAGGCTTGGGAGCGTGTGTATCCTAATGCTATGCTGGAGACCAAAGAGTTAGTCTCTCATGAGATCAGGTGTCTAAGGAAGAAGGAGAACTGGGGCACCCCGGCTCCTAGGTCTGGGATTCCATCTAGAGTTGCCGACATGGAGACAGAGGGTGAGGCTGATGCTGACGATGATGCGGATTACGAGCCCTCTGGAGTAGAGCCCTCATGGGCAAAGAAGATCATGCGCAAGGTGAAGAAACTCTTTTGCATGGAGCCTCATGGACAGTATATGGCTCATGTTTCTAATAAGAAAGTCGGGAGCCGTCACAAGGAGCTCATGCATCAGTTGGGTGCAACAATTGCCAGCGGATCTGAGGGAAATATCACCTATGAGGAGGAGTGGGTTCAGCAGCACTGCCCATGGACCGATTCAGATACCGAGCTATTTCCTACCGATGATGGCGGTGCAGACGATCCCGCTAGGATGTGATGCCAGAGATCCTCAGTTCGCTACCACCTGGAGCCGTAATAGTGCTCTTTTCCTTTTTGGTGTCTCAATGCCAAAGGGGGAGAGAGTCTAGGGATTTGTCATTGTTGTCGAGTTGCGAGCATGTGTTTTTGTTCGCCTTGTCTTTCTTTCTCGCAAACTCTTTTCTTGTCTTTTGCTTTGGTTTGGTTTGTGAGTCCTGGTACCCGTTCATATGGTGTGAGACATATGCTACCTTATCCCTTATTATCTATGTTTGTCGAGTACTTTGGTAGTATGTGAGTTGCATGCTTATCATATTATATACCTTGCTCACACCTACCCTACTACTTCCAAGCTTTATGTACCTTCACTTGTTGCTAATGCTGTCGGACTATAAAATATATGGGGAGTGTTGATCCTATTGTGTGTGCCTTGCATTCCAAAGGCACCTCTAATTAGGTGCACACATTCAAGGGGAGCCCGTCTATATTTTGTAGTTTTGGGATTCATTTTACTTTCATGTCCTACCTTTGTGCAAATCCCAGGTTGTCATCAATCCACCAAAAAGGGGGAGATTGTTAAGGCATGTCTCTCTCTCTCTCTATGTAGTTTTGGTGACTGATGACAACGCTTTTGCGGACTAATCATGTGCATTGAGTATTTCAGAGATTCATCCTTCAGCACGAGACTATTCCTTCCCCTCGGAGTTTTAAGCGAAGACGGTGTAGCTCTTTTGTTTCAGTTTTGGTGGACTTGTTTCCTAGGAGTCACCGTACTATCAAGAGGGGGTCCGCATTGGAAAGGCTAGGGTGGAATCAACACGTACACATCCCCTTTGCACCCTCAATGCCTTCCCACTTCGATGGAGGATCCCTCCTTGCTTCCTGAGAAATCTGGTCCCAACGGTAGTACCGCGGACCCCAGCGGTAGTACCGCTCAAGAGGCACATGCGGTAGTACCGCTATGCAGCGGTAGTACTGCCTAGGGGCTCCCAGCCGTAGTACGGCTGCTGTTCTGAGCTTCTACCGCCTCGACTCAAGGGTGTCACCTCTCGTGTCGGGTTTTGCGGCACTGGCACTGGCAGTAGAGGCGGTAGTACCGCCCTACCACCGTTGCTAGTACCATACAGGTCCAGATCTGCCCGCCTCGGCCTTCCTGTCTGCACGGCAAGATCATGAGGGGAGCGGTAGTACCGCTGATCCCAGCGGTAGTACCGCTCTCTGCGGGGCTAAATGGGGGGTAACAATTGGATAGTTTCCCCCCTTATAAAAGGAGGCCTTCTTCTCCAAGTTGACCTACCTCTTCCTCCTCAAGCTCCATTGATGCTCTAAGCTCCATTTTCGCCTGATCTCTCTCCCTAGCCAATCAAACTTGTTGATTCTCTAGGGATTGGTTGAGAAGGCCTAGATCTACACTTCCACCAAGAGAAATTTGATTCCCCCCACTAATCCCTTGCGGATCTTGTTACTCTTGGGTGTTTGAGCACCCTAGACGGTTGAGGTCACCGCGGAGCCATAGCCCATTGTGGTGAAGCTTTGTGGTGTCATTGGGAGCCTCCAATTAAGTTGTGGAGATTGCCCCAACCTTGTTTGTAAAGGTTCGGTCGCCGCCTTCAAGGGCACCAATAGTGGAATCACGGCATGTCGCATTGTGTGAGGGCGTGAGGAGAATATGGTGGCCCTAGTGGCTTCTTGGGGAGCATTGTGCCTCCACACTGCTCCAACGGAGACATACTTCCCCTTAAAGCGAAGGAACTTCGGTAACACATCCTTGTCTCCATCGGTTCCACTTTTGGTTATCTCTCACCTTTACTTGTGCAAGCTAAATTGTGTTATATCCTTTGCTTGCTTGTGTGCTTATTGTTGTTGCATCATATAGGTTGCTCACCTAGTTGCATATCTAGACAACCTACTTTGATGCAAAGTTTAATTTGGTAAATAAAAGTTAAAAATTGTTAGTTGCCTATTCACCCCCCTCTAGTCAACTATATCGATCCTTTCATGTATTGTCAGAGAGATATCTTCGTTGGGGAACGTTGCATGGAAAACAAAAAAAAAATATGCACACGCAAGCTATCCATGGAGATGCATAGGTATGAGAGGGGGAGAGCATCTACATACCCTTGTAGATCGCTAAGTGTCGGTGTCAAAACCGGCAGATCTCGGGTAGGGGGTCCCAAGGTGTGTGTCTGAGGATCGATAGTAACAGGGGACGCGAGGGACACAATGTTTCCCAGGTTCGGGCCCTCTTAAAGGAGGTAAAACCCTACGTCCTGCTTGATTATATTCGATGTGTATAGGGGGTACAAAGTTGATCTACCTCGAGATTGTCATGGCTAAACCCTAGCTGTCTAGCCTATGATTGTTCTGATAGCCTCTACGGACTAAACCCTCCGACTTATATACACACACCGGAGGGTCCTAGGGTTGTACAGAGTCGGTTTACAAAAGAAGGAAATATTACATCCGGACACCAAACTTGCCGTCCATGCATATAGGAGTCCTACCTGGACACGGGGGATAGTCTTATGCTTTATCTTCACGGCCCATCAGTTTGGCCCATATCAAATAGACCGGACACTCAAGGACCCCCTAATCCAGGACTCCCTCAGTAGCCCCTGAACCAGTCTTCGATGACGATGTGTTCGACACGCGGACTATATATCTTTGGCATTGCAAGGCGGGTTCCTTCTCTTGAATACTTTAAGTTAAGTTCCTGCGTGAAAGTCCTGCATGAAAGAATTGTATCCAGTTCTGCACAATCAGTATAACCCTTAGCCACGAAGGCAAGATGTCAAAATAGGAACAATGTCTTTTACTGACAACTTTTGCGGCGAAGCGTCACACTTGACTCTTTAATATTTCGAACCGTTTTTCACGCCTCCCATTTCGCATTTCGAGGCCTAGCCCTCATTGGCACGTCCCGTCAAAACAGAGATCGTGCCCGCCCATTATGGGATTCTCATCAATGTGATTTGGGTCAATCAACTGCGCCTTACGCACGATCTTGTTGGGAACAGGCGAGTTTTATGGCTTGAGAGGGGGACGTTTGGTATTTTCACCGTCTATAAGAGGATAAAGATCCCTCCTTTTTCCCCATGCCTTCTTCTAGCTCCTGTCTTCCAACCTCCAAGCTCTAGCGCCCACAACTTCAACCTTTCCCACCACTGCCACCTTCCCTAGCAATGGTCGGATCCGGCTCCAAGGGCAAGTGGGAGGCCTACTCCATCACCGAGAAGGACATCAAGGATCTCCGGAGCATGGGCTATCTGTCTGCGGATATCGCACATAGGCTCCCTGACAAAGACCAGGTTATCCCTACACCGAAGCCTGGCGAGAGGGTCGTGTTCATCCCCCATTTCCTCCGGGGGCTAGGGTTTCCCCTCCACCCCTTTGCCTGTGGCCTGATGTTCTACTATGGGCTAGATTTTCATGATCTAGTCCCTAATTCCTTCCTCCACATATTGGCGTTCATCGTCATGTGTGAGGCTCTTCTCCGCATCCCCCCACACTTCAGCCTGTGGCTCGAGATCTTCAATCTGAAGCTGAAGGTGGTCGACGGACAACATGCAGAGGACGGCAGGGCTATGGTAAGCAAGCTCCCCAATGCCGTATGGCCCAAAGGGGCATTTGTAGAGACAGTCAAGGTGTGGCAGCAGGAGTGGTTCTACATCACTGAACCCCGTGACACCAACTGGGCGGCCATGCCTGATTTCAGATCTGGACCCCCCCCCCCACGAGGCTCACCTCATGGACCGCCAAGGGCCTTGACTGGGGGTCCCAACCGGAGGTGCAGATGCTGCAGAAACGCATCTCCAATATGCTCACAAAATGTGATTCAGGTGATGCTCTTCCGCCGCATCCTTCCCTGCCAACTCCGGGCCTCCCCTATGAAGTTCAATCCGGAGGAGCCACAGACCTTGAAGCGCTTCTTCGGCACCACGCATGAAGATATACGGAAGCAACTCTTCAAGGCCCAGAAAAGTTGGCCGATGAAGACCGAAGACATCGGACTCGACATCGAGAACCCGGCCTCGATGGTAAGCATATTTTTTCCGAAGACCTATTCAGCCAATAATTTAGATATAATATATTGCCTGCCTTCCGTACATGGCTGGATGGCAAAGGCGGAGCGGATCAAGTGTCTGGTATCGCTACCTAAGGACCCAGCCACACCCCAGCTAATGGAGATGCTGGTCCCGACGCCCTATCAGGCGCCGAAGAAGAAGGCCAAGAAGAAGAAATGCAAGGAGGCCAAGGGCGACCCTCACCACAAGGGTCCTTCGGACATAGTGTCCGGAGAGACCGAAGCCCTCTCTTCCCACGAGGGAGACGAGGAAGTGGAGGAGGAGGAGGAGGTGGGAAGCGACTCCCCTCGTAAGGGGAGGAAGAAGAAGAGGGCGGCCTCCGAGGACCCAAGGGGGAGGCACCCAAGAGAGGGAAGGTGATCCTCTCAGACAGTTCGGACTCAGGGTCCGAACTAGTCCCCAAGAGACCTCCCAAGGTGAAGCCCCTGGCCGAATCGTAAGTTATTCAGAAACCTACTGTTTATCTTCGGTCTCCCTGCTTCCATCACATAAGTTATCTTGTTATTTGCTTTTCAGTCCTCCCCACGAGCTCCCGCAAACTCCATTATCGGAGGGGAACTCTCTGCCGCCTGACATGGCAGAGAGTGAAACGCCGCCGCGCGCCCCCTCGCCTATCGCCGTGGAGGACATCGAAGTGTCATCCCGAAGGACCTCTCTTGGCCAAGGGGGGCGAATGAGGCTATCGAGAAGGCGCCTGAGGTTAATACCTCGGACGCCGAAGACCTGGGGGAGGCGACCCCCATGATAACCGACGGTGGGGAGCCCCAACAATCCGGGCCCCCGCCGAACACCATTCCAGAGACCAACGTGGCTCCGGGATTGGATAAAGAAACCTCCTTCAAAAGAGGAAGGAGGAGCAGCAGCTCCATTGGCAGCCTCCATTAATCCGGAGGTGCCTCATGCTCTAGAGGAAGCACTGCAAGGTGCTTCCATTGTGGAGGAACACCGCACCCTGATGGGTGCGGTTATGGAGAAGGTTCAATCCACTAAAAACGACTAAATGAAGTCTTTTGCAGCCTACTGACAGGCTTTGAGGTATGCGACATAATGTTCTAAAGCTTTTCATATAAAAGAATAAACCTGTATATAGCCAGTAGCCCATGAGGCTCTGTCCGGTTTAGAAAAAACTGGACAGAGGATCCACATAGTGATCGGGATAGTAACATACTGTGCTGCCATTGTATTAGGCCTCCATGTTGGCAGCTATCGCCCATGCCGCAGAAGTTTTCGAACTCAATCAGAAGCTTCAAGTGGCCGATGAGGAGCTCGACCGCATCAACAAGCGGTTCGATGAAGTGCAAGGTATGTGTATAATGTTTAAGAAGGAATTTATTTTCATATCAGAAGTGATATGCATATTGAGAGGCTAACTCATAGATTTCTTTGATTATGATCATGGGGTGCAGCCAAGGTCGAGACCCTCAAAGGCGCCCTTGCCCAAGCCAAGAAGGAAGCAGAGGCGAATAAGGCAGCCGCTGATAAAGCGGCTGCTGAACTAGAGGCCGAACGAGTTGCCCGCCGCCAACATGAAGCTTGGGTGACCGAAGTCGAGCAGGTGCTGAAGGATGCCATCAGCAAATGCGAGACACTGGAGCAGAAGACTTCGGCCCAGTCTTTCGAGCTTGCCAAGGCTCTCCGTGATGCCAAAGAGGCGCAGAACGAGTCCTGGAGCGCTCGCGAAGAGACCCAGTAGGCGAGGCAGACAGGGTTGGTAAGGCCTTTCTTTTACAAAGTATCTTTGGAGGTCAGAGGTACGCTTTGCTCACACGAGTGTGGAGTTCTCCAGGCGCGTTTGTGGATCTTCTGAAGAGTGCCGCCGATGCGGCACAGTACTTCCGAGACCAGGAGGGGAACTTGACCGAGAAGGTGTTCTGGTCGCAGTATCTCGCGCCGGAACACTCGACGCTTCTGAACGACCAGCTGAAGCAGCTGATGGAGCTGCATAGGGTGGCAGGCCTGGCCATGAAGGACTTAATAGTCCAACTCTGGCCGGCCGAGCTGATTCCTAGCAACTACTTCGGTTTGGTGAAGCAGCTGGTCGACACGCGGCCGCGGATTGATGCTGTGAAGCGCTCGGCCTGCATAGAAGGTGCCCAAATGGCCTTTGCCTGCATCAAGATGCAATGGGCGAAGATGAAGGCCACCGAAGTTGCATCCACAGGTCCGCCCGAAGGCAAAGATCATCGGAAGCCGGAGAGGTACTTCGACGACGTCTTAGAAGGAGCCCGGGTAGTAGAGGGCCAATGCTCTAAGGACGTGATATTTGATTAAATGTATTCGGGTTGTACAAACTATGTTGTGAACCCATGCTGTGAGATATCTATGCTTGCGCCTTTTGTTTTAAGCGATTTTTCCTCCTGTGCGGTCGTTTATTGGTACATTTCTGAAAGTTTTCAGTCGTCGGCTTGTAGATACTACAGGGGTATTCGACATAACGCGTGACCATGCTTTATCCAACGTCTTGGTCCACAAAGGAGGTGTCCGCAAGGTGAACCAGGTAATCGGACTATGCGGCTTTATGACTTTCACTTAGCCATATGAGTTTTAAATGTGGAGCTAAGTACTAGCCCCTGGTGCGTGTGCGGCTATCCGGACTGCGGTGCCTTTTCCACACGGCTGGACGAAGACCAACCCCTTGTATAACATGGGGTGAATCGCTAACAATTTGTAGTATAATACTAAGTCGCCGGATCTCCGACCAGCTCTCGATTAACATGAAAGTCAGTTTTCGGCTTTCTCTACTGAGGTACTTGACCGGACGAACCAGAAATACAATCGCAGTAGTTCTCCCTTTACTACCTTAGCTGAACGGGCGAAACGTAAGGTGGTAGGGCAACCCAACTATGGACCAAAGACATAATTCGGAGCCGATGCATATGATGCAATATCCGGGACGCTGAAGAGCTCCCTATAGGTGTTCGGACTTAAAATGTGCAGGGCCGAATACAGCCCCCGGTGTTAAGACCGGACTAAAGCACGTGTGGCAGTCTGAGGCAGGGAGGGAATACAGATGACAGTGATATAGAATAAATGAGTACCAGGTGATCAACTGATTCCTTCATGCCTTGATCAATACGTCGATACGTGTTAGTACAGAGAATGCCATAAATATCGAGGTCATTTTACATGCCAAAAGTTTGCACAAGGGAAAGGTTTACACAAGGCCTAAGAGTTGTGGTTTGAAGATCCCATTGGTGCCCTGCCGCACGTCTGCGCCGTTTCTCCTTGGTGGGGAGGAGGAGTTGATGATCGTTTGCAAGAAAGAGGGACCTAGAGAGGAGCCCCCGTACAACCGTAGAGTAGGTAGGTTTTTTAACGAACCCGCAGTGGGAAAAATATTTAAGGTCCGAATAGGGTCGAGCCATACTATGGACCTTTTCTGCAGTGTGCCTTCGGCGTTGCCCAAGGTATTTTTAAGTGCGTAGTTATGTACGCGCGGTGCGTATGCCGCGACCTTATGGGGCGGTCGGCGGAGGCTAAACTGCTATTCAAGCTTCGGACCCGCCGAGCTACCGCACTGTAATGCGAATCAGACTCGCTTAGCGATGTCATGGGTCTTGATGACCGATGAGTTGTTCGACTTGATGAGGCCGCCTTGTACCTCGGCTGCTAGGGCCGCGGTGTGCTACTCAATACGGAGGGAGCGCTCCATATTTCAATTTACTTTCATGACGACGCGCGGTCCAGGCATTTTGAGCTTCAAATAAGCATAGTGCGGGACTGCATTAAAGTGGGCAAAAGCAATTCGTCTGAGCAACGCATGATAATCACTCCAAAAAGGGATGATGTCGAAGATCAATTCTTCGCTTCGGAAGTTGTCTGGAGAGACGAATACTACTTCCAGTGCTAAGGAGCCTATGCAGCGGGCCTCCATGCCGGGTATCACTCCTTTAAAGGTAGTGTTACTAGGCTTGATTCTTGACGGGTCGATACCCATCTTGCGGAAGTATCTTGATAGATCAGGTTGAGGCTGATGCCGCCTTCCATAAGGATTCTAGTGAGGTGGTATCTGTCGATGATAGGATCGAGTACTAGGGCCGCTGAACCTCCGTGATGGATACTGGTTGGGTGGTCCCTGCGATCAAAGGTCATCGGACAAGCCGATCATGGGTTGAATTTTGGGGCGACGGGCTCTACGGCGTAGACGTCCCTTAATGCGATCCTTCTTGAGGATGTGTGTGACATAGATCATGTTCACAGTTTTCACTTCGGGGGGAAACTGTTTCTGTCCCCCAGTGTTCGGCGGGCGAGGCTCATCGTCATTTCCCCTTATGTTCGGCATTTAATTTGCCGGCCTATTTGAAAACCCAGCAATTTCTGTTGTTGTGGTTGGCAGGCTTGTCAGGGGTGCCATGTATCTGCCAAGGTCTCTCTAGTATTTTCTCCAGATTAGATGGGCCGCCCTTGTTACCTTTGAATGGTTTCTTCCGCTGACCAGGTCTAGGGCCACTGAATCCGCCGTTTACTGTCGTATCCTCTGTTTCGTTATTGTTCCGGCGTTTATTTTTGTTGCGCCGTGGCCTGCCATTGCCATCCCTGGCCTCAGAAGTGTCGGGGTCACTGGAATTGTTGCTTCTACGAGCCACCAGCTATCTTCGCCCGCACAGAAGTGGGTCACAAGTGCAATAAGAGCTTCCATGGTCTTGGGCTTTAAAGAGCCAGAATTATCACATGCAGAAGAGCCTTTAAAGAGCTAATGCACCTGGTTCTGCATAGGGCCGCAGAAATAAATAGTACAAACAACTAGATTGCCCCTGTAAATCCCATACATGATATCCTTGTAAATATTTTGGTTCTAGTAAATCTGCAGGAGATTTTAGCCTTCTGTTTTCCCTAAAAATTACTTAAGTGAATAAAGCACTACTGGATCTAGCATATTGTTAGCTGTTTCGTAATAAGACCATGCCAAACATCGACCATTCCAGCTAGGGAGACTATGGTAAACTTCCTATATTTTAGACATATAACAACACTACATCATTTATCAGGACAAAGGCTTGACGTTTCACTTTCGCTTATACTCCCTCCGTCCGGTCCATTCCTCCGGCAAGTATTTCCGAACGGAGGGAGTACTAGAATTGATGTGTCGCGCGTTTGAGGACGAGCGTCGGCGGGCATCGGTGTCCGGCAAGCACGGGCGGCGCGTTGGACCGGCGAGCTGTGCATTCTTTTTCTTTCTATTTGCATACGTACAGATGAGAGATTCAGGTTGATGAGGCGAGGAAATCTAATGACACATGGCGTCTTGATCCAACGTGCGTGTGCCGACTGACTGAAATTTGGGCCGTTCGGCCAACACCTATCGATGCCCAAACTAAATACAACACCGTTTCATAACTACTCGTATTATTGTGGTTTTAGTTCAAATAACTCATGTCCATTTTGGACAGGCATAAAATATCCCTAAAAAAAGATAGTGCAAAATACTACCAGTAGAACTTAGTCGAATGCTCGCTCTTGAACGTCGAAAATTCAAACCGCTCCACAACTCAAATGGAGCGAAACTTTTCCAGCTGTCACAAGTGAAAAGGCGAACCCCTCCCGTGCCTTCTTGTCCACGCCTCGGGGCTGGAGCCACTGCCCCGTCCTCCTCTACAAGTACCCCTCCCATACCAAACCCCTCACGTCACCAGTCACCACCCTCTCTCCTCCTCCCTCCCTCCCTCCCCACCCCTCCCACCCTCCCACGCGCACACACAACACACGCCCACCACCAGGGCGGCAAAATGGTGAGTTCTCCCCCGCCCCCGCCCCCATCTCGTGGCTGCGCCGCCGCGTGCGCTTCCCTCGTCGTGCTAACCGGCGCCCCGTCGCTCTTCTCCGGTGGATGCAGGTGATGGCTCAGAAGACGAAGGAGGCGGAGATCACGGAGCAGGACTCGCTGCTTCTAGTAAGCCACCCACCCCCCTCCCCCCTCCCCTCGCCTCCCACCCCCGTCTCCGGTTCGGTTCCGCGCGATTCGAGTTGGTCCCGTCGGTGGTGTCGTGCCGGTCGGTCGAGATTTCCTCCTGCGCGGTTCCTGAGAAGCGCTTGCCCTAGGATTTGGTCGCTCGGTTGGCCGCAGCGCGTGCGTTGTGCGGGTTCGATTCGGGGCCGATTCGTGCTCGCGGGGCGTCGGAATCGTTTCGCTCTGATCGGGTTTTTCGGGGTTGGATTTTGGTGCTGCTTGGCGGGATTTTCACCAATTTCGTGCGCGGGTTTGGGGCTTTGGGCGTGCGAGGGAGGTTAGCCATGGGGTTTTGTGGGGGTTTAATTTCTGCTCCAATGTTGCTGACGGGGCGGCGGCTGGAAGCGTCAGTAGACTCCGTATCGGCTATCGCTCAAATGGATTCTGTTCCTAGTTTCCTCCGCGAACTCTCGGGTGCGTTCGGTCTGCTCAAACGGGCCGTCTCGCTGTTACCCCGCCGATTTGATGGGTTTTCCCTCATCCTACTTGCTTGCTCAGTTTCATTTGCGGATTTGAAGCGTGGAATCTGCTTTTCGGGAGGCTTGCCTCGTCGTTTTCCTCGATTTCGCGGGAGATTAGCGCGGGTTTGCGCTGCGATTCTGAACCAGCAGTGTTCTGAACATTTGGGGAAGCTGTTGAACTAATTTGGTTTGGTCGCTTTGGGTTTCCCCGTCTCGATTTGGTTTGGTCGTCGAAGCATGCTTGTGGAAATTTTGCTTGCGCATGTAGTTAGCATTAAATCCGCTGGAAATGTAGATTCACACGTTCGACGTCGATCATATTGGTTGGTTTACTAGTTTCCTCCACGATCCTAATTGTTTTCTCTGGCAATTTCCTAAGTACATCGATTCTGGTGCGTTCTGGTAGAAGCGTCTAGGGATTTTCAGTGCTCGAACTCTTCCTGTACGTGTGGAATTAGTTTAGTCACGTTTCCTATTTAATTGCTGAAGTTGTGGTAGCAGCCGATGTTCGATTCGTAACTTCACGTCCCTATCAAAATGCTTTGTCTATTTAGAACAGTGGAAGGGGGAGCACAGAGATACATTATTTACTGGCTTGCACATTTCCAAATTATCATGGAACAGCAGAATGAACTTCTGTCATCTTAGTTCGAATTGGGCTTTACTAGTTCCTATTGTTCTAGGAGTAAGATTTTGTGCTGTTCAAATGCTTCCAGTGGAGTAGTAAGCGTCTCTATGATTGGGGTTTTACTGTTTGATCCAAACGTGACATACTTTTGGCCAGTTTGAATCAGAAAATCTTCTCTGTAGTTTATAAGTATGTTTTTTCTTGTGCTATGCTGCGAGTTTTTCAATGTATGTTCTGCATTTAGGAATTATCTGAGGTTAGTATACTTCTCTTGCAATGTTTGGGAACCAACTCTCAAACTGTAGTCTCCTCATTTGATATTACTGCCTTTAGTAGTTGGGAGTGTTTGGCAAATACATTGCAGGATTATTGGTTGGTCATCAGGTTTTGATAGCTTTCACTTTGAAAAGCTGGGTCGTTCATTTCCTATATGACATGATATGTCTTGTTTACATTTCTCTTGTACATGTGTGCCCTGAATTGCAATGTTTTGATCTCTGTTCACTTAACAGATTTGATTATCAGTACCAATACATGTACCTGTATTTGCATAGGCTAACAGTTCTTGGTGTTTAATCAAAGAAATGTAATACACGATCATTATTGTATATGTATGTGTTTGAACAAAACATTATTGAAAATGTGTTTTCTTGTGAATTATGTGATTCACCCTGAGCTTGTTTATCAGTAATCCAATTTGATATGATGTTGATAAGTTTTCCATTGCTGAAGCACTGGACTATTTCAATAAGTATCTATATGATCTGGTGAAAATCATAGCATAGTGCATAGTTTTAAGTTATTCATACAGCTATTTGGATAACATTGGTGTTCTGTTGACCAAACAGACAAGGAATTTGCTCCGAATTGCTATATACAACATCAGCTACATCAGAGGCCTATTCCCTGAGAAGTACTTCAATGATAAGTCTGTTCCGGCACTAGGTCAGGATCGGTGCCCAGTATATATATGTAATATCTACATTCTGCATGACATTTATTAGCCAAAGTCTCAAACAACCTTATATTTGTTGCAGAGATGAAGATTAAGAAGCTGATGCCCATGGATGCTGAATCCAGGAGGTTGATTGATTGGATGGAGAAAGGTAATATATGTCTTAGACAACTTGAGCTCATTCAATTAGTTTACTGTTTTATGATTATATGTTTTAGATGTGCTTTTAATATGCTTATCTGGTTAACTTTCCGATTCTAGGTGTCTACGATGCCTTACAAAAGAAATATCTCAAGACCCTTCTCTTCTGTATATGTGAGAAGGAGGAAGGCCCCATGATTGAAGAGTATGCCTGTGAGTATCACCGGATGGAGTTTGCTAACGTGTAGCATATTAAGTTGGACTGACATCGATGATGGATCATATGCCCTACATTTGCTTATCATGTGTCATGATTATCATGCAGTCTCATTTAGCTACCCCAACACAAACGGGGAAGAAGTTGCAATGAACATGAGTCGCACAGGGAGCAAAAAGAATAGTGCCACATTCAAGTCAAATGCAGCAGAAGTCACTCCTGACCAGATGAGGTGCTATCTTGCATACCCCTTTTTGGATGCTAGGATTTGTTTTTCTTGTTAGTCTTTTGTGCTCCTAAGAGTTAATTTGTGAAGGGTGTTTTTATGTGTACTGTAGTCCTCATAGTAAAGTAATACTGCATGCAGACTGGTATAATTTCAAAGATATGGCCTCATAAAGTGAAGGCATAGGAGTTCAGTGTTCTGTTTTCTCTATCAGTGTGTGAAAACTTAAGTTATGGAGGAGCTGTTCACCTCTTGACAATTAGTACTAGTTGAATTTGTAAGTTGCTGTTAGTTTTCCTGCTTGACTTGCAAAATTCTAGTACTGAAGGAATGAGACAGTTGAGGTTTCAGTGTGGTTTTGTCATATACATCCTGCAGATCAGTTTGTGAATTACTCCCTCCGTCCCAAAATAAGTGACTCAACTTAGTTAGTACAAAGTTGAGTCAGTTATTTTGGGACAGAGGGAGTACTATTCATTGGGTTCATATGTGCATGTCATTGTCAGCATAAACATTGTCAGCTGTAACCAGTGGTAAAATGGTAATATTCTGACGTGGCAACGGTTTCCTTTTAGGAGCTCTGCTTGTAAGATGATCAGAACGCTGGTTTCACTTATGAGGACCTTGGATCAAATGCCAGAGGAGGTAATTTTGGCATTCTGTATTTTGGTTACATTGGATTGTGCTGTTCTGATTCTGTCGCTTGTTTGTGTTCAGCGAACCATTCTGATGAAGCTGCTATACTATGATGATGCCACAGTGAGTGCCTTTGTTTCTAGTTATCGAAACCTTCAGCTGCCATCGTAGATAACCTGATTCTATTGTTCTGTAGAAATAAGGATTTAGCTTTTCTTCTTCTATATAATTTTGTTGGTGGAAGCTTACAGACTTTATTATGTTGCCAGCCTGAGGATTACGAGCCTCCCTTCTTTAAGGGTTGTGCTGAGAATGAAGCCGTAAATATATGGAACAAGAACCCCTTGAAGATGGAAGTGGGGAATGTCAATAGCAAGCATCTTGTGTTAGCTTTGAAGGTAGTGGAAATTACAGCATCTGTCCAGAATTCTGTTGGGGTCTTTTTGATCAATTTCTCATGTTTGCTTTGTTTATGCAGGTTAAGAGTGTCCTTGATCCATGTGATGCTAATGATGCTAACAGTGATGATGACAAGATGAGCTTGGGTCGTGAGTCAGACCAAGATAATGACTTATCGGACACCGAGGTAAAGGCCAAAGAAATCAGATAACTGATAGTTTCAGTAACATTATCTTTAGTTTGCTCTTTTTTTGGTTATGGACATGTTGTACCTCCTTTTTGCATGAAAATGTTTGTACAGTATTTCGTTTTCTTTTTGTAATCTAAAGTATTCCCTGACATTACATAATCCCTGATTCTATTAGGTTCGCCCATCTGAAGTGGATCGTTACGTCGTTGCTCCTAATGGTAACATTTATTCCATGATGCTCTCATTTATTTAATATTTTTGGTGCTAATATACTTGCTACAACAGATGGAAATTGCAAAGGTCAGAGTGGTACAAACTCAGAAGGTCAGCCATTGGTTCAAGAGAGCTTTATTTGCTCTCACATATATATGTAGTTTTTACATGCAGACGTGGTCTATGTCCGTTTGTTTGCTCTTCTCTAATTTCATATATTCACAGATGAAACTCAAGATGCTGCTCATGAGGAAGAGCTAACAGCTCAAGTAAGAGCATGGATATGCTCAAGAGACATGGGTACTGTTAATGCTTCAGATGTCCTTTCCAACTACCCTGACATATCATTGGTAATTCTTGCTGTCATCTTCCTTTTTATGACAAGTATTGATATTTTGGTTGATTATTTGTTCTACTTTAGTCACTAGACTTGTGAGCAAGTGACAGATTACTTTATAGTGTTAGTCCACCAGTGTGTGTAAACAGACCATGCCTTGATACACTTTACAAGTTTTCTGGGCTGCTACTAACAAGTGCTTGTTGAATGTTTTGCAGGAAATGGTGGAAGGTAATGCAGAAACAGTTCTGTGTGCTCGTCAGATTAATCTTGTAAAACAGAGGCATTCTTTCTTCATTCTTATTCAAGTCGTGAATTACTAAACTAATGACTCATTTTTCAGATATTTTGGAGAGGCTACTTAAAGATGGTTTACTTTCCAGGGCAGGCAAGGATGGTTATGCTGTTAACAAGGTCAAGCTAAGTAACAGTATTGTGTACCACATGATATATTGTTCTTCACTAACATGATTATTCCCTGATTACAGGTTACTGATCCCAAAACACCCTACATAAAGAAAGAGAAAGAGGCTGCCATGCACAATGTTTCACCTACTGAAGGAACCAAAAACAACGACGCAGATGTGATGTACATGAAGGTACCGTCCTTAAACCCTTGATGGTTATGCTGTTAACAAGGTCAATGCATGGGAATTTCTCCTAACATAATATTGTCGTTGCAGGCATTATACCACGCACTTCCAATGGATTATGTGACTGTAGCTAAGCTTCAGGGCAAGCTTGATGGCGAAGCCAACCAGAGCACAGTCCGAAAGTTGATGGACAAAATGGTGCAAGATGGATACATTAAGAATTCAGGCAACAGAAGATTAGGTAACTACTTGAATTTATCTGTATGAAGTCAACCTTTTTGAAAATCTTCATGAAATCTAAGATGCCTTCTTCGACTGTAGCCTCTATTCTTCTGGATGGTTCACATGTTTTTTTTTTTTTGCGGGGGTTGTCCAGCAAGTGGTGAAGAATAAACCAGCCATTAATCTCATTTTCATTTCCTAGAAAGATTTGCTGCTGAGACTCAAATGATCAGTTTTTGCATGTTGATCAATTGCATTTCTGAAAACAGTGTTGCATAGCACCCCTGAAGGAAGACCACTTTCTTCATGAAAAATGTTGTTTACCAGTAATACTTGCATGCTGATCTTTCTTGGATAAAATGCATCAGCTGGAAAGCTTCATAAGTTGTTGTGTTCGCTGCAAACTAATCATTGTTAGGATAAACAATCCTGTCATTTTACTGTTCCATTATACTGTAATTAATATAATACAGACATGTATCTTCTGAGTTCGATCAGTTGATCATGTCAGTACACAATATCTATGTTATGCAGTTTACTACATTTGTTCTCTTCACAAAATACATGTCAACCTGTGTCTCACAGGAAAAGCTGTCATTCATTCTGAAGTCACCAACAGAAAGCTCCTTGAGATAAAAAAGATACTGGAAGTTGATATCACTGATGAAATGGTATGACCATCGATCCAAGCTTGATGCCCCACTTCTGTAGTAATTCTGCAACTCATTTGTGCATTCCCGATCCATCTCAATCTCGTTATATCATGCAGGCAATTGACACCAACGCAAGGCCTGCTGAGTTTGACCGCAGAGATCATCAGATAACTGGTGAGTGGCAACAGTGATCCACATCCATGTTCAGGCTCTTACCTCTTTGTCACATTGGGTTTGGCAGCAGTTGCTAAACCGTAGCATTCACCTCTTGTTGCAGACCAGGAAATGAAAGATGGCTCGACAAACGGCCGCTTCCAGTCAGTTGGATCTGATCTTACCCGCACACGGGAGCTACCGGAGCAGCAGCAGAATAACAAGGACCCAAGCAGGACTCCCACAAGCAATCGCGAGGTATGGCCGCAGCCTGATTGGACTTCCCCATGTAGTCAAGAATTTTGCAGTGTTGAGACTCTGAGCAAGAGCAACCACAACATATATAGTATAGTATAGTCGAAACGTGATAAAATCTGATGCCTTTCTTGCAGTCGGCTACGTCCCTGGAGAGTGGGGTGCTCGGGCAGAGGATCAGGAAGCCTCTGGCTGGCGAAGAGTCGATGTGCACGCCTGACAAGCGGACCAGGAAGACCAGCATGGTAATGAAAAAGTTCCACCTCCCTTCACTTAACCAAAATGATCAAATCCACAAATCTCACGCATGTGACATGCTCATCACCCTATCAGTTGCATCAACAGAAACCATAAGCTTGACCACCCGTGAATTTGTCGCAGGTGAAGGAGCCGATCCTCCAGCAGGTCAAGCGCCAGAAGTCCTAGTTCAGTGAGGCGGCACAGAATCGCAAGGAGCCTCGGCGCAACTAACATCATAGGTCAGGCGAAGAAGCAGATGATACCCCTAGTTCAGTACTTCAGTTCGTTTAGGTGCTTGAAACTTGTGAAGATAGCGACAGAGCACCCCCTCCGGCAGATGTAGATCCTTGTCCCTAGCCGTATCCTTGGTAGCAAAACGTAAACGAGAGAGACTTGTCCCCCCTGAGCCGTGTTGTTGTTCATGATGTTTGTTTCACTGGAGACTGTACTGTGAGACCACTTTTGCCTGAATGATGAAACGTAGCAATGTTATATACAATGATGATCATCGTTGGTTGCTTCACGCAATGATGGATCTATTTGAACTTTTGTACTGAGCAGGGACGATCGGCGCAAGCTTTTTTCTTCTTCTTGTCTTGGGTGCTGTAGCTGTGGGCACTGTTCTGTGGTCTGTGTACGCCGGCGAGCAATTGCTTGGCGTATGACCAAAGCTTTTCCGGCGGGGACCGTGGGGCAGCGTTTTCTTCTCTCGCCAGCCCTCGCCTGGTGCACGGGCAGCGAGGCATTGATGATGATCGGCACACTGTCACCTGGATCGTGTTCGATTAGTGCGTACACCTGTGCTACTAAAAGCCTGGTAGTGGTAGGCTTGAGTGATGGCCGTGTTGGGTCAGTGTAGCAGTTCATTCTTTGTCGGCGTTCCGAGTTATTGACGCGGTGGTGGTCACGTCTCCCGGAGGTCGATCGCTGTACAGGGCCTCCGGCCGATGAAATTTGATCCGGAGTACGTACGTACTGGATCAACTAATGGCTCTGCGTCTGTTGTCAGGCCTGTCGAGCCGCTCGGGGTGTTTGTGCGACACGACGGAGTTCTTCCAGCGAATCAATCATCGCTAGGCTTTGTCTTGCTTCGCATCGTTAGCTTGGTAACGAAGAGATCCATAACGAAATCCAGTAGTACGCTAAAACGTTGAGCTGTCTAAATCTAAAAAGAACATTCTCTTTCAATGGACTCCACATGCGCACACTCGGTTCTGAGGTCTAGTCGAATATTCTTTCCAAATCTAAAACACAACTTCAATTCGTCCTGTTTTCTTTAAATTTTATTAAAACTAGCACAAATTCGAAGTGCCGCTGGAGCACCAGCACCTCCCCCAAATCTGTTTTTTGTTTTGAGGTTTCTCCCCCAAATCTGCTGAAGCCCAAACGCGCGCGCGAACGCCTGGGCCCCCGCGACAGGCCAGGAGCCCCGCCCGACCCCGCGATGCCGCCGAAGCCGCACGCCGCCGGCGGCAGCTTCGAGTACTGCGAGCTGTGCCGCCGCAACCACAACCAGGGCCGGCGCCACCGCTACTTCCCCGCCCACCGCGCCGCCCTCGCCGCCGCGCTCTCCGGCTTCCGCGCCAAGCTCGCCGACCTCCGCCGCGCGCTCCTCCGCCCCTCCGCGCCCGCCCCCCGCTCCCGCCTCTGGTGCCCCTTCTGCTCCGCCGACCTCGTCGACCGCGACAGCCGCTTCGCCTGGTAGCCTCCGCCCACTTCTCCTAGCCGTCCCTGCACACCTAGGGTTTTGATTCAGATGTGCTGTTTCTAGTTACAGTAGGTTCCAACTTTGGATGGTCCAATAGAACATGAGATCGAGCACTGGTAGCACATCGGGATCAAGCAGGGGTTGTTGGAAGCACAGTAGAGTTTTTAGAGATACTGTAGACATCTGGACTTTGTGTGAATGATATAAGACCTGTTTTACTCTGTTTGCAGCAGCAATGCGATTTACCATCTCGCGAGCGAGGAGCACCTGAAGGGCGTCAAGGATTTCCTGCGGAAGCATGGGGGCGGGATGGATCAGGTCGATTCGTTTAGGATTTCAGAGGATGAGCTTGCCAAGGTGCAGTGCCTATATGTTTTGTGCCTGTATTTCCTCCTGTTAGAATGGCATGATATACTACTTATTTTCACAGCTGTGCCTGCTTGGAATTTAGATATGATATTGGCAGTGAAGCAGGTTAATATGTGCTTTAGAAATAAGATGATGCCGACAAATTTCTACACTGCTGATCTGTTATGTTTTTACAATTTCAGTGGGAGAAGGGCTGTGAGTCTTCCGGCACGGATGCACAGGCATTGGCCAAGGGCTTGATTGGACCATCTCTGGGGCCGTTGAAAGATATCCAAAATGAATCTACCTCTAAAATTTCGGATAGTTTTGCTGAAACTGACATCCCATCTTTTCGTAATACTGCATCTTGTGTTGTTATGCCTTTACAAAGTCCTACCAATGGGGCCTATTACCCCACTAGTTCAGCGTGTTATGGATCTTCCACCTCTGGAAGTGTTGCTTATTCTGCTCCATTTGGTACTTCCGGACTGCCCGTCAAACCCTGTGTCACAACACATGGACATCAGGGTATGCCGAGTACAAACGTGTTTCATAGTGCTGATGCACAAATGAAAGGTGAGCACTAGTGTTGAAATTCTCACTGATCTCTCACTTCTTTTTTGCTCTGGACTTTGCTAATTGTACTATTCTACAGCTTGGTTGGTACGTTGCTGATTTTTCTCCCTTTTCAGGCGCTCAATCTACTTCCCTCGGAAATGGACCAAATCCACCGGCTTCTTCTTTTGTATATGTAAGTATGTAATATGTGCACACACCCATGTGCATGTGAAAAGTAGACATTTGTCCTTTTGATAAGATCACAAGCAGCCTTGTGTATTTTGTTTGTTATTTGGCAGTCATTCTGTAAATAAGGTCCACTAAGAAATTTGAAGTGCTGATGAATGGCAACGACAAATGGGAGTGTATTCCATTTATGCAAAGAGAAGCTACGTTAGTTAGTGTTGTTTGAGCTAGTATCACAATGTTTAGGTATCTTGAATCTGAATAGTAGAAGGCTAAATGAGGGGAAGTTGTCATACAGACTCAGGAAGTTAAACCATATGACATATTGACATCTTTAGGAATGTGATTTTTTGGTTGCAGTCATGCTTGTAGATTTTAGTTTGCAGGTATATTTCCTTGGACCAGTTCCTGATCTACATCTGGTTAATTATATAAACGTGTAATTTATCTTATTACTATGGTATTGGAGTACACCAGACATGTCAGATGTGCTATTAAATTTATGTCCTGATCTGTCGCCTGCCTCTACTCATGGCCTTCCACTGTTCCCCGGTGTCTTAAAACATGTCTTTACCTCCCACACTAACATAGTTGCAATTCTTTCTCATATGTTAGCAGAACTTGCACAGTATTAATTTCAAACAACTGTAGCAATTTCTCTTTTCTTGTAACAAAAGGGTTTTGTTCTAGTTTATGTTTCTTGTTTCCTAAAAGAAATAATTATGAACCAATTTTTTGTTTTTACAAATGTCATATGTAATGATTTGTTGTTTATATAATCACTTCTCTGGTGCATGTTGGCATCTCTTTTTTTACAATTCTGCCCTTGCAGGTCCAACAGGGCCACTCTGGAGGGAAATTCAATCAGGGTATTTGACACTGCACTCTCTGTAGTGTATATTTTCCTTGCGCTAATCTGAATGTGAAAATGCTGCAGCTTGAGCAAAAAAAGATATATCTAGTTAATTCTTTCTCAGTCCATGCATGAAATTTTATGTGATATCATTGTGTTATGAAGGCCTGAAAGCAAATGTGCATACTGGTGCTCCTCCTCCATGGTTAGAAGCTAGTGAGCATGATCCAAAGAATGTGTCACTCGCCAGCTATGCTCTTCCATCTTCTCTGAAAGGAAAATCAAGAAAACTTAACCCAAAGCGTGTTGGAGCTGCATGGGCAGAGAGAAGAAGAGCTGAAATGGAAATGGAAAAGCGAGGTGAAGTTGTTCCAGAAACACCTGATGCTAGTTGGCTCCCTAATTTTGGTGGTGTCTGGCAATCTGGTTCGCGAAAGGAATCGAGGAAAGAGTTTGAGAAAAATCATCATAAGCTTAAAGAGGAGAACAAACCTGAGTTACTCCCTGAGATAAAACCATATATCAGCAAAAGGATGGTAAATGTGTTCTCTCACTTTCTCCTCAGTCTTTTCTATATGTTTACTTTGATATTCAGGATTTCCATGTGCAAGCAAGTAGTCTCTGACCTTTTTATTATTCTTCAGTTCATGGTCTTCTTACACCATTAAGATTAAAACATTGATTTCCTTCTGACTTGTCTCAAGTATTGAATAAATAAACTTAATTATCCTAACTGCTTTGTGACTCTTTTGATTTCTCTTGATTCCTGATATAAATTCATCCATGAGACCTGTGTTGTTAATTGAGGCTTACGGATGCGGTAAAAATTAAGATGAACTATTCCACCTTTGTGCAGTCATAAAGCAGTTTAGAGTGTTATGTGGTTATACGCTAGAAGGAAACATGGAGTGCATTGAGAGATTAATAGCAGTCCTAAGAAATCTGCTGAAGAGAGTTCTTGTGCTATTTGTATTTTGTACTGCTGTTATAGAATTTGTGCAAGTATGCCCTAGATAATATTTATGCATTTACTTCTCTTTATTGTTTGTATATCCGTGTTATGCTTTCGGACAGCTATCTCTTATGCTTGTCTGTTTACTATTGCAGCGTATAGGCTCTAATAAAGATGGACAACCGGACAGCACTGTAGAATAGTGAGGAGATGTGCATTGTCGTGCCCGATGCTTTATGGTACGAATCTAACTAAATTCAGTAAATGGTAATTTGGAGCTTTTGACTTGTATATCCAGGAACAAGAAATCATGTTTAATTACTGAACAAGACTCCCCTTGTTCTATCGCTTGATAGTGGAACCAGGTCCAATTCTGGATCGTATGGATATTTTTTTTACTGAACAGCACCAAGTTATGATTGAAAACTAGATTCTGTTAACTCTCCTGTCTTCACATAACGCATTATGTACTCTCGAAATTTCTAATAAGAATGTGTTGTGTCAAAAAAAGAAAAGACAAAAATGAATAAATGCTGTAGTTGTTGCTTTCCAGGAACAGAAATCAGAGGTGCTACAAGAACGTCTGCACATGTGCAATTAAATGTGGCATTGGGTGCTCGTAGATGGTCCTGCTATCTCTTTTCCAAATGCAATAGACCCAACAACTGTTTCTTGCTTTCCGTCCATCGCTATGCGGTTTGGCGTCTGCAGATTGTGGTCACGGTAGGTTCCTGTAGAAGTTCTGCAAAAACGGTCCAGCGGGCAGCTTTTGTTCCTGTCCAGGATCGCTCCGGATCGTGTCGCGGTTGAAGGAAAGGCAATCTCTTGGGCGCATGATTGAAGAGTCTTTTTTTTAAAATATAGTTTGACAGCGTGTGCAATGCCAATCAACCCAAGTGAACCAAAAGGTGGGACGCTTTCCAAGAAGAGTTACCTGTCTTGTAAAAATCTTTTCAGAATGTTGGTTGGTGCCTTGTTGGTCGTGGGATTTGCTCCTGATCAGAGGACATAGAGGGCCTGGGACATGGATAATCGACGGTCCTAGTAGCTGATAATTAAGGGTGAGTTGCAGGTTTGTGTCCCGTCTAAATTAGCTCTTCGATCTGCTAGCTAGGCAGGCGGTGTGCAACTGTAGCAAACTAGAGTGTAGTAATCAGCTTGTTTGTCTGGTGACATGTAAAGAAACCACCTTTTTTTTTTACCAATGTTGCTGTTCAATGGCTGACGCTTGGCATCTAGCTTTGGACAGAGTGATTGTTTTTCTTAAGCTGTTTGAAGGCGAATAATCGCTTGCACCTGCTGTAAGTAGGCCTTTACTACTAGTTGATGTTATTTCTCTTAGGTAACCCAAACGTGAGAGAATCAAGAGTATTTAGAGCACCTGATGCTTAATTGCTTATGAGCCATTTGTGTGTTACTACCGCCTTACCGAGTGCATCAGTCGGGTCGCGTGAATTTGCCTTAAAGGCGCCGTGATATCGAGCAAGAGTAGCGGTGGTTGTGGGCACGCACGGCAATCGTTTGTCTGATTGCATGCTTTGTTTTAGGCGCCAAGTTGCAATTCATTCCCTCCCTCCTAGGACGCGCTACAGGGAACGCATTCAGTAGCAGCAGGCGAGGTAACCAGGAGATCTCCTCTTAACTAGAAAACCATTATTGCAAGCGATGTACGTGCAGTAGTGAAAACATCCACTACCACCATGTCCAGCACGATGCACAGGCGCAACCAGGCGTGCACCCGTACGGTACAGTCTTCTTCAACAAAATTGGCGAACTCCTGCATCATGCAAGCTTTGCTGAGAAACCGTCCGTACGAATCCACACCACCTGCATCGGCACAGTTCATGCATGTGCACCAACAACGCCGGCGTCGCCCTCCAGGCCACTGCTCCGGCGTCGCGTCGCCGACGAGACATTGGCGTGGAGGCAGGTCGGCCAACGGCGAGGCCAAGACATATGTATGTGGATTGTGGAGCGAAGGGAGTCTCTATCGGTCGATGTGAGCGCCGTCGCCGGCTCGCCCGCCACCACCGCCCCTTACGTCCGAATATCGGCAAGATCCATCCAAGTGCGAGCGTGCGGGTCAGGAGCCGCCCGGCCTCGCTATCGCTACAGCGAACGCATTACACTCTCCCCCGCTCTTTTCCTTCCTACTACTCCGTACAAGGCACTGTAGAAGAAGGAAAAATTAAGCCATCGGAGCCGGCCAGATTTCAGTACTCCAGTCCTCTCCTCCCCGGCATGGCAGCATCGATCCATCCCTCTCTACCGCTAGGTTAGGACTTGTAGCCCTAGTCAGGGCTAGCCTTGTGAATTATGATCCGTTTCCCTCTCCGTCTCAGCATCAGCACCACTGCACCACCCTGGCCATCAGTGCCCAATAACCCGACGAGGCACAATACATTAACGTGTCTCCTGCGCGATGCTGCCGCCCAAAGCCCCACCGCAAATTCAAGTGCTTCGATCGATCTGGGTCCGCCGTCTCACTCTCACGTCACATGCTAGCTCCCCGTGTTATTGGTGGCACGATCGACGTGGGCTCCGTTCCACGTTCAGTCACGGTGCTGCTGCACATGCAGTTCCGCCGCTATAGCTCCGGCAGTCGTTAGCTGAATCACGCGGGAATTTTTGAAACTCCAGTTGTCGTGAGGTACGTCCTTCCTTGACACTAAGTAGAGCATCCTGATCCTAGGTGGATGGATGAATGGATCTAGCTATAGACTGCTAACTTGACGACATACCTACCATGCAAGAAAGAAAGGGCGAAGTAACTTTTCTCGGTTCGGCGATCGAGCACACGCGTAGTCCTTCGTAAGGACTTGTACTGTTGGACAGTATACATACATATATGGCGCAGCAAAGGCATGCATGACGCCCACGGCTTATACTACACACCAGCCCTGAGACGGCACATAGGTAGAATTGTACATTTCCATTTCTTGCAAGCTTTAGCTGATGATGATGATTGGGCCGTCACTTCCCCCGTGTCATGTCAGATTTGATGCGCCGCCGATTAGTAGTTAGCACCTTCCTTGCCGGATCCGTAGGTAACAGCCCCAACAACACCTCATGGAATTGGAAATGTTCATCCCTCAGTTGATGTTATTTCATGGAGGTAACCCAAACGTGAGTGAATCAGGAGCATTTAGAGCACCTGATCGATACTTATGGACCATTGTCAGGTTGCGTAAATTTTGCTTTCAAGGCAGTGTAATCTCATGGAAGAGTACTGGTGGCCGTGGGCACGGCGGCAGTTGTTTGTCTGGGTCTGATGCCTAACCTAGGACGTGCTACAGGAAACGCATTTAGTTGCAGGAAATACGTATCTCCTGAGAGAAAGCAGTTATTGCAAGCGACGTGAGAAAACATCCATTACCACCGTGTCCACGATGCAGAGGCGCAGCTAGCAGGCCCGACGTGCAGCCGTGCGCGCGCGGTACATCCTCCTTCATCAAAGTCGACGACAATAACTGTTTCTGGCTTTCCTTCCGGCGCTATGCTGTCTGGCGTCTGCGGATTGTGGTCGCGGTTTCCCGTACAAGTTCCGTCGTGTCGCGGTTCATGGAAGAAGAGATCATGCGCAATGCCAATCAACCCCAGTGAACAAAAGGCGGGACACTTTTCAAGAAGAGGTAGTTGTCTGCTTGTGGTAAAAATCTTTTCAGGGTGTTGGTTGGTGCCTTGTTGGTCGTAGATTTGCTCCTGGTGAGAGGACATAGAGGGCCTAGGACATGGATAATTGATCGTCCTAGCTGATAATTAAGGCTGACTTATACTACTAGGTTATATTCCCCGTCTAGTTTATCTCTTTGATCTGCTAGCTAGGCCGGGCAATTGTTTTTTTTTCGGGAGTAGGCCAATGGCAGGGCAATTGGAGCAAACCTAGAGCGTCGTAGTCCCTGGGCCTGTTTCTCCGATGACATGTACAGAAACCACACCAGTTTTTAATAATGTTGCTGTTCAAAGGCTACCGCTAATTGGCGTCTTGTTTTTGACCAAATGATTGTTTTCTTTAAAAGTTGGAAAATAGTGGCTGCACCAAACTTCAGAGTACCCACAGAGTAAATAGTAAATTTGAAAAAAGAAGAAATCAAGTTTTTTTTGAATCTTTGTGGATGTGATTATGAGCAAATGTTTTGGTAGCTTGCAAAGTTTGGTCGAAAAAACACAAAATGATCTCGGTACAAAATGAAATAGGAATGATGATCTGGACCCACGTTACTGTTCACAAGTTTTCAGCACAAACTTTAAATTTTTTTTTTGTACAGAGCTCATCGGATGTCATTTCTCATCAAATTTTGCAAGCGCCTAAAACATTTGGTCAAAAGCACTGGGCTAGCAGGACTCCGGTGAACCGGGCTGTAGCGGGCTAACAGGACTCCGGTGTTCATCGCGTGACATTTCCCCGAAGGGACAGACACAGGAACGAAGAAGGACACATGCCGGCCAGCCTAAGTGTTCCGGAGCAGTAGCAAGCTACCATGGCTCAGTGGAATCACTAGGAGACATTTCCCGGTAAGAGAGGCTACTAAAGATAAACAACTAGATAGTCAGATCCCACACATACCAAGCATTTCAATAACATACACACAATATGCTCGATATGTGCAAATACAACATGGCATCACAACATGACTCTACGACTCAAGTATGTATTCATTAGGCTCCGAGGAGCGAGATATTACAAACATGGGTCTCATGACCCAACATTTGAGCATACAGATCAAGCACATGCGGAAGCTTATCATGTCCGAGTACGCACAACTATAAATGAAAAAGGCTAAGAAGCCCGACTATCTACGAGATCTGCCGAGGGCACAAGATCGTGGTGAGGTATCAAGCTAAACGTCAAGTCCACGCTGAACTACTAACGAGACCAAGTCTCTCTCGCAAAAACATAAAATAGGGAAGCGTGAGTACAAATGTACCCAAAGAAGACTTACATCGTAACTAGCTACATATGCATCATTATCATCAAGGGATGGTGGGGTTTAACTGCAGACAAGCCAGCTTTGACTCGGTGGCTATCCCTGAACTACGATCGCAAGTAACTCTTTTGAGGTGGCGCGCACGAGTCCACATATTCACCATATCAATACACCACTATGGATCCGCTCCGCCTCCCCACGAGAACGCCATCCATAGCACTCACACTTTCTTGCGTATTTTAGAGTATCCACTTTCACTTGTCTATGAACCTGCACAGCAACCCGAAGTCCTTTTCGCGGACACGGCTATTGAATAGATGATGTTAACCGCAGGGTGTACTTCTTCACACACCCTCTCACCACTTACTGCCGTTTACACGACATGTACTCGGCAACCTTCAAGCGGAAGCCCAACGTGGGTGTCGGCCACGTCCTACCTAAACACTCAAGTCTCTAGTCCAGGTTTATCACCTATTCGGGTTCCATCCATGAGGAGATCCGCGGAGTTTCGCTCACGACCCCAACGATGTGAGCGGGGTTCCCGAGACACCAAATGGGCGCCCGGACACCGTGCCACGTGCCTACCGCATCACAGCCCACCCTTCGGTCAACAATGCAAGACGGCCTCCAAAGATTCTACAAACACCGAAACTACTTGCAACTCCTGGACCAAGGACAAGGGTGATTAAGAAGCCGAGAGGGTCCATTGGTTTCGGGCCCAATGCGTGGTAGTAGCTGAATCATGGATCACAAACACAGAACTCAGTTCCTGAGGACGGCTACAATGAGACAACCCACCATGTACTCTTACATGGCCTCTCACCGTTACCTTTACCAAATCGTGTTCATACACTTAGCTCACACATACAGTAGGACATGTTCACACACCTTTGATTCATCCCCGATGAATCAGACCTAACTCAACTCTAAGAAGTAGCAGGCATGACAAACAGGCATGAATGAGTAGGCACAACAGGGCTCAAACAACTCCTACTCATGCTAGTGGGTTTTATCTATTTACTGTGGAATGACAGGTCATGCAAAGGATAAAGGGGTTCAGCTACCGCAACAAGTAACAGTTGAATCGTTGTTGTCCTAATGCAGTAAAAGAGAGTACGAGAGAGAGAGTGAGATTGTATCGGAATGAACAAGGGGGTTTTGCTTGCCTGGCACTTCTGAAGATAATATAGTTCTTCATCGGTGTCATCGAACTCATCGTCGAAACCACGTCTATCGAGAGGGGACAAATACCGACAATAGAGAAGAAACACAATCAATGCAATGCACAATATGATGCATGATCATGACATGGTAAAATGATGTGGTTTGAGCTAATGCAACTAGCAGCAGATTAAATGGAGTTGGTTTGAATCCAAGATTCAAATTCAAACTCCATATGTCAAGGTTTAAATGCCATTTATAGGACTTGTGCTAAACAGCAGCTATAAGTTGTTCTAACATGCATGAAAATTGTACAGATGGATAGATTGGATTTTTCTGATCATTTTTCATATATAATTTGTTTCATTTGGAGTTACGGTTGATTTTATATGATTTTTTAGAAGTTTAGACTATTTTCTGGAATTTCCTGAATTATTTAAAATCCAGAAAACAATTACTGCGTCAGCTTTGCGTCAGGGTGACGTCAGCAGGTCAAAAGCGCCAGCCCAGGTCAAACCTGACGGCTGGGACCCACATGTCAGTGTAACAACTAACTAACAGAGTTAGTTAGCGTTAGGTTAGCACTAACCTAGGTTAATTAGAGCCTGGGCCCACTTGTGAGTGAGTCAACTAATTAACTAACTTAATTAGTGCTAATTAAACTCACACTTAAACTAAATAGGGCATGGCCCACGCGTCAGTGACCCTGGGGTCAAACTGGGCCCACATGGTCAGTAGTCAACGGGGTCAAACCCCTGGTCAGTAGGGTCAATCCCGCCTGCGTCTCGACGCCGGCGAGGCCCGGGACGGTGGCGGCCGTCGGAAACATGCTACAGGGCACGGGCGAGGCCGTGCTTGGGCTCGTTGGAGAGCCCTTGCTCCCGCGCGTCGAACGGTGCGGGTGCTGGGTCGTGGGGAGGCCGGAGCTGACGACAGCGAGCTCCAAAGCGGCGGCCGGAGTTCGGGCAATCTCGGGGTGGCGTTACAGAGCACGGGAGGAGGCGTTGTGGGTGTCTACGGGTTCATGCGATCGTGCTGAGCACGACGGTGGGCTCGAAAACAAGCTGCGGTGGCTGTGGCCATGGCGTAAATGCAATCGTGCTGAGCACGACGGTGGGCTCGGAAACGAGCTGCGGTGGCTGTGGCCACGGCTATGCCATGGCCGGCGGCGAGATGCTTCGGTCATGGTTGGGGATCGGGGCTAGAGCTCGCGAAGGACGACGAGGGAAGGGGGAATCGGGTCAAAGGCTCACCGCGGAGCTGCAGGGATGGTTAGTGGGCTCGGGGGCGCGCCGGAATGGCCGAATCGACGGAGAAGGGCGCCGGAGCCGAAGCTTGAAGACGATGACAATGGCGGCTGCTCGGGGCCCTTCTGGTCGCGTGAGACGACGAGGAGTACGAGGGCGGAACGGCGGAGCTCGTGGGGGCGCTGGCCGGCGTGGGGATGCTGGTGGCCACGGTAACGACGGGCGGCGGCGACGGCTGCGCTTCGGCTGGCAGCACAGAAGAGAAACAGAAGAGGGGGAAGGAGCGAGGAGAGCGCGAGGGGTTCGAGGCGGCGTGGCGCCACCAAGAAGCGGGCGGAAGCGGCAAGGAGGAGGGCAGCGTCTTTGCCGGGTAGCGTCGGGCACACGCCCTCCTGCCTACTGGCAGGAGGTTGAAGACGGTGGCGGCTGCGGTGGGCTGGACCGCTGGAGTTGGGCCAGGTGGGCTGCCATGTAGGTGGCCATGTAAGTGGCCCGGTAGGTGTTCTCTCTCTTTCCTAAATTGTTTCATTTTCTATTTTTTTCGTAGTTTTAGGGCTTTATTTAAAATACCTAAACCGATCCAAAAATCATGAAACTAATCATGGCTACTGTTTAGAATATATCCAACAGTAAACATTTTAGTTTATGATTATTTGAGCATTTAAAATATTTTATAGTATTTAAATGCCCAAATGAAAATACCATATGATTTAATTCAGAGCCCAAATATGACATGAAAAAATGTGCAACACCTCTGGTTATGGTTCTAGCATTTTCCAGAAATGATGAACATTTTTGAAAGCCATTTGGAATCACTGAAATATTTTAGTTGAACCTAGTGAATTCCTTTGTTGCTAGGGTTTAGGAAATCCCCATTTCAAGTTTCAAAAGAATTTAAACATGATGCAACACATGACTAGCTAGCTTAGTGCATACCAGAACTAGGGATGTGACAACTCACCCCCACTAAACAAGAATCTCGTCCCGAGATTCAAGCGTAGGATAGGATGAAGG
Organism: Aegilops speltoides; assembly: GCA_021437245.1. Taxonomy (NCBI): domain Eukaryota; kingdom Viridiplantae; phylum Streptophyta; class Magnoliopsida; order Poales; family Poaceae; genus Aegilops; species Aegilops speltoides. The sequence continues at coordinate 362,574,834 of CM038145.1, forward strand.
GGGAACGCAAACGAACACAATCTTCACGATCCAGGGTGCACTTCAAATGAACGTTGATTCGATCACCATCATTGTCTTGATGTCTTGCTCTAAGAACTCCAACTAACATGACAATGAGAGGAAAGGGAAAACTCTAGAAGGATCGATCTTATTGAAGGTCGAACAACTCATGATCAACTCACGGAGGGGGACATTGAAATATCTCTCGAGCTGAGACACAAAGCATTCGTCCAGAGGGATGGAGTGAAACACATGACAAAGGTTCACTAGGTAGGCAATAATTCCCCACCTAAGAAGATGGTGAACGGTTGTCAACGTAGCGAGGAGTTGAGTTGCCATGATACCATAACGATGCACCTTAGGGAAGGTGATTCGTAGAAATATCCCTTTAAGCGGCAAAAAGAATTACCTTTGATTTAGAGATCATTGAAACTCTTTTTACCAGCCTAAGGCAATTCTCGAGCAATCGTTTAGAGGGGTTCGATAGAATGGCATTCTCGGGCCAGAATGGATGATGTGGATTACCTTGTTGAAGACAACACAAGGGATGATTTTGCTCATTATCGGAAATGGATGGGACTCGAGATAGGATGGCACAATGACGGTGCAAGCTGGGAGCAAAACACAAATGCTGGGAATGATTCTAGTAACTGGGAAGAAACTCAATAGTAGAGAGTGATTCCACTATTGGAATGGTTATAGCATAACTGAGAAAACTGGAAGCAATCCCAGTTAGTGCCGATGATACCACCTAGAGCTTGCGCGTGCTCTCAAGAACTTGAACATCTCCATATTCATCAAGGTTTACCAATATCCGTGTCAAGGATCCTGGCAACACAACATACCACCAAGATGAGTAGTGATGGACGATGCCGATGCAAAGAAAGATAACCTTCTCAGATTTTACCTTAGCGAGGCCAAGGAAGCAAAATCTGGATGATCGACCGAGAGACATTTAGCACTCCGCTTCTAATGTTCTCCTTGACGTACTAGCGTATCCCATTCATTGAGATGGTCTGGCATCTAGAACATCAAGTAAAGGTCGGACTTCGGAAACACAAAAATCATAAGGCACAACTAGGGAGTAAATCCTACAAAGTCCTTATGGGGAGGTGGCCAACTTCTTCAATCAAGATACTACAACAATAGGTCTTCTGGCTGGGTGTGTTGGCCACGACATCCACTTTACCGGGTTACAGAGAGACCAATAGTATAATTCTTGGGAAACGTTCCAACCATCATATCTGCCTGAGATTCAGATCTGGTTGGTGTCAGAATAATCTAGACTCATCGAGTCTAGAAAGTAAAATGAAAGTTTGCAACACAAATCGACGAAATGACGTTGCGAGATTCTCGGAGAATGAACTACAGTAGTAAGCTCCAAAACATGAGCTGGTTCTGCTACAAACATGTGAACACCTTGTCCCAGACAAACATGGCCACATAGTAGTCTTATAATAAAATACTACCGAGTTCAGGTGGGGAATCATCATCGAGGATATCGAAGTCCATGCATAAGGCATGCTCTTAAGAAGGAACTTCTTCTCCTTGAACAAGTCAATCAGTGGCTTGGTGTGCTAGGAAACACATATAGAATGGAGGCGGCCAACCTATCAAACCATAGAGTACTTCGCACATGCGTGACTAACTTGGGACGATTCCAGAGGAAGCAAAACTAACTTTCTCGAATTCACGGCGGCAACTTACATCAAATGCACGTGAATTAGAGCAAGTCACTCCTTTCATCCGAACATATGCTTCATGAGCTAGCATGAACAAATGCTTTCAAAATTTTCCAACACTAGCTTAACGTTCAACAAAATTATGGAGAAGACAAGGATGTTGTCGATGGGCTCAACAACAATTCATCCAGATTCCCGTGGAGATGGAATTCCATAACTATGTGAACTAGGTGATAGTATTGGTCAGACCCAAAAGACATAATGGTGTATGCTCGAGGAAAATCCACGAGTAAGACAACATTACGAACATCATTGGTTCTGATTTGATTTGAGAATAGCCCACACTCAAATCAAAGTTTTGACAACGCAATAGATCCAACAACTGATCACGAGGACCAATCGATGGGGATATCATCTTTCTTCAACACATATACAAGATATCCCTTAACATGAGCTAAGTCGGACAAGCTTTTATCTTCCAACTCTCCAAGTTGTTGTTTAGCTTAACCAACTAGCTCAGGGGTATGCAACACAGATTCTTGGAGAAGGGGTGGTTACAAGAAACCAACTTGATCACGAACTCAACATAGCGGTCAGGTGACAACCTGGTAATACTTCCGAGAAGATATTCGGAACATCACGAACCACCGATATGTTACTAAGCTCGAGAACAATCTTGCTTTTCAGGGCAAGATGATATGATCAAAAGAGCGAGGGTTTGACAAGATCCTAACTCATTGATCGGAGAGTGCACCGGAAATAAGGACTAGGTAGCACAATCATACTTAGGGTGATGATTCAAAAATCAACATGCTAAGAGTGAGGTTATTGTCCTTTAACTACTAAGCAACGGAGTTGCTTGGAGTATAGATTTCACACATCACGATTCACTTGTCGGCATTCCGGTTGCGACAACACGGAACCGAGGAATGAGTAATGATGGCGAGGAGTATTACTACATCAAGAATTCATAGGATGGTGTGCAATTCCCATGACATTCTTGATATAAAGATGGTATTACTCCAAGGTAGAACAGAACAAAAGCTGGATTAGTATTTGATCTGCGGAGTACGACTGCTTTGACCCAATCCTGGAAATGGACAAGGTACTAGAGTTCGTTTCTCCTAGTCATTCTGGAATAGAATGGCTTGACGGACCACAAGAATAATAAGCATCGATGAGCTCGAGTGCACAACTACTCTTGTCTATCAATTGATAGACGAGGGTCAGAAGACAACTAAGAGGGACAACTCAAAAGAACATATGATTTCCTGAGTTGTGGATGCATGGATTAGAATGTCGAACGAGTTCAACATATTTCTTCCAGACAATTCATGCAGAGAGGTAGGACTGGCAGGGTCACAACATAGAATCGATAATTCATCGAGAGCACTTTTGTTGCGATCTTTTGGTTCAACGAGGAACTGCTGCCATAAGTAGTTCATGGTATTTGGAAGAATGATATACCATGAACCTCGAGAACTATCGCAAAGGTTACTAATATCCTAAAGGAACGAGCAAACACTATCAACATGAAGTGAGTAGGGTGAATATCGGGTTTAAAACCCACGAGTAGAATACCTACTAACTAAATTGCATCACGGGATGCTTTCGGAAATAAAGGCCAGAATCATCACACTAGGAACACATAACATGGCTAAATTACTAGGTGACTCCCTAAAACACCTAGGGTCATAATAATAGCTCCAACATGTATGTCAAGGCAATAAATTACCTCAACGCACCGGTTAGTGTGCTTATTCTGACCATAAAGGACATCGGGAACGGAAAGAAAGGATTTGCAAATGCCTCAGACTATTCAGAAACCTGGGATGACTCGGACAGCATAACGGCTGTAAATGCTCGAAAATATTGGAGACATGCTACAAAAATGGTGGCATAACCACTCAGAAGCACAATAACAAGGTTTTGAGACCAGCTATGAACATACGGAAGTAGTAAAAGCTGAACTGAGATTTGAAACTAACAATTCTATAAGTCTATGGATTAGTAACACGTCATCCGAATAGATAGATGAGAAGGCCTAGTTCTTAATCCCCGTAGAAGAGAAGAGGATGACTCAGATCAGAAGGCCATGAGGTATAAGGAGTAAAAAGAGCCTTACGTTCCATCCCACAATCAATCCCCCTACATAACTAAAGCATTTCTAGACACAACTTCGACCAGTTTGGCTTGGTAATCCTACAGGCAGCCAGGCTCTGATACCAAAACTGTCAGGACCCCGACTCAATGCTCTGGATGCCAAGCTGACTGAAGTGCAAGTCACCGTCAACAAGCTTGAGGCAGATATCGAGGAAGCCAAGAGGGAGAAGGCAGAGCTCATGAAGGAGATGCAGGATGACCTTGTCGAGGATGACTATGAGCAGCCTGCTCCGGACCCCACAAAGCCCAGATCATTTGCTATTCCAAAGGCAGACCCTGGGCTATAGCATCAAGCACCTCCCACAGCTCCATCGGCCCAGCTCCGGCTCTAGTGTCCCTCCTCCAGCTCCACAGACTTGGCAGAAGCCTTTGCAGATGCAGCTATCTCCACTCCATCAACCCAGACAGGAGCCGCCAGCAGAGTCCCTAGTGACGTTTAGCTCTATACCTTTCGAACTTTTTGGTAACTTGTTGCCAAAGGGGGAGAAATTGTATAGATCATAGGACTTCGAGAGAGAGTGCTCGCTTTTGCTCTTTCGTTTGCGGTTTTCTTTGAGATACTTTTGAGTTTTCCGAGACATTTCGTGTGTTTGATACTACGTTTGCTCTACTTTGATGAGTGCTTGATCATACTATGCTTAATGTGTGCTTAATGCTTATCATATGCTATTCATATCTTGTATGATCATTTACTCATGTCTTGGTGATTGGGTGCATGCTACTCATTCTTATCATTTTGTGCGCTCCACCAAGATGTATGTGACATGGAAGAGTGACCCATGATCCTAATCGATTGTGCATTTGCATTCAAACACAAATCTTAAATAATGCACAAATTTAGGGGGAGCTCTTGCTTATCACATACTTCTCAAAGCGACGATATCATTCATTGATTATATCATTTGTCGAAGCTTTGATCTATATGTTGTCATCAATTACCAAAAAGGGGGATATTGAAAGTGCAACTAATCCCCGGGTGGTTTTGGTAATTAATAACAACATATATATCATCGAACTAATCGTTTCTTGAGAATATTTCAGAAAGTTCAGTGATATGGGTATGGCAATGACTGATGATGTGGACCCCTCAAAATGCTAAGGAAAGCATTGGCAAAAGCTCAAGACTCCATTTTTGGTTTAGTGATCCATGATCACATTGAGTCCATAGGAAAGCCAATACTATTAAAAGGGGATGAGGTTATGATGATGATCTGGTTGCTCAAAGTGCTTAGTGATCTATCTCCCAAACTATCAGCAATCTTTCATTCCAACATATACTCATAAGTAATCTCGGTCCCACCGATTCCATAAACTCACCACACCGAGATGAACCACCTCACCATATACCCAAACCCTAGAAATTTCGGATTTTCCGATTCCAAACTCGGTCTCACCGAAACTAGTGTTGCCAACCTTCTGTAACCTTCTGTAATCATATCGGTGTCACCGAGATGATAAAGTCGGTCCCACCGAGAATGGCAAACCCTAGTCTTTGGAAGAATCGGACTAACCGAGATTGTATTTTCGGTCCCACCGAAAATCCCAACGTTCACAAGATTTGAACTTTCGGTCTCACCGAGTTGTCAACTTCGGTCTGACCGAGATTGGTCAAGTGTGTGTAACGGTTGGATTTTGTGTGGAGGCTATAAATACCCTCCACCTCCTCTTCATTCGTGGAGAGAGCCATCGAAAGAACTACCACTCCTACCTTACATTTCGAGAAGAAAACTACCTACCCTTGTGTTGAGATCAAGTTGCTCCACTCCCACCATATGAAACTTGATTTCTAGCCTTCCCAAGTTGCTTTCCACTCAATCCTTTCTTCCACCACAGCCAAATCAGTGAGGAGAGTTGAGTGTTGGGGAGATTATCATTTTGAAGCACAAGAGCAAGGAGTTCATCATCACCAACACCATCTATTACCTTTTGGAGGTGGTGCCTCCTAGATTGGTTAGGTGTCGCTTGGGAGCCTCCGTCAAGATGTGGAGTTGAACCAAGAAGTTTGTAAGGGCAAGGAGATCGCCTACTTGTGAAGATCTACCCCGAGTAAGGCTAGTCCTCCGTGGGCGTATGCCATGATGGCATAGACAAGGTTGCTTCTTCGTGGACCCTTCGTGGGTGGAGCCTCCGTGGACTCTCGCAGCCGTTACCCTCCGTGGGTTGAAGTCTCCATCAACGTGGATTGACGATAGCACCACCTATCGGAACCACGAGAAAAAATCTCCGTGTCTCCAAATTGCGTTTGCTCTTCTCCACCTCTATTTACTACATGTGCAATTTACTTTCCGCTGCCATTGCTCTAGAATTGCATGTGTAGGGTGATACTTGACTTGGTCATCATTGTGAACTTGCTAAAACTTGTCCTAATCAAAAGGCTAAACTTTTAAATTGTCAAGTAGTCTAATCACCCCCCTCTAGACATACTTCCGATCCTACAAGTGGTATCGAGCTTTGGTCTCCATTGGATTGGTTTCCATTGCATTGACTCCATAAGCTTGGTTTCACAACCTAGGAGAGTATGGCGTCTAGTGAGGGTAATTTTAAGAGAGGTCCTTACTTTGATGGTTCAAATTTTGCTAGTTGGAAGCACAAAATGAAAATGCATATTCTTGGACATAACCCCGCCGCATGGGGCATTATTTGTGTTGGCTTGCAAGGTGAGTTCTTCGAGGAAGGAAAAGTTCCGGATCGCGGGCTACAAATGGATGAGTTGCGGATGTTCTGAACAATGCTCAAGCTTGTGACATTCTCTTCAATGCTTTGTGTCCCGAGGAGTTCAACAAGATCAGCCGTCTTGAGAATGCAAAAGAGATTTGGGATACTTTGGTGAAATGCACGAAGGTACCGAGTCCGTGAAGGAATCAAAGCTAGATGTTCTTCAAGGTCAACTTGACAAGTTCAAGATGAAGGAAGGTGAAGGAGTCGCTGAAATGTACTCTAGGCTTGCTCTCATCACCAATGAGATTGCCGGCTTAGGAAGCGAGGAAATGACCGACCGATTCATCATCAAGAAGATTCTCAGAGCTTTGGATGGAAAGTATGACACCGTGTGCACTTTGATCCAAATGATGCCAAACTACAAGAATCTCAAGCCTACCGAAGTCATTGGAAGAATTGTTGCTCATGAGATGACACTTAAAGACAAGGAAGAGCTTCACAACAAGTCAAGTGGTGCTTACAAAGCTACAGTTGAAGCTCCCACAACCTCAAGTGACAAGCTGGTTTCCAATGAAGAGATAAGCCTAATGGTGAAGAACTTCAACAAATTCTACAAGAGTAGAAGCAAGGAAAGAAGCTCAAAGTCTAGATCATATGATGAAAAGAGATCTTCTAGTCGTGATCGAAGCTGCTACAATTGTGGAAGACCGGACACTACTCAAATGAGTGTTCGACTCCCACAAGAGAAGAGAAGAATCTCCAAGAAGAAGAAGCTCAAGAGAAGAGTCACCTCGGAAAGAGAGAGGAGTAGAGATGATCGTTATGAACGAAGATCCTCTCGGAGAAGCAAGGATTCGGAAAGGAAAGACAAGTCATCAAGGAGCTACACAAGAAGAAAACATCAAGCTCATGTTGGTGAATGGGTCTCCGGCTCCGACTCCGACAATCACTCCGAAAGAAGCTATCACTCCAACTCCGAATATAGTCAAGATGAAGGTGTTGCCGGTCTTGCTCTCGTATCCTCCAACTCCAACTCCTATGACTTGTTTGATTCACCAAATGAGGGAATTGGAAGATGCTTCATGGCTAAAGGCCCCAAGGTATCACACCCTGAATTCATTGACTTTGATAGTGATGAGGATGACTTGCTTGGTGAAGATGAGCTTTTACATGACAAATCTAGTGAGCTTAGTAATGATGAACATGCTAGTAGTCTTTATAGTCGAGAAGAGTCGAATGACAATGCTATGAAGGAGATTGAGCGTCTAACTAAAGAACTAAACACTCTTAAGTTAGCTCATGAAACAACTCAAGAAGATCATAGAGAGCTCCTAAGATCTCATGAGAAGCTACGCTCGAGAAGCTCAATCTAGAGCAAGAACATGAGTTTCTAAAAGCTATCAATGACGATCTTCAAAGAAGAGTTCTTCATATCTTGCCAAACGACTTCTCTTGTCTAATTTCTTGCCACCTATTAAAACTAAGCATGACAAGCATAAGAAAAATTCTTCATCTAGTAGTAACAATAACCATGCTAAATCAAATGTTGTTACTTCTAGTAATTCTCTTGATTCCACTAACAATGTTTCAAGCCAAGTTTCACTTGAGCAAGAAAATAGTTTATTGAAAGGGATTATAGAGAAAGGTGTCTACAAGAGCCTTGCCGGAAGCAAGAACTTCGAGGAAATTGTTCACAAGCAAGGAAGGCACCGGAAGAATCAAGGAATTGGTTTTGAGCGAAAGTTCAACGCCGAGGGTGTTGAATGGGAAGAAGGTCAATATCCCACTCCAAAGTTTGTTTCTCAAAAGGAGAAGTATGATCCTACTTCTTCCAATGTGGAACGAGCTCAAGATGACCTTCCACCACAAGACCACAAGCTAAAAGGCAAGGACAAGCTTCAAGAGGAGATTGATGCATTCATTGAAGCACCCAAGGCCATGGTCAAGTGGGTTCCCAAGGAAACTTCAAGTTCTACTTCGTCAAGCTCAACTACTACCCCAAGGATTCCCATCAAGATGATGTGGATCCCAAGAAGAAGAACTAGAGAGTTCTTGAGGGTGACTCCGCCAACATACTTCACTCACATTCATTTTGGCAAGAACTTGTGCAATCAACTTCCACATCTTGCACTAGTTCATGGAGTCACAAACCCTCTTGTTGGTAAGTCAAGGGACAAGGTAATCATTGCTTTCATGGACATCATCTATTGTGTACTTCAATCTATGTCCATGGATATCCTTGTTTGTTCCTTGTGGGACTAACCCATGTAGGTATTGAAAGTGCCCGAATCCAAAGGATTGCTCCCAACTCTTGATGATCTTCATCAACATTGAGCATCCACATCTTCAACATCTACATGAAGTCTTCTACGACAACCCAAGGTTAGTTTGACCCTTTAAAAGGGGTTCTCACATCAAGGGGGAGCTTTGCTCTAAAGATTTGAGCTAAAGCATCTTCAAATGATGTGAACACATTAATGCTTTATGAAAAAGTGGTAACCCCACTTGTGCTTAAACGATGAGTATGACCTATGATCAAATGTTCTCACTTGACTCCTAAGTCAATATACTCATATATAGATGACCTAGTCATCGCCAAATTGTGTGATAGTAGCTAGTGTCTTGTTTGTGCATGTTTGACACATATTTCATTTGCTATCTTATTGTGTAAGCATGTTGGATGCATAATTTTATCCATTCGAGGACATCCATTTGTTGCTTTGGTCTTTTGGATTTTTCTTTTTGACCAAATGGATGGACAAGAATGCCTAAGTTCCTCCCCTAGCTATCTATGCTTTCTTGTCTCAAATTCTATTCATGCTTATATCACAAACTTTGATCAAGTCTTTTTCGGACAGACCGAGTGAGGAGCACTCGGAGCCACCGATCCGTCAAAAAGCTTAAACTCCAAAACCTTCTAAGTACTTTCGGTCAAACCAATCTACTCAAATCGGACAGACCGAAATCACTTGGATTGATCTAGGTTTTCACCTCGGTGAAACCGAGTTACAAATTCGGCGTGATCGATGTGAGTAATCGCTTAAGTTAACCATCTCGGTGCCACCGAAGTTTTCAACTCGGTCCCACCGACAGTGAAGGGTATATATACCGAGGAGGGCAGCGTTGATTATTCCTTCAAAACGTCTCGCCCCAAACCCTTAGCTGCCGTCGCCGTGGTCTCCGGATCGTCTCCGCCGTCGCTCAGGCGCCCTCGCGGGACTCCGTCGCCGTCAGCGGTCAATCTCATCGCGCCGTTGCCAGAGAGAAACTCTACCAAGTTAGGGTGAGTTTGATCCTCTCGTCTTCAACCTCGATTCAATGCACGATTGGTTTGCCTAGCTTCTTGCCACGTTTGAAATCTTCCTATCCAGCAGATTAGTTCTTAGAACGAAATTCGAGTGAAAGTTTTAGGGTTAGGTTTCCACGAACACATCTCGGTGTGACCGATTCTACATTCTCGGATCGACCGATTTGGCCTCTGGCCATTGCCTTTGCACCTTCGGTCCAACCGAGTTGTGCAAATCGGTAAGACCGAAATGAGGATTTAGTGAAACCCTAGTGTTCTCGGCTAGACCGAAACCCATTTCGTCCAACCGAAAGTGGTGTGAATGGTTCTGTTTAGACACTTCGGATTCACGAATTTTAGACTCGGTCGACCGAAATGCATTCGTGAAAACTTAAAACTGAAATTTGAACTCATTCTTTTGCAAAAACTTGCAGTTTGTGATAACTCTTCTATTCGCCTATACCTATTCTATTCACAGGTTGTCGGTCATGTCGATGCAAGTGACAGCGAACAGTCTGAATCACCGGTTGAGATTCCGAGGCAGGCACTAGTCCCTGAAGCCAGCAGCTTTTCCGATGATGGTGAGAGGAGCACCCAAGTGGTTTGCCTCCTGCTGCCACCAGGGCCAGGAAGAAGAGAAATTCTGATGAAGAGGATTCTGACTTTGTTGCTGAGGAAGAGATCACTTCTAAGCCTAAGAGGAAAGTGGTTGCCAAAGAGCATCAAGGGCAACAAACAAAGAAAGGCACCAGCAAAGTGAAGAAGTCCACAGTTGCTAAGAAGCTGAGCATGGAAGAAGAAACCTCGAGCAAGATAAAGAAAACTTCCAAGAGGAAGAGGATAGTACATGATGAAGGCGATGATGATTACGATGAGGAAGCACCCCACCTCCTCGAAGCCTAAGTTGATGGGAGATGCCATCGAGGCAGGAGCACCTACCAAATCTAAGCCATCAGCTCCAAAGAAAGGCAGCTCAAGCCAAGCCTGCTGCCAAGCCCAAGAAAACAGTGAGAAACATTCCCGCTTGAGAGAAGAAGAAGGACAATGTGCCACCGGTGAGTCGGATGATGAGGCACATGTGTTCTTGAAACTTCATGTAAACCGCCATCCACAATGATGCTCATCCTCGAGCGTAAAATATGAAGGAAAGGAAGGACAAAGGCCTCGGGCTATGGAGGCAAGTTGATCCATATGCCACCGGAGAAGGACAGCTGTTGATCCAAGGTTCCACACCGAGAGCAACAAGATTTCTATGAGGCAGTGCTCATGGACAAGAAGCCCATTATTCTTGACACAAGATATGTTGATTGGGCATACATCGACGAGTGAAGAGCACAGAGACTACTTCCCACATGTGCATGAGAGCTTCACCGCATGTGGAGTTGCAGAGTTCGTTGGTCGAAGCCGACATGGAATGATGAGATGATCATGCGTTCTATGCCACAAGACACTTCTATCCAGATGGCGAATTGTATGGATGGTGAAGGCCGAGATTCTCTTCAACAGTTGAAGAGTGGGCTGCCTCGCTGAATGCTCCAAAGATCAAGAGATGATGATGTTGATGTCTATGGAATCCCCAAGAAAAACCACGAGTCAATGAAGAACATGTACAATGAGGTACCAGCCAAAGATGTAGAGATATGGAAGCTCGGCTCAGTGTATCATCTTCAGGCAGGTCTCCCAACCACTAACACGATTCTAAGGCATACCTTGATGCCCAAGTCTGGAGATCATCGCATGATAAGAGGCTATTCTATCAACATGCTGCACATTCTAAATCAGAAGGCACCTTTCAAGGTGATGGACCTGATAGTAGAGACTATCAAGAGGACAAAGAAGAGACTGAAGAGGTCATGTGGGTTTGCCCCTTACATCGAGATGCTTATCAATGCCAAGTTTGGCACGGGCACCTACTTGTTGGATAGACCCCACTTGCCACCGCAGCCCTGAACATGAGGATAATGAAGTTGTGATGACCGAGGATGATCCCACATCTGTTGAAGGTCAAGCTAAGTCTGAAGCTGCCAAACAAGCCAAAGCTAAGAAGGAAGCAAAGACAGAAAGCAGCTAAACCCAAGAGCGTTGGAGAACAGCTTCTTGAAGCTACCCGGAGGATTGAACTACTTTGGCCAGCATAGTGCGTCTCGGGAGAGTCTTGAGAGTATAGTTGAAGACAAGTTCCATGCTCTGGATGTCAAGTCGATCAAGTGCAAGTCACCGCCAACAAGCTTGAGGCAGATATCGAGGAAGCCAAGAGGGAGAAGGCAGAGCTCATGAAGGAGATGCAGGATGACCTTGTCGAGATGACTATGAGCAGCCTGCTCCGGTCCCCACAAAGCCCAGATCATTTGCTATTCCAAAGGAGACCCTGTGGCTACAAAGATCAAGACCTCCACAGCTCCATCGGCCCAGCCCGGCTCTAGTGTCCACTCCTCCAGCTCCACAGACTTCAGAAGCCTTTGCAGATGCAGCTATCTCCACTCCATCAACCTGCATAGAGCCGCCAGCAGAGTCCCTAGTGACGTTTAGCTCTATACCTTCGAACTTTTGGTAACTTGTTGCCAAAGGGGAGAAATTGTATAGATCATAGGACTTCGAGAGAGAGTGCTCGCTTTTGCTCTTTCGTTTGCGGTTTTCTTTGAGATACTTTTGAGTTTTCCGAGACATTTCGTGTGTTTGATACTACGTTTGCTCTACTTTGATGAGTGCTTGATCATACTATGCTTAATGTGTGCTTAATGCTTATCATATGCTATTCATATCTTGTATGATCATTTACTCATGTCTTGGTGATTGGGTGCATGCTACTCATTCTTATCATTTTGTGCGCTCCACCAAGATGTATGTGACATGGAAGAGTGACCCATGATCCTAATCGATTGTGCATTTGCATTCAAACGCAAATCTTAAATAATGCACAAATTTAGGGGGAGCTCTTGCTTATCACATACTTCTCAAAGCTTACGATATCATTCATTGATTATATCATTTGTCGAAGCTTTGATCTATATGTTGTCATCAATTACCAAAAGGGGATATTGAAAGTGCAACTAATCCCGGGTGGTTTTGGTAATTAATAACAACATATATATCATTGAACTAATCGTTTCTTGAGAATATTTCGAAAGTTCGGTGATATGGGTATGGCAATGGTGATGATGTGGACCCCTCAAAATGCTAAGGAAAGCATTGGCAAAAGCTCAAGACTCCATTTTTGGTTTAGTGATCCATGATCACATTGAGTCCATAGGAAAGCCAATACTATTAAAAGGGATGAGGTTATGATGATGATCTGGTTGCTCAAAGTGCTTAGTGATCTATCTCCCAAACTATCGCAATCTTTCATTCCAACATATACTCATAAGTAATCTCGGTCCCACCGATTCCATAAACTCACCACACCGAGATGAACCACCTCACCATATACCCAAACCCTAGAAATTTGGATTTTCCGATTCCAAACTCGGTCTCACGAAACTAGTGTTGCCAACCTTCAGAAACCTTCAGAATCATATCGGTGTCACCGAGATGATAAAGTCGGTCCCACCGAGAATGGCAAACCCTAGTCTTTGGAAGAATCGGACTAACCGAGATTGTATTTTCGGTCCCACCGAAAATCCCAACGTTCACAAGATTTGAACTTTCGGTCTCACCGAGTTGTCAACTTCGGTCTGACCGAGATTGGTCAAATGTGTGTAACGGTTGGATTTTGTGTGGAGGCTATAAATACCCCTCCACCTCCTCTTCATTCATGGAGAGAGCCATCAGAAAGAACTACCACTCCTACCTTACATTTCTGAGAAGAAAACTACCCCGAGTAAGGCTAGTCCTCCGTCAAGATGTGGAGTTGAACCAAGAAGTTTGTAAGGGCAAGGAGATCGCCTACTTCGTGAAGATCTACCCCGAGTAAGGCTAGTCCTCCGTGGGCGTATGCCATGATGGCATAGACAAGGTTGCTTCTTCGTGGACCCTTCATGGGTGGAGCCCTCCGTGGACTCTCGCAGCCGTTACCCTCCGTGGGTTGAAGTCTCCATCAACGTGGATTGACGATAGCACCACCTATCGGAACCACGAGAAAAAATCTCCGTGTCTCCAAATTGCGTTTGCTCTTCTCCACCTCTATTTACTACATGTGCAATTTACTTTCCGCTGCCATTGCTCTAGAATTGCATGTGTAGGGTGATACTTGACTTGGTCATCATTGTGAACTTGCTAAAAACTTGTCCTAATCAAAAGGCTAAACTTTTAAATTGTCAAGTAGTCTAATCACCCCCCCTCTAGACATACTTCCGATCCTACAATTAGGCTCCGAGGAGCGAGATATTACAAACATGGGTCTCATGACCCAACATTCAGAGCATATAGATCAAGCACATGCGGAAGCTTATCATGTCTGAGTACAGACAACTATAAATGAAAAAGGCTAAGAAGCCTGACTATCTACCAGATCCTGCCGAGGGCACAAGATCGTAGCTGAGGTATCAAGCTAAACATCGAAGTCCACGCGGAACTACTAACGAGACCGAAGTCTCTCTGCAAAAACATAAAATAGGCAAACATGAGTACAAATGTACCCAGCAAGACTTACATCGTAACTAGCTACATATGCATCATTATCATCAAGGGATGGTGGGGTTTAAGCTGCAGCAAGCCAGCTTTGACTCGGTGGCTATCCCGAACTACATTCGCAAGTAACTCTTTTGAGGTGGCGCACACGAGTCCACATATTCACCATATCAATACACCACTATGGATCCGCTCCCGTCTCCCTACGAGAACGCCATCCATAGCACTCACACTTATCTTGCGTATTTTAGAGTATCCACTTTCACTTGTCTATGAACTGTACAGGCAACCCAGAAGTCCTTTTCCGCGGACACGACTATTCGAATAGATGATGTTAACCCTGCAGGGGTGTACTTCTTCACACACGCTCTCACCACTTACCTCCGTTTACACGACATGTACTCGGCAACCTTCAAGCGGAAGCCCAACGTGGGTGTCGGCCACGGCCTACCTAAACACTCAAGTCTCTAGTCCAGGTTTATCGCCTATTCGGGTTCCATCCATGAGGAGATCCGGCCGGAGTTTCGCTCACAGCCCCAAACGATGTGAGCAGGGTTCCCGAGACACCAAATGGGCGCCCCAGACACCGTACACGTGCCTACCGCATCACAGCCCACCCCTTGGCCACACAAGCACGGCCTCCAACATACTACAAACACCAGAAACTACTTGCAACTCCTGGACCAAGGACTAGGGTGATTAAGAAGCCGAGAGGGTCCATTGGTTTCGGGCCCAATGCGTGGTAGTAGCTGAATCATGGATCACAAACACAGAACTCAGTTCCTGAGGACGGCTACAATGAGACAACTCACCATGTACTCTTACATGGCCTCTCACCGTTACCTTTACCAAATCGTGTTCATACACTTTGCTCACACATACAGTAGGACATGTTCACACACCTCTGATTCATCCCCGATGAATCAGACCTGACTCAACTCTAAGCGAAGAGTGCATGACAAACAAGCATGAATGAGTAGGCACAACAGTATGCAAACAACTCCTACTCATGCTAGTGGGTTTCATCTATTTCTTGTGGAATGACAGTCATGCAAAGGATAAAGGGGTTCAGCTACCGCAGCAAGTAATGATTGAATCGTTGTTGTCCTAATGCAGAAAAGAGAGCAGGAGCGAGAGAGTGGGATTGTATCGGAATGAACAAGGGGGTTTTGCTTGCCTGGCACTTCTGAAGATAATATAGTTCTTCATCGGTGTTATCGAACTCATCGTCGAAACCACGTCTATCGAGAGGGGACAAATACCGACAACAGAGAAGAAACACAATCAATGCAATGCGCAATATGATGCATGATCATGACATGGTAAAATGATGTGGTTTGAGCTAATGCAACTAGCAGCAGATTAAATGGAGTTGGTTTGAATCCAAGATTCAAATTCAAACTCCATATGTCAAGGTTTAAATGCCATTTATAGGACTTGTGCTAAACAGCAGCTATAAGTTGTTCTAACATGCATGAAAATGGTACAAATGGATAGATTGGATTTTTTTGATCATTTTTCACATATAATTTGTTTCATTTGGAGTTACGGTTGATTTTATATGATTTTTAGAAGTTTAGACTATTTTCTGGAATTTCCTGAATTATTTTAAATCCAGAAAACAATTACTTCGTCAGCTTTGCGTCAGGGTGACGTTAGCAGGTCAAAAGCGCCAGCCCAGTCAAACTCGACGGTGGGACCCACATGTCGATGTAACAACTAACTAATGAGTTAGTTAGCGTTAGGTTAGCACTAACCTAGGTTAATTAGAGCACTGGCCCACTTGTGAGTGAGTCAACAAATTAACTAACTTAATTAGTGCTAATTAAACTCACACTTAAACTAAATAGGGCATGGCCCACGTGTCGCTGACCACAGGGTCAAACCGGGCCCACATGGTCGAGAGTCAACGGGTCAAACCCCGGTCAAGGTCGATCCGCGGCCTCGACGGCCGGCGAGGCTCGGACGGTGGCGCACCGCTTGAAACACGCTTCTGAGGCACGGGCGAGGCCGTGCTTGGGCTCGTTGGAGAGCCCTTGCTCCCGCGCGTCGAACGGTGCGGGTGCTGGGTCGTGGGGAGGCCGGAGCTGACGACGGCGAGCTCCAAAGTGGCGGCCGGAGTTCGGGCAATCTCGGGGTGGCGTTACAGAGCAAGAGAGGAGGCGTTGTGGGTGTCTACGGGTTCATGCGACTGCTAAGCACGAAGGTGGGCTCGGAAACGAGCTGCGGTGGCTGTGGCCACGGCTACGCCATGGCCGGCGGCGAGATGCTTCGGTCATGGTTGGGGATCGGGGCTAGAGCTCGCGAAGGACGACGAGGGAAGGGGGAATCGGGTCAAAGGCTCACCGCGGAGCTGCAGGGATGGTTAGTGGGCTTGGGGGCGCGCCGGAATGGCCGAATCGACGGAGAAGGGCGCCGGAGCCGAAGCTTGAAGACGATGACGATGGCGGCTGCTCGGGGCCCTTCTGGTCGCGTGAGACGACGAGGAGGACGAGGGCGGAACGGCGGAGCTCATGGGGGCGCTGGCCGGCGTGGGGATGCTGGTGGCCACAGTAACGACGGGCGGCGGCGACGGCTGCGCTCGGCGGCCGCGCGTAAGAGAAACAGAGGAGGGGGAAGGAGCGAGGGAGAGCGCGAGGGGGTTCCAGGGGGCGTGCGTGGCGCCACCCGAAGAAGCGGGGGCGAAGCGGCAAGCAGGAGGTGGTGGCAAGTCGGGTGGCGTCGGCACACGCCCTCCTGCCTACTGGCAGGAGGTTGAAGACGGTGGCGGCTGCGGTGGGCTGGGCCGCTGGAGTTGGGCCAGGTGGGCTGCCAGGTAGGTGGCCAGGTAAGTGGCCCAGGTAGGTGTTCTCTCTCTCTTTCCTAAATTGTTTCTGTTTTCTATTTTTTTCCTGTAGTCTTTAGGGCTTTATTTAAAATACCTAAACCGATCCAAAAATCATGAAACTAATCATGGCTACTGTTTAGAATATATCCAACAGTAAACATTTTAGTTTATGATTATTTGAGCATTTAAAATATTTTATAGTATTTAAATGCCCAAATGAAAATACCATATGATTTAATTCAGAGCCCAAATATGACATGGAAAAATGTGCAACACCTCTGGTTATGGTTCTAGCATTTTCCAGAAATGATGAACATTTTTGAAAGCCATTTGGAATCACTGAAATATTTTAGTTAAACCTAGTGAATTCCTTTGTTGCTAGGGTTTAGGCAATCCCCATTTCAAGTTTCAAAAGAATTTAAACATGATGCAACACATGACTAGCTAGCTCAGTGCATACCAGAACTAGGGATGTGACAGCTCGCCAGCCACTAGTCCGCTCGGCCTCGCTATCGCTACAATGAACTTACTACGCTCCCTCTCTGCATACCACACCGCTAGGGCTTGTACTGCTAGCTTAGGGCGCTAGTCTCTCTCTCTCTCTCTCTCTCTCTCTCTCTCTACATCGGTAGCAGCACCAGTGTTTGTCCAATGACTCGACGAGCACATTCATGCATACACGGCAAGTCGTTAGCCGTGTGTCTCCTGCACGACCCAAGAACCGGCCATTGACAAGTTCTTGCCTCAGAGCATATAAACACGACTGATTTCATGTAAATCGAATGAAATTCGACCCTCAAATGGCACAGTGATCGGTAACATCTTAAATAATTCATTCCACAACCCGACACCTCAATTAGTATATACCCCAAATCCTTGCAGAGGCGGACAACTTCACTTCCCCGGGCTCCAGTGGCGGGCTGGAGAGCGCCGGGACGAAAATGAAGAAGGCGAAGCTTCAGTTCTCGGGGCTTATGCCCGGACATAGAAACGGGCGGCGGCGATCATTTAGTTTAGGTTTAGAGTAGGGTTTAGTTCCGTTTATACCAAAAATGCAATGAATTTCGTCTAGATTATATGAAAATGTTTGAAATGTAATGAATTTCGTCCGATTAGATCAAACAGTGATAAAAATGTATGTGGACAGTGTTGGATGTGTCTCCAAATCAAGCAGTGATTAAAATGTATGTGGGCAGTGACGGATGCTGGAGTAAATTTATGGGTAAGCGCTAAAGATGTCCTAGCCAGAGATCTCTCTCCTACTATTAAAAAGCAATTATTATTGCAAGCGATGTATGTAGTGAAATTCCACATCGATTACAACCATGTCCACCACAATGCACAGGCGCAGAGCAGGAGTCCAGCCGTACGGTACAGTATTCTTCATCAAAGCAGACAACTCCTGCATCTTTGCTGAGGGCTCGTCCGTATGATTCCGTAACACTAATGCAGCAGCAATAAGTTGCCTGGGTACTGGGTAGAACCGCAACGCTCCGACTCCGACGCTGGCCATGGCATTGACACCACCCGCATCGGCACAGTTCATGCATGTGCACCAGAGTCGTCACTCGTCAGCAAGCCGGCGGCATGCTGAGCAGAGCGGAGCGGACGCGCCCCTCCTAGAGATTTTTTTCCTTTGAAACAAGGCAAAAGACTTGCAATTTTCATTGATTAAGAAAAAGGTTTAGACATAAGCCGTGAGGCGGCAAAAAGAAAAAGGTCTACTCTCGCGACATAACAGTACTAACCCTGTTTGTCTCCCGCCGAAGACCAGAGATGGCCCTCCTCTTTGATTTTTGCGATAACAATGGAGGTCGGTGTAGAGACATTTTGAAAAATTCTTGGGTTGCGCTCCTTCCAAATTTCTCACAACACAAGCATCATCAAGAAGGCAATGGCCTTCCTGCATCCACCTCCACCATTAACCGACTTGAGCCACCAATCTCTAACTGAGTCTTCACGATACCAAATCAATGTGAGGAGTCAAGGATGCCAAGCCAAGTGCAAATTTCTGTCCAAATCCGGACAGTGAACCTACATTGGAATAGGAGATGAGCAGTAGATTCTTGCACTTGCTTGCGGAGATGACACAAATTGCAGCTTGGCCAACCTCGCCGCAGTAAACGATCGGCTGTCCAAACACGATTTTGGAAGATCAACCAAGCAAAAAAATTGCACTTCGATGGAGCCCACATCTTCCAGATTGTAGCATTCATTGGACAAAAGGAGAGACCGGCAAATTGCGCCATGTAAGCCGAGGAGGCGGAGTACTCGCCATTGTTTGTGAACTTCTAAGTTATGGTGTCTTGGCTTCCCTGGTTGAGGGTTACATCAGCAAGCATCCCCCACAGGGTTGCAAATTCCTGAATATGGGCCAAGGTTAGCCCCTGCTGAGTGTCAATATGGCGGATCCAAAGGTCATTGTCAAGAGGTTTCCTGACCAGGCATGTTTTCTTTTTTGACAACTTAAAAATCTTTGGTGAATGTCTTTAGGCCAGAGGCTGCCCAACCATTGGAGATTTCCAAGACTTAGCCTTGTTTCCATCTCCGATGCACACCCGTGTGGCAGCGGCGAAGGGATCTTTGTCGTTGCTAGTGTAACGATCCCTGGAGAGTATCGCCTGCTTGCAATCGGTTTTACGTGGTTGGTTCTAGGGCCACCCGACCCGACGGACGGAGGCGGAGCGCCGAGAGCGAATGATACCCCGTCGCCCTCCCGGCCACTGCTCCGGCGCCGCCCCGCTACAGTGAGTCGAGACGTTGTATGCCCGCCTCTGTCTCTCTTGTTCTAGAAGTTGGAGAAAACCATCGCAACCAGATAGATTGCGCTATCGATCCGTCGCCTCTCTCTCTCTGTTACGACTACCATGCTACAACTAAGCGCTAGGGTACTACCCGCGTCTCTCTCCGTCTCAGCATCAGCAGCAGCACCGATGCCCGTCCAAAGGGCTCGACGAGCACATTCATGCATACACGGCAAGCCGTGTGGCGCGCGCTGCACAGCGAGAAGCAGCACATTCAAGCGTTTCCATCGATCTGGCTCCCTTTTCGCACGATGGAAGCCATAGATACATGCGAATGCGACTCTTGCAGGCGGACTACGTCGACATTGATACTAGCTATACTCTGTTAGAATAAATCCGAGGCATACCGTCGATCATCCGAGGACCAAGCAATCACAGGAGCACGACACCGAGATTTGTTAACGAGGTTCGCCGATATGGCTACATCCCCGGGGCTTGACTACGGGCGCTCCTCCCCGTGACACCGTCACAATACCGCACAGTGCATCGCATACTCGACGCCGCACAAGCCGCCGGCTTCCCCTGCGTTCCGGTGCTATTATGTTGGCATAGGTTACATCGTGTGTCTACCCCCGCTATATAAGAGAGGCCTAGGATACAAGTGTCCTACTTGGACACGCCTTCATATCCTATCTAAACACAATACAACTACAAGTCCAACTGTAACCCACCTCGTACACTATATTCGACACAACTCCAACAAACTCCACCTTGGCGAATATACTCCACCACCTTGAATTTGTCCATGCGTCAAACTTCCATGTACATTGGACTTGAGCTTATCCCATGAGTACCGCTGCTACTCCAAAGACTCCATATGACTCCACCTGCAACTTGTAGTCCCTTTTTTTCTTGACCACGGTCAACACTCGAGCAAAATTAAGTCCCTTGTTACTCATTTGTGCTCCCAACTTCTAGAGTATCCGTCCAACGCCATCACACACTGATCACTGACCTGCGTGAAAGTGAACAACTCACATATTGGGTGTCACACATAAGAGTTACCTGAACTCAACATCACCGCTCCTTTCTTGACCACCTGTCTGAAACTTGAAAGAAATTTCACCATTGCTTGTAGTCATCTCGAGTCAAATTCGCAGTTATCTCACCATATGTATGACCACCGAGCCCCGCCCGTCTCCATGTCCCATGCGCACCAAGACGCCTCCGCTATTACGCGCCGAGCCTCCGCTGTCCCGGTCGAGTCTCAAGGGTCGCGACCCACACCACTCAACCCCCACCGCAGAGTAACACCGATCATCACCGACCGATGACGAAGTTTCACGCTTTCATCGACCACGGGCTCCGGTCAAACCACGTGTCCTCGCTTTTGTCCCGCTGAATAGGCTTCGACTCTCTGAGCTCTTACGCTGTAGCCCCTCAATCAGCACCGAGTGAAGTCTTCCGTCAGACTCCAGCTCCACCTTCAACATGACTCCATGGTAGATGATCAGTCCACCCCCGCGTCCCGTCGACTTCAAGCTCTCATGTGCACCGTCTTGAATCAACCCCGCGCCATAGTCTTGTCGAAGCCACACAAGCCCTCGGGGCCTGCGCCACGTGTTTCCACGCCCAGAAGTCGGCCACCATCAGCACCACGCTCCTATGTCGCATCACCGATCCCACCCATCTTCTCAGATCAACCGACTTGATCGATCCCGTCGATCGTCTAGTCCGACCCAGCCGAACTCGTCGGCTACAACCATGCTCCACCTTGCACCATGATCGCCGCACATCATGCATATCTTGGGACGCCCTGTGTATGCATGATTCTGCCACGACGCGCTCCAGACTTCTCCAAGCTCTATACGCATGTCGCCATCCACGCACACCGCAGACCCTCACGCTACCATCCTCGTACACAACCATGTACAAAGAAATAAAGCCAAACTCCACCATATAAGCCTTCCCGTGTGCACTTCACTGTGAAGATCAATGAAAAAAAAAATCTCCAAACTCCACCCATGCTCCTGTAGGCTCTTGGTTCATTAGCTTTTTTCCAACCGATAGCACCTAGCTAAGTCTCTTGTGCGTAGCTTTTTTTTTCTTGTAACAAATCTCCTAAGTGCATAACTTCCTAAGGATCGATATACATTGCCTGGGCCTTGCTACGCGTCAGCGTGCTTTGCTATAGCCGCTGCAAGCGCCCGCGCGTGGGCCACTGCCCGCACAAGCCCGTTGCTCAAAGCGCCTGACCACCGTGCTGCCACCCCGACGTGCCTCGGACTGGGCCGACTTGTCCACGTTCCATCACCACATCCATCTCGTTGAGACCGAGTCCATCGGGAATACCTCGACATGTCGCCTGCTTTGATCCGACCTCGTCGGGAATAATGTACGCTTGCCCGATTAATGTGATGATCAATCGCCGCACGTCTCTTCGCTGCTACCGATGCTTTCGCCGCTTGCCCTATCGATCCGATCTGCCACACGCACACGTGCCTCCGATCGCTTCCTCCAGATCAACAATCAACGGCCTCTTCGAACCTTGCTCTGATACCACTTGCTAGAATAAATTCGAGGCATACCGTCGATCATCCGAGGACCAAGCAATCACAGGAGCACGACACCGAGATTTGTTAACGAGGTTCGCCGATATGGCTACATCCCCGGGCTTGACTACGGGCGCCTCCCCGTGACACCGTCACAATACCGCACCAGTCGCCTCGACGCGGCACAAGCCGCCGGCTTCCCTGCGTTCGGTGCTATTATGTTGGCATAGGTTACATCGTGTGTCTACCCCGCTATATAAGAGAGGCCTAGGATACAAGTGTCCTACTTGGACACGCCTTCATATCCTATCTAAACACAATACAACTACAAGTCCAATCAGAACCCACCTCGTACACTATATTCGACACAACCCAACAAACTCCACCTTGGCTAATATACTCCACCACCTTGAATTTGTCCATCGCCAAACTTCCATGTACATTGGACTTGAGCTTATCCCATGAGTACCGCTGCTACTCCAAAGACTCCATATGACTCCACCTGCAACTTGTAGTCCCTTTTTTTCTTGACCACGGTCAACACTCGAGCAAAATTAAGTCCCTTGTTACTCATTTGTGCTCCCAACTTCTAGAGTATCCGTCCAACGCCATCACACATCGATCAGCGACCATGTGAAAGTGAACAACTCACATATTGGGTGTCACACATAAGAGTTACCTGAACTCAACATCACCGCTCCTTTCTTGACCACCTGTCTGAAACTTGAAAGAAATTTCACCATTGCTTGTAGTCATCTCGAGTCAAATTCGCAGTTATCTCACCATATGTATGACCACCAGAGCCCTGGCCCGTCTCCATGTCCCATGCGTACCGCACGCCTCGCCGCTATTACCGCGTCGAGCCTCCGCTGTCCCGGTCGAGTCTCAAGGGTCGCGACCCACACCACTCAACCCCCACTGCAGAGTAACACCGATCATCACCGACCGATGACGAGTTTCACGCTTTCATCAGACCACTGGGCTCCAGTCCAAACTACGTGTCCCTCGCTTTTTTGTCCCGCTGAATAGGCTTCGACTCTCTGAGCTCTTACGCTGTAGCCCCTCAATCAGCACCGAGTGAAGTCTTCCGTCAGACTCCAGCTCCACCTTCAACATGACTCCATGGTAGATGATCAGTCCACCCCCGCGTCCCGTCGACTTCAAGCTCTCATGTGCACCGTCTTGAATCAACCCCGCGCCATAGTCTTGTCGAAGCCACACAAGCCCTTGGGGCCTGCGCCACGTGTTTCCACGCCCAGAAGTCGGTCACCATCAGCACCACGCTCCTATGTCGCATCGCCGATCCCACCACTGTCTTCTGTATCAACCGACTTGCATCAATCCCGTCAGACTGTCCAGTCCGACCCAGCCGAACTCATCTGGCTACAACCATGCTCCACCTTGCACCATGACTGCTCGCACATCTGTGCATATCTTGGACGCCCTGTGTATGCATGATTCTGCCACGACGCGCTCCAGACTTCTCCAAGCTCTATACGCATGTCGCCATCCACGCACACCGCAGACCCTCACGCTACCATCCTCGTACACAACCATGTACAAAGAAATAAAGCCAAACTCCACCATATAAGCCCTCCCGTGTGCACTTCACTGTGAAGATCAATGAAAAAAAAATCTCCAAACTCCACCCATGCTCCTGTAGGCTCTTGGTTCATTAGCTTTTTTCCAACCGATAGCACCTAGCTAAGTCTCTTGTGCGTAGCTTTTTTTTTCTTGTAACAAATCTCCTAAGTGCATAACTTCCTTAGGATCGATATACATTGCCTGGGCCTTGCTACGCGTCAGCGTGCTTTGCTATAGCCGCTGCAAGCGCCCGCGCGTCGGCCACTGCCCGCACAAGCCCGTTGCTCAAAGCGCCTGACCACCGTGCTGCCACCCCGACGCGCCTCGGACTGGGCCGACTTGTCCATGTTCCATCACCACATCCATCTCGTTGAGACCGAGTCCATCGGGAATACCTCGACATGTCGCCTGCTTTGATCCGACCTCGTCGGGAATAATGTACGCTTGCCCGATTAATGTGATGATCAATCGCCGCACGTCTCTTCGCTGCTACCGATGCTTTCGCCGCTTGCCCTATCGATCCGATCTGCCACACGCACACGTGCCTCCGATCGCTTCCTCCAGATCAACAATCAACGGCCTCTTCGAACCTTGCTCTGATACCACTTGCTAGAATAAATTCGAGGCATACCGTCGATCATCCGAGGACCAAGCAATCACAGGAGCACGACACCGAGATTTGTTAACGAGGTTCGCCGATATGGCTACATCCCCGGGGCTTGACTACGGGCGCTCCTCCCCGTGACACCGTCACAATACCGCACCCGGTCGCCCTGGACGCCGGCACAAGTCGCCGGCTTCCCCTGCGTTCCGGTGCTATTATGTTGGCATAGGTTACATCGTGTGTCTACCCCCGCTATATAAGAGAGGCCTAGGATACAAGTGTCCTACTTGGACACGCCTTCATATCCTATCTAAACACAATACAACTACAAGTCCAACTGTAACCCACCTCGTACACTATATTCGACACAACTCCAACAAACTCCACCTTGGCGAATATACTCCACCACCTTGAATTTGTCCATGCGTCAAACTTCCATGTACATTGGACTTGAGCTTATCCCATGAGTACCGCTGCTACTCCAAAGACTCCATATGACTCCACCGCAACTTGTAGTCCCTTTTTTCTTGACCACGGTCAACACTCGAGCAAAATTAAGTCCCTTGTTACTCATTTGTGCTCCCAACTTCTAGAGTATCCGTCCAACGCCATCACACATCGATCAGCGACTGCGTGAAAGTGAACAACTCACATATTGGGTGTCACACATAAGAGTTACCTGAACTCAACATCATCGCTCCTTTCTTGACCACCTGTCTGAAACTTGAAAGAAATTTCACCATTGCTTGTAGTCATCTCGAGTCAAATTCGCAGCTTATCTCACCATATGTATGACCACCGAGCCCCGCCCGTCTCCATGTCCCATGCGTACCGCCACGCCTCGCCGCTATTACGCGCCGAGCCTCCGCTGTCCCGGTCGAGTCTCAAGGGTCGCGACCCACACCACTCAACCCCCATCGCAGAGTAACACCGATCATCACCGACCGATGACGAAGTTTCACGCTTTCATCGACCACGGGCTCCGGTCCAAACCACGTGTCCTCGCTTTTTGTCCCGCTGAATAGGCTTCACTCTCTGAGCTCTACGCTGTAGCCCCTCAATCAGCACCGAGTGAAGTCTTCCGTCAGACTCCAGCTCCACCTTCAACATGACTCCATGGTAGATGATCAGTCCACCCCCGCGTCCCGTCGACTTCAAGCTCTCATGTGCACCGTCTTGAATCAACCCCGCGCCATAGTCTTGTCGGCCACACAAGCCCTCGGGGCTGCGCGCCACGTGTTTCCACGCCCAGAAGTCGGTCACCATCAGCACCACGCTCCTATGTCGCATCGCCGATCCCACCACTGTCTTCTGTATCAACCGACTTGCATCGATCCCGTCAGACTGTCCAGTCCGACCCAGCCGAACTCGTCCGGCTACAACCATGCTCCACCTTGCACCATGACTGCTCGCACATCTGTGCATATCTTGGACGCCCTGTGTATGCATGATTCTGCCACGACGCGCTCCAGACTTCTCCAAGCTCTATACGCATGTCGCCATCCACGCACACCGCAGACCCTCACGCTACCATCCTCGTACACAACCATGTACAAAGAAATAAAGCCAAACTCCACCATATAAGCCTTCCCGTGTGCACTTCACTGTGAAGATCAATGAAAAAAAAATCTCCAAACTCCACCCATGCTCCTGTAGGCTCTTGGTTCATTAGCTTTTTTCCAACCGATAGCACCTAGCTAAGTCTCTTGTGCGTAGCTTTTTTTTTCTTGTAACAAATCTCCTAAGTGCATAACTTCCTTAGGATCGATATACATTGCCTGGGCCTTGCTACGCGTCAGCGTGCTTTGCTATAGCCGCTGCAAGCGCCCGCGCGTGGGCCACTGCCCGCACAAGCCCGTTGCTCAAAGCGCCTGACCACCGTGCTGCCACCCCGACGTGCCTCGGACTGGGCCGACTTGTCCACGTTCCATCACCACATCCATCTCGTTGAGACCGAGTCCATCGGGAATACCTCGACATGTCGCCTGCTTTGATCCGACCTTGTCGGGAATAATGTACGCTTGCCCGATTAATGTGATGATCAATCGCCGCACGTCTCTTCGCTGCTACCGATGCTTTCGCCGCTTGCCCTATCGATCCGATCTGCCACACGCACACGTGCCTCCGATCGCTTCCTCCAGATCAACAATCAACGGCCTCTTCGAACCTTGCTCTGATACCACTTGTTAGAATAAATCCGAGGCATACCGTCGATCATCCGAGGACCAAGCAATCACAGGAGCACGACACCGAGATTTGTTAACGAGGTTCGCCGATATAGCTACATCCCCGGGGCTTGACTACGGGCGCTCCTCCCCGTGACACCGTCACAATACCGCACCCGGTCGCCCTGGACGCCGGCACAAGTCGCCGGCTTCCCCTGCGTTCCGGTGCTATTATGTTGGCATAGGTTACATTGTGTGTCTACCCCCGCTATATAAGAGAGGCCTAGGATACAAGTGTCCTACTTGGACACGCCTTCATATCCTATCTAAACACAATACAACTACAAGTCCAACTGTAACCCACCTCGTACACTATATTCGACACAACTCCAACATACTCTTTGGAGCCTCCTCAGCGATCCCAGATGGCTTGGATGGATCTAGCTTGACGACATAGAGGAGTACCTACATACCAAGCAAGAAAGATAGGACGCCATGTCTTCATTTTGCTTGCTTGACTAGTAGAAAGGGCAAAGTAACTTTTTTCGGTTCGGCGATCAACTACATGTACCCACTCCTTTGCAAGGGCTTGTACTGTTCGACGGTACATACATATGTGGCGCAGCAAAGTCATAACGTGTCACATCCCTAGTTCTGGTATGCTCAAGGCTAGCTAGTCATGTGTGCATCATGTTTAAATTCTATTTAAATTTGAATTGGGGATTTGTGAAACCCTCAGAATCATCTCTAAAATGGCCCAAACAAAAAGTGCTCCAAAAAGGTCCAAGAAAATGCTCATGTTGCTCTCTGAAAATATTGGACAGACATAAAAATCAAATCAATATTTTTAGGAGCTCATAAGTATTTATTTTGGGCATTTGGAATTAATGCAGTAAATATTTGCTTTGGATATATATTGTTATATATATACAATATTGTCCAAAAATTATGCTAGTTGATGAGGAGCTCTGGTATAATGCCACTAGCTCCTGCAAAAATTGGCATAAGTAAATAAAATGATTTAGTGTTTAAAACTAAATCAAAACAAATTACAGAAAACAAAAAAATAGAAAAAGAAAGGGAGAAACTTACCCGCGCTTACCTCCCTGTGCAGCCCGTTACTGTGCAGCCCAGCAGCAGCCTAGCCCGCCTCCTCCTCTGTCTTCTTTCTCGTGCCCTCATCGGCCTCAGGCAGCGTGTCGCCTGCCAGCACTCCGCTGCCACCTCCTCGCTTCCACCTCCTCCCGCCTCGCTCGCCCTTGCCGACCCCGAGACGCCACGCCGCCCCCACCCCCTCTCACTCTCCCCGTGTTCCCTCTCTCTGCTCTCTCTCTCTCATGTTGGACCGAACGCCACCGCCGCCACCGACGAAAGCACCACCAGAGCCACCGGCCTCCCTCACCCTCCAGAGTCCACGAGCTCCGCCACGTCGCGGCTACCTCCTCGCCGAGCCACGCACCTCCAGACGGCCTCCATCGCCGCCATCGCCATCGTCTTCCTCCTCGGGCTCCGCCGTCCCTTGCCCGTCGATTCGCCGTCACCGAGTCTCCCCGAGCCCGCCAGGCTGCTCTGCGTGATCGCCGTGAGCATCTACTGTTCCCCTCTCTTCTCCCCTCGTTCCGCGTCGTAGCTGTCGCTACCACCATGGCCGGCCATCGCCGCCGCAGCTCCTCGTCGTCGTGGCTGAGCCACCGCAGCCGCTACCGCACACGCCATCGCGCCAGCAGCCTCCTGGAAGGCCAACGCCGCCAGCCTCCAGCTCTGCCGTGTCTGCAGGCTGAGCCCAAGACGCCACCGAACTCTGGCCGCCGCCCTAAGCTCCGCTCCGGTGAGCTCCGCCGCCCCCGCAGCCTCCCGCATGTCCCACTAGATGCGCGCGAGCCTGGGCTTCGCGTAGGTGGTCTCCGCCACCCGAATGGTCGCCGAAACGGCGATCCCGAGCCCCTCCGCCGCGTTCGGCCTCGCCGGCGGCTAAATGCCGGTGGGGTTGACCGGGTCTAACCCCCCCTGTTGACCCAGCTTTGACCGTGTGGGTCAGTGACATGTGGGGCCCGGCTCGGCTAAGTTTAGCTTAGGATTAGTTTAAAACTAATTGAATCTGTTAACTAACTATAACACTGACGTGTGGGCCCCGCGCGTCAGGTTTGACCTGGTCAGCGCCGTTGACCGCTGACGCAGTGCTGATGTCATGCTGACACAATTATTTATTTTCTGGAATTATTTTTATACAGGAAATCCCAGAAAATATTCAAAACTTCAAAAATTCATATCAATTCAACCGTAACTCAGATTGAAATAAGTTATATATGAAAAATTATCAGAAAAATGCAATCTATCCATCTGTACTAGTTTCATGCATGAAAAACCAACTTATACCTGCTGTATAGGTGAAAACATATATATGGCATTTATAAGAGTTTAATTTGGAGTTGCATTTGAACCCTTGGTCCAAATGGACTTCACTCAAGATGAATACTAGTTGCATTAGCTCAAACAACATCACATCTTCATGCCATGTTCATGCATCATATTGTTGCATATGCTTGTGTTTTGATTGTTGGCACCGTTCCTTCTCGATAGGTCCTGCTCCGAAGAGTGCTCGAGAGTACCTGTCTGTGAAGCAGTGCCTCCTCTGTTGATCTACCAGGCAAGCAAACCCCCTTGTTCATTCCGATATAATCCTACTCTCTCGCTCCTGCTCTCGTTATTGCATTAGGAC
The DNA here is from genome assembly GCA_021437245.1 of Aegilops speltoides. Lineage (NCBI taxonomy): Eukaryota > Viridiplantae > Streptophyta > Magnoliopsida > Poales > Poaceae > Aegilops > Aegilops speltoides. The sequence continues at coordinate 362,604,384 of CM038145.1, forward strand.
AACAACGATTCATACGCTACTTTGTGTCTGCGGTAGTTGAACCCATTCCTCTGCATGACTGTCATTGCCACGAAGAATAGTTGAAACCCACTAGCATGTGTAGGAGTTGATTGAGCCCATGTTGTGTTCCTACCATGCTATGCCTGCTATTGCTTAGAGTTGTGTCAGGTCTGATTCATTGGGAATGAATTGGAGTGTTACGATATGTTATGATGCTGAGAGTGAAGTGTGTGAACACGATTTGGTAAAGGTAGCGGTGAGAGGCCATGTAGGAGTACATGGTGGGTTGTCTCACTGGAACCGTTCTTAAGCACTGAGTTCTATGTATGTTGTCCAATGACTCGATACTACCACACATTGGGCTCCGGGCGCTCCAAGCCCTCTCGACTTATTAACCAACTTGATCTCTGTCCAGGAGTCGCAACTAGTTTCTGGTGTTTGTAGGTAGTGTTAGTAGTCTACCAAGTGGCACCCGGCCAGGTGGGCTTGGGATAGACTAGGCACAAGTGGCACGGTGTACCAAGCGTAGATCCATCCGGCGAGGTGGGCTTGGGAACCCTGTTCACATCGTTTGGGGCCGTGAGCGACACCCCGGCCGGATCTCCTTACGGATGGAACCCGAATAGGCGATAAACCTCGGCTAGAGTCTTGTGTGGTTAGTCAGGTCGTGGCCGACTCCCTCGCCAGGCTTCCGCTTGAAGGTAGCCGAGATACACGACGTGTACATGGTGGTAAGTGGCGAGAGCGTGTGTGAAGAAGTACACACCTGCAGGGTTAACATGATCTATTCGAATAGCCGGGTCCGCGGTTATGGACTTCTTGGATGCTTACATGGTACATAGACAACTTGAAGTGGATACTATAAAATGCTCAAGACAAGTGTGAGTACTATGGATGGCCTTCTCGTAGGGAGACGGGGATGAATCCATAGTAGTGTATTGTGTGGTGATTAGTGGACTCGTGTGCGCCATATCACCTCAAAGAAGTTCTGGTAGTCGTAGAACAGGATAGCCACAGAGTCAAAGCTGGCTTGCTGCAACTAAACCCCACATTACCCTCTTGATACAAATGCATGTATGATAGGATCTGATGTAAGTCTTGCTGAGTACCTTTGTACTCATGGTGCTTTATTTATGTTTTTGCAGCGGAGACTTCGGTCTTACTAGTGTTCTCGTGGACTTCGACAAGTAGCTTGTACCTCAGCTACGATCTTGATCGGATGTTGTAGATAGTCAGGCTCTTCAGCCTTTTTCATTTGTAGATGTCTGTACCCAGACATGTAATGCTTCCGCTTGTTGCTTGTATGCTTTGTATGATGGGTCTTGTGACCCCTGTTTGCAATAAATGCTATGATGGCTCTTTGAGCCTTATCTATATGAGTTGTTGAGTTATGTTGTGATGCCATGTTGTACAGCACATACTTGCATGTTATGCGTACGTGTAATGTGTATTGCTATGTGTGGGATCTGACTATCTAGTTGTTTATTCTTAGTAGCCTCTCTTACCGGGAAATGTCTCCTAGTGCTTCCATCGAGCCATGGTAGCGTGCTCTGCTCCGAACACTTAGGTTGGCGGCATGTGTCCTTCTTCGCTCTCTGTGTACGTCCCTTCGGGAAATGTCACGCGATGAATACCGAGTCCTGTTAGCCCGCTACAGCCCGGTTCACGGAGTCTGTTAGCCCAGTGCTACAGCCTGGATTCACTCGCTGATGACCGACACGTTCGATGCTGGGTCATGGATGCTTGTCCCTGTAAGTTTGTGCCACTTTGGGTTTACGACTAGCCATGTCAGCCCGGGCTCCTTATCATATGGATGCTAACGACACTATCATATACGTGTGCCAAAAGGCGCAAACGGTCCCGGGCAAAGGTAAGGCGACACCCGTGGGGATACCGTGCGTGAGGCCGCAAAGTGATATGAAGTGTTACATGCTAGATCAATGTGGCATTGAGTCGGGGTCCTGACATAACGCCCACGGCTTAGTCAGACACCAACCCTGAGACAACGGTACATGTACAACTCCATTTCTTGCAGGTTTTAGCTGATGATCGGGCCGTCACTTCCCCCGGCCGTGTCATGTCTCATTGATGCGCCCACGGTTACTAGCCATAGCCAGCACCCTCCTTTGGTAACAGCACCGTCAAGCATCAACACCTCCTATAAATCTTCAAGACCTGAACCGTGTCGACAGTTATTAGAGCCAGCCAAAAGTGAGAGTGCCAAGAGCAGTTATTAGAGCACCTGATGATACTAGTACAACTTTTGAACCATTGAGTGTTGTTACCTGGACGTTTGTAAATTTGCATTCAAGGCACTGTGATGTAGTGATGTCGAGGAAGAGTACTGCTGGTGGTGGGCACGCCAATTGTTTGTCGGACTGCACGTTTTGTTTTGGAGGCGCCATCATGCATGCAAATCTCTGGGTCTGATACCTAGGACGTGATACTGCAAACGCATTTAGTTACACGAAATCTCTCCTCAGAGAAGGCAATTATTGCAAGCGACGTGAAAAAACATCCATTACCACCATGTCCGAGATGCACAGGCGCAGCGGACAAGACGTGTACGGTACTACTCCTTGTGTTTCTTTTATTTACTTTGCATGTTAGAGCATCTCCGGCCGCCCTTACAAGCCCCTCAAGGCCGTTTTTATCGCCGGCGCTAAAAAAACCGTTCAATCGTGGGTCCAGAAGCCCATTTTTGCCGGATAGGCCCGATTTCGGCGATGGCGGACCCAGACCGAACCCGACGCGCTGGGGTTGTCGGGGGAGGGGGGGGGGGGAGGGGGGAAGGGAGCGGTTTTGGCGCGAAAGCCCGATGGGGCCGCCGAGTCAGCGACTCGGCGCTTCGTCGTTCTCATCGCCTCGGTTTCCCGCGGGGAATCAATGCCAAAGCTGCCGGGCTGCAGTGCCGGTCAGTCTTTCATTGATGCCTCACGGGCGGCGCAGTGAAGGCGCCGCGACGCGCGTCCCACCTGCTCTCGCCACGCGTACACACGGCGGCCACGCGCCCACCGCCAGCTCGTGGCTATAAGAGCCGCCCTCCGTCCGCCGGTGAAGCTCACACTTGCTCGCCGCAACACATCTCTTTCCCTCTCACCGTCGATGCTTCCGCCACTGTTCTTCCCTCTCTCCCCTCTCCAGGCGACCACCATGGCGAAGCACTACCCCAGCGATGGTGCGGCGGCCAACGGCTTCGGTCGTCGTCACCTGCACGAGGACGAAGCCCGCCTCCTCTACGAGGCCGACTACCCAGCTCTGCCGGATATGCGGGTGCCGGGGGCGGGGAGGTTGAGCGCCGGCACCTCCAACTGTGGCGGACCGACGGGCGGAGATTGCCCGCATCCGATCCTCGATGCCACAGGCGGAGAGGAACGAGCCGAGGTACGCCTCCAACAGCTTGCTGTGGGAGGCGTACTTCCAACGGCGCCACGGCGAGCAACTCGCCGCCACCAACGGCAACGAGCCCCGCGACCGCCACAACTCGGAGGGGCGCCGCCGATGGTGGGGCATTCCCGGACGCACGCTGGGGGTCGTCCTCGAGTACATCGAGGGCGGCAACACGCTGCGGCTGGAGTACCCGTTGGCCCCCACCTTCTCCCATCGGCGTGGTAGCTCGTGGACGCCGAGGCGCATGGAGCCGCCGTCCTCCTCCTCGTCCCGCTCCCGCTCCTGCTCCTCCGGCTCACCCGCACTATGCCCCGTCAAGCCGGAGCCCCAGGAAACGCCGCTCGGGCGGCGCACCCGTGGCGGCGCGCTCGTCATCAACGAGCCTTCTCCCTCCTCTGCCCGCCTTGTCAGGCCAAAGAGGGAACCGGGGCTCGCCGTGAAGAAGGAGCACGAGCTCATGACCGCCGCCGACGAGGCCGCCCTGAAATGGGCTCGGGAGGACTACGTCCGAGAGGGGATGGCCCGCCAGCGCCGCGCCCTAGAGGAGATAGCCGCTCGCCGCCGTGGACGCGAGGAGGGCGGCGTCGACGTCATCGAGGACAACGACGAGGAGGACACGGCCGGGTCATCAAGCCCGCGATCGGGCGACTCGGCAGGGGAGTAGCAGGGCAACCGGCGCGGCGGACGCAGGCGGCGGCATTTAAGACTACACCGGTTCTCTGAGACTCCTCGACACATGTAGAAGGCAGGCGGCGGCAGTGTCGTAGTAGGGCTAGGCGTAGTTATTTTAATTCATGTTTTTTGTTTTCTGTACCAATTTGAATGAAATCACAGAGTTTGGACAGATTTTGTGTCGTGTTTGTGCCGGTTTGGGGGCGACCTGGGGCGGCGGCTGGGAACACGTTTGTCTTCACGCCGAAATTAGCGCCGGTTCGGCCCCAGGCGGCGCTTTTTCGGCATCCTGAGGGCCGACCGGCTGGAGATGCTTTTAGAGATGTACGAGTACGGTATTCTTCATCAAAGTTGACAACTCATGGAACAGGCGTCCAATAAGAGGATTTGAGGAACGCTGGTCCGGGAGCACATGCCGTCGATCTGCGCCAAGATTCATGAGATTGCTTATGTATACAAAAAAGAGTTCCACTTTCGTTTATGTATGTAATGCACTCGTATATCAAACCGATATATCTATTAGTGTGGGGGTACGAAACCTATTAAGTGGGGTCGGTTAAAAACATAAAATAGGAAGGAAGGAACAAATATAGAGAAATGATCCATTAAACCATTGTTATGCTGTTCTTCTTAGTTCTTGTTTGTTCTTGTCCTTTTGTTCCTAAAAAAAACATCCATGCTCACATTGTGTCAATCAACGGATATTGCTAAAAAAGGTACATATTCATTTTAAAAAGGTTGATTTTCTTATGTAAAGACAAGAGATCGTCTTCTATCCTTGCAGATTGAAGGGCTTCAAATATATGTGATATAGGATCATAGTCATGTCTTTCCCCTTTTTCTCCAATATTCCATTTTCCAAGTGCTGCATCTTAAAAAATATATCAAAAAATTACAAAAATGTAATTGATGCTTCCAGGAACAAAAATCACATCCAAGGTCATATGTGGCCTGTAGGAACCAAAATGCGAACTGTTGTCTCAGGTCTACCTAAATTCGAATTCGGTTATTTTTTGAAAGATTTGGAGTCATTTTCTTGCATGGGAAGTCCAGTCGCCTCATATAGAGTTGAGAGGTGATGACCAATTGAACACCAACACACAATGGCAAAACCCATCAACTTTTAACCTTGTTTTATCTCTCTCACATGCTCTCTCTCTCGTCCTTTATTGTTCTTCCCGTTGAAGGGCGGCGATCCTCGAGGCTCTAGGGACGAGCTAATCAACCTAGGGAAGTCCATAGCGACCGCGCGTCCAGACGGGGCCCCTCCCGGGCACGTGAGGTTTCGGGTCTACAAAAGCACCCGCCGGATTCCTTGCGTACCATGCTTCCGGTCGGGTGTCCTTCAACGTGAGCTGCGATTCATCACCCCAGGATCGAGGGTACACGGTGACATGTTCATGTCTAAACATGGGGTTGTGTCCTAGACGCACGTACTTAAGAGCTGACCTCCGCGCCTCTTAGAGTGGTGGCTCGAGGGAAACCTAGTCCCGCCGGCCGCCGGACCTCCCCTCGAGCACCTTTCCCCCGCCGCTGCCGAAGGTATCGGCCGGGCGAAGCCCGAGTAGTGCCTGCAAAGGCGGGGCCTTCCATGGGCGCGACTCCTCTCCCTCCCTGGCGGCGGCGTGCTTCTCGGTGACGGGTGCGGTGGGGTGCTCTACCCGGTGGTGTGCCCCGGCTTGCAGTGATGGCTTGGGCCGCCGATCCCTCTGATCTGATCTGGGTGGGTTGGTGGAGCTTTACCCAATGCCGCGGTTGGCCGTGTGCCCCGTCAGCTGAGGTGGCATGGGGCTCTCATCGGCAGGCTTCATGCCATGGATGTTGGCAGGCAAGCGGCGGCAGGCTGGATCGCGGGTGGCGTGGTGTGATACGTCTCCAACGTATATATAATTTTTGATTGTTCCATGCTATTATATTATCCATCTAGGATGTTTTATATGCATTTAGATGCTATTTTATATGATTTTTGGGACTAACCTATTAACCTAGAGCCCAGTGCCAGATTCTGTTTTTTTCCTTGTTTTTGAGTTTTACAGGAAAGGAATACCAAACGGAGTCCAATTGACATGCCAATTTTTGATGTTTTTTTGTGGACCAAAAGAAGCCCCTGGAGTGAAAGAGTTGGGCCAGGAGAGTCCCGGGCTGCCCACGAGGGCGGGGGGCACGTCCACCCCCTGGGTGCGCCCCCTGCCTCGTGGACAGCCCGGAGACCCCCCCTGACATGAGAACTACGCCAAAAATTCCTATAAATACTGAAACCTCCAGAAAATAACCTAGATCGGGAGTTCCGTCGCCGCAAGCCTCTGTAGCCACCAAAAACCTCTCAGGAGCCCGTTTCGGCACCCTGCCGGAGGGGGAATCCATCACTGGTGGCCATCTTCATCATCCCGGCGTTCTCCATGACGAGGAGGGAGTAGTTCACCCTCGGGGCTGAGGGTATGTACCAGTAGCTATGTGTTTGATCTCTCTCTCTCTCTCTCTCTCTCGTGTTCTTGATTCAGCACGATCTTGATGTATTGCGAGCTTTGCTATTATAGTTGGATCTTATGATGTTTCTCCCCCTCTACTCTCTTGTAATGGATTGAGTTTTCCCTTTGAAGTTATCTTATCGGATTGAGTCCTTAAGGATTTGAGAACACATGATGTATGTCTTGCATGTGCTTATCTGTGGTGACAATGGGATATTCACATGATCTACTTGATGTACGTTTTGGTGATCAACTTGTGGGTTCAGTGACCTTGTGAACTTATGCATAGGGGTTGGCACACGTCGCTTCTTCATGCACTCGTGGATGTCGCCTAGAGGGGGGGGGGGTGAATAGGCGTTTTAAAATAATTACGGTAGAGGCTTGAACAAACGCGGAATAAACCTAGTGGTTAATTTGTCAAGCACAAAACCTGCAACAACTAGGCTCACCTATGTGCACCAACAACTTATGCTAAGCAAGATAAGCAACTATATGATATCAAGATATATGACAAAGAACAATATTGCTATCACAAAGTAAAGTGCATAAGTAAAGGGCTCGGGTAAGAGATAACCGAGGCACGCGGAGACGACGATGTATCCCGAAGTTCACACCCTTGCGGATGCTAATCTCTGTTTGGAGCGGTGTGGAGGAACAATGCTCCCAAGCCACTAGGGCCACCGTAATCTCCTCATGCCCTCGCACAATGCAAGATGCCGTGATTCCACTAAGGGACCCTTTGTTGGGGAACGTAGTAATTTCAAAAAATTTCCTACGCACACGCAAGATCATGGTGATGGCATAGCAACGAGAGGGAGAGTGTTCGCCCACGCACTCGTGAGACCGTAAGCGGAAGCGTTAGCACAACGCGTTGATGTAGTCGACGCCTTCACGATCCGATCGATCCAAGCACCGAACGTCACGGGCCTCCGAGTTCAGCACACGCTCAGCTCGATGACAATCTCCGGCCTCCGATCCAGCGAAGCTCGGAGATGAGTTCCACAAGACGACGGCGTGGACGATGATGATGTTCTATCGCGCAGGCTTCGCCTAAACTCCGCGACAATATGACCGAGGTGGAATATGGTGGAGGGGGCACCGACACGGCTAAGGAACGATCCGTAGATCAACTTGTGTGTCTATGGGTGCCCCGCCCGTATATAAAGGGGAGAGGAGGAGGGGCCGGCCTAAGGGGAGGCGCCCTAGGAGGGGGAAACCTACTCCAAGTAGGTTTCCTTCCCTTCCTATTCCAAGGAGGGGAAGGAAGGAGTGGGAGAGGGAAGGCAAGGGGCGCCCCTTCCTTGTCCTATTCAGACTCAAGGGAGGGGCGCGCCACTTTCCCTGGCCGCCCCTCTCTCTCCAATAGGGCCCATCAAGGCCCATAACTTCCGGGGGTTCGGTAACCCTCCGGTACTCGGTTTTCTCCAAAACACCGGAACATTTCCGTGTCGAATATAGTCATCCAATATATCAATCTTTATGTCTCGACCATTTCGAGACTCCTCGTCATGTCCCTGATCACATCCGAGACTCCGAACAAACTTCGGTACATCAAAACTTGTAAACTCATAATAAAACTGTCATCGTAACGTTAAGCGTGCGGACCCTACGGGTTCGAAAACTATGTAGACATGACCTAGAACCATTCTCGGTCAATAACCAATAGCGGGACCTGGATGCCCATATTGGTTCCTACATATTGTACGAAGATCTTTATCGGTCAAACCGCATAACAACATACGTTGTTCCCTTTGTCATCGGTATGTTACTTGCCCGAGATTTGATCGTCGGTATCCAATACCTAGTTCAATCTCGTTACCGGCAAGTCTATTTACTCGTTCCGTAATACATCATCTCATAACTAACTCATTAGTTACAATGCTTGCAAGGCTTAGGTGATGAGTATTACCGAGAGGGCCCAGAGATACCTCTCCGACAATCGGAGTGACAAAACCTTCGAATTATGCCAACCCAACATGTACCTTCGGAGACACCTGTAGAGCACCTTTATAATCACCCAGTTATGTTGTGACGTTTGGTAGCACACAAATTGTTCCTCCGGTAAACGGGAGTTGCATAATCTAGTTGTAGGAACTTTGTATAAGTCATGAAGAAAGCAATAGCAGTATACTAAACGATCAAGTGCTAGGCTAACGGAATGGGTCATGTCAATCACATCATTCTCCTAATGATGTGATCCCGTTAATCAAATGACAACTCTTTTGTCCATGTCTAGGAAACATAACCATCTTTGATAAACGAGCTAGTCAAGTAGAGGCATACTAGTGACACTATGTTTGTCTATGTATTCACACATGTATTATGTTTCCGGTTAATACAATTCTAGCACGAATAATAAACATTTATCATGATATAAGGAAATAAATAACAACTTTATTATTGCCTCTAGGGCATATTTCCTTCAGTCTCCCACTTGCACTAGAGTCAATAATCTAGTTCACATCGCCATGTGATTTAACACCAATATTCACATCTATATGTAATTAATACCATTAGTTCACATCATCATGTGATCAACACCCAAAGGGTTTGTTCACATCGCTATGTGATTAACACCCAAAGAGTACTAAGGTATGATCATGTTTTGCTTGTGAGAGAAGTTTAGTCAACGGGTCTGTCATATTCAAAGCCGTATGTATTTTGCAAATATTCTATGTCAACAATGCTCTGCACGGAGCTACTCTAGCTAATTGCTCCCACTTTCAATATGTATCCAGATTGAGACTTAGAGTCATCTGGATTGGTGTAAAAGCTTGCATCGTTGTAACTTTTTACGACGGGCTCTTTTATCACCTCCATAATCAAGAAACATCTCAGTCCTCACTAAGGATATTCTTGACCGCTGTCCAGTGATCTACTCTTAGATCAAAATTGTATTCCTTTGTCAAACTCAGAGCAAGGTATACAATAGGTCTGGTTCACAGCGTTGCATACTTTATAGAACCTATGACTGAGGCATAGGGAATGATTTTTCATTCTTTTTCTATTTTCTGCCATGGTCGGGTGTTGAGTCTTACTCAACTTCACACCTTTGCGTCACAGGCAAGAACTCCTTCTTTGACTGTTCTATTTTGAACTATTTCAAAAATTTATCAAGGTATGTAATTATTGAAAAAATCTTATCAAGCGTCTTGATCTATCTATATAGATCTTGATGCTCAATGTGTAAGCAGCTTCACCGAGGTCTTTCTTTGAAAAACTTTTATTCAAGTATCCTTTTATGCTATCCAGAAATTCTATATCATTTGCAATCAACAATATGTCTTGCATATATAATATCAGAAATGCTACAGAGCTCCCACTCACTTTCTTGTAAATAGAGGCCTTTCCAAAAGTCTGTATAAAACCATATGCTTTGATCAACTCATCAAAGCATATATTCCAACTCCGAGATGCTTGCATCAGTCCATTGATGGATCGCTGGAGCTTGCACACTTTGTCAGCACCTTTTGGATCAACAAAACCTTCCGGCTGCATCATATACAACTCTTCTTCTAGAAATCCATTCAAGAATGCAGTCTTGACATCCATTTGCCAAATTTCATAATAATGAAATGCAGCAATAGCTAACATGATTCGGACAGACTTAAGCATCGCTACGGGTGAGAAAGTCTCATCGTAGTCAACCCCTTGAACTTGTCGAAAACCTTTTGCAACAAGTCGAGCTTTATAGACAGTTACATTACCATCAGCGTCAGTCTTCTTCTTAAAGATCCATTTATTCTCAATGGCTTGCCGATCATCGGGCAAGTCAACCAAAGTCCAAACTTTGTTTTCATACATGGATCCCATCTCGATTTCATGGCCTCTAGCCATTTTATGGAATCTGGGCTCATCATCGCTTCCTCATAGTTCGTAGGTTCATCATGGTCAAGTAACATGACTTCCGAATAGGATTACCGTACCACTCAGTGCGGATCTTACTCGTAGACCTAGGAGGTTCAAGAGAAACTTGATCTGAAGTTTCATGATCATTATCATTAGCTTCCTCACTAATTGGTGTAGTTGTCACAGAACCGGTTCTTGTGATGAACTACTGTCCAATAAGGGAGTAGATCTGATTATCTCATCAAGTTCTACTTTCCTCCCACTCACTTCTTTCGAGAGAAACTCCTTCTCTAGAAAGGATCCATTTATTAGCAACGAATGTTTTGCCTTCGGATCTGTGATAGAAGGTGCACCCAACAATTTCCTTTGGGTATTCTATGAAGACGCACTTCTCCGATTTGGGTTTGAGCTTATCAGGATGAAACTTTTTCACATAAGCATCGCAGCCCCAAACTTTAAGAAACGACAACTTTGGTTTCTTGCTAAACCACAGTTCATATAGTGTCGTCTCAATGGATTTAGATGGTGCCCTATTTAACGTGAATGCAGTTGTCTCTAATGCATGATCCCAAAACGATATTGGTAAATCGGTAAGAAACATCATAGATTGTACTATATCCAATAAAGTACGGTTATGACGTTCGGACACACCATTATGATGTGGTGCTCCAGGTGGCATGAATTTGTGAAACTATTCCACATTGTTTTAATTGAAGACCAAACTCGTAACTCAAATATTTGTCTCCGCGATCAGATCGTAGAAACTTTATTTTTCTTGTTATGATGATTTTTCCACTTTACTCTGAAATTCTTTGAACCTTTCAACTATTTCAGACTTATGTTTCATCAAGTAGATATACCCATATCTGCTCAAATCATCTGTGAAGGTCAGAAAATAACGATACCCGCCGCTGCCTTAACACTCATCGGATCGCATACATCAGTATGTATTATTTCCAATAAGTCAGTTGCTCGCTCCACTGTTCCGGAGAACGGAGTCTTAGTCATCTTGCCCATGAGGCATGGTTCACAAGCATCAAGTGATTCCAAAATCCCATCAGCATGGAGTTTCTTCATGCGCTTTACACCAATATGACCTAAACGGCAGTGCCACAAATAAGTTGCACTATCATTATTAACTTTGCATCTTTTGGTTTCAATATTATGAATATGTGTATCACTACGATCGAGATCCAATGAACCATTTTCATTGGATGTGTAACCATATAAGGTTTTATTCATGTAAACGGAACAACAGTTTATTCTCTTACATAAATGAATAACCGTATTGCAATAAACACGATCAAATCATATTCATGCTCAATGCAAACACCAAATAACATTTATTTAGGTTCAACACTAATCCCGAAAGTATAGGGAGTGTGTGATGATGATCATATCAATCTTGAAACTACTTTCAACACACATCGTCACTTCACCCTTAACTAGTTTCTATTTATTCTGCAACTCCTGTTTCGAGTTACTACTCTTAGCAACTGAACCAGTACCAAATACCGAGGGGTTGCTATAAACACTAGTAAAGTACACATCAATAACATGTATATCAAATATACCTTTGTTCTCTTTGCCATCCTTCTTATCCGCCAAATACTTGGGGTAGTTCTGCTTTCAGTGACCAGTCCCTTTGCAGTAGAAGCACTTAGTCTCAGGCTTAGGTCCAGATTTGGGCTTCTTCACTTGAGCAGCAACTTGCTTGCCGTTCTTCTTGAAGTTCCCTTCTATCCCTTTGCCCTTTTCTTGAAACTAGTGGTCTTGTTAACCATCAACACTTGATGTTCTTTCTCGATTTCTACCTTCGTTGATTTCATCATCATGAAAAACTCGGGAATCATTTTCATCATCCCTTGCATACTATAGTTCATCATGAAGTTCTACTAACTTGGTGATGGTGACTAGAGAATTCTGTCAATCACTATCTTATCTGGAAGATTAACTCCCACTTGATTCAAGCGATTGTAGTACCTAGACAATCTGAGCACATGCTCCCTAGTTGAGCGATTCTCCTCCATCTTTTAGCTATAGAACTTGTTGGAGACTTCATATCTCTCAACTCGGGTATTTGCTTGAAATATTAACTTCAATTCCTGGAACATCTCATATGGTCCATGATGTTCAAAACATCTTTGAAGTCCCGATTCTAAGCCATAAAGCATGGTGCACAAAACTATCAAGTAGTCATCATATTGAGCTAGCCAAACGTTCATAACGTCTGCATCTGCTTCTGCAATAGGTCTGTCACCTAGCGGTGCATTAAGGACATAATTCTTGTGTGCAGCAATGCGGATAAACCTCAGATCGCAGATCCAATCCGCATCATTTCTACTAACATTTTTCAACACAATTTTCTCTAGGAACATATCAAAATAAACATATGAAAGCAACAATGCAAGCTATTGATCTTTCAACATAATTTGCAAAATACTACCATGACTAAGTTCATGATAAATTTAAGTTCAATTAATCATATTACTTAAGAACTCCCACTTAGACAGACATCTCTCTAGTCATCTAAGTGATCACGTGATCCAAATCAACTAAACCATAACCGATCATCACGTGAGATGGAGTAGTTTTCAATGGTGAACATCACTATGTTGATCATATCTACTATATGATTCACGCTCGACCTTTCGGTCTCCGTGCTCCGAGGCCATATCTGCATATGCTAGGCTCGTCAAGTTTAACCTCGAGTATTCGCGTGTGCAAAACTGGCTTGCACCCATTGTAGATGGACGAGAGCTTATCACACCCGATCATCACGTGGTGTGCAGGCACGACAAACTTTGGCAACGGTGCATACTCGGGAGAACACTTCTTGATAATTAGTGAGAGATCATCTTAAAATGCTACCGTCAATCAAAGCAAGAATAAGATGTATAATAGATAAACATCATATGCAATCAAAATATGTGACATGATACGGCCATGATCATCTTGCACCTTTGATCTCCATCTCCAAAGTACTGTCATGATCTCTATCGTCACCGGCACGACACCATGATCTTCATCATCTTGATCTATATCAATGTGTCATCACATGGTTGTCTCACCAACTATTGCTCTTGCAGCTATTGCTATTTTATAGCGATAAAGTAAAGCAATTATTTGGCACTTGCATCTTATGCAACAAAGAGACATCCATAGGGCTTCTGCCAGTTGCCGATAACTTCAACAAAACATGATCATCTCATACAACAACTTATATCTCATCACGTCTTGACCATATCACATCACAACATGCCCTGAAAAAACAAGTTAGACGTCCTCTACTTTGTTGTTACAAGTTTTACATGGCTGCTACGGGCTGAGCAAGAACCGTTCTTACCTACGCATCAAAACCACAATGATAGTTCGTCAAGTTAGTGCTGTTTTAACCTTCGCAAGGACCGGGCGTAGCCACACTCGGTTCAACTAAAGTGGGAGAAACTGACACCCGCTAGTCACCTGTGTGCAAAGCACGGCGGTAAAACCAGTCTCGCGTAAGCGTACGCGTAATGTCGATCCGGGCCGCTTCATCCAACAATACCGCTGAACCAAAGTATGACATGCTGGTAAGCAGTATGACTTGTATCGCCCACAACTCACTTGTGTTCTACTCGTGCATATAACATCAACGCATAAAACCTGGGCTCGGATGCCACTATTGGGGAACGTAGTAATTTCAAAAAATTTCCTACGCACACGCAAGATCATGGTGATGGCATAGCAACGAGAGGGGAGAGTGTTCGTCCACGTACCCTCGTAGACCGTAAGCGGAAGCATTAGCACAACGCGGTTGATGTAGTCGTACGTCTTCACGATCCGACCGATCCAAGCACCAAACGTATGGGGCCTCCGAGTTCAGCACACGTTCAGCTCGATGACGATCTCCGGCCTCCGATCCAGCGAAGCTCCGGAGATGAGTTCCGTCAGCACGACGGCGTGGTGACGATGATGATGTTCTACCGCACAGGCTTCGCCTAAACTCCATGACGATATGACCGAGGTGGAATATGGTGGAGGGGGCACCACACACGGCTAAGGAACGATCCGTAGATCAACTTGTGTGTCTATGGGTGTCCCCACCCCGTATATAAAGGGGAGAGGAGGAGGGGCGGCCTAAGGGGAGGCGCGCCCTAGGGGGAAACCTACTCCAAGTAGGTTTCCCCTTCCTATTCCAAGAAGGAGGGGAAGGAAGGAGTGGGAGAGGGGAAAGGGGCGCCGCCCCTTCCTTGTCCTATTCGGGCTCAAGGGGAGGGGGCGCGCCACTTGCCCTGGCCGGCCCCTCTCTCTCTCCAATAGGGCCCATCAAGGCCCATAACTTCCCGGGGGGTTCGGTAACCCTCCGGTACTCAGTTTTCTCCAAAACACCCGGAACATTTCCGGTGTCCGAATATAGTCATCCAATATATCAATCTTTATGTCTCGACCATTTCGAGACTCCTCCTCATGTCCGTGATCACATCCAGGACTCCGAGCAAACTTCGGTACATCAAAACTTGTAAACCCATAATAAAACTGTCATCGTAACGTTAAGCGTGCGGACCCTACGGGTTCGAGAACTATGTAGACATGACCTAGAACCATTCTCGGTCAATAACCAATAGCGGGACCTGGATGCCCATATTGGTTCCTACATATTCTACGAAGATCTTTATCGGTCAAACCGCATAACAACATACGTTGTTCCCTTTGTCATCGGTATGTTACTTGCCCGAGATTTGATCGTCGGTATCCAATACCTAGTTCAATCTCGTTACCGGCAAGTCTCTTTACTTGTTCCGTAATACATCATCTCATAACTAACTCATTAGTTACAACGCTTGCAAGGCTTAGGTGATGAGTATTACCGAGAGGGCCCAGAGATACCTCTCCGACAATCGGAGTGACAAAACCTAATCTCGAATTATGCCAACCCAACATGTACCTTCGGAGACACCTGTAGAGCACCTTTATAATCACCCAGTTACGTTGTGACGTTTGGTAGCACACAAAGTGTTCCTCCGGTAAACGGGAGTTGCATAATCTCATAGTTGTAGGAACTTTGTATAAGTCATGAAGAAAGCAATAGCAGTATACTAAACGATCAAGTGCTAGGCTAACGGAATGGGTCATGTCAATCACATCATTCTCCTAATGATGTGATCCCGTTAATCAAATGACAACTCTTTTGTCCATGGTCAGGAAACATAACCATCTTTGATAAACGAGCTAGTCAAGTAGAGGCATACTAGTGACACTATGTTTGTCTATGTATTCACACATGTATAATGTTTCCGGTTAATACAATTCTAGCATGAATAATAAACATTTATCATGATATAAGGAAATAAATAATAACTTTATTATTGCCTTTAGGGCATATTTCCTTCAACCTTGAGGGCGGTCACCGAACCCATACAAATGGCAACCCTTGGGGGCGGTCACCGAACCCATACACTTTGGCAACCCTTGGGGGCGGTCACCGGTACCCGTCAAATTGCTGGGGCGATCTCCACAACCTAATTGGAGACCCCGACACTTGACCGAAGCTTTACACCACAATGATTGAGCTTCGAACAACACCAACCGTCTAGGGCGCCAATGCACCCAAGAGGAACAAGCTCTGGGGTGTCCAAACACCGAAGAGTAACAAGCTCAAGGGTACCAAGCACCCAAGAGTAATAAGCTTCTCAACTTGTAACTTCCACGTATCACGTGGAGAACTCAAACCGATGCACCAAATGCAATGGCAAGGGCACACGGAGTGCCCAAGTCCTTCTCTCCCAAATCCCACCAAAGCAACTAATGCTAGGAAGGAAAATGAGAGGAAGAAAGAAAGAAGAACACGAAGAACTCCAAGATCTAGATCGAAGGGATTCCCCTCACTTAGAGGATAAAGTGATTGGTGGAAATGTGGATCTAGATCTCCTCTCTCTTTTCCCTCAAGAACTAGCAAGAATCATTGGAGGGATTGAGAGTTAGCAAGCTCGAAGAAGGTCAACAATGGGGGAAGAACACAAGCTTAAGAGATAATGTTGAATGGGGAAGAAGACCCCCTTTTATAGGAGCTCCCGAATCCAACCATTATGTGCTCAGTCCGTGCACGAGCGGTACTACTGCTCAGGGGAGCGGTACTACCGCCCGGGCGGTAGAACATAGAGAGCGGAGCAAAACAGAGGGCGAGGTAGAGCCGTACGAGCGGCACTACCGCTGGAGCCAGCGGTACCACCGTTGGCCGCAGCGGTACTGCCGCTTGGCCCATGGTACTAGGGGCGGTGGTAGCCGCGGTACTACCGCTCCTACTGCTGCTACTACTGCCGTTGAACCCGACACGAGAAAACCATGTCTCGAGTCGAGGTGGTACCAGCGTGGAATCGAAGCCGTACTACCACTTATGGCCATGGGCGGTACTACCGCTGTGGGACAACGGTACTACTGCTTGTGGCGATACGCGTACTGCCGCTCCGGTCTAGCGGTACTGCCGCTGGCGCCAACCTTATGCCATTACCACGAAAACAAGTACGCTCCAAGGAAAACCAGAACTGCCATAACTTCTGCAAATGAGCTCCGAATTGAGCAAACTCAAGCTTGTTGGACACAAGACAACGAGTAGCATCAAAACAGGGGAGGTATGCCTAACAAAAAGAGGAGAGAAACCTCCAACAGAGAAGAACCGGTAGAATCTCCAACATCGAAAACATCATAGAAGATGCATGTGAACTCCGTTTTCAATGAACTCGAGCTTGTCATCAAGATGACCATAAGCTCCAAAACTCACAAAGAGAACCAAACAAGAACCAAGAAAGATGATGCAAGGATGCAATGGTTTGAGCTCTCTATGAATGATACGATCAAGTTACTCATCGAGAGCCCCTCTTGATAGTACGGCCATCGAACCTAAAACCCGGTCTCCCAACTACCATCATGAGACCGGTAAAATGGAAAACCTATCAAGGGAAAACCTTTGCCTTGCACATGGTCCACTTGAGCTAGATGATGACAATCTTGACTCCCTCAAGTTGGACCACCTTTCTTGATTGCGTTGGCTTGATGAAGACTAGCTGATTGCTCCCCCATACTCCACTATGGGTGAGCCACTCTTCCGCACATCTTCACAAGTCCATTGTCACCACAATGGACGACAAGCTTCAAGCATTTGATCTCTTCGTGATGCTTCACTTGAACTTGCACACCACAACCTAACCCCACAAAGAACTCTCACAAAGATCATGGGTTAGTACACAAAGCGTAATTGACAATGCTTACCATACCATGGGATCGCTTGATCCCTCTCGGTACATCTTCTACGCTTTGTGTGTTGATCAACTTGATTCACTCTTTGACTTAGTCTTGATCAACCTCTCACATGACCAATCTTTAGGTAATTCCTTGAATGGCACCTTGGTCATCACAAACTCTCCTTGAAACCAACAAATAGACTCCAAGAAAAGCCTATGGACAAATCCTTCAAATAAAACTCAAGGCAACCATTAGTCCATAGAGATTGTCATCAATTACCAAAACCAAACATGGGGCACCGCATGTTCTTTCACAAACCCTGTGATACGATACGCTCTATCACACATAAACCTCCTTCTATCTTCCTCAAAACAGCCACCATACCTACCTATTATGGCATTTCCATAGCCATTCTGAGATATATTTCCATGCAACTTTCCACCGTTCTGTTTACTATGACATGCTCCATCATTGTCATATTGCCTTGCATGATCATGTAGTTGACATCGTATTTGTGGGAAAGCCACCTTTATAATTCTTTCACACATGTCGCTCTTGATTCATTGCATATCCCGGTACACCACCGGAGGCATTCACATAGAGTCATATTTTTTCCTAAGTATTGAGTTCTAATTCTTGAGTTGTAAATAAATAGAAGTGTGGTGATTTACATTATTAGAGCATTATCCCATGTGCGGAAAGGATTATGGAAGCAATGATTCCCTCACAAGTTGGGATGAGTATCCGGACTTTATGAAAAATAAAAGAGGCCAAAGAAGCCCAAATGAGAAAAGGAGGCCAAAGAAGCCCACCAAAAAATGAGAGAAAAAGAGAGAAGGGACAATGTTACTATCCTTTTACCACACTTGTGCTTCAAAGTAGCACCATGATCTTCATGATAAGAGTCTCCTATGTTGTCACTTTCATATACTAGTGGGAATTTTTCTTTATAGAACTTGGCTTGCATATTCATAGAACTTGGCTTGCATATTCCAATGATGGGCTTCCTCAAAATGTCCTAGGTCTTCGTGAGCAGGCAAGTTGGATGCACACCCACTTAGTTTTTTTTGCTGAGCTTTCATACATTTATAGCTCTAGTGCATCCGTTGCATGGCAATCCCCACTCCTCATGTTGACATCAATTGATGGGCATCTCCATAGCCCGTTGATTAGCCACGTCAATGTGAGACTTTCTCCTTTTTTGTTTTCTCACATAATCCCTATCATCATACTCTACTCCACCCATAGTGCTATGTCCATGGCTTACGCTCATGTATTGCGTGAGGGTTGAAAAAGGCTGAAGCGCGTTAAAAAGTATGAACCAATTACTTGGCTGAAATCGGAGTTGTGCATGATGGGAGCATTTTGTGTGACGAAAATGAAGCATGGCCAAACTATATGATTTTGTAGGGATAAGCTTTTTTTGGCTATGTTATTTTGATAAGACATAAACTGCTTGGTTAGCATGCTTGAAGTATTATTATTTTTATGTCAATATTAAAATTTTGTTTTGAATCTTATGGATCTGAACATTCATGCCACAATAAAGAGAATTACATTGAGAATTATGTTAGCTAGCATTCCACATCAAAAATTCTATTTTTATCCTTTACCTACTCGAGGACGAGCATGAATTAAGCTTGGGGATGCTTGATATGTCTCCAACGTATCTATAATTTTTCATTGTTCCATGCTATTCTATTATCCATCTAGGATGTTTTATATGCATTTATATGCTATTTTATATGATTTCTGGGACTAACCTATTAACCTAGAGCCCAGTGCCAGTTTTTGTTTTTTCCTTGTTTTTGTGTTTTACAGAAAAGGAATACCAAACGGAGTCCAATTGACATGCCAATTTTTGATGTTTTTTTGTGGACCAAAAGAAGCCCCTGGAGTTAAAGAGTTGGGCCAGGAGAGTCTCGGGCTGTCCACGAGGCAGAGGGCGCGGTGGGCACGCCCCCTGCCTCGTGGACAGCGCGGAGACCCCCCTGACGTGAGACCTACGCCAAAAATTCCTATAAATAATGAAACCTCCAGAAAATAACCTAGATCGGGAGTTCCACCACCGCAAGCCTCTGTAGCACCAAAAACCTCTCGGGAGCCCATTTCGGCACCCTGCCGGAGGGGGAATCCATCACCGGTGGCCATCTTTATCATCCCAGCGCTCTCCATGACGAGGAGGGAGTAGTTCACCCTCGGGGCTGAGGGTATGTACCAGTAGCTATGTGTTTGATCTCTCTCTCTCTCTCTCTCTCTCTCTCTCTCTCTCGTGTTCTTGATTCGGCACGATCTTGATGTATCACGAGCTTTGCTATTATAGTTGGATCTTATGATGTTTTCCCCCTCTACTCTCTTGTAATGGATTGAGTTTTCCCTTTGAAGTTATCTTATCGGACTGAGTCCTTAAGGATTTGAGAACACTTGATGTATGTCTTGCATGTGCTTATCTGTGGTGACAATGGGATATTCACGTGATCTACTTGATGTACGTTTCGGTGATCAACTTGTGGGTTCAGTGACCTTGTGAACTTATGCATAGGGGTTGGCAAACGTTTTCGTCTTGACTCTCCGGTAGAAACTTTGGGGCACTCTTTGAAGTTCTTTGTGTTGGTTGAATAGATGATTCTGAGATTGTGTGATGCATATCGCATAATCATACCCACGGATACTTGAGGTGACATTGGAGTATCTAGGTGACATTAGGGTTTTGGTTGATTTGTGTCTTAAGGTGTTATTCTAGTATGAACTCTATGATAGATCGAACGGAAAGAATAGCTTCGTGTTATTTTACTATGGACTCTTGAATAGATCGATTAGAAAGGATAACTTTGAGGTGGTTTCGTACCCTACCATAATCTCTTCGTTTGTTCTCCGCTATTAGTGACTTTGGAGTGGCTCTTTGTTGCATGTTGAGGGATAGTTATATGATCCAATTTTGTTATTATTGTTGAGAGAACTTGCACTAGTGAAAGTATGAACCCTAGGCCTTGTTTCCTAGCATTGCAATATGGTTTGTGCTCACTTTTATCATTAGTTACCTTGCTGTTTTTATATTTTCATATTACAAATACTCATATCTATCATCCATATTGCACTTGTATCACCATCTCTTCGCCGAACTAGTGCACTGATGTCTACTACACAACCTTCTTCTTGTAGACGTTGTTGGGCCTGCAAGTGCATAGGTTTGTAGGACAGTAGCAAATTTCCCTCAAGTGGATGACCTAAGGTTTATCAATCCGTAGGAGGCGTAGGATGAAGATGGTCTCTCTCAAACAACCCTGCAACCAAATAACAAAGAGTCTCTTGTGTCCCCAACACACCCAATACAATGGTAAATTGTATAGGTGCACTAGTTCGGCGAAGAGATGGTGATACAAGTGCAAAATAGATGGTAGATATAGGTTTTTGTAATCTGAAATAATAAAAACAGCAAGGGAACTAATGATAAAAGTGAGCATAAACGGTATTGCAATGATAGGAAACAAGGCCTAGGGTTCATACTTTCACTAGTGCAAGTTCTCTCAACAATAATAACATAGATAGATAATATGACAAGCCCTCAACATGCAACAAAGAGTCACTCCAAAGCCACTAATAGCGGAGAACAAACGTAGAGATTATGGTAGGGTACGAAACCACCTCAAAGTTATTCTTTCGGATCAATCTATAAAAGAGTTCATACTAGAATAACACCTTAAGATACAAATCAACCAAAACCCTAATGTCACCTAGATACTCCATTGTCACCTCAAGTATCCGTGGGCATGATTATACGATATGCATCACACAATCTCAAATTCATCCAACCAACATAAAGTACTTCAAAGAGTGCCCCAAAGTTTCTACCAGAGAGTCAAGAACGTGTGCCAACCCCTATGCATAGGTTCCCAATGTCACGAAACCCGCAAGTTGATCACCAAAACATACATCAAGTGGCACATGATATCCCATTGTCACCACAGATAATCACGACAAGACATACATCAAGTGTTCTCATAAAAGACTCAATCCGATAAGATAACTTCAAAGGGGAAACTCAATTCATCACAAGAGAGTAGAGGGGGAGAAACATCATAAGATCCAACTACAATAGCAAAGCTCGGGATACATCAAGATCGTGCCATAGAGGGAACACGAGAGAGAACACGAGAGAGAGAGATCAAACACATAGCTACTGGTACATACCCTAGCCCCGAGGGTGAACTACTCCCTCCTCATCATGGATAGTGCCAGGATGATGAAGATGGCCACCGGTGATGGGATCCCCCTCCGGCAGGGCGCCGGAATGGGCTCCCGAGAGGTTTTTGGTGGCTACAGAGGCTTGCGACAGCGGAACTCCCAATCTATCTTCTGTTCTGGAAGTTTTAGGGTACGAGAGTATATATGAGTGCAGGGGTACGTTGGAGGAGCTACAGGGGCCCCACGAGGCAGGGGGCGCGCCCGGGGGGTGGGCGCCCCCACCCTCGTGAGCACCTCCTGTATCTCCTGACGTGCACTCCAAGTCCATCGGGTGGATTTCCTTCCAAGAATAACTTCTCCAGTTGATTTCGTTCCGTTTTGACTTCGTCTGATATTCCTTTTCCTCGAAACACTGAAATAGGCATAAAACAGCAAATCTGGGCTGGGCCTCCGGTTAATAGGTTAGTCCCAAAAATTATATAAAAGTGGATAATAAAGCCCAATATTGCCTAAAACAGTAGATAAAGTAGCATGGAGCAATAAAAAATTATAGATACATTGGAGACGTATCAAGCATCCCCAAGCTTAATTCCTGCTCGTCCTCGAGTAGGTAAATGATAAAAAAGAATTTTTGATGCGGAGTGATACTTTGGCATAATTTCATTGTAAATCTTCTTAATTGTGGTATGAATATTCATATCCGAAAGATTCAAGACAAAAGTTCATATTGACATAAAAATAATAATACTTCAAGCATACTAATCAAAGCAATCATGTCTTCTCAAAATAGCGTGGCAAAAGAAAGTTCATTCCTACAAAATCATATAGTTAGGCTATGCTTCATTTTCGTCACACAAAGATGTTCCCAACTTCTATACCCCCGATGACAAGCCAAGCAATTGTTTCATACTTAAATAATCTCAAACTTTTTCAACCTTCACGCAATACATGAGCGTGAGCCATGGATATAGCACTATGGGTGGAATAGAATATGATGATGGGGATTGTGTGGAGAAGGCAAAAAGGAGAAAGTCTCACATTGACGAGGATAATCAACGGGCTATGGAGATGCCCATCAATTGATGTCAACATGAGGAGTAGGGATTGCCATGCAACGGATGCACTAGAGCTATGAATGCTCAACAAAAGAAAAGTAGTGGGTGTGCATCTAACTCGCTTGCTCATGAAGACCTAGGGCATTTGAGGAAGCCCATCGTAGGAATATACAAGCCAAGTTCTATAATGAAAAATTCCCACTAGTATAAAAAGACAACTTATGAGACTCACTACATAAAGAACAAGGTGCTACTTTGAAGCACAATATATGAGACTCACTATATGAAGAACAAGGTGCTACTTTGAAGCACAAGTGTGGAAAAAGAGATAGTAGAATTGCCCTTTTTATTTATTTTCTTTTTTTCCCTTTTTTTGGGGCCTTTCTTTTTTTGGCCTTTCCCCCCTTTCTTTGGGAAATGCTCTAATAATGATGATCATCACACTTCTATTGATTACAACATAAGTATTACAACTCGAAACTTAGAACAAGATATGACTCTATATGAATGCCTCCGGCGGTGTACCGGGATGGTGCAATGAATCAAGAGTGACATGTATGAAAAATAATGCATGGTGGCTTTGCCACAAATACGATGTCAACTACATGATCATGCAATGGCAATATGACAAAAGTAATGTATGTCATGATGATGATGATGGAAGTTGCATGGCAATATATCTCGGAATGGCTATGGAAATGCCATGATAGGTAGGTATGGTGGCTGTTTTGAGGAAGATAAAAGGAGGTTTATGTGTGATAGAGCGTATCGTATCATGGGGTTTGGATGCACCGGCGAAGTTTGCACCAACTCTCAAGGTGAGAAAGGGCAATGCACGGTACCGAAGAGGCTAGCAAAGGCGGAAAGGTGAGAGTGCGTATAATCCATGGACTCAACATTAGTCAAAAGAACTCATATACTTATTGCAAAAATTTAGAAGTCATCAAAAATCAAGTACTACGCGCATGCTCCTAGGGGGATAGATTGGTAGGAAAAGACCATCGCTCGTCCCCGACCGCCACTCATAAGGATGCACAAGCCAGGTACACTTCATGTTTCAAATTTGTTACACAACTTTAACCATATGTGCATGCTACGGGACTTGCAAACTTCAACACAAGCATTCTTTGAATTCATAATCACCCAACTAGCATGACTCTAATATCACTACCTCCATATCTCAAAACAATTATCAAGTATCAAACTTTTCTTAGTATTCAACACACTCATAAGAAAGTTTCACATATCTTGAATACCAAGTATATTAATATTAAGAAAATTACCATGCTAATTAAGACTCTCAAAATAATCTAAGTGAAGCATGAGAGATCATCTATTTATTCAAAATAAAACTACCACCATGCTCTAAAAGATATAAGTGAAGTACTAGAGCAATAACAAAAACTACTCCGAAAGATATAAGTGAAGATCAATGAGTAGTCGAGTAATTATGCAACTATGTGAAGACTCTCCCATTTAATAATTTCATATCTTGATACTTTATTCAAACAGCAAGCAAAGCTAAAGGAAACTACATTGCAAGGATAGCACAACTCATGTGAAGAAGCAAAAACTTAGGTCAACCGATACTAACCGATAGTTGTTGAAAAAGAAAGGTGGGATGCCTACCGGGGCATCCCCAAGCTTAGATGTTTGAGACTTCTTGAAATATTATCTTGGGGTGCCTTGGGCATCCCCAAGCTTGAACTTTTGTGTCTACTTAATTCCCCTCATATCATGGTTTCTCTTTTTATCAAAAGCTTCATTCACAACAAACTCAACAAGAACTCGTGAGATAGGTTAGTATAAACCAATGCAAAACCTTATCATGTTCTACTGTAACAAATCACTAAAATTATTATTCAACATTGCATACTAAATGCCTCTGCATATTTAATACTCATATCCTCAAATAGAATCATTAATTAAGCAAACATATGCAAACAATGCAACCATAACAGCAATCTGCCAAAACAGTATAGTCTGTAAAGAATACAAGATATCAATACTTCTCTGACTCCAAAAATTATGAACTAAAATTCCCACTGTAATAAATTTATCAGATCTCAACATGCAAAAAGATTCAACATTATACCATGCTCTGACTTTTCTAGGGAATTTTTTCAACAGCGGTAAACTTTCTGTTTTCAAACAGCAACATGTATACTAGCAAAATAAGCATGGCAAAGGCTATCCTTGACTTCTTTATTGAAACTAAATATGTAAAACATTAATCTAAATAACAGCAAGCAAATACTAACAGAAGAAAATGACGCTCCAAGCAAAACATATATCATGTGGTGAATAAAAATATAGCTCCAAGTAAAATTACCGATGAACGAAGACGAAAGAGGGGTTGCCATCCGGGGCATCCCCAAGCTTAGGCTCTTGGTTGTCCTTGAATATTACCTTGGGGTGCCTTGGGAATCCCCAAGCTTAAGCTCTTGCCACTCCTTATTCCATAGTCCATCGAATCTTTACCCAAAACTTGAAAACTCCACAACACAAAACTCAATAGAAAACTCGTAAGCTCCATTAGTATAAGAAAATAAAACCACCACTTAGGTACTGTAATGAAGTCATACTAAATTCAAATTGGTGTAATATCTATTGTACTCCAACTTATCTATAGCTCATACCCTCCGATACTACTCATAGATTCATCAAAATAAGCAAACAACACATAGAAAACAGAATCTGTCAAAAACAGAACAGTCTGTAGTAATCTGTATCAATCGAATAATTCTGGAACTCCAAAAATCGTACCAAATTTGGAAGTCTTAAGAAATTTGTGTACCAACCCAGAGCAAAAAGAATCATATCAGAAGCACGCTTGTGTGAATTAACAAAACTAATTTACTGGGTGCAAAAGTTTCTGATTTTCAGCAGGATCAACAAAACTATCACCGTAAGCTATCCTAAAGGTCTTAGTTGGCACTTTATTGAAACAAAAGCTATAAAACATGATTACTACAGTAGAATAATCATGTGGACACACAAAAACAGTAAGGATAAATATTGGGTTGTCTCCCAACAAGAGCTTTTCTTTAATGCCATTCTAGCTAGGCATGATGATGACAATGATGCTCACATAAAAGATAAGAATTGAAACATAATGGGAGCATCATGAAGCATATGACTAGCACATTTAAGCCTAACCCACTTCCTATGCATAGGGATTTTATGAAAAAACAACTTATGGGAACAATAATCAACAAGCATAGGAAGGTAAAACAAGCATAGCTTCAAGATTTTAAACACATAGAGAGGAAACTTGATATTATTGCAATTCCTACAAGCATATATTCCTCCCTCATAATAATGTTAAGTAGAATCATGAATGAATTCAACAATATAACCAGCACCTAAAGCATTATTTTCATGAGCTACAAGCATAGAAAATTTACTACTCTCCACATAAGCAAAATTCTTCCCATCAATAGTAGTTGGAGCAAACTCAACAAAACAACTATCATGTGATTGAAAATTAAGATCAAGATGACAAGTTTCATGGTTATCATTATTCTTTATAGCATACGTGTCATCACAATAATCATCATAGATAGGAGGCATGCTTTCATCAAAATAAATTTGCTCATCAAAACTTGGGGGACAAAAAATATCATCTTCATCAAACATAGCTTCCCCAAGCTTGTGGCTTTGCATATCATTAGCATTCTGGATATTCAAGGAATTCATACTAACAACATTGAAATCATGCTCATCATTCACATATTTTATGCCAAGCATTCTATATAATTCTTCTTCTAGTACTTGAGCACAATTTTCCTTCTCATCATTTTCACGAAAGACATTAAAAAGATGAGGCATATGAGGCATCCTTAATTCCATTTTTTGTACTTTTCTTTTATAAACTAAACTATGCTAAAACAAGAAACAAAAAGATTCGATTGCAAGATCTAAAGATATACCTTCAAGCACTCACCTCCCCGGCAACGGCGCCAGAAAAGAGCTTAGTTGACGGGGTGTGAGTGAGTGCCCTTTACCTAGCCTCCCCGGCAACGGCGCCAGAAAAGAGCTTGATGTCTACTACACAACCTTCTTCTTGTAGACGTTGTTGGGCCTGCAAGTGCACAGGTTTGTAGGACAGTAGCAAATTTCCCTCAAGTGGATGACCTAAGGTTTATCAATCCGTAGGAGGCGTAGGATGAAGATGGTCTCTCTCAAACAACCCTGCAACCAAATAACAAAGAGTCTCTTGTGTCCCCAACACACACAATACAATGGTAAATTGTATAGGTGCACTAGTTCGGCGAAGGGATGGTGATACAAGTGCAAAATAGATGGTAGATATAGGTTTTTGTAATCTGAAATAATAAAAACAGCAAGGTAACTAATGATAAAAGTGAGCGTAAACGGTATTGCAATGATAGGAAACAAGGCCTAGGGTTCATACTTTCACTAGTGCAAGTTCTCTCAACAATAATAACATAGATAGATAATATGACAAGCCCTCAACATGCAACAAAGAGTCACTCCAAAGCCACTAATAGCGGAGAACAAACGTAGAGATTATGGTAGGGTACGAAACCACCTCAAAGTATTCTTTAGGATCAATCTATAAAAGAGTTCGTACTAGAATAACACCATAAGATACAAATCAACCAAAACCCTAATGTCACCTAGATACTCCATTGTCACCTCAAGTATCCGTGGGCATGATTATACGATATGCATCACACAATCTCAGATTCATCCAACCAACATAAAGTACTTCAAAGAGTGCCCCAAAGTTTCTACCGGAGAGTCAAGAACGTGTGCCAACCCCTATGCATAGGTTCCCAATGTCACGAAACCCGCAAGTTGATCACCAAAACATACATCAAGTGGCACATGATATCCCATTGTCACCATAGATAATCACGGCAAGACATACATCAAGTGTTCTCATAAAAGACTCAATCCGATAAGATAACTTCAAAGGGGAAACTCAATTCATCACAAGAGAGTAGAGGGGGAGAAACATCATAAGATACAACTACAATAGCAAAGCTCGGGATACATCAAGATCGTGATATAGAGGGAACACAAGAGAGAACACGAGAGAGAGAGAGATCAAACACATAGCTACTGGTACATACCCTCAGCCCCGAGGGTGAACTACTCCCTCCTCGTCATGGATAGCGCCGGGATGATGAAGATGGCCACCGGTGATGGGATCCCCTTCTGCAGGGTGCCGGAACGGGCTCCCGAGAGGTTTTTGGTGGCTACAGAGGCTTGCGGCGGCGGAACTCCCGATCTATCTTCTGTTCTGGAAGTTTTAGGGTATGAGAGTATATATTTGTGCAGGGGGTACATCGGAGGAGCTACGGGGGCCCCACGAGGCAAGGGGGCGTGCCCAGGGGGGTGGGCGTGCCCCCCACCCTCGTGAGCACCTCCCGTATCTCCTGACGTGCACTCCAAGTCCATCAGGTGGCTTTCCTTCCAAAAATAACTTCTCCAGTTGATTTTGTTCCGTTTTGACTTCGTCTGATATTCCTTTTCCTCGAAACACTGAAATAGGCATAAAACATCAAATCTGGGCCGGGCCTCTGGTTAATAGGTTAGTCCCAAACATAATATAAAAGTGGATAATAAAGCCCAATATTGCCTAAAATAGTAGATAAAGTAGCATGGAGCAATCAAAAATTATAGATACGTTGGAGACGTATCATGCACCTATACAATTTACCATTGTGTTGGGTGTGTTGGGGACACAAGAGACTCTTTGTTCTTTGGTTGTAGGGTTGTTTGAGAGAGACTATCTTCATCCTATACCTCCCACGGATTGATAAACCTTAGGTCATCGACTTGAGGCAAATTTGCTACTGTCCTATAAATATCTGCACTTGGAGGCCCAACAAGGTCTACAAGGAGAAGATTGCGTAGTAGACATCATGGTGATGACCCAGAAGTATAGGGGATCGCAATAGTTTTCGAGGGTAGTATTTCACCTAAATTTATCGATTTAACACAAGGGGAGCCAAAGAATATTTGGAAGTATTAGTACTTGAGTTGTTAATTCAACCACACCTGGAGAACTAAATATCTGCAGCAAAATGACCAGTAGAATAGTAGTATGATAGTTTGATAGCACTGGTAACAATAGCAATAATAATGGTAACAGTAACAGTAGTAGTTTATAGTGATTGTAACAGCAGCAACAAGAAAAGTAACTTAGCAAAGATCAATATATGAAAAACGTAGGCATCGGATCATTGATGGATATTTGTGTTGGATGACATTCATCATATAACAGTCACAATCTAGAGAAATGTACAATAGCTCCAATTCATCAATGTATTATTAGGTAACTATAATGATGTGCATGGAACTCATTGTGGGAAGCAAAACTTTTGCCACTAATGACCCACAAGTATAGGGGATCTATCGTAGTCCTTTCGATAAGTAAGAGTGTCGAACCCAACGAGGAGCAGAAGGAAATGATAAGTGGTTTTTAGTAACGTTTTCTTTGCAAGCACTGAAATAGTAGGTGATAGATAGTTTTGTGATAAGATAAATAGTAACGAGCAAAAAGTAAATAAAGTAAATAAAGTGCAGCAAGGTGGCCCAATCCTTTATGTAGCAAAGGATAAGCCTGGACAAATTCTAATAATGAAGAAGGAGCTCCCGAGGACACATTGGGAATTATCGTCAAGCTAGTTTTCATCACGTTCGTAAGATTCGCGTTCGGTACTTTGAAAATTTGATATGTGGGTGAACCGGAACTAGGGTACTGCCCTAACATGGACAAGCATCCCACTTATGATTAACCCCTACTGCAAGCATCTGCAACTACAAAAAAGAGTATTAAGGTAAACCTAACCACAACATTAAACATATGGGTCCATATCAACCCCTAACGAAGCAACGCATAAACTAGGGTTTAAGCTTTTGTCACTCTAGCAACCCATCATCTACTTATTACTTCCCTATGCCTTCCTCTAGGCTCAAATAATGGTGAAGTGTCATGTAGTCGATGTTCACATAACACCACTAGAGGAGAGACAACATACATCTCATCAAAATATCGAACGAATACCAAATTCACATGACTACTAATAGCAAGACTTCACCCATGTCCTCAGGAACAAACATAACTACTCACAAAGCATATTCATGTTCATAATGAGAGGGGTAATAATATGCATAAAGGATCTGAACATATGATCTTCCACCAAGTAAACCAAATAGCATCAACTACAAGGAGTAATCAACACTACTAGCAACCCACACGTACCAATTTGTGGTTTTGATACAAGATTGGATACAAGAGATGAACTAGGGTTTTGAGAGGAGATGGTGCTGGTGAAGATGTTGATGGAGATTGATCCACTCCTGATGAGAGGATCGTTGGTGATGATTTCCCCCTCCCGGAGGGAAGTGTCCCCGGCAGCACAGCTCTGCCAGAGCCCTAGATTGATTCCGCAAGGTTCCGCCTCGTGGCGGCGGAGTTTCATCCCGTAAGCTTGCCCACAATTTTTTCCAGGACAAAACCCTTCATATATCAGAAGATGGATGCCGGAAGCCCACCAGGGGGCCAGGAGATAGGGGGCCGCGCCCTAGGGGGGGCCTGTCTCCTGGACAGGGTGTGGGCCCCCTGGCTTATTTCTTTTGCCCATAAATTCTTATTAATTCAAAAATTTATTTCGTGGAGTCTCAGGTCTTTTGGAGTTGTGCAGAATAGATTTCCAACGTTTGCTCCTTTTCCAGCCGGAATTCCAGCTGCCGGCATTCCCCCTCTTCATGGTAAACCTTGTAAAAAAAGAGAAAAGCCATAAGTATTGAGATATAATGTGTAATAACAGCCCATAATGCAATAAATATTGATATAAAAGCATGATGCAAAATGGACGTATCAACTCCCCCAAGCTTAGACCTCGCTTGTCCTCAAGCGGAAGCCGAAATCGAAAAATATGTCCACATGTTTAGAGATAGAGGTGTCGATAAAAATAAAATACGGACATGAGGGCATAATGATCATTCTAATAACAACAACATATATGGATTTTGTCATATGATTTCCTAGGTTCAAGTAATAAGCAATTCACAATGTCAAGTATGGTTCAAAAACTTCATTGGGAACTAACAAACTATAATCTCAGTCATTGAAGCAATTGCAATTTATCGTAACATCAGAAAGAGTCAATAATAGAGCTTTTCAGCAAGCTCACATACTCAACTATCTCGTAGTCTCCTATAATTGTTAACACTCACGCAATACTTGTGGTTATAGAGTTTCAGCCAGACACTGAGAAAGATTGGGGCTTGTTGTGTTGCCTCCCAACATATTCACCTTTAGGTGATGTCAACAATAATAGCCTATGCCAACTTACATCCAATTGGTTATATGTATCATGATCTTTCAAACACGAGGAGCTTGCCAAAGGATAAAAATAAAAAGGGAAAGGTGAGAATCACCTTGACTCAAGCATAAAGTAAAACATAAAGTAAAAGATAGGCCCTTCACAGAGGGAAGTAGAGGTTGTCATGTGCGTTTAGGGTTGATGCACAAAATCTTAATGCAAAAGAACGTCACTTTATATTGCCCCTTGTATGTGGACCTTTATTATGCAATCCGTCACTTTTATTACTTCCACAACAAGTTCATACAAAGCTTATTTTCTCTGCACTAATAAGTCATACATATTTAGAGAGCAATTTTTATTGCTTGCACCGATGACAACTTACTTGAAGGATCTTACTCAATCCATAGGTAGGTATGGTGGACTCTCATGGTAAAACTGGG
This sequence comes from Aegilops speltoides, assembly GCA_021437245.1. NCBI lineage: Eukaryota > Viridiplantae > Streptophyta > Magnoliopsida > Poales > Poaceae > Aegilops > Aegilops speltoides. Next base: position 362,635,973 of record CM038145.1, read on the forward strand.
TTTAAGGATATTTGGAAGCACAAGTAGTATCTCTACTTGGTGCAAGGAATTTGGCTAGCATGAGGGGGAAAGGCAAGCTCAACATGTTTGGATGGTCAATGACAATATACTTTAACTGAGATGTCGGAAAACATAAACCATTACGTTGTCTTCCTTGTCCAACGTCAACTATTTTAGCATGTCATACTTAATGAGTGCTTCACAATCATAAAAGATGTCCAAGATAATATATTTATATGTGAACCCCTCTTTCCTTATCACTTCCTATTAATTGCGACGATGACCAAGACTACGTTCATTAACTCTCAACAATTTTTATGCCTCATACTTTCTATGTGTGAAGTTATCACTATCCATAAGATCAATATGAACTCTTTTGTTCTTTCTACTTTCTCAAGATCATAGCAATCATAGCAAAGCCCTTGACTCAACACTAATCTTTATTATAGATAGCACACAGACTCGATTACATAAAGAGATCTCAATGAAAAACTCAAAACTACTTGATATCAAAACTTCGAACTAATAGATCAGGATACTACTAAAAGGATCGAACTACATAAAGCAGTAAAAATAGGAGTGTGATGGTGATACGATACCGGGGCACCTCCCACAAGCTTGGCAGTTGCCAAGGGGAGTGCCCATACCCATGTGATTATTTCTTCGGAGGTGGTGAAGTAGGAGTTGTTGATGATGTAGGCTTCTTGTCCGTCTTCCAAGGCATAGGCTCTCCATCATAAAAGGATGATCGAGTCTCCGGGATCCTTAAATCTGCAGCCAAACTCATTCGCTTGAATCTATATTCATACTCACAGTTCTAGTTTTGCAGGTCATAAATCTGGGCTTGGAGGTGGTCGATTTTCTCTTGAAGCTTGAAGATGGTCTCCCCAATGACTTTGGCATCCAGCTTGTGGTTGTTGGCGAACTCCGTGATCATCACCTGGTTGGCGTTGAGTCCACGCTCCACCATCCCTTGACACTTGAAAACTTCTTGCTCCATGGCTTCGAGCTTTGTCTCCACGCTCCCGGTATGCCTTGGTCCCTCCACGTCGCGAATGTGCAACACCCCCTCACGCATCTCAATGGTTTGAGGGTGATGCAGCACCTCCGCAAGATAGGGGTTGATAACCCTCTCGAAAAACTTGTCCTTGGGAGCGCTTGGAGACGACATGATGCTCTAGATCTGAAACAGAAACAGCTCGAAACGAAAACAGAGGGTATTTGCGTGATACGGTGGTCAAAACCTTCGGGAGTATATATAATGAATTTTTACCGACCAAAATACATAACATACAAGAAAACAGAGTCCGGGAGGCACATGAGGTGCCCACAAGACAGGGGGGCGCGCCCTACAGGTGGGGGGGGGGGGCGCCCTCCTCTCTCGTGGGAGCCTCGTGCCCCTTTCGGACTACTTCTTTCTTCCTAAAATCTTTAAATAATCCAGAACTGATAAAAATTGCCATACCAAGTACCTATGCCTTTTCGGAGTCTGGAACGTTCTGGAAAGTGTCTCTTATGTATTCCTCAGGGGTTATGGTGTCAATAATAATAGTTTCAACATTGATAGGATTACCTGAAATATAATGTTTAATTCTTTGACCGTTTACCACCCTCGGATTTGTGCCTTCGAAGTTGTTGATTTTTATAGCACCAGAACGATAGACCTCCTCGATAACGTAGGGACCTTCCCATTTTGAGAGAAGTTTTCCTGCAAAAAATCTTAAACGAGAGTTGAACAATAACACATAATCTCCTACGTTAAACTCACGCTTCTGTATCTTCTTATCATGCCAGCGTTTGACTTTTTCTTTGAAAAGCTTGGCATTCTCATATGCTTGGGTTCTCCATTCATCAAGTGAGCTAATATCAAACAACCTCTTCTCACCGGCAAGTTTGAAGTCATAATTGAGCTCTTTAATAGCCCAATACGCTATATGTTCAAGTTCAAGAGGTAAATGACATGCTTTTCCATAAACCATCTTATATGGAGACATACCCATAGGATTTTTGTATGCAGTTCTATAGGCCCGTAATGCATCATCAAGTTTTTTGGACCAATTGTTTCTAGATCTATTCATAGTCTTTTGCAAAATTAATTTGAGCTCTCTATTGCTCAACTCTACTTGACCACTAGACTGCGGGTGATAAGGAGATGCGATTCTATGATTGACATCATACTTCGCAAGCATCTTATGGAAAGCACCATAAATAAAGTGTGAACCACCATCAGTCATAAGATATCTAGGGACTCCAAACCTCGGAAAAATAACTTCTTTAAGCATTTTAATAGAAGTGTTATGATCATCACTACTAGTTGGAATAGCTTCTACCCACTTAGTAACGTAATCAACAGCAACAAAAATATGTGTATAACCATTAGAGGCAGGAAAAGGTCCCATATAATCAAAACCCCAAACATCAAATGGTTCAATAACAAGAGAATAATTCATAGGCATTTCTTGACGTCTACTAATGTTACCTATTCTTTGACATTCATCACAAGATACGACAAACTTACGAGCATCTTTGAAAAGAGTAGGCCAATAAAATCCAGATTGTAGTACCTTGTGCGCAGTTCTATCTCCAGCGTGGTGTCCTCCATTGTATTCAGAGTGACACTTGCGTAGGATTTGTTCCTGTTCATGCTCAGGCACACAATGTCTAATAATACCATCTACTCCTTCTTTATACAGGTGTGGATCATCCCAGAAGTAATGTCTTAAATCATAAAAGAACTTTTTCTTTTGCTGGTTTGTGAAACTAGGTGGTATATATTTAGCAACAATGTAATTAGCATAATCCACATACCAAGGAGCAGTACGAGTGTAAGTGCATCTAGTGCCACCCCTAGTTGGTTTTGGAGTATTGACGACAAAGTTGGTTGAGGGACTCATGCGTTTGTGAGAATTGTAGGATAACGCAGGTAGTGTCCCTCATTGATTCGGTTTACCTACCGAGATGACCCCTAAAAATGTATGAAGACATTGAAGACAATGGTGGTATGAGAACATATTCATATTGAAGACTATGACATGAGAAGACATTGAGTGAAGACTTTGGAGCGCGAAGACTGTGTGGATTCGCTGTTTCATTTTCTTCTTTGTTGAGTCATAGGAACCACCGTCTTGTTAAGTGGGGTCCAAGTGAACTAAGTCGAATGGTCAAGTGTTGCTCAACCCAAATCCTATGTCTTGACGAAGACAATGAGAGCAAATCTTATCTAGAGCTGGATGAGTCAGCTTTGCTTGTAGCCCAAGTAAAGTTGCCGCATGTGTTTGAAATCGACCGTTGGAACACGTGTCGGTTCCTTAGTGACCAGGGTCATTTTGGACAAATCAGGTCGGGTTTCCTAGTGGCTATAAATAGCCCACCCCTACACCATAAATTGGTGGCTGCTCGGAGTTTGTGCACGGCTTTTGTCGTTTGAGAGCAACCCACCTCGAAGCATTTGAGAGAGAAATCCTTGCGAGGACAAAGCCCAAACACCCGAGCCAAAGAGTGTTAGGCATCATGAAGTCTTTACATGCATGTGACTGAAGACTTATTACACTTGAGGACTGTGAATCCTCCAGCCGGTTAGGCGTCGCATTCTGAGCATCCAAGAGTCATTGTGGATTGCCAGTGAACGATGTCTGTGAAGGTTTGGAAGTCTCCCTTGAAGACTTACCAGAGTGATTGGGCGAGGACTGGGTGTCCTTAGCTCAAGGGGAATAAGGTGAAGACACGGTCTTCTGAGTTAAATCTCAGCCTCCCTAACCAGACGTACAATTGTCACATCAACTGGAACTGGTCCAACAAATCCTGTGTCTTCAACAAGCAACTGGTTCTATCCCTTCCAACCTTACTTAAGTTTGTCTTCGTGAAGTCATTGCTTATCTGTTCATCTGTTTGACTTCATTGCTTGACTACTATTGTTGATTGGCTTCACACTATCTTCCATCTTGATCCTTACTACCTTACTGCTATAAGTCCTGTTCTTTCACATAATTACATACTTGACTATGGCTTGTTTAGGGTAGTTTATCAATTAGGTTGTTTCTGTTGTTTGTCTTTGAAACCTCCAAGTTTTGAAGACTTTCATAAAAATCGCCTATTCACCCCCCCTCTAGTCGATACTAGCACTTTCAATTGGTATCGAGCAAGGTACTCCCTTGTTACGTGTGATTGATTTAACCACCGGAGTTTCAGCTATGTTGACCGCAGGATAATCAAGGTCTCCGCTGCTTGCCCGTGTTCGATGGAACTGAATATCCCTCTTGGAAGAATAAGATGCGCATGCATCTTGAAGCCATTGATGTCGACCTACGGTATGTCGTCAAGAATGGCATTCCCAAAAGCAGTGAAGGTGTCACCCCATCGATGTCAAGAAGTTCATTCAACTAGACTCTCTGCGAAGAACATCATCTGTGGTCATCGACCAAAGGACGGTATGGTCGTGTGAGTGCTCGAAACGTCGAAGCTAGTGCAGGACTGGCTATCCAAGGTCAATGAAGGCGTTTCAACTCAGAGAGATCAAAGAATCAGTGTTCTTCGCAACCTCTTCAACCGCTTCAAGAGAAACGACAATGAGAATGTCCAGCTCACGTTTGATCGCCTCACCGATATCACAAATGAACTTCAAGCTCTTGGCGGCTGAGATTACCAAGCATGAAATCGTCAAGACATCGCTGAGATCACTTGACAGCTCCTTTGACACCCTTGCCCTCATGATACAAGAACGTCGACTTCAAGACTTTGGATCCGTCGATATACTTGAGAGGCTCAACACACATGAGTTCCAGCTATCTAAGAAAAGAGATATCTATGGTCCAAGCTATGGCGAACTCGTGCTTTGAAGGCAAAAGTTGTTTCCTCATCGAAGAAGAATCATTGCGAGTTCAGAAGATCCGAAGACATTGGAAGGAACTTGCTATGCTTGTGAAGAAGTTCGAGAAATTCACAAAGAAGAAAGGCTTCAGAAAGTCTTCACGATCTAGCTCAAGGAATGATGAAGCTTCCACACATGATCACAAGAAGAGAACCTGCAACAAGTGCAAGAAACCTGGCCACTACATATCTGAGTGTCCACAGTGGGACAATGAGAAGAAGAAGAAGAAAAGGAAGGAATATGATTCTGATGACAAGAAGAAGAAGAAATCCTCAAAGTATTCTAAGTCTTCTTCCAAGTCTTCATCATACAAGAAGAACTCATCTCGCAAGGCTCGTGCTTTTGTTGGCAAGGAAATGGATTCAGAGGAGGAGTGCTTTGAGGAGGCGGAGGTGGAGTCCGGAGAGGAGTCGACTGGCGTTGCAAGTCTGGCTCTAGCCACTGCCTATGTTGCCAAGTCCATCTTCAACACTGAAGACAATGACTTCCACACCAACGCTGAAGCTAAAGACGAAGACGAGCCTACTCCCACCTACTACTTCATGGCACGCGGTGCCAAGGTAAAATCACGCGATGCTTACTTTCAAACTTCAAGTGAAGATGACTCTGATTGTGAATCCAAACCCAGCTACAAAACACTTGCTAAAATTGCAACTGAACAACAAAAGGCTATGGAACATACTCAAAAACTGTTAGACAAAAGCGATGGCCTGTTGGACGCTGAAATGACACATTCACAGTCCTTAGTTGATGACATAAAAAGTTTTCAGGCTAAGTACCAAGAACTTGAAGGTCGTCATGAATCACTCTCAACTACTTATGAAAGGCTCTCCTATGATTATCTTCAAAGGAAACAAGAGCTTGAGAAATTGAGAGCGGCTCATGAAGATCTTCAAAAGGTGAATGAGTCACTTAGCTCAACAGATCAGGCCGCTCCAGAAGGATTTGAACCACCATGTCTAAAATGCATTGAGCGTGATAATGCTACATCTTCTGCTGAATGTTCCACTCATCTACATGTTTCATTGTCTTCACCTACTTGATGTGGTCACTAACCCCTCTGTGGAGGATACCACTCTTGTTGCTAATGAAAATGCTATGTTGAAGACATTGCTTGAAACAGGATGTACAAAAGTTTGAAGGGACATCGACTCTCTGCGATGTCCTCAAAAGCGATTCTGAATCGAAACCCTAGGAAAGAGGGTGTTGGGTTGAAAGGAAAATGAATGTTGATGGCTCGTCTTTGGAAGCCTGAGCAAAGTACCCCAAAACCACATGGGTTCTTTGCAAAGGGACCTTGAGAGATCCATCTACCTTATCCGGCTTTACTGTGCTAACCCTATTATCATTGATGAATCCTTTGATGCAAACTATAAGCTGTTCAAGAATCGAATGGTGAAGTGTTTGCGGTACATTGGTACTAATCTGCAGGAATGGACCACCTATGAAGAAGATCTGGGTACCTAAGCGGTACATTGAGAATCTTCTGTGAATGTCGTCATGACACCACCTAGGAAGAAGACAAACCCCGGACTTATAGCTTCATATGGCCCAAAGGCTTCATACAGATCTGAGACTCACATGAGTCACCCTAACACCAATGTTTTTTGGAAATCATGCTCAGACTTATGAATATGGCGGGTATCTTGAACCGCTATGTTCATAGGACTAAGAACTTTTCTGCTTATTCATATGAGTATCATTCATCTCCTGCAAGGCTATTTGCTAGGGCTTCAAAGCCAAAATTCTCAGATGCAACACTTAGACTCATTGCTTCTAAGCCCCCACTGAAAATGTGGGTGGCAAAGAAGAACTAACTCTCTTTTGTAGAAAATGGCCTCCAGCCAGCAATCAATGGCGTCCGATACTATTGCTGGGGACCTAAAACTCACTGAGGACGCACGTTAAAAATATCATTCTATATGCTTCACATCTAAATTCCTCATCTGTCCGTGTCCTAACTTTTATATAAGCTGTGACTGTCCCTATATGTATCAAATGCATATGCTTCACAACACTTGTGTGAAGCCTATCCTCCTAACTGCACTGTAGGGTACATCACCAAAAGCTTCGAATGGATTATGGACGGTGGATGCACAAATCATATATTTGGTGATCGAAGTCTTCTCATGGACTCAACCTTACGTCCATCCAACAAGAGTCACATCACATTTCTTGACCTTGGTAAAAGCAAAGTATTGGGTCTAGGTAGAGTTGCAATCTCAAAGGATCAACACATGGATAAAGTGATGCTTGTTGAATCCCTTGGTTTCAACAATATCATCTCAATGCTTTGTGACTTGAACATGATTGTGATATTTGGCAAATATCGTTGCCTTGTACTAATGGAATCTGACAAATCTCTAGTCTTTGAAGGGTATCGAAAAGATGATCTGTACATGGTAGATTTCTTAGCAGGTCCACAGCTTGTCGTTTGTCTTCTCACAAAAGCTTGAATCTGTCGGCTGGCATCGAAGGCTGGGACATCTTGGCATGAGGAACTTACACTCACTCGTCAAGAAGAAGCATGTCATTGGCATCGAAGATGTCAAGTTCAAGAAGGATCATCGTGTGGTGCTTGTGAAGTGGAAAGATGACTAGGGCAAAGCACCCATCGAAGACAATCATGACAACATCTCAACCCTTGAGCTGTTAGCATGGACTTATTTGGACCTACTCACTACTCCACCCTCACAACAACTGCTTGTCACTATGGCTTCGTCATTGTTGATGACTACTCAAGATACACATGGGTCCATATAATTCTTTACAAGACTGAAGTACAAGATGTCTTCAGACGCTTTGCAAATCGAGCAATGAACAATTATGGAGTGAAGATCAAGCACATCAGAAGTGACAATGGCACTGAATTCAAGAACACTGGACTTGATCTGTATCTGGATACAATGGGAATCACTCATGAGTTCTCTGCTCCATACACACCTCAGCAAAATGGCATCGTTGAGCGCAAGAACAGAACCCTCATTGAAATGGCTCGAACAATGCTAGATGAGTACAAGACACCAAGAAAGTTCTGTGTAACGCCCTTGATGTGGCTATATCTCCCACGTGTCGAAGCACGACTTAGAGGCATAACCGCATTGAAAGCAATGTCGCAAGTGAGGTAATCTTCACACAACCCATGTAATACATAAGGGAAAGAGATACATAGTTGGCTTACAATCGCCACTTCACACAATACATGAGTAAAGCATTACATCATACAGCTACAATCAAGGTCCGACTACGGAACCAAAATAAAAGAAGAACCCCAAATGCGACGAAGGTCCCCGATCGACTCCAACTGGGCTCCACTACTGATCAACTAGAACGAAACAACACAAAGGGCAAGATCTTCATCGAGCTCCTCCTTGAGCTTGGTTGCATCACCTGCTCGGTAACATAGGCACCTGCAAACTGGTTTTGGAAGTATCTGTGAGCCACGAGGACTCAGCAATCCCATTACCATGGGTATCAAGACTAGCAAAGCTTAATGGGTAAGGAAGGGGTAAAGTGGTGAGGTTGCAGCAGCGGCTAAGCATGATATGGTGGCTAACATACGCAAATGAGAGCGAGAAGAGAAACAAAGGAACGGTCGTGAAGCTAGCAATGATCAAGAGGTGATCCTGAACACCTTCTTACGTCAAACATAACACAGAAGCCGTGTTCACTTCCCGGACTCCGCCGAGAAGAGACCATCACGGCTACACACGCGGTTGATGCATTTTAATTCGGATCTGGTGTCAAGTTATCTACAACCGGACATTAACAAATTCCCATCTGCCACATAACCGCGGGCACGGCTCTCGAAAGTTTAAACCCTACAGGGGTGTCCCAACTTAGCCCATGACAAGCTCTCGCGATCAACGAAGGAATAGACCTTCTCCCAGGAAGACCTGATCAGTCTCGGAATCCCGGTTTACAAGACATTTCGACAATGGTAAAACAAGACCAGCAAAGTCGCTCGATGCGCCGACAATCCCGATAGGAGCTGCACATATCTCGTTCTCAGGGCAACACCGGATGAGACTAGCTACGAGTAAAACCAGACTTCGAGTTTCCCCGAGGTGGCCCCGCAGGCAGCTCGGTTCGGACCAACACTTAGACAAGCACTGGCCCGGGGGGGCTAAAATAAAGATGACCCTTGAGAGAGCGACTCCCAAGGGAAAAAGTAGGTGGTGGTGAGGCAAATGGTAAAACCAAGGTTGGGCCTTGCTGGACAAGTTTTATTCAAAGCGAACTGTCAGGGGGTCCCATAAATCACCCGACCGCGTTAGGAACGCAAAATCCGGGAACATAACACCGGTATGACGGAAACTAGGGCGGCAAGAGTGGAACAAAACACCAGGCATAAGGCCGAGCCTTCCACCCTTTACCAAATATATAGATGCATTAATAATATAAGAGATATTGTGATATCCCAACCAAAATCCTGTCCACCGTGGAGAAATCTTCAACTTCACTTGCAACTAGCAACGCTATAAGAGGGGCTGAGCAAAAGCAGTAACATGGCCAAACAACGGTTTGCATAGGAAAGGTGTCAAAGGTTAGAGGTTCATGGCAATATGGGATGGCTTGATAAACACGTAATAGGTAGCGCAACATAGCGATAGAACAAAACAACTAGCATAGCAATGATAGTAGTGAGATCCAAGGTAGCGGTCATCTTGCCTGAAATCCCGCAAGGAAGAAGAACGAGTCCATGAAGAAGACGAACAGGAGTAGTCGAACAAATCCTCACAATCGCAACATTACCGGAACTAGAAGCAACACCGGAAAGAAACAAACAACATGGTAAACAACCATCACATAAAGATGGCATGATGCGCAAACAAGTATGGTGCATGCCCGGTTTAAATAGCATGGCATGGCAATATGCACAAACAAAACTACAAGTTAAATGGAGCCCAATATGCAACGAGTTGCATATTGAATGGCACCACATCAATTATTTAGTTCTCTCTCGGTTATGTACCCAACAATATTAAATACTGGTTAACATGGCAAGTGGTGAAGCATAACAAAAACTATACCATCTAAACAATTTAAATGGGGCCGGACATAAAAACAACAAATCCGGTAAATCCCCATATGCATTTAGCAATTTAAAGCAACAAGTTTTTACATCTTAAATGTTGTTATCATGATGCGGATGACATATACAAGTTATATGCAATTTTTATGAAAATGTTGACAAGAGCATTAAGAAGCATTTGGTCACCACGGCGGAACAAAAAGGGTGCCACAGCAACGAATCCGAAAATGATGCCACGGCAACATTCCGGTCCCGGTAACTCATGGAGGTACGGTGCAAAAGAAGTGTGGCGTGAGCAAGTCATGCAAGATGGTGGGGTGATCCCAATTCCGAGTTCCCACGGACGGCGGCATGGCAAGCGAGGAACGTGCAAAGACAAACGGGCACGGTGCAAACATATGGTGCATCTCATACAACATGCATTCGGTCCACGACAGTCGTCTCGGTGGTTATACCTTCGAAGCGAGCAAACGGGACGGGTCGAGTTTCGTAGAGGGAAGTAGTCGTTCTCGCGATGTAGTGGAAGTAGTTGTTCACGTGGCGACGGTAGTTGTACACGTTCGTTTCGTAGATGTCCGGGGTCGTCGGTAGAGGTACTTGGCGGACCATGTAGTCGAACTTGGCGCATCCGAAGGGGTACTTGGTGAATCCACACGTAGAGGTACTCGGCGAAAATCCTGGCGACGATGCATCCACGTATGGTTCTTGGCGACGATCTTGCTGGACCAAAAGAAGCAAGACAGGAGGCCGGAGGTGCAGCAGCGGCAACAACACGTCTTGGACACGGGGAGAGGTGCGGGGCAGTGACGGACGTTGGGGACGGGAGGAGGTGCTGGCGAGGCAGAGGACGGCGCCTGACGCGGCTCCGGCGAGAAGACGAAGCAGAAGAGGTCGAGGTCGAGCACGGGGAGGCTGGACGTCGGCGGGGCTCGAGGCAGGGCGACAGCGTGGATCCGGGCGGGCGGAGCTTGGGGAGGCGACGCCATGGAGTTCAACGTCTTGTGGCCGTGCGGTCGTACTCCTCCTCGAGGCAGAGGATGCAGGGGCGACGACCACAGCCGGACTTGAGGACGGGTACGGCGAGGAGGCGCGACGCCGCGGAACTACTAGTGGCTGAGGAGCTCGGGCATGAGCTCCTGCTCGGGGAAGACGACGGGGAGGAGCTGCTGGAGGCGACGCTAGCGCACGGGCAGAGGAACGAGGAGCGGAGATGGCGCGGAGCAGCAGCCTCGTGGTCACCGGCCTTGATCGCCATGGCGGGGCCGGGAGTAGCGGTCGAGGGGATCGGCGTGGGGCGCTGCCCCTCTGCGTGCGTGGGAGGATGAGAGGGAGAGGGTGAGAGGAAGAGATGGGATCGGGAGATCGAACAGGAGGCCGCGGCAGGGGGGAGAGATCGAGAGGAGGGAGTCAGGCCAGGGTTAGAAGATTTAGGTGGGCTGGGGAGAATGGATGGGCCGGCCTGGCTGCAGGTTGCAAGGTTGGGCTCTCTCTCTCTAAAGAAAAAAAACAATACAGAGAAATAAGAGAAAGGAAAAGAGAGAAGAGAAAGGTTAGAGGAAGAATTTGGGCATGAGGATAATTTTCCTGGACTCACAAAAATATGCTCGTTCCAAGAAAAATGGAGAATTAAATTCACACTCATTTGAATTTAATTCAAATGGGTTTGAACTAGGACTAGGTTTTTGAAGTGTTCAAAAAAATGTTGAGAAATTATGTGGAGCCCGGGAAAATGACGAAAAGATATAGGGCACAGTTAGAGGTCAAGAGTTGTGATAACAAAGGCATTGGGATTTTGCAAGTGTGTTATGGTGAATTCCAAAAATGGAATATTTATAATATCTCTCTAAATATCGAGAGGATATGTTTTAAAGAGAATCACCATGTGAATTCCCTCGATTTAAATGGATCAAAGATCCATGCCATTTATTTAGTTGAGTTTTAAAAAGGATTGCATGATGACATGATGCAATGCAAAAGATGCAATGATGAATGCATGACATGAACAAAAGCAAAACAAAGACAAAAACCCAACCACGAAGGAAATAACATATCACATCTCCGGAAAAGGCAAGAGTTGGAGTTACGGATATGGAAAGTTACATCCGGGGCGTTACAACACTCCACCACTACGAGAGGATCTCGTCTCGAGATCTAGGATGGCACCGGAGGGAAAACGGAAGAGGAAGAGAAGAGGTAAAACAAGGTTGCTTCTTTGACGAATGAGTGAAACCACCAACCATGAGAGGTTGAGCAATTTATAAGAAAGAGTACAACAGAGATGAACGAGATTGCAAACAATCCGTTAGAAAAGAGGAACAAGGAACATTACAAGGACTTGAAGGTTGCAAAGACATGAATCAAAAGTTTCACGAACAAAAAGAATATGACCACCTCGGTATAATGAGATAGCCAAGGAACAAGAATGACAGAATTTGGACAGCACTCCGGTAGAAAAGAGACGAAAACTTGATAAGATGAAAAGATATTGAAGAGATGATACAACACTCCGGTTGGAAATGGAAGTAATAGAATTTTAACTTGGCAAAATAAAAGCACTTGGATGAGACTCCGGTTAAAAGAGGAATGATAGACACAACAGTCCGGTGAAATGGATAAGCATGAAAAAGAACATGATCTTGGCAAAACGAGGTGATGGGTGAAAAGAGCAACATCACAATGCTTCCGGAAGAAATAATAGAAGATAGACCATTGGAATAAAAGAATGGAGACGAAAAAGACAACTTCTGCCACCAATGAGCTTGGAAAGCACCCTTCCAAGAAGGTTAGAACGGAGTTGTTGGAAAATCAACAACAAGAAGCAAAAGCTTGTTGTGGACTTATGGAAAACATCTCGAGATTATGAGGTGGCAACCGACCACTAATGGAAACCATTGATTGGTTGAGATCAAAGAAGATAAGAGAAACTTCTTTCACCACGAGGATAACTGGAGAACTTGGGTCATTGAATAGCACCACAATTAGCAACATTCCTTCGGGAAGGCTTTTAGGTGAAATCTTTACCAAGACAACTCCAACGAAGAGATTCATGGATTTAAAATACCTCATTCTTGACAACATATGAATCACGAAACATGAAAGGAAATTGTCAAGAATGATATAACACCATCTCAAAAGATAAGGTAGGAGAATTGCACTTTGAAATGCAAGAAGAAGAATATTTGAACGCCTCAAAACAAAACATGTGTTGAGCATCATGTTTATTTTAGAGTATAGCTTGGCGGATCTTAACTTCGAGAGAAATCTTGAAGAACAATTGAAGAATGAAAGGAAACCTTGACGAAGCACCATGTAGAGCCTCCATGAAGAACTCCGGTTAGAAAAGGATGATAAAAGAAAGGGTAGTTGAAAACACAAGGTGAAGCCTTGCGATGATTTAGATGGAGCTTCGCGACGAGATAAAGCGTAAAACTTAGAACTCCGGAAAAGAAAAGATGAAACACATGAAACCGAGAATGTGATATGATGAACAAACTCCGGAAAAAAAAGAATTGAATCACCTCGAGGAAATAAGAATAAGATTTATTATATGCTTATCCTTCATCAAATTACATTGATGACAAGCAATGGATTTGGCATACTACTTATTCTCGTAGAAAGGATTAAGAGAGATATAGCGCAAATTTGAGAAGGTATTGATGGAACCACCGGTGGGATTGGAAACAACGAACAAAATGATACGGTAGCAAAGGAAGAGGAATCTTGAACGAACCACTGTAAGAATTGAAAAAGAGAGTAGCAAGGGCACAATTCACCGGAAAGAGTTGGAAAACGAATGAAGATACTTGAGGGGATTTAGTTACATGAGAACGAAGAGGTCATAAACTGATTAGAGGGTATTTGAACGATGCACCGGTAAGATTTAGAGAATGATAGCTACACGCTGAGAATAAAGAATTATGACATGATGGCCTTCGGAAGAAAGAAATGGAAACAACTCAAGAAATACTCCGGATGGTAAGAAAAGAATTCTCACAATCGAAAACAATTATGAGAGGATGGCATCAAGCTAGAACCATGAATCTTGAAGAGAATGGAGCAAGATTTAAGAGAAATCCTTCTTCGGTCTTCACATGTTGAGAATGAAGATGAGAACCACCATGAATTGTATGAGATACTCCGGGAGAATGAAAAAAAACAAGGTTGTTGAGCGAACAATGAAAAATAATTTGAAAGATCTTGGAGAAGGAATGTGACTGATGAAAATTCATTCTTACGTCAAACTTGGAAATGAATTTGAGAATCGCTCCTGATAATTCGAAGAGTCAGGTAAGATCCTGGGAAAGACCTGTGGGTTAGGGCCCACTCAAAAGAAAACACCGTTGGAAATGATTTTAAAGAGAAATTGCACCGGTTGCATTAAATGGCTTGAATGAGATACCAATCTCGAAAGAGCTTGAACGAATGCAGGGTGGAAACACGAATCTTCGAGAAATCTTGAGCACTCCGGAATAACAAATAGCGAGAAGTAGAATGATAATGAGGTGCACCGGTATGAGAAGACATTGAAAAGAGGAAAAAGGTATGATCAACAAAACTTGACTTGAATCCACCGGAGAAGAGAAAGGAATGAGGAATGACGAACTAGTAGAACATCTTCTTGAGAACCACCGGGTAAGAACATTGACGGAAAAGAATGGAGAAACTTCACAAAAAAATAAAAGGATACTTGGTAAAGAAATCTTAGTCCTTGAGGAAAAAGGGTGGGTGGGCGGGGAAAAACAAAGGCAACTTGGAGACAGATGAAACAAACACCGTTGAGAAGAAATGATAATTGGTCTTGCTGATGTTGAAGTGATCGGATCCACTTGAAGAGAAACACGCCGGTTGAAAAGGATAGACATGACAATCTCGATTGTCGAGAAGGATTGGTATTCACATCGGAGTATGAGAACACCATTTCGGAAAGGTATGGAATCAACACTTGACATTGAAGCAACTCGAATACCACAACTCAAAATAAAAACAAAGGACTGGCTTGCAGAATAAGCCGGAACAAACATATGATAGAGATTTCGTCCGAAGTTTTCATGGTGGGGCCTACACGGGCTCGATCGTACAGCACCATCATGTACAAGGCAGTGCACATGACATAGGAAGCGTCCCCGAGTCGGCATAGCCAAGGACTCTTTAAGACACAACGAGACCACTGTAAAACCAACCGTGAATAGGCGGACCACTAGACGTCGAACCCTAATTTCGTATCATACATCCATCGGAAAGATATCCTAAGAGCTACTTGAATTCCCACATATGAAACTCCCGAAATTCTCCGGTTATGCAATCAGGTGTTGGGGATACAGGGGAAGCATAATATCTCACCCAAAACTAGAAAATCCTACATCCAGCTGTATCCATCCTTCAACACATAACCAAGAAACCTTCGGAAATCGTCTACCTCAACCTTCGAAAAGCATCCATTATACAAGTTATGGCGATACTCCCGTACTCACCTCAGTACTAGGTTATCGGGGTTATCTCACCAACAACAGCATAAAAGAGATTTTCGATGTCGGCGTACTAAACTCAGGTATTCCAGAACTGCAACGATAAAATTATGACAACAACACCTCAGAGCTCAACTCCCCGGGACACTTCCACTAAACCCCTGACAGGAGGCACCAAGACAATGTTCTCATCATAAAACGATCGGAACGATTCCAAGATACCCGCATGATCCTAAAATTTTTTTTTAGTGAAATTTGAGAAGAGAAGAGTCAAAACTCTACGTCAAGATGCCTTACCAGAGCGATGAAGAGACTGGGGAGTAAAAAGAATTCCTAACTCTCCGATATATATAATCCTAAATGACTCAAAACATTTTTCTAGACACAACTCGGCCGCTAAAAACGATCAAGCAGTGGGGCTCCTAAGGTCGGGGAAGGCTCTGATTACCAACTTGTAACGCCCTCGATGCGGCTATATCTCCCACGTGTCGAAGCACGACTTAGAGGCATAACCGCATTGAAAGCAATGTCGCAAGTGAGGTAATCTTCACACAACCCATGTAATACATAAGGGAAAGAGATACATAGTTGGCTTAGAATCGCCACTTCACACAATACATGAGTAAAGCATTACATCATACAGCTACAATCAAGGTCCGACTACGGAACCAAAATAAAAGAAGAACCCAAATGCGACGAAGGTCCTCGATCGACCCCAACTGGGCTCCACTACTGATCAACTAGAACGAAACAACACAAAGGGCAAGATCTTCATCGAGCTCCTCCTTGAGCTTGGTTGCGTCCACCTTTCGGTAACATAGGCACCGCAAACTGGTTTTGAAGTATCTGTGAGCCACGAGGACTCAGCAATCCCATTACCACGGGTATCAAGACTAGCAAAGCTTAATGGGTAAGGAAGGGGTAAAGTGGTGAGGTTGCAGCAGCGGCTAAGCATGATATGGTGGCTAACATACGCAAATGAGAGCAAGAAGAGAAACAAAGGAACGGTCGTGAAGCTAGCAATGATCAAGAGGTGATCCTGAACACCTTCTTACGTCAAACATAACACAGAAGCCGTGTTCACTTCCCGGACTCCGCCGAGAAGAGACCATCACGGCTACACACGCGGTTGATGCGTTTTAATTCGGATCTGGTGTCAAGTTATCTACAACCGGACATTAACAAATTCCCATCGCCACATAACCGCGGGCATGGCTCTCGAAAGTTTAAACCTGCAGGGTGTCCCAACAGCCCATGACAAGCTCTCGCGATCAACGAAGGAATAGACCTTCTCCCAGGAAGACCCGATCAGTCTCGGAATCCCGGTTTACAAGACATTTCGACAATGGTAAAACAAGACCAGCAAAGCCGCCCGCTGCACCGACAATCCCGATAGGAGCTGCACATATCTCGTTCTCAGGGCAACACCGGATGAGACTAGCTACGAGTAAAACCAGACTTCAAGTTTCCCCGAGGTGGCCCTTGAGTAGCTCGGTTCGACCAACACTTAGACAAGCACCGCCCGGGGCTAAAATAAAGATGACCCTTGAGAGAGCGACTCCCAAGGGAAAAAGTAGGTGGTGGTGAGGCAAATGGTAAAACCAAGGTTGGGCCTTTTTGGACAAGTTTTATTCAAAGCGAACTGTCGGGGGTCCCATAAATCACCCGACAGCGTTAGGAGCATAAAATCCGGGAACATAACACGGTATGACGGAAACTAGGGCGGCAGAGTGGAACAAAACACTGTGCATAAGGCCGAGCCTTCCACCCTTTACCAAATATATAGATGCATTAATAATATAAGAGATATTGTGATATCCCAACCAAAATCCTGTCCACCGTGGAGAAATCTTCAACTTCACCTGCAACTAGCAACGCTATAAGAGGGGCTGAGCAAAAGCGGTAACATGGCCAAACAACGGTTTGCATAGGAAAGGTGTCAAAGGTTAGAGGTTCATGTCAATATGGGATGGCTTGATAAACAGGTAATAGGTAGCGCAGCATAGCGATAGAACGAAACAACTAGCATAGCAATGATAGTAGTGAGATCCAAGGTAGCGGTCATCTTGCCTGAAATCCCGCAAGGAAGAAGAACGAGTCCATGAAGAAGACGAACGGGAGTAGTCGAACAAATCCTCACAATCGCAACATTACTGGAACTAGAAGCAACACCGGAAAGAAACAAACAACATGGTAAACAACCATCACATAAACATGGCATGATGCGCAAACAAGTATGATGCATGCCCGGTTTAAATAGCATGGCATGGCAATATGCACAAACAAAACTACAAGTTAAATGGAGCCCAATATGCAAGGAGTTGCATATTGACGAAACACCACATCAATTATTTAGTTCTCTCTCGGTTATGTACCCAACAATATTAAATACTGGTTAACATGGCAAGTGGTGAAGCATAACAAAAACTATACCATCTAAACAATTTAAATGGGGCCGGACATAAAAACAACAAATCCGGTAAATCCCCATATGCATTTAGCAATTTAAAGCAACAAGTTTTTACATCTTAAATGTTGTTATCATGATGCGGATGACATATACAAGTTATATGCAATTTTTATGAAAATGTTGACAAGAGCATTAAGAAGCATTTGGTCACCACGGCGGAACAAAAAGGGTGCCACGGCAACGAATCCGAAAATGATGCCACGGCAACATTCCGGTCCCGGTAACTCATGGAGGTACCGGTGCAAAAGGAAGTGTGATGTGAGCAAGTCATGCAAGATGGTGGGGTGATCCCGAATTCCGGGTTCCCACGGGACGGCGGCATGGCAAACGAGGAACGTGCAAAGACAAACGGGCATGGTGCAAACATATGGTGCATCTCATACAACATGCATTCGGTCCACGACGGTCGTCTCGGTGGTTATACCTTCGAAGCGAGCAAACGGGACGGGTCGAGTTTCGTAGAGGGAAGTAGACGTTCTCGCGAGGTAGTGGAAGTAGTTGTTCACGTGGCGACGGTAGTTGTACACGTTCATTTCGTAGATGTCCGGGGTCGTCGGTAGAGGTACTTGGCGGACCATGTAGTCGAACTTGGCGCATCCGAAGGGGTACTTGGTGAATCCACACGTAGAGGTACTTGGCAAAAATCCTGGAGACGATGCGTCCATGTATGGTTCTTGGCGACGATCTTGCTGGACCAAAAGAAGCAAGACAGGAGGCCGGAGTTGCAGCAGTGGCAACAACACGTCTTGGACACGGGGAGAGGTGCAGGGCAGTGACGGACATTAGGGACGGGAGGAGGTGCTGGCGAGGCAGAGGACGGCGCCTGACGCGGCTCCGGCGAGAAGACGAAGCAGAAGACGTCGAGGTCGAGCACGGGGAGGCTGGACGTCGGCGGGGCTCGAGACGGGGGCGACGAGGTGGATCCGGCGGGGCGGAGCTTGGGGAGGCGACGCCATGGAGGTCAACATGCGCGGCCGTGCGGTCGTACTCCTCCTCGAGGTAGAGGATGCAGGGGCGACGACCACGGCCAGACTTGAGGACGGGTACGGCGAGGAGGCGCGACACCTCGGAACTGCTAGTGGCTGAGGAGCTCGGGCATGAGCTCCTGCTCGGGGAAGACGACGGGGAGGAGCTGCTGGAGGCGACGCCGGCGCACAAACAGAGGAACGAGGAGCGGAGATGGCGCGGAGCAGCAGCCTCCAGGGTCGCCAGCGCAGTCGCCATGGCCGGGGCCAGGGTAGCGGTCGAGGGGATCGGGCATGGGGCACTGCCCCTCTGTGTGCGTGGGAGGATGATAGGGAGAGGATGAGAGGAAGAGATGGGATCGGGAGATCGAACAGGAGGCCGCGGTAGGGGGGAGAGAACGAGAGGAGGGAGTCGGGCTAGGGTTAGAAGATTTAGGTGGGCTGGGGAGAATGGATGGGCCGGCCTGGCTGCAGGTTGCAAGGTTGGGCTCTCTCTCTCTAAAGAAAAAAAACAATACAGAGAAATAAGAGAAAGGAAAAGAGAGAAGAGAAAGGTTAGAGGAAGAATTTGGGCATGAGGATAATTTTCCTGGACTCACAAAAATATGCTCGTTCCAAGAAAAATGGAGAATTAAATTCAAAATCATTTGAATTTAATTCAAATGGGTTTGAACTAGGACTAGGTTTTTGAAGTGTTCAAAAAAATGTTGAGAAATTATGTGGAGCCCCGGAAAATGACAAAAAGATATAGGGCACAGTTAGAGGTCAAGAGTTGTGATAACAAAGGCATTGGGATTTTGCAAGTGTGTTATGGTGAATTCCAAAAATGGAATATTTATAATATCTCTCTAAATATCGAGAGGATATGTTTTAAAGAGAATCACCATGTGAATTCCCTCGATTTAAATGGATCAAAGATCCATGCCATTTATTTAGTTGAGTTTTAAAAAGGATTGCATGATGACATGATGCAATGCAAAAGATGCAATGATGAATGCATGACATGAACAAAAGCAAAACGAAGACAAAAACCCAACCACGAAGGAAATAACATACCACATCTCCGGAAAAGGCAAGAGTTGGAGTTACGGATATGGAAAGTTACATCCGGGGCGTTACATTCTGGCCCGAAGCTATTGATACAGCATGTCACATCATCAACCGTGTTTACGTTCATAAGCTTCTGAACAAAACATCATATGAGCTACTTACTGGCAAGAAGCCAAATGTCAATTACTTGAGTATTTGGAGCAAGATCTTTGGATAAGGATCCCCATCACAAGTCAAAATTTGCACCTAAGGCTCACGAAGGCTTCATGCTTGGCTATGGAAAGGATTCACACTCCTACAGAGTCTTCAACCTTTATCTCTACAAAATCATTGAAACTGTGGATGTGAGATTTGATGAAACAAATGGTTCACAGAGAGAGATCCTGCCAAGTACACTGGATGAAGCTACTTCAAATGAGGCAATCAAGTTGATGGGAACTGGTGAAATCATGCCCTCTAAAGCACAGCCTGAAGAGGAACTTATCATCTCTGCACCAAATCAACCTGAAGACAATGCTCAGTCCAAAGACAATCCTCCCAATGATGACAATGAACAGCCAGAGCAAAATCTTCGTCCTGTTCACCCTCGTGTTGCAAATGAAGTTCAAATAGAGAGGATAATAGACAACATCAATGCACCTGATCCGCTCACTCGATCAAGAGCAACACAGCTAGCAAACTTCTGTGGGCACTTTTCATTTGTGTCAATATCAGAACCCAAGAAAGTTGATGAAGCTTTTATGGAACCTGAATGGATTCAAGCCATGAAAGAAGAACTTCAACAGTTTAAACTGAATAATGTCTGGGAACTTGTCAAGCGACCTGATCCTTGCAAGCATAACATTATTGGAACAAAATGGATATATCGAAACAAACAAGATGAGCATGGTCAAGTCGTCAGAAACAAAGCACGTCTTGTGGCTCAAGGATACACTCAAGTGGAAGGAATTGACTTCGATGAAACATTTTCTCCTGTTGCTAGGCTTGAAGCTATTCGCATACTGCTAGCTTATGCAAATCATCACAATATCTTGCTATATCAAATGGATGTAAGGAGTGCATTTCTCAATGGCAAGATTGAAGAAGAAGTGTATGTCGCATAACCACCTGGCTTTGAAGATCCAAAACATCCTGATATGGTGTACAAGCTAAACAAGGCACTGTATGGCCTCAAACAAGCCCCTCGCGCCTTGTATGATACAATCAAAGACTTCCTGAAGAGCAAAGGCTTCAAACCTGGATCCCTCGATCCCACTCTCTTCACGAAGACATATGATGGTGAACTGTTTGTGTGCCAAATATATGTGGATGACATTATCTTCGGATGCACCAACCAGAAGTACTGTAGGATCGAAAGTATGTCTAGAGGGGGGGTGATTAGACTACTTGACAATATAAAAATTATGCCTTTTGACAAAGAACAGTTTTTGGTAGGTTCACAATTATGATCAAGTCAAGCATCACCCTACACATGCAATTCTAGAGTATAGGCAGCGGAAAGTAAATTGCACATGTAGTAAAGAGAGGTGGAGAAGAGCAAACGCAATTTTGGAGACGCGGTGATTTTTCTCGTGGTTCCGATAGGTGGTGCTATCGTACTTCCACGTTGATGGAGACTTCAACCCATGGAGGGTAACGGCTGCGAGAGTCCACGGAGGGCTCCACCCACGAAGGGTCCACGAAGAAGCAACCTTGTCTATGCCATCATGGCCTATGCCCACGGAGGGCTAGCCTTACTCGGGGTAGATCTTCACGAAGTAGGCGATCTCCTTGCCCTTACAAACTTCTTGGTTCAACTCCACATCTCGACGGAGGCTCCCAAGCGACACCTAACCAATCTAGGAGGCACCACCCTCCAAAAGGTAATAGATGGTGTTGATGATGATGAACTCCTTGCTCTTGTGCTTCAAATGATAATCTCCCCAACACTCAACTCTCCTCACCGATTTGGCTGTGGTGGAAGAAAGGATTGAGTGGAAAGCAACTTGGGAAGGCTAGAGATCAAGCTTCATATGGTAGGAGTGGAGCAACTTGATCTCAACACAAGGGTAGGTAGTTCTCTTCTCGAAATGTAAGGTAGGAGTGGTAGTTCTTTCTGATGGCTCTCTCCACGAATGAAGAGGGGTGGAGGGGTATTTATAGCCTCCACACAAAATCCAACCGTTACACACATTTGACCAATCTCGGTGGGACCGAAGTTGACAACTCGGTGAGACCGAAAGTTCAAATCATGTGAAGGTTGGGATTTTGATGGGACCGAAAATACAATCTCGGTTAGTCCGATTCGTGCAAAGACAAGAGCTTGCCAATCTCGGTGGGACCGACTTCATCATCTCGGTGACACCGATTTGATGATGAAGGTTCTGAAGCTTGGCAACTCAAGTTTCGGTGAGACCGAGTTCAGAATCGGAAAATCCGAGTTTTCTAGGGTTTGGCTTTGTGGCTGAGGTGGTTCATCTCGGTGTGACTGAGTTTGGAATATCGGTGGGACCGAGATTACTTATGAGTGTATATGGCAGTGAAAGTTGCTGATAGTTTAGGAGATGTATCACTAAGCACTTTGAGCAACCAGATCATCATCATAACCTCATCCCCTTTTAATAGTATTGGCTTTCCTATGGACTCAATGTGATCTTGGATCACTAAACCAAAAATGGAGTCTTGAGCTTTTGCCAATGCTTGCCTTAGCATTTTGAGGGGTCCACTTCTTCAGTCCTTGCCATACCCATATCACTGAACTTTCTGAAATGATTCTCAAGTAACTATTAATTCAATGATATATATGTTGTTATTAATTACCAAAACCACCCGGGGATTAGTTGCACTTTCAATCTCCCCCTTTTTGGTAATTGATGACAACATATGGATCAAAGCTTCGACAAAGGATATAATCAATGAATAATATCGTCGCTTTGAGAAGTATGTGATAAGTAAGAGCTCCCCCTAAATTTGTGCATTACTTAAGATTTGCGTTTGAATGCAAATGCACAATCGATTAGGATCATGGGTCACTCTTCCATGTCACATACATCTTGGTGGAGCGCACAAAATGATAAGAATGAACAGCATGCACCCAATCACCAAGACATGAGTAAATGGTCATACAAGATAGGAATAGCATATGATAAGCATTAAGCACACATTAAAGCATAGTACGACCAAGCACTCATAGGAATGGTATATGATTCTACCTTAATGAGAATCAAACATAGTATCAAACACACTGAATGTTTCGAAAACCAAAAGTATCTCAAAGAAACCGCAAATGAACGAAAGAGCAAAAGCGCAAAGACAACAGCACTCTCTCTCTCGAAGTCCTATGATCTATACAATTTCTCCCCTTTGGCAACAAGTTACCAAAAGTTTGAAACAACATAGAGCTAAGCGCCTTTGGGGACTCTTTGGCGGCTCCGTCTGGGTTGATGTCGGAGTGGATATGACAAGATCGGCGAAGACTTGGTGATGTCTGTCTTTGGAGGAGTGGTCACTTTGGATCTGGAGTTGGAGCAACTGATGGAACTGTGGAGGTCTGAAGCTGTAGTCCCGTGTCATCCTTTGGAATAGCAGCTGATCGGGTCTGTGGGAACCGGAGCGATCTGTTGATAAGCATCTGGACTAAGTCATCTCGCATCTCACGATAAGCTCTTCCTTCTCCTCTTTGCTTTCTCAATGTCGCCTCAAGCTTGTTGACAATCACTTGCACTTGATCGACTTCACATCCAGAGCGTGGATCTTGTCTTCAACAATCCTCTCTAGGCTCTCCCGAGGCTGCATAATGCTGGCCAGCGTTGTTCAATCCTTTGGGTAGCTTCAAGAAGCTGCTCTCCGACACTCTTTGGTTTAGCCGATGCTGCTTTGCTTCCTTGTCGACTTTGGCTTTCTTGGCAGCTTCAATCTTGGCTTGACCTTCAACTGATGTTGGATCCTCCTCATCCATCACAACAACATTGTCCTCATGCTCAGGCTGCAGTGGTAAGTGTTCTCTATCCAACAAGAATGTGCCCGTGCCAAACTTGGCATTGATAAGCATCTGAATCTGCGGGGCAAATCCACACGACCTTTTCTGGTCAGCTGCAGTTCTCTTAATGGCTTCAACCATCAAGTCCATCACCTTGAAAGGTGCTTTCTCATCAAGTATATGCAGCATGTTGATAGAGTATCCTCTGATCATGCGATGATCTCCAGACTTGGGCATCAAGGTATGCCTCAATATGGTATTAGTGGTAGGTAGGCCTGCCTGGAGATAGTAAACTGAGCTGAGCTTCCAGATTCCCAAATCCTTAGCTGGAACCTCTTTGTACATGTTCTTCATGGATTCATGATTCTTCTTTGGAATACCATATACATCAATATCATCCTCTCTTTGCACTGGAGCATTCAGAAGTTCTGCCCATTCTTCAACAGATGAAGAAAATCTTTGGCCTTCAGTCATCCATACAATCTTTCCATCTGGGTAGAAGTGAGCTGTGGCATAGAATTGCATAATCATCTCATCGTTCCAATTGGTCAACTTCTGACCTACAAAGTCTGCAACACCACAAGTAGTGAAACTTTCATGCACATGTGGAAAGAAATCTCTGTGCTCTTCGCTGTCAATGTACTTCCAATCAACATATCTTGTGTCTGCGACTATGGGCTTCTTGTCCATCAGCACGGTCTCATAGAAGTCCTGCTGCTCTCTGGTGTGAAATCTGGGATCTACAGCAGTTCTTCTCCTCACGGCATATGGGTCAGATTGTCTCCATAGCCTGAGACCTCTATCTTTCCTTGCCTTCATATCCTCAGCTTGAGGATGAGCATCATTATGTAGTGGCAGTTTCTGACGAAGTTTCAGCAAAACTGGTCCTTCACCATCTGACACAGCTGGTGGCACATCATATTTGTTCTTTTCAGACGCTGGAATGTTTCTGATTGTCTTCTTGGGCTTGGCAGCAGGCTTTGCTGGAGCTGCCTTAGCTGGAGCAGATTGCTTGGGCTTTGAAGTGGCTCCAGCCTTAATGGCATCACCCATGAGCTTAGGCTTCTGAGGAGGCTGGGGTGCTTCCTCATCCTCATCTTCCTCTGCTGCATCATGCACTACCCTCTTTCTCTTGGAGGTTTTCTTCACTTTGCTTGCAGCTGCCTCTCCCAAATTTAGCTTCTTAGCAACAGTTGATTGCTTTACTTTCTTTGGTGCCCTTCTTAGTTTGTGACTTTGTAGCTCTTTGGCAACAACCTTCCTCTTGGGCTTTGAGGTGACCTCTTCCTCAACAACAAAATCTGAGTCTTCATCATCTGAGTTCCTCTTCTTTCTTGCTCTGGTGGCTGCAGGAGGTAAGCCACTTGGTGTACTCCTCTCACCATCATCTGATGAGCTGCTGGGATCGGGACTAGTGCCCGCCCTGGAATATCTGCAATGGGTGTCTCGACTGTTACGACTATCACCGGCATCGACATGGTGACAACCTGTGAATAGATAAGGTGTAGGCAGAGAAGAAGAGTCATCACAAATGCGTAAGATTTTGCAAAAAATGAGTTCAAATTCTAGTATTAGGTTTTCACGAAGACATTTGGTCAGACCGAGTTTAGGATTCGTGAATCCAAGTGTTCAAACAGAAGCTTTCACACCACTTTCGGTTGGACGAAGTGGGTTTCGATCTGCCGAAAACACTAGGGTTTCACAGAACTTTCATTTCGGTCACACCGATTTGCACAACTCGGTTGGACCGAAGGTGCGATGCAATGGCCATAGGCCAAATCGGTCATACCGAAAATGTAAAATCGGTCTCAACGAGATGTGTTGGCGGAAACCTAACCTAAAACTTTTACTCGAATCTAGTCCAAACGAACTAATCTGTGTACAGGAAGATTTCAATCGTGGCAAGATTCTAGGCAAACCAAACGTGCATTGAATCGGAGATGGGAGCACGAGTGGGATCAAAACTCACCCTAACTTGGTGGAGTTTTCTCTGGCGGCAAAGGCGCGGAGAAGATGTCCGCTGACGGCGACGGAGACTGCGGCGGCGCACTGAGCGACAACGGCGACGATCCGGAGACCAGGCGGCGGCGGCAAAGGGGGTGGGGCGAAGCGTTTGAAGGAGAAATCAACGCAGCGCCCCTGAGATATATATACCCCTTTGTTGTCGGTGGACCGAGTTGTAAACTTCGGTGGCACCGAGATGGATAAGCGTAGAGGCGTTATGCACTTCGTCACGCCGAAAATCACAACTCGGTTTCACCGAGGTGAAAACCCAGATCGATCTAAATGCTTTCGGTTCGACCGAGTTTGAGTGAGTTGGTGCGACCGAAATCACTTATAAGGTTTTGGAAGTTAGCCTTGACGGATCGGTGGCTCGAGTGCTCCTCACTCGGAGGGTCCGAAAATGACTTGTTCAAAATTTGTGATGTAAGCATGAATAGAATTTTGAGACGAGAAAGCATAGATAGCTAGGGGAGGTACTTAGGCATTCTTGTCCATCCATTTGGTCAGAAAAAATCAAAACGACCAAAACAACAAATGGATGTCCTTGAATGGATAAAATCATGCATCCAACATGCTCACACAATAAGATAGCAAATGAAATATGTGTCCAACATGCACAATCAAAACTCTAGCTACTATCACACAATTTGTCGATGACTAGGTCATCTTTATATGAGTATATTGACTTAGGAGCCAAATGAGAACATTTGATCATAGGTCATACTCATCGCTTAAGCACAAGTGGGGTTACCACTTTTACATAAAGCATTGATGTGTTCACATCATTTGAAGATGCTTTAGCTCAATTTTTAGAGCAAAGCTCCCCTAGATGTGAGAACCCTTTAAAGGGTCAAACTAACCTTGGGTTGTCGAGAAGACTTCATGTAGATGTTGAAGATGTGGATGCTCAATGTTGATGGCGATCATCAAGAGTTGGGAGCAATCCTTTGGATTGGGCACTTTCAATACCTACATGGGTTAGTCCCACAAGGAACAAACAAGGATATCCATGGACATAGATTGAAGTTCACAATAGATGATGTCCATGAAAGCAATGATTACCTTGTCCCTTGACTTACCAACAAGAGGGTTTGTGACTCCATGAACTAGTGCACAATGTGGAAGTTGATTGCACAAGTTTTTGCCAAAATGAGTGTGAGTGAAGTATGTTGGCGGAGTCACCCTCAAGAACTCTCTAGTTCTTCTTCGGGATCCACATCATCTTGATGGGAATCCTTGGGGTTGTAGTTGAGCTTGACGAAGTAGAACTTGACGTTTCCTTGGGAACCCACTTGACCATGGCTTGAGGTGCTTCAACAAATGCATCAATCTCCTCTTGAAGCTTGTCCTTGCCTTTTAGCTTGTGGTCTTGTGGTGGAAGGTCATCTTGAGCTTGTTCCACATTGGAAGAAGTAGGATCATACTTCTCCTTTTGAAGAACAAACTGTGGAGTAGGATATTGACCTTCTTCCCATTCAACACCCTCGGCGTTGAACTTTCGCTCAAAACCAATTCCTTGATTCTTCCGGTGCCTTCCTTGCTTGCGAACAATTTCCTCAAAGTTCTTGCTTCTGGCAAGGCTCTTGTAGACACCTTTCTCTATAATCCCTTTGAATAAACTATTTTCTTGCTCAAGTGTAACTTGGCTTGAAACATTGTTAGTGGAATCAAGAGAACTACTAGAAGCAACAACATTGGATTTAGCATGGTTATTGTTACTACTAGAGAAGGAATTTTTCTTATGCTTGTCATGCTTAGTTTTAATGGGTGGCAAGAAATTAGACAAGAGAAGTCGTTTGGCAAGATATGAAGAACTCTTCTTTCGAAGATCGTCATTGATTGCTTTTAGAAACTCATGTTCTTGCTCTAGAGTGAGCTTCTCGAAGCGTAGCTTCTCATGAGATCTTAGAAGCTCTCTATGATCTTCTTGAGTTGTTTCATGAGCTAACTTAAGAGTGTTTAGTTCTTTAGTTAGACGCTCAATCTCCTTCATAGCATTGTCATTCGACTCTTCTTGACTATAAAGACTACTAGCATGTTCATCGTTAGTAGGTTCATTGGATTTATCATGTAAGAGCTCATCTTCACCAAGCAAGTCATCCTCATCACTATCAAAGTCAATGAATTCAGGGTGTGATACCTTGGGGCCTTTAGCCATGAAGCATCTTCCAATTCCCTCATTTGGTGAATCAAATAAGTCATAGGAGTTGGAGTTGGAGGATACGAGAGCAAGACCGGCAACACCTTCATCTTGACTGTAGTCGGAGTTGGAGTGATAGCTTCTTTCGGATTGATTGTCGGAGTCGGAGCCGGAGACCCATTCACCTACATGAGCTTGATGTTTTCTTCTTGTGTAGCTCCTTGATGACTTGTCTTTCCTCTCCGAATCCTCGCTTCTCCGAGAGGGTCTTCGCTCATAACGATCATCTCTACTCCTTCTCTCTTCCGAGGTGACTCATCTCTTGAGCTTCTTCTTCTTGGAGATTCTTCTCTTCTCTTGTGGGGAGTCGAACACTCATTTGAGTAGTGTCCGGTCTTCCACAATTGTAGCAGATTCGATCACGACTAGAAGATCTCTTTTCATCATATGATCTAGACTTTGAGCTTCTCTCTTTGCTTCTACTCTTGTAGAATTTGTTGAAGTTCTTGACCATTAGGCTTATCTCTTCATTGGAAACTAGCTTGTCACTTGAGGTTGTGGGAGCATCACTTGTAGCTTTGTAAGCACCACTTGACTTGTTGTGAAGCTCTTCCTTATCCTTAAGTGTCATCTCATGGGCAACAATTCTTCCAATGACTTCGGTTGGCTTGAGATTCTTGTAGTTTGGCATCATTTGGATCAAGGTGCACACGGTGTCATACTTTCCATCCAAAGCTCTGAGAATCTTCTTGATGATGAATCAGTCGGTCATTTCTTCGCTTCCTAAGCCGGCAATCTCATTTGTGATGAGAGCAAGCCTAGAGTACATTTCAGCGACTCCTTCACCTTCCTTCATCTTGAACTTGTCAAGTTGACCTTGAAGAACATCTAGCTTTGATTCCTTCACGGACTTGGTACCTTCGTGCATTTCAACCAAAGTATCCCAAATCTCTTTTGCATTCTCAAGACGGCTGATTTTGTTGAACTCCTCGGGACACAAGGCATTGAAGAGAATGTCACAAGCTTGAGCATTGTTTTGCAACATCCGCAATTCTTCCGTTGTAAGCCGCGATCCGAACTTTTCCTTCCTCAAGAATTCACCTTGCATACCAACACAAATAATGCCCCATGCGGCTGGGTTATGGCCAAGAATATGCATTTTCATTTTATGCTTCCAACTAGCAAAATTTGTACCATCAAAGTAAGGACCTCTAAGAAAATTACCCTCACTAGACGCCATACTCTCCTAGGTTGTGAAACCAAGCTTATGGAGTCCAATGCAATGGAGACCAATACAATGGAGACCAAAGCTCTGATACCACTTGTAGGATCGAAAGTATGTCTAGAGGGGGGGTGATTAGACTACTTGACAATATAAAATTATGCCTTTTGACAAAGAACAGTTTTGGTAGGTTCACAATTATGATCAAGTCAAGCATCACCCTACACATGCAATTCTAGAGTATAGGCAGCGGAAAGTAAATTGCACATGTAGTAAAGAGAGGTGGAGAAGAGCAAACGCAATTTTGGAGACGCGGTGATTTTTCTCGTGGTTCCGATAGGTGGTGCTATTGTACTTCCACGTTGATGGAGACTTCAACCCACGAAGGGTAACGGCTGAGAGTCCACGGAGGGCTCCACCCACGAAGGGTCCACGAAGAAGCAACCTTGTCTATGCCATCATGGCTCACGCCCACGGAGGGCTAGCCTTACTCGGGGTAGATCTTCACGAAGTAGGCGATCTCCTTGCCCTTACAAACTTCTTGGTTCAACTCCACATCTCGACGGAGGCTCCCAAGCGACACCTAACCAATCTAGGAGGCACCACCCTCCAAAAGGTAATAGATGGTGTTGATGATGATGAACTCCTTGCTCTTGTGCTTCAAATGATAATCTCCCCAACACTCAACTCTCCTCACTGATTTGGCTGTGGTGGAAGAAAGGATTGAGTGGAAAGCAACTTGGGAAGGCTAGAGATCAAGCTTCATATGGTAGGAGTGGAGAAACTTGATCTCAACACAAGGGTAGGAAGTTCTCTTCTCAGAAATGTAAGGTAGGAGTGGTAGTTCTTTCTGATGGTTCTCTCCACAAATGAAGAGGGGGTGGAGGGGTATTTATAGCCTCCACACAAAATCCAACCGTTACACACACTCGGTGGGACCGAAGTTGACAACTCGGTGAGACCGAAAGTTCAAATCATGTGAACGTTGGGATTTTCGGTGGGACCGAAAATACAATCTCGGTTAGTCCGATTCGTGCAAAGACAAGAGCTTGCCAATCTCGGTGGGACCGACTTCATCATCTCGGTGACACCGATTTGATGATGAATGTTCTGAAGCTTGGCAACTCAAGTTTCGTGAGACCGAGTTCGTAATCGGAAAATCCGAGTTTTCTAGGGTTTGGCTTTGTGGCTGAGGTGGTTCATCTCGGTGTGGTGAGTTTGGAATATCGGTGGGACCGAGATTACTTATGAGTGTATATGGCGGTGAAAGTTCTTGATAGTTTAGGAGATGTATCACTAAGCACTTTGAGCAACCAGATCATCATCATAACCTCATCCCCTTTTAATAGTATTGGCTTTCCTATGGACTCAATGTGATCTTGGATCACTAAACAAAAAATGGAGTCTTGAGCTTTTGCCAATGCTTGCCTTAGCATTTTGAGGGGTCCACTTCTTCAGTCCTTGCCATACCCATATCACTGAACTTTCTGAAATGATTCTCAAGTAACTATTAGTTCAATGATATATATGTTGTTATTAATTACCAAAACCACCCGGGGATTAGTTGCACTTTCAAGTACAGTGATGAGTTTGGGTACATGACGCAAGAGCAATATCAAATGTCCATGATGGGTGAGCTAAAGTTCTTCCTTGGTCTTCAAATTCGTCAGCAGAGGAATGGCATCTTCATATCTCAAGAGAAATACCTCAAAGATTGTCTGAAGAAGTTTGGAATGGAAGACTGCAAAGGCTACACGACGCCAATGCCAGCCAAGCACCATCTTGGTCCCGACGACAATGGTAAAGAGTTTGATCGAAAGGTATACCGCTCCATGATTGGTTGTTTGCTTTAACTATGTGCATCTAGGCCAGATATTATGCTTAGTGTTTGCATGTGTGCTCGGTACCAAGCGGCACCAAAGGAATCGCATCACTTAGCTGTGAAGCGAATTCTTCGATATTTGGCTTACACCCCAACACTCGGATTATGGTATCCCAAGGGCTCAAGATTCGATTTGGTTGGATTCTCGGATGCTGATTATGCTGGTGACAAGGTGGATCGCAAGTCTACATCCGCACATGCCATTTTCTTGGTCGATCACTTGTCGTTGGTCTTGAAGAAGCGTAACTCGTATCACTCTCAAGCGCTGAATCTGAATACATTGTTCTTTGGATCTGTTGTGCTCAGCTTCTATGGATGAAGCAAACTCTCAAGGACTATGGCATCAATCAAACAAGTACCTCGCTGCGACAACGAGAGTGCCATCAAAATAGCCAACAATCCAGTCCAACGTCAAGACAAAGCACATTGAAATTTGTCATCACTTTCTCAGAGATCATGTTATGAAGAAAGATATCGATATCATTCACATCAACACTGATGAGCAACTGGCAGATATCTTCACAAAGCCCTTGGATGAGAAAAGGTTTTGCAAGTTACGGTGTGAGCTAAATATCTTAGAATCCTCTAATGTCCTGTGATCAGGCACACATCCTAACACTTATGCATGTTGATGACTTAGATGTGCAACACACAAAGTAATGTATGTCTTCAATCAATGAAGATTTACACTCTAAGTGTGAATACATTAACATGGAATTTGACTTTGGAGCGCCACGATAATTGTGCGCCGTGTCTGGGTCTAATACTTCATATACGGTGGGTAACGCCACCACCAACTTTTCTAGTTTGAAGTGTTTCACTCAAGGCGTTATATTGCAATGACTTCGCATTTGGTTTGTCTTCAGTTTCAATTTGTCTTCATGACTTTCTGCACTATGATGATTTGATTGCTTTCTGATATATATATATATATATATATATATATATATATATATATATACTAGTGTTCTGTCCTCTACAGCATTCACTTATAGCTATGTCTTCAAGATTGGATCTTTTTGCACTAAGTGAATGTGATCGGACCCTAACTTTTCTATGCTCTCTATCTCAATTCTATCTATCCAAATCATATGCATTCTGTTGAAACTGTCGAATGTCTTCTCTGCGCCCTAGTCGCCAGAAGGCACGAGACAAACATTAAATCTGTTTTAATGGCTTATCTTTACTGTTGAAATCCGGAGAAGCCGGAACAACTCTCCGACATGCCTGGCGGGCGTGGGAACGTGGGACAACCCTGAGTGTGTTGCATGCTTGCCATGTACCCCTCAGATATGAACCGGCAGGGGCACCAGCGTAATTGCGCTGTTTCTCTCACCTACTTATAAATACCTGTTCCCCTGCGGTAAAGAAATACTTCTTCCACCTCTCCACCTCCGTCAAAACCCTAGCGCCACCGCTAGCTCGAGACGACGCCGGCGACGAAGCGCTTAGCTGCCGCGACTTCTCCGACGCCGTCCTCACGCCGGCCGCGGACATCGTTCTCTCCGTCGTCGCCGTAGGTGTCCTCCGTCGCCAAGTTAGGGCACGGTGGGCTGAACTGCTCGGTCTCCTATTCTTCTCCATCTAGCAGTTCTTCGTGCGGTAATTATAACCCTATTTTACCACCTTTTTGATCTTCAAGATTCATCCTATTTACCGAAAGTAGTTTCTGTCTATTCAAGCTAGATCTATTTCATCGGCATCTCATACTGCCTAGTCGATTCACTTAGATTTCTACTAGCTTGATTCCTCACTTGTACTTATTCACGGATTGGTACAACTCTGGAAACAACTCATCTATATAAGTGAATGTCTTCGCAACATGAGGTCAATGTCTTCAAACTGATTTATCTTCAAAATCTTCTGAGAATGCATATGACCTCTTCCCCTTCCCTCGCATCTCTAATGCTGTCACAGGTACATGTCCGTGGGAGAATCCCTTGGTTCTCATAGTCTGCATTCGTTTGCAAAATACTTACAGCATCAGTTGAATTCTCCTGAAGCCAGTTCCTGCTTGACCAGCAAACAGAAACCTCTGAAGCCTTTGAACGTACTGAAGCCTTTCAGCTTGAAGTTCATGGCAACAGAGAAATCAGCAAGGAAGGGTGGCAGACAGCGCAGAAGTGGCACATCTAGAGATCTGCCTGATGACTTAGCAGAACTGTACAAGACTGATCCTGAAGAGAATTATCATCAGAGGAATATGTGAACCCAATGGATTCGACGCTATTGGACTGAGGAGTGGTTCAAGTAAAGATTTGTGACAAAGGAATATGCAGAGAACCATGCCATCAAGAGCCCATGGGGTGATATCCTCTATCGAGGGCTGCAACCCAAGAGCCGAGCTGAAGCCATTGAACAAGGCTTCTATCCATGCATGGTTCGTGGGCCACAGCCAGCAAACGCAGATCCCACTTCACTTCTATGGTGTCGTGAAGATTCGCTCTTCAAGCGCAACTATCAGTTTGATGTGGCTTCGGCCAAGGAGAACAAGAAGTCCTTGGGTTTGGACTTCAATCCAGGTCCCTCTGCTCCCCGCGCTGATGGCTCCCGTGAAGCTAATCCCAATATCATTGGCCCCTACGCCAACCTTGACGGCCTCATCACCTATATCATGGTCCAAGGCGCCAGAGTAGATCATTCTGACGATGGTGCTGACTCTGATGAAGCCCCTGCTCCTCCACCTCCAAAGCCGCAGAAGCAAAAGAAGTCGAAGGCTTCAACCTCAGCTGCAAAGCCCCCGCCGAAGACTTTGCGTGTGAAGCATCGCCATCGCACCTCCCGAAGCCGCAGTAATCAAGATCTGTCCGTGTCTCCAAGAGAACGGACAAGAAGAAGCAACTTGTTAGACCATCTGATCAGCGTGCTTTGACTCCTGCTGCAATTCTGCGTGAAGAACCCATTGATCTATCAAGTGATGAAGATCTTGCGGATGATGCCCTTGAGCAGCTGATCAAGAGCAAAGAGGAAGCAGAAATCTTCAGCAACCTGCCTCTGTTTGATGTGGCCATCATTCACAATTTCATTGATGAGTGATTCGACACCCCCAACGTCAGCTTTGAAGATTTATAGCTCCCAGTAGGCCTCAGTGTCGCCTTCAATGGCGCCATTGCTTCTGAGCTAGCTCTTGCTCAGTGCATCATTGAGCTCAAAAACAAGATTGATTTTGAGAAGGCTCAATTCAAGAAGCATGTGGCCAATCTGAGTGTTCAAGACGTCCGAAACTTCAAGGTCATGCTCCATGAGCTCAAAGAAGCTTTTCTACAAAAACGCCAAGAAGCTCAGGGCTCTCGAGAACGCATGAAGCTTTTGGCTGATAAGTGTGTGCTTGCTTACAATGAGGCTGAGAAGCGCAAGTCCCTTGGCCGTCCTGGCATTGACCCCAGGATGGCTGCAAAGAGGAAGAAGAAGCACCCTGCTGAACAGCCTGAGCCATCACGCCAAGAAGCCCCTCGCATTATCTTCCCGAGCAGCATGACTGGCTCGAAGCCAAAGGTCATCACAATCGCTTCAGAACAGAAGAAGAAAAAGGCTTCCGAGGCTGATGTGATAAAGAGAAAGCATGCTGAAGCTTCTGATGCCGCTCCCTCCAAGAAGAAGCGCAAGACCAAGAAGACTAGGGCTGCTTCCACAGAGCCTTTAGTCGTTGAACCCATTTCCGTTGTTCGCCCTGTGCCTATTCATCAAGAAAGAAGGATGGTTGTCCATGAGCCTGCTACCACAGAGGCTCATGAGACTGAAGATATTCTAGCAGCTGAACCCAACGCTGCTGAAGACATTGGTCAAGATGACAATGTAAATGATGATGAAGTTCTTCCTCAGATTGAACATCAAGTGGTATCATTGCTGTTCGCATTTAACAGCGAAATCATCAGCATTGGTCGTCCATTGACGCCAATTGCTCAGGATGCTTCGTGGGCTGATCACCCACAGCAACAAGACTTCCCCAGTACTCCCCAACAACAACAACAAGCTCCATCCCCAGTGCAAGAAGAGGATGAAGACTTTCAGGCTCAACAAAGTCCATCTCTAACTTGAAGCCGCGTCGCAGCTTCAAGAGGACAAAGGATCAAGTCCCTCCGTCGAGCCTTCCTGAAGGAGAAGTGCAACGTTCACCTGTTGCACGGCAAGTATTCTCTGAACCAGCTCCAACAGTGAACATCTCCATGTCTGAAGCACATGCGGCTGAAGACATTCCGGCT
The DNA here is from genome assembly GCA_021437245.1 of Aegilops speltoides. NCBI lineage: Eukaryota > Viridiplantae > Streptophyta > Magnoliopsida > Poales > Poaceae > Aegilops > Aegilops speltoides. The sequence goes on from CM038145.1 coordinate 362,671,233, forward strand.
GCATTAGCCGAAGAAAAAGAAGAAGAAGTACGTGTACCAACTCCCCCTGCTATTGAAGAAGAAGAAGTTCGTGTACCAACACCCCCATCGATTGAAGAAGAAGCCATTCATGATCTGAACGTGTCTGTGCCCGACCCTCCTGCTCGTCAAGAGGAGGTTGAAAATGTTGAGGCTGCCACCACCAATGCCAATGAAGCCAATGACGTGGTCATGGCTGACGCCAATGTGGAGCCTGCACCAACCAGCGTTCCTGAAACCAATGAGGCAACTGTGCCCGAAGCAAATGTGGCCCCTGAATCGACGCAAATGAGATCACAGACTGACGCCAATGAGGAGGCTGCACTGAGCGAATATGACAAATGCTCTGAAGCACTCACAGTAGCCCTGGACCCTCGATGTTGCCCTGCCCTGTTCCGCCACCAAGGCCTCACACTATTGAGCAAGCATACGATCACGGTCAGCTTGTTGTCGCTGATGGTCTGCTCGTGCCTCCGCCTGCCTGCCTCCGCCCCCAATTTGACAATCATGTTGAGCATTGGCCTCAGTCCGAAGCCAAAGCCAAGATTACCAAGGTTTCTGTCACCGCTAACTCCCCGGTCTTTCAATGCAAATGGCTTCAAGAGCCACAATACCTTCTTTGACGCCAAGAACCCCTACTCCAAGCCAAGGATTTCATCAGATCGGTTGGAGCTATCCGCATGGCTTATTACTCTGCGTGCTATATGATCAAGGGCGATTTTCCTCATATGCCTTTGACACCGGGTTATTGCTGGACTACCGTGCTTGGAAGAAGCACTTGACTGCTTTCGCGATGCTGGTCTGCTCCATTTTGTGACAGACAAGGAACATTGGAATGAAGAGCTATTGCTTCAATTCTATGCCACTCTGCACATTCGTGGCTACTACAGAGACATCAAGACTTGGGTTCTCGAGTGGATGACTGGCCATGTTCATCACGAAGCCAAAGCTATGGACATCATCGAGCTCACTGGGCTAGCCACTCCTGGAGAACTCTATGAGCCTAACTGTCAGCTACACCGCAATGCTGTGGAGAGCATCTTTCATAAGCCAGAACCCAACATGAGCCAGATGCTGAGCATGATGAAGCCTTTGCCATCTGACGCTAAGTATCCCACACATTTCTTTGTTGAAGACCTTGAGTATCTGCCTTGCACCATATATCATATCATCAGGCGAACTCTATGGCCAGTCAAGGGACACTCATCATCGGCCAAGCTTGAAGGAGCCATGAAGACTTTGGTCTTCTATATTCTCAATGGCATCAGCTTCAACACTCATGACTTCTTCATCAGGCAGCTTGCTGCTTCCGGATCTGACCTGTTTGGTCTGAAGTTTTATGCTCCCTGGGTCATGCGCCTCATCAAGCGACACTCATCTGTCAATTATCAGCCCTCTGCTCGCAATCACATCATATTTCTGCCCGAGGTTGATATGTCAGTTGATGCTGTATATTCTGACCCTGCCAAGACGCCACTTTGTCTTCAGAACATTGAGCACCAAAGCTTCACTCAGCCTATTGAAGGTGTTCAAGCAGCAACAAGAGTCTACCCACTAGCTGGTAACACCCGTCTGCCTCACAGAGCGCCAACTGAAGCCACTGAAAGCACCATTGCGCAAAGGCCTCGGAAGCGTTCTCGTGTTCTTAATGACCGAGAGCTTCTTGTGGCTCTTCATCAGAAGCAGGATAAGCATCATTTCTGGCTCAAGCGCCAAATGCAAAGCCTCATGGTGGATGTCAATCGCATTCGCAACCTTGCCACCAAGAATGCCTTTGTTTCTCATGAAACTTGCCGAAGATCATGGAAGAGTTTGACCGCCAAGGTCTTTGAAGCTGATCTTCAAGATGGTGGCTTCAATGAAAGATTCCAGTTCGACTCCACTCCTCCAAGGACTGCTACCCTGCGTTGAACTCCATCTCTTGAAGACTCTGAATATTCCTCTTCCGCGGCAACAGTTAATGCCAGAGTGATCGATGATGAAGATGACGCTACTTCACCACCTCCAACTACTACTGTGTGCATCGACACTGCACCAAGCTCGTCTGCACCGCCAACTAACGACGACAACCTTGCTGCTTCACCTACTCATGATGACGAGTAGATGCTCTATGTCTTCAAACCTTTTTGGTCATTACTGACAAAAGGGGGAGAATCGTATGAGTTGATAGTCTTAAAACGGGTTCACATGGGCGGTTGCATTATATTTTGCTGCGTGCTTACAACTCTTGCATTTTGAAACATTTGGTTCTTTGAGTTGTAACACCTAAACTTGATGGTCGTCTGCTACTTCTGCAACTTATTTGCTTTGCGATGATAAATTCCGCATGTGCGATGATAACTTCCGCACTTAGATCATTTCGCAGACGTCCATTTTTCATTATGCATGTCATTCTTATTGCTATATTATTTCATGCATGATGAATTATCTTCATAAGTTGAAGTGGATCTCCACAAGTACAACCTGCCATGTGCATTTGCATTCCAAAAGCAAATTACTTATATGCACATCTTCAGGGGGAGCCCTTGCAACTTATGAAGACAAATTCCTATCCTTACAATTTCACATACTTTATCCCCGTTGAAAACTTCAACCAGTTTGTCATTAATCACCAAAAAGGGGGAGATTGTAAGTGCATCTAGTGCCACCCCTAGTTGGTTTTGGAGTATTGACGACAAAGTTGGTTGAGGGACTAATGCATTTGTGAGAATTGCAGGATAACACAGGTAGTGTCCCTCATTGATTCGGTTTACCTACCGGAGATGACCCCTAAAAATGTATGAAGACATTGAAGACAATGGTGGTATGAGAAGATATTCATATTGAAGACTATGACATGAGAAGACATTGAGTGAAGACTTTGGAGCGCGAAGACTGTGTGGATTCGTTGTTTCATTTTCTTCTTTGTTGAGTCATAGGAACCACCGTACTGTTAAGTGGGGTCCAAGTGAACTAAGTCAGAATGACTGAAGTGATGCTCAACCCAAATCCTATGTCTTCGAGCGAAGACAATGAGAGCAAATCTTATCCAGAGCTGGATGAGTCAGCTTTGCTTGTAGCCCAAGTAAAGTTGCCGCGTGTGTTTAAAATCGACCGTTAGAACACGTGTCGGTTCCTTAGTGACCAGTGGTCATTTTGGACAAATCTGGTCGGGTTGCCTAGTGGCTATAAATAGCCCACCCCTACACCATAAATTGGTGATCGCCGGAGTTTGTGCACGGCTTTTGTCGCTTTTAGAGCAACCCACCTCAAGCATTTGAGAGAGAGAAATCCTTGCGAGGACAAAGCCCAAACACCCGAGACAAAGAGTGTTAGGCATCATCAAGTCTTTCATGTCTGTGTGACCTGAAGACTTATTACACTTGAGGACTGTGAATCCTCCAGCTGGTTAAGCGTCGCGTTCTGAGCATCCAAGAGTCATTGTGGATTGCTAGTGAACGAAGTCTGTGAAGGTTTGGAAGTCTCCCTTGAAGACTTACCAGAGTGATTGGGCGAGGACTGGGTGTCCTTAGCTCAAGGGGAATAAGGTGAAGACATGGTCTTCTGAGTTAAATCTCAGCCTCCCTAACTAGACGTACAGTTGTCACAGCAACTGGAACTGGTCCAACAAATCCTTTGTCTTCAACAAGCAACTAGTTCTATCCCTTCCAACCTTACTTAAGTTTGTCTTCATGAAGTCATTGCTTATCTGTTCATCTGTTTGACTTCATTGCTTGACTACTATTGTTGATTGGCTTCACACTATCTTCCATCTTGATCCTTACTACCTTACTGCTATAAGTCCTGTTCTTTCACATCATTACATACTTGACTATGGCTTGTTTAGGGTAGTTTATCTTCCGCTGCATATCAATTAGGTTGTTTCTGTTGTTTGTCTTCGAAACTTCCAAGTTTTGAAGACTTTCATAAAAATCGCCTATTCACCCCCCCTCTAGTCGATACTAGCACTTTCAACGAGAAGCAATGACGACCGCTAATTGTTCATCAGGAAAACTATCATTAATAGGCAGTGGGTCATCAAGAACATTCTCTAACCTAGCCAAGTTGTTTGCAACGGGGTTCTCAGCTCCCTTTCTATCAATAATATGCAAGTCAAATTCTTGGAGCAAGAGAACCCATCTAATGAGTCTAGGCTTTGCATCTTTCTTTTCCATAAGATATTTAATAAAAGCATGATCAGTGTGAATAGTAACTTTAGAATCAACAATATAAGGTCTAAACTTATCCATGCAAACACAACTGCTAAGAACTCTTTTTCAGTAGTAGCATAATTTCTCTGGGCAGTGTCAAGAGTCTTACTAGTAGTGAACGTATGGGTCATGTCCATCACATCATTCTCCTAATGATGTGATCCCGTTCATCAAATGACAACACATGTCTATGGTTAGGAAACTTAACCATCTTTGATTAACGAGCTAGTCAAGTAGAGGCATACTAGGCACTATATGTTTTGTCTATGTATTCACACATGTACTAAGTTTCCGGTTAATACAATTCTAGCATGAATAATAAACATTTATCATGAATTAAGGAAATAAATAATAACTTTATTATTGCCTCTAGGGCATATTTCCTTCAGTCTCCCACTTGCACTAGAGTCAATAATCTAGATTACATAGTAATGATTCTAACACCCATGGAGCTTTGGTGCTGATCATGTTTTGCTCGTGAGAGAGGCTTAGTCAACGGGTCTGCAACATTCAGATCCATGTGTATCTTGCAAATCTCTATGTCCCCTTCCGACACTTGATGACAGATGGAATTGAAGCGTCTCTTGATGTGCTTGGTTCTCTTGTGGAATCTGGATTCCTTTGCCATGGCAATTGCACCAGTATTGTCACAAAAGATTTTCATTGGACCCGATGCACTAGGTATAACACATAGATCGGATATGAACTCCTTCATCCAAACTCCTTCATTCACTGCTTCCGAAGTAGCAATGTACTCCACTTCACACGTAGGTCTCGCCACGACGCTCTGCTTGGAACTTCACCAACTGACAGCTCCTCCATTCAATAAAAATATGTATCCGGTTTGCGAATGCTTGCATCGACGTAACCATTTACGACGAGCTCTTTTTCACCTCCATAAACAAGAAACATAGCCTTAGTCCTTTTTAGGTATTTCAGGATGTTCTTGACCGCTGTCCATTGTTCCACTCCGGGATTACTTTGGTACCTCCCTTCTATGCTTATAGCAAGACATACATCAGGTGTGGTACACAACATTGCATACATGATAGAACCTATGGCTGAAGCATAGGGAATGACTTCCATTTTCTCTCTATCTTCTGCGGTGGTCGGGCTTTGAGTCTGACTCAACTTCACACCTTGTAACACAGGCAAGAACCCTTTCTTTGACTGATCCATTTTGAACTTCTTCAAAACGTTATCAAGGTATGTGCTTTGTGAAAGTCCAATTAAGCGTCTTGATCTATCTCTATAGATCTTGATGCCCAATATGTAAGCAGCTTCTCCAAGGTCTTTCATAGAAAAACTCTTATTCAGGTATCCCTTTATGCTATCCAGAAATTCTATATTATTTCCAATCAACAATATGCCATCTACATATAAGATCAGAAATGCTACAGAGCTCCCACTCACTTTCTTGTAAATACAGGCTTCTCCAAAGTCTGTATAAAACCATTTGCTTTGATCACACTACCAAAGCATTTATTCCAACTCCGAGAGGCTTGCACAGTCCATAAGTGGATCGCTGGAGCTTTCACACTTTGCTAGCACCCTTTGGGTCGACAAAACCTTCCGGTTGCATCATATACAACTCTTCTTCCAGAAATCCATTCAGGAATGCAGTTTTGACATCCATTTGCCAAATTTCGTAATCATAAAATGTAGCAATTGCTAACATGATTCGGACAGACTTAAGCATCGCTACGGGTGAGAAAGTCTCATCGTAGTCAACTCCTTGAACTTGTCGAAAACCTTTCACAACAAGTCAAGCTTTGTAAACAGTAACATTACCGTCCGCGTCAGTCTTCTTCTAAAATATCCATTTACTTTCTATGGCTTGCCGATCATCGGGCAAGTCCACCAAAGTCCACACTTTATTCTCATACATGGATCCCATCTCAGATTTCATGGCCTCAAGCCATTTCACGCAATCTGGGCTCATCATCGCTTCCTCATAGTTCGTACGTTCATCATGGTCTAGTAACATGACTTCCAGAACAGGATTACCGTACCACTTTGGTGCGGATCTTACTCTGGAAGACCTACGAGGTTCGGTAATAACTTGATCTGAAGCTTCATGATCATCATCATTAGCTTCCTCACTAATTGGTGTAGGAATCACAGGAATTGATTTCTGCGATGAACTACTTTCCAATAAGGGAGCAGGTACAGTTACCTCATCAAGTTCTACTTTCCTCCCACTCACTTCTTTCGAGAGAAACTCTTTCTCTAGAAAGGATCCATTTTTAGCAACAGAGATTTTGCCTTCGGATCTGTGATAGAAGGTGTACCCAACAGTTTCCTTTGGGTATCCTATGAAGATGCACTTCTCCGATTTGGGTTCGAGCTTATCAGGTTGAAGCTTTTTCACATAAGCATCGCAGCCCCAAACTTTAAGAAACGACAACTTTGGTTTCTTGCCAAACCACAGTTCATGAGGCGTCGTATCAATGGATTTTGATGGTGCCCTATTTAAAGTGAATGCAGCCGTCTCTAAAGCATAACCCCAAAACGATAGCGGTAAATCAGTAAGAGACATCATAGATCGCACTATATCTAATAAAGTACGGTTACGACATTCGGACACACCATTTCGTTGTGGTGTTCCAGGTGGCGTTAATTGTGAAACTATCCCATGTTGTTTCAAATGAAGACCAAACTCGTAACTCAAATATTCTCCTCCACGATCAGATCGTAGAAACTTTATTTTCTTGTTACGATGATTTTCCACTTCACTCTGAAATTCTTTGAACTTTTCAAATGTTTTAGACTTATGATTCATTAAGTAGATATAACCATATCTGCTTAAATCATCTATGAAGGTAAGAAAATAACGATACCCACCACGAGCATCAATACTCATTGGACCGCATACATCGGTATGTATTATTTCCAACAAGTCAGTAGCTCATTCCATTGTTCCGGAGAACGGAGTTTTAGTCATCTTGCCCATAAAGCATGGTTTGCAAGCACCAAGTGATTCACAATAGAGTGATTCCAAAAGTCCATCAGTATGGAGTTTCTTCATGCGCTTTACACCAATATGTACCAAACGGCAGTGCCACAAATAGGTTGCACTATCATTATTTAAATTTCAATCTTTTGGCTTCAACACTATGAATATGTGTATCACTACTATCGAGATTCAACAAAAATAGACCACTCATCAGGGGTGCATGACCATAAAAGATATTACTCATATAAATAGAACAACCATTATTTTCTGATTTAAATGAATAACCGTCTCGCATTAAACAAGATCCAAATATAATGTTCATGCCCAACACTGGCACCAAATAACAATTATTCAGGTCTAAAACTAATCCCGATGGTAGATGTAGAGGTAGCGTGCCGACCGCGATCACATCGACTTTGGAACCATTTCCCACGTGCATCGTCACCTCGTCCTTAGCCAATCTTCACTTAATCCGTAGCCCCTGTTTCAAGTTGCAAATATGAGCAATAGAATCAGTATCAAATACCCAGACGCTACTACGAGCATTAGTTAAGTACACATCAATAACATGTATATCAAATATATCTTTCACTTTGCCATCCTTCTTATCCACCAAATACTTGGGGCTGTTCCGCTTCCAGTGACCAGTCCCTTTGCAGTAGAAGCACTCAGTTTCAGGCTTAGGTCCAGACTTGGGTTTCTTCTCTTGATCAGCAACCTTTTTGCCATTCTTCTTGAAGTTCTCTTTCTTCCCTTTGCCCTTTTTCTTGAAACTAATGGTCTTATTGACCATCAACACTTGATGCTCCTTTTTCTACCTCCGCGGCCTTTAGCATCGCAAAGAGCTTGGGAATAGTCTTGTCCATCCCTTGCATATTATAGTTCGTCAAGAAGCCTTTATAGCTTGGTGGCAGTGATTGAAGAACTCTGTCAATGACACAATCAACTGGAAGATCAACTCCCAGCTGAGTCAAGTGATTATGATACCAGACATTTTGAGTTTGTGCTCACTGATAGAACTATTCTCCTCCATTTTGCAGCTGTATAGCTTGTTGGAGACTTCATATCTCTCAACTCGGGCATTTGTTGGAATTATTAACTTCAACTCTTGGAACATCTCATATGCTCCATGACGTTCAAAACGTCTTTGAAGTCCCGATTCTAAGTCGTAAAGCATGGCACACTGAACTATCGAGTAGTCATCAGCTTTGCTCTGCCAGACGTTCTTAATGTCATCAGTAGCATCTGCAGCAGGCCTGGCACCCAGCGGTGCTTCCAGGACGTAATTCTTCTGTGCAGCAATGAGGATAATCCTTAAGTTACGGACCGAATCCATGTAGTTGCTGCCATCATCTTTCAACTTAGCTTTCTCTAGGAACGCATTAAAATTCAAACGAATGGTAGCATGGGCCATTGATCTACAACAACATAGGCATGCAAAATACTATCAGGTACTAAGTTCATGATAAATAAAAGTTCCATTAATCATATTACTTAAGAACTCCCACTTAGATAGACATCCCTCTAATCATCTAAGTGATCACGTGATCCAAATCAACTAAACCATGTCCGATCATCACGTGAGATGGAGTAGTTTTCAATGGTGAACATCACTATGTTGATCATATCTACTATATGATTCACGCTCGACCATTCAGTCTCAGTGTTTTGAGGCCATATCTGCATATGCTAGGCTCTCAAGTTTAACCCAAGTATTCTGCGTGTGCAAAACTGGCTTGCACCCATTGATGTGAACGTAGAGCTTATCACACCCGATCATCACGTGGTGTCTCGGCACGACAAACTGTAGCAATGGTGCATACTTAGGGAGAACACTTGTACCTTGAAATTTAGTAAGGGATCATCTTATAATGCTACCGACGTTCTAAGCAAAATAACATGCATAAAGGATAAACATCACATGCAATCAAAATATGTGACATGATATGGCCATCATCATCTTGTGCTCATGATCTCCATCACCGAAGCATCGTCGTGATCTCCAATGTCACCGGCGCGACACCTTGATCTCCATTATAGCATCATTGTCGTCTCACCACCTATTGTTACTACAACTATCGCTACCGCTTAGTGATAAAGTAAAACAATTACATGGCGATTGCATTGCATACATTAAAGCGACAACCATATGGCTCCTGCCAGTTGCCGATAACTTTGTTACAAAACATGATCATCTCATACAAAAATTTATATCACATCATGCTTGACCATATCACATCACAGCAAGCCCTGCAAAAACAAGTTAGATGTCCTCTACTTTGTTGTTTCAAGTTTTACGTGGCTGCTTAGGGCTTCTAGCAAGAACCGTTCTTACCTACGCATCAAAACCACAATGATTTTTCGTCAAGTGTGCTATTTTAACCTTCAACACGGACTGGGCGTAGCCACACTCGATTCAACTAAAGTTGGAGAAACAGACAATCACCAGCCACCTATGTGCAAAGCACGTCGGTAGAACCAGTCTCGCATAAGCGTACGCGTAATGTCGGTCTGAGCCGCTTAATCCAACAATACCGCTGAATCAAAATATGACATGTTGGTAAGCAGTATGACTATTATCACCCACAACTCTTTGTGTTCTACTCGTGCATATAACATCTACACATATACCTGGCTCGGATGCCAATGTGGGGGAACGCGGTAATTTCAAAAAAATTCCTATGATCACGCAAGATCTATCTATGTGATGTATAGCAATGAGAGGGGAGAGTGTGTCCACGTACCCTCGTAGACCGAAAGCGGAAGCGTTAGGAAAACGCGGTTGATGTAGTCGTACGTCTTCACGATCCGACCGATCTTAGCACCGAACGTACGGCACCTCCGTGGTCAGCACACGTTCAGCTCGGGGACGTTCCTCATACTCTTGATCCAGTTGAGGCCGAGGGAGAGTTTCGTCAGCACGACGGCGCGGTGACTGTGATGATGAAGTTACCGGCGCGGGGCTTCACCTAAGCACTACGACGATATGACCAAGGTATGTAACTGTGGAGGGGGGCACCGCTCACGGCTAAACAATGTCAACTTGTCTGTTCTAGGGTGCCCCCTCCCCACGTATATAAAGGAGGGGGGAGGCCGGCCGGCCTCTCTAGGCGCGCCAAGGGGGGAGGAGTCCTCCTCCTAGTGAGAGTAAGACTCCCCCTTTCCTAGTCCCACTAGGAATAGAAGGAAGAGGGGGAAGGAGAGAGGAAAGGGGGGCCGGCCCCGCGCCCCCTCCTAGGCTGCCTTCTCTCTTCTTCCACTAAGGCCCATGAAGGCCCATATGCTCCCCGGGAGGTTTCCGGTAACCCCCGGTACTCCGGTAAATGCCCGAACTCATCCGGATCCATTCCGATGTCCAAACATAGGCTTCCAATATATCGATCTTTATGTATCGACCATTTAGAGACTCCTCGTCATGTTCGTGATCACATCCGGGACTCCGAACTACCTTCGGTACATCAAAACACATAAACTCACAATACCAATCGTCATCGAACGTTAAGCGTGCGGACCCTACAGGTTCGAGAACTATGTAGACATGACCGAGACACGTCTCCAGTCAATAACCAATAGCGGAACCTGGATGCTCATATTGGTTCCTACATATTCTACGAAGATCTTTATCGGTCAAACTGCATAACAACATACGTTGTTCCCTTTGTCATTGGTATGTTACTGTCCGAGATCCGATCGTTGGTATCTCAATACCTAGTTCAATCTCGTTACCGGCAAGTCTCTTTACTCGTTCCGTAATACTTCATCCCGCAACTAACTCATTAGTCACAATGCTTGCAAAGCTTATTGTGATGAGTATTACCGAGAGGGCCCAGAGATACCTCTCCGAAACACAGAGTGACAAATCCTAATCTCGATCTATGCCAACCCAACAAACACCTTCGGAGACACCTGAGAGCACCGTTATAATCACCCTTTTACGCTAGACATTTGGTAGCACACAAAGTGTTCCTCTGGTATTCGGGAGTTGCATAATCTCATAGTCTGAGGAACTTGTATAAGTCATGAAGAAAGCAGTAGCAATCAAACTAATACGATCATAATGGTAAGCTAACAGATGGGTCATGTCCATCACATCATTCTCCTAATGTGTAATCCCGTTCATCAAATGACAACACATGTCTATGGTTAGGAAACTTAACCGTCTGGAAAGGCTAGAACAACCCCTCCCATCCTCGAACAGCCCCCACCCCGCTCATCACGCCCTTGCCCACGCCCGCTCGCCACCGCCGCCATGCTCGCCAGTGCCGCCCACCGCCCGCCCGCTCGCTCGCATTGCCCACGGGCAGAGCAGAGAGCGTTAGTGACAATGTGAACTACAGAAAGTCATCCAATCAGGTCTATCACACAAGCATTCTTCAATCAGGCCATTAGTGACAATGTGAACTACAGAAAGTACCTCTTAAATCTGTAGGCAGGGCGGAGGAAAGTAATCAGCTGGAACAGAGGTCACCCGTTGAGGAAGAACAACGGTGGATCCTCTGTTGGGGAACGTAGTAATTTCAAAAAAATTCCTACGCACACGCAAGATCATGGTGATGCATAGCAACGAGAGGAAGAGTGTTGTCTACGCCCTCGTGAGACCCGGCGAAGCGATCACAACGTAGAGGAAGTAGTCATACGTTCTCCTCGCGATCCAACCGATCCCAGCGCAAGCACTCGGCGCCCCGAGTTCTTGACACACGACAGCTCGGTGGCGCGCCTCGGCTCCAATCCAAGAGAGCTGGGAGGGAGAGTTCCACAAGACGACGGCGTGGTGACGATCTTGATGTTCTATCGACGCAGGCTTCGCCTAAGCACCGCCACGATATGACCGAGGTGGATTATGGTGGAGGGGGCACCGACACGGCTAAGGAATGATCTCAAGGATCAACTTGTGTGTTCTAGGGTGCCCCCTGCCCCGTATATAAAGGAGCAAGGGGGTGCGGCCGGCCCTAGGAGGAGGCGAGGCTGAGGAGTCCTACTCCCACCGAGTAGGACTCCCCTTTCCTAGTTGGATTAGGACTTGGGGGAGGAAAGAGGGAAGGGGCGCCGCCCCTCTCCTTGTCCTATTCGGACTAGGGGGGGGCGCGCGCCTGCCTGGCCGGCCCTTCCTCTTCTCCCTCATGGCCCACTAAGGCCCATTAACCCCGGAGGGTTCCAGTAACCCCGGTGTTAGGTAAAATCCCGATTTCACCGGAACCATTCGAACTCCAAACATAGGCTTCCAATATATCAATCTTTATGTCTCGACCATTTCGAGACTCCTCGTCATGTCCGTGATCACATCCGGGACTCAACTTCTTCGGTACATCAAAATACACAAACTCATAATATAACCGCCATCGAAACCTTAAGCGTCACGGACCCTACGGTTCGAGAACAATGTAGACATGACCGAGACACGTCTCCGGTCAATAACCAATAGCGGACCTGGATGCCCATATTGGCTCCTACATATTCTACGAAGATCTTTATCGGTCAGACCGCATAACAACATACGTTGTTCCCTTTGTCATCGGTATGTTACTTGCCCGAGATTCGATCGTCGGTATCCAATACCTAGTTCAATCTCGTTACGCAAGTCTCTTTACTCGTTCCGTAATACATCATCTCACAGCTAACTCATTAGTTGTAATGCTTGCAAGGCTTAAGTGATGTGTATTACCGAGAGGGCCAGAGATACCTCTCCGACAATCGGAGTGACAAAACCTAATCTCGAATACGCCAACCCAACATCTGCCTTTGGAGACACCTGTAGTACTCCTTTATAATCACCCAGTTACATTGTGACGTTTGGTAGCACCCAAAGTGTTCCTCCGGTAAACGGGAGTTGCATAATCTCATAGTTATAGGAACATGTATATGTCATGGATAAAAGTAGTAGCAACATACTAAACGATCGTGTGCTAAGCTAATGGAATGGGTCATGTCAATCAGATCATTCACCTAATGATGTGACCTTGCTAATCAAACAACAACCCTTTGTTCATGGTCAGGAAACATAACCATCTTTGATTAACAAGCTAGTCTAGTAGAGGCATACTAGTGACATTCTCTTTGTCTATGCATTCACACATGTATTATGTTTCCGGTTAATACAATTCTAGCATGAATGATAAACATTTATCATGAAATAAGGAAATAAATAATAACTTTATTATTGCCTCTAGGGCATATTTCCTTCATCCTCGCGTCTGAACCTTCTGCTTCTCCTTGCCGGTGGTAGGTGCTGCTTCTCCTTGCCGGTGGTAGGTGCTGCTTCTCCTCGGCGCAGCGGACGACGCTGCAGCTCCTGGCCAGATGTGGGGGACGATGCTACTGCTCCTCGGCGCGACGGACGGAGCTGCAGCTCCTGGGCGGATGTGGGGGATGGCGCAGCTGCTCCTCGGCGCTGCCGAGGCGGACGACGCTGCTTCTCCTCGGTGCGGCGGACGGAGCTGCAGTTCCTGGGCGGATGTGGGGCGGGGGGATTAGAGGACGGCCGGGGTGGTCAGGGGACATGCGGATGTGGCGCGAGGAGGGCGGGGGGCCAGAGGACGGGCGGGGGAGGGGGGGTGGGTCAGTGAACGGGCGGCGGCGTGCAGGTTGGGGACGGGCGGCGGCGTGCAGGTTGGGGACGGGCGGCGGCGTGTAGGTTGGGGACGGGCGGCGGAGTCCAGGTTGGGGAGGCGGGGGCGGCGCTAGGTTTAGGTCGAGGGGGCGGCGCAGGATTGGGGATCGAGGGGATATTTGGTTTATGTCTTTTTTTTCATTTATTTTTTTTCTTCTCTAGTCTGGCTCGGATGTTTCACATGGCGCGCGCATGGCTCTCTTTTCGCGCCATATTTTTTTGTGCGGGCCGAAGCAAACAACACCGACACTTTCTCTGTCCCCACGAATCGGCGACAGACAAAGTATCACTAAAGTCCATATATTCCGACAGAAAATGCATCGGTGATCAGGTGGTGATTTGGGGACAGATAATGTGTCATGAGGCTATATAACAGCAACATACTGTGTGTCGGCATAGTTTGTGACAAAAAAAGTGTCGGCGATTCTCACTTCTACCAACAGACGCATGTCGTCTTTGTAGTGTCGTGGTGTAGTGTAGGTGGGTGGGGGCATGGGAGCTTGGCGTGTGCGTGGGTCGGTCAGGCTGCGGCAGAGAAGAACTGGAAGTTACAGAGTAGTCCTAGAAATTAACCCAAAGGACCCTAGAAAGAGAAATGAAAAGCAATCAAGTCCTCCGTCACAGCAGCAAGGACTCCACCGCCTGCCGTCCTTCTTCTCACTGGGGACGAAACCACTTGGGAGAGGAAGGCCACTTTACACCGTAGGGAATCCCATATAGGTCCTCCATCTTGGAGTTCGAGAAGACGCTCAGGAAGGCGTATATAAAGGCTCGAACAACCCCTCCCATCCTCGAATAGTCCCACCATGCTCGCCGCGCCACCGCCCGACCTTGCTCGTCCGCACCGCCGCCGCCCAGCCGCGCACGCCCATGCCGCTCGTTCGCGCTCACTCGCCGCTCACCCACGCTCCCTCACTGCCGCCCTGCTTGCCCGCCGTCGCTGCTATGCTCGCCCGTGCCACCCGCCGCCCGCCCATGTCGGCCATGAGCAGAGCAAAGAGCATGAGGTGGGTAGGGGCGTGGGGCTTATGGTGTGCGTGAGTGGGTGGGGTTACGTTGGTGGGTGGGACTTCCATGTCATCGATCCGTGTGATCAATCCGCGTGGTGTGCTTTACCTTGCCGTTCGTAAAAAAACGCAAACGACAAAGACCTTCTTTGCCGTTTGTGTTTTTTTACATATAGCAAAGACAGTCGGAATAAAACAGAAGGCGAAGCAGCTGGAATAAAATAGAAAACAAAGCATGTCTTTGTCGTCTATGTTTGTTTTACACGTCTTTGTCGTCAGCGAACTAAAACAGACGGCAAAGTTTGTCTTTGCCGATAGTTGTTCTTCGCCGTCAGCCACTGATTGCAAAGTATGTCTTTGTCGTCTGCCCTGACGACGCCCACCCTGGCACCCATTCGACGCCAGATCCGGGCGCACCCACAGCCACCGCGCCCCTCACGGCCGAAACGCGATCGCGCCAAGCGTGCGCGCACCCACAACTCGTTGCCCCTGCAGCCATCAGGATACTCTGCCCGCGCAGCCTCACCGTGCGCCCCCGCGCGCCAGATCCACGGCACTCCAGTCCACCTCCATCCACCGCGCGCGCGGCACCACCCCGTCACCGCGCCGCGCGCGCCCACCATCAACACATCCTCACTGTACTGCCCCGAACGCCAAGGCGCCGAGCTCCTTCCAAGCGGCCGGCCCGCGCCGCGCCACTCCAAGCAGGAAGAGGGGAGAGCCTCGCCGCCGCCAAGCCGCAGGGGCTTTGCCCGACAACACATGTCGGCGACGGCGAGGGGGTAGAGGGCGGCAGGTCACAGCACTGGCGGTGGTGGCTAGGGTTCGCCCCTGGCCGCCTGCGGGAGCGACCGAGGGACGAGTCTTTGAGCCGCACGGACCATGCTCGGCAAGAAAGCAATTATTATTGCAAGCGATGTACTCGTACGCGGTGAGAAAACGAGCCCATTACAACCATGTCCACCACAATGCACAGGTGCAGAGCAGGAGTCCAGCCGTACGGTACAGTTCTTCTCAAAGTTGACAACTCCTGCATCTTTCCTTTGCTGAGAACCCGTCCGTATGATTCATGCTTAATACTAATGCAGTAGTAGTAAGTTGCCTGGGTACTGGGTAGTTCCGCAACGCTCCGACTCCGACGCTGGCCATGGCACTGACACGCATCGGCACAGTTCATGCATGTGCACCAGAGTCGTCCCTCGTCAGCAAGCCGGCGGCTATCAGAGCAGAGCGGACGCGTCCCTCTTGAGATTTTACTCTACTGTATAATAACGATCCCTTGAGAGAGTATCGCCTGCCCACAATCGGTTCCACGTGGTTGGTTCTCGGCCCTCCCTCCCACTGCTCCGGCGTGGCGCCGGGCCGCTACAGTGAGTCAAGACGTTGTATGGCTGCCTCTGTCTCTCTCTCATGTTCTAGAAGTTCGAGGAAACCATCGCAGCCAGATTGCGCTATCGATCCGTCTCTCTCTCGACTAAGCTGCTACGTACTGCTAATCGCTAGGGGACTAGCCGTGTCTCTCTCCGTCTCAGCATAGCAGCAACACTACCAGTGTCCGGCCAACGACTCGACGAGCACATTCATGCATACACGGCAAGCCGTCAGCCGTGTGTCTCGTGCGCGCGCGATGCACACCGGGAAGCACGAACAGCCGCCGTCCAAAGCCCCACCGCCGGCCATTGATGAGTCCTCGTCTCACATGCTAGCTCCCCGGCCGTGCTATGGGATGCACGACCCTGTTACGTATGTCGACCGACCTCCACCTTCAGTTGTCGTTAGCTCACGCGGGAAATCTCAAGACACACACACACACAGCCCTGTCTACAGAAATTAGAAATGAGGACCTAGCCTTTTGTGCACCTTTCATACCTGTACTTGGTGCCTGATGATCTCAGGTGGGTGGATCCAGCCAAACTACAAGGAAGCAAAAGAGGACGCCATGCTTTTATTTTGCTCACTTCAAGTAGAAAGGGGAAACTAACTTTTAGCCGGCGATCCAGTACATACCTAGTCCTTTCCAAGGACCTCTACTGTTTAGACAGGTTACATATATATGGCGCAGCAAAAGCATGGACACCAACCCTGAGACAGTACATGTAGATTCGTGGATTTCCATTTCTTGCAAGTTTTAGACGATGATCGGATCCGGTGTCATGTCAGATTGACGCGCCGTCGATCCGTTGGTGTCGACATCATCGCACATAGGCAACTCAGCCCCGTAATCAAGCACCTCATACTCATAAAGTCGGCAATATAATTCATATTTGTTTAGTCTTCAAGACTTGAACCGTGTCGATAGTCATAATCAGAGTAGAGATTTTTGATCCAGGTCAGAACGAACTTACCGGATCCCCACGGTTCGTCCTGGAGCTACAACACCTGCCTTCTTGACAAATGGATGCCATCAATCTCACTCGTCAAAATCTTTGCGAGAAGAGCTGTCCTGTAAAAAATCTTTGCCAAAAATGTGGGGGGAGGCGAGAAGGGAGTCACCGTCGACCGATCCGAACGCCGTCGCCGGCTCGCCGGCCACCACCAGTGCCCCATGCCC
The DNA here is from genome assembly GCA_021437245.1 of Aegilops speltoides. Classification (NCBI taxonomy): domain Eukaryota; kingdom Viridiplantae; phylum Streptophyta; class Magnoliopsida; order Poales; family Poaceae; genus Aegilops; species Aegilops speltoides. Next base: position 362,688,562 of record CM038145.1, read on the forward strand.
AGTGACGTGCGGTTATCGGCAAGATCCTACCTCGTGTGGGTCAGGAGCCGCCCGGCCTCGCTGTCACGGCCGAGCCGCGCCGCGCTACAGTGAACACTTTTACACACTCATCTCTCGCTACAGTGAACACATTACTCTCTCTCGCTCTCTGGCTCTTTTCCTACTGTAGAAGAAGGGAGGAAGCCATTGGAGCCAGCCAGCTTGCACGCGGTAATCCTCCTCCCTTGCACGGCGGCATCGACCCGTCCCCCTCTCTCCCTGTTACGCTGATGCTGCTAGCGCTAGGACGGTGCCCTTGTGCTGTCACCCATCTCTCTCTCTCTCTCTCTCTCTCTCTCTCTCTCTCTCTCTCTCTCTCTCTCTCCACCACCACCACCAGTGCCCAATGACTGGAGGAGGACATTCAAGCACGGATGCACAGCGGGAAGCAGGAGCAGCTAGCCGTCACACTCTCAAGTCACATGGTGGCTAGCTCCCCGTGTCATTGGAGGCACCACGTGGGCTCCGTTCCCGTTCAGTCACGATACTGTTGTGCAATTCGACCGCTAGCTACAGTCACTGTTAGGTCACGCGGGAGATTTGAAAACTCAAACGGCCTTCTCTCTAAAGAAACCGTGGTAGTCACCACCACCCTGCGGACCGCATGGAAATTGTCGGTCTTAAACTCTTGATACTAACTGGATGAACCCTTTTTCCGACAATGAAAGCAATATTTGACTTTTTAAAAATTTATACGCACCACATTATGAAAATGAGGTAGTACTACATGTACTGTTGGAGGCTTGGAGCCTCCTGATCCCATATGGCTGGATGAATCTAGCTAACACGACTACATAGTACCTACCAAGCAAGAAAGAGTGTACGCCATGCTTTTATTTTGCTCACTCAAGTAGAAAGGGGAAAGTAACTTTTAGCGGCCATCGAGTAAAATATGTAGTCCTTTGCAAGGACTTGTAGTGTTCGACACTTACATGTATGGCGCAGCAAAGGCATAATGCCCACGGCTTATACACACCAACCCTGAGACGGTACATGTACAATTGTAGATTTCCATTTCTTGCAAGTTTTACCTGATGATTTGGCCGCCATCATTTCCCATGTCATGTCTGATTGATGCGCCGTCGATTAGTTAGCACCCTCTCTTGCCTGATCCATGAGAAACAGCGCCATTAATAGCTTTTTTTTTTGCGAATTGCCGTCAACACCTAATAGACTTGTAGATAATTCAGAACTGTTTAATGTACAAGACTTTGATCCGTGTCAGCAGTTCAGAGTTGAGATTTTGATTGAGCCAGGGAAAACGAATTAACTGGATCAAGTTGGATCATCCTAAAACTCTATAGTGAAAAACATTTACACCAAAATCTCAACTATAGAGCTTTAGGACGATCCAACTTAATTTTGATTAAGTTGAAAATACAAATTTTAAAGATGACCAATACATGTGTTTGAGTACATAGTGATCAGAGAAAATTATCAATTGGAATTTTTTAAAACATAACTGGTGGGCATTTTTGTACGTGGTTGCACCGGTGGCACCTTGAGCCTGAGTGCACACGATGCACCCTTGGTAGTAAGCGGTAGAACTTTTCCCAACCAATCATTCCACCTCCAATGTGTTTTGCCAAATTAAAGGCTGCCTACGGCTGCAATGTGGCCAATCATGGCAGTACAATCTTCCACCTATCGTGATAGTTCAATCTTTCACCTATCATCTCAACCCATTTTTTTCATTTCTAGATCTCGTTAGAGTAAATTTGATCTAGCAGATGCACCATAAAAGATTGGTCGCGTAATAACCGCTACTATGGACAACACACAAAAATGATACTCTAGCAGACTCACCATATGCATGAGGATCATCATAATTTATGAAGCTCGCTCAAAAAAACAAACTCGTAGCATCCATATTTACAGGTTGTGGAGGGCTGGTTTGGAGTGCACTGCAAACCCAACTGCCTTGGTGCGAGTGAAACTTCATCTCCTTTTCCCTCACTCATCCTTTCTGTTTGCACTGGCATTGTTGCCCGTACAACTCACACCGGCACACAAAACCACAACGAGAGGGTGACATGGCGGACAACCACCCGTCATTAATGGTGCGCAAGAACCCAAGGTAATATTCAAGGACAACCAAACAACTAAGATTAGGGATGCCTCGGATGGCATCCCCACTTTAGTCTTCGTTCATCGGTAACCTTACTTGAGGCAATATTTTTATTCATCACATGATATGTATTTTGCTTGGAGCGTTATTTTCTTTTATTTATATTTGCTTGCTGTTATTCAGAGACATGTATTATATCTTTTAGTTCAATAAAAAGGTCAAGTATAGCCTTTACCATGCTTATTTTACAAGTCTATACGTTGTTGTTTTAAAAACAGAAAGTTTGCCGTTATGTTTTGAATATTGGTGAATAGTCAGAACATGATAAAATCTTGAAATTTTTACACAGTAAGGTACAACAAATTTTCTACAGTGTGGTAATTTTTCAGAAATTTTGGAGTTAGAGAAGTATGATTCCTCTTGCATTCTTTACAAACTGTTTTGTTTAGACAGATTGTTGTTATGTTTGCATATCTTTGCTTTTCTAATGATTCTATTTGAGGATAGGAGTATTAAATATGTAGAGGCATTTAGTAGGCAATATCAAATAATAATTTTAATGATCTTCTACAGTAGAGAATGATAAGGTTTTGCATGGATTTATACTAACTTATCTCACGAGTTCTTGTTGAGTTTTGTGTGGATGAAATTTTTAAGATTTAGGGAAACCATGATATAAGAGGAATTAAGGAGACACAAAAGCTCAAGCTTGGGGATGCCCAAGGTATTCCTAATTAATATTTCAAGAAGCCCCAAGCATCTAAGCTTGGGGATGCCCCGGTTGTCATCCAACCTTTCTTCTTCAACAACTATCGATCAGTTTTGGTTGAGCCTAAGTTTTTTGCTTCTTCACATGATATGTGCTATCCTTGCAATGTCATTTTATTTTGCTTTGCTTGTTGTTTGAATAAAATATTAAGATCTGAATTTTTTAAATATTAGAGAGTCTTCACATGGTTACATTTTTATTCAACTACTCATTGATCTTCACTTATATCTTTTGGAGTAGTTTGTCATATGCTCTAGTGCTTCACTTATATCTTGTTAGAGCACGGCGGTGGATTTATTTTGAAGAAATTGATGAACTTTCATGCTTCACTTATATTATTTTAGAGTCTCTAGACAACATGGTAATTTGCTTTGGTTATAAATTTAGTCCTAATATGATAGACAACCAAGAGGGGTATAATAAAAACTTTCATACAAAATGCATTGAATACTATGAGAAGTTTGATTCCTTGCATTTGTTTTGAGATATAAAGATGGTGAAATTAGAGTCATGCTAGTGAGTAATTGTGGATTGTAGAAATACTTGTGTTAACGCTTGTGATTCCATAGCATGACATTGTCAATTCCATGCTAATTCATACAGGCTTCCCCGTTATCAGACTGAACTCCTTCCTCAGGACTGCAATTATGCCCCTTGTTGCTGCATATGGCCCATGGAGCTCGGGATATGGTCTTCGGGAGGAAAGAGTAGACTTTCATGTTGTTATATCTGAGGACGAGGGCAGCTTTTCTATTACTGAAGCTACAAAAACTGTCACGTTGTGCCACTCTGCTTCTGCCAATATTGAACAGTTGACAATGGATACGATTTTTGAGCTACCTGCATCTGTCAGTGAGGAGGACACTGACAATGTTATTACTGGCTCTGATTTGGTTGTTGATCCCCCCATGCTGCTATCGGATCAGGACACCAGTACGGACAACCCTGAGGTGATGCCTACTGACCCCACCGTGCAACTGCCACCTGTTGTTTTGCCTGACAACAAAGTTCTAGTGCCTCGGCACGGCAAGGCTCCAGTGCCTGAATCCTCGATCAACCTGCGTAGGAGTGCCCGCAAGAACAAATATGATGGTTTCAAAGTGCCACATGTAACTGATTCTAAAGCCAGAACTTCCAAGGTGAAGCCCAGGGTCGTTCCTTCTGCTATGGCTGCAGTCGCACTAACTAAAGTTCCTGAAGATACTACGCTGCCACCTCCAACCCCAATTCCAGTCATTCAACACGTCGGCCACATCATGTGCAGAATCCCAGCTGATGAGCTCTCGACTGAGGAACTCCTGGCTAGCAAGGATGCATGATCATCTTCGGATGCGGCTTAAACTACCCTCCTTATATTTTTATGCCTCTTTTGCTTAGTTGGAATGTGTTATGCTGGAATATTCGTGGTCTAAACTCTGAACACAAACAATTAGCGCTTTCTAATGCCATCAACTCTAGTGGTTGTGCGGTTATCTGCTTGCAGGAAACGAAAAAATCTTCTTTTGATAATGCCTTTATTAAGTCATGCTGCCCAAGAAGATTTGATAAGTATGATTTCATCCCCTCTACAGGGGCTTCAGGCGAAATTGCTACTATTTGGAATAGTGCGGTTTTCACTGCTACTACGATAGCCTCTGAAGTGTTTGGGCTCATTACTCGCTTTCACTCCACACAATCGGCGCAAACCTGGACTTTAGTACATGTTTACGGGCCATGCCAAGGTGACTCCCGAAATAACTTCATAGCATGGTTGTTTTCACTAGATATTTCTGCTAATGAAGACTGGCTCCTGTGTGGAGACTTTAATTTCATTCGAGGGCCCGATAATCGTAATAAACCAGGTGGTCATTTTGGTGACATGATAACATTTAATGATTTCATCCGATCTCAGGCTCTAATTGAATTGCCACTTAAGGGCAGAACATACACCTGGAGCAACATGCAAACTGATCCTCTCCTTGAGCAACTTGACTGGTTTTTCACTAGTAACCATTGGACCACCACATATCCAAACACTATGGTTAAACCCCTAGGCAGGCCGGTATCTGATCACATCCCTTGTGTCATCACTATTGAAACTAAGATACCTCGCTCAAAACTGTTCAGGTTTGAGTCTTACTGGATACATCACCCGGGATTCCTAGATACGGTCAAGAGGGCATGGGCCAAACCTGTTCACTCGACAAATATGGCATCCATTATGTCCAAAAAACTAAAGCACCTGCGGCATGCACTGAAATGCTGGAGCAAGAACATCTCTAAGCTATCTATTGCTATTGAAAATTCTAACAGGGCACTGCTTGAAATTGATGGCTGGGAAAACAGACGGCCTCTCACAATTCCCGAAGCTAATTTCAGAGCAATTCTCAAGAAACATCTACTCAGATTGCTTACCTATCAACGACAATACTGGAAAAAGCGCTGCACTATTCGTTGGGTCCAATTCGGGGATGAAAAATCAAAGTTTTTCCAAGCAATGGCGTCTGAGAGATATCGCAGAAACAATATACCCTCCCTCACAACTGATACAGGGTTTACTACAGAGGACCACGCAAGCAAGGAGGCAATCATTTTTCAGACCTTCAAAGAGCGACTTGGCACTAAAACCAATCATGATATGAAGTTTGACTTGCCCAGAATCATCAAAAAAATTGATGGCCTTGATGCCCTGACGGTCCCCTTCACAGTAGAGGAGATAGACCATGTGATCAAAAAGATGCCGGCTGATCGCGCTCCGGGCCCTGATGGATTCACTGGTATATTCCTTAAGACTTGCTGGGAGGTGATCAAGGATGATTTTTACAAGCTTTGCAACCAATTCTTTGAAGGCAATCTAAATCTAGAAAGCATTAATGAAGGCCTAATCACTCTCATCCCAAAAGTTAGTGCACCTTCAACAATCAATGAGTACAGACCGATCACTCTCCTTAACTGTTGTCTCAAGGTAATAACTAAATTACTGGCCAACAGATTACAACGACTCGTCCTCAAAATTGTCCACCGCAATCAATATGGTTTCCTCAAGGGGCGCACGATCCAAGACTGTCTTGCCTGGGCATTCGAATACATTTACCAATGTCAAGCCTATAATCCTACTTAAGCTGGACTTTGCTAAAGCCTTCGACACTATTGATCATGATGCTATGATTGAGATAATGCGCAACATGGGATTCAATGAGAAGTGGCTCGGTTGGATAAACTGTATCTTCGCCTCGGGAAAGTCAGCTGTCCTTCTTAACGGTGTCCCGGGCCGACAGTTTCATTGCAAATGTGGTGTTCGACAAGGTGATCCTTTGTCCCCCCCTCATTTTCGTCCTCGCCGCGGATCTACTTCAAGCTGCAATTAATGATGCTTTTACTAGAGACCTCATTAAGTTACCCTTCCCATGCAATACCCAAAGGGACTACCCTGTGATTCAATATGCAGATGACACGATACTTGCTATGCCGGCATGCCCGAATCAGGCTACAATCATCAAAAGCATTTTGTCCGATTATGCTGCCTCAATTGGATTAAAAATAAACTTTCACAAGTCCACATTGGTACCGATCAACTGTGATGAGACACTATGCATCGAGCTGGCGACTATCTTTGGATGTGTTGTGGGAAAAATGCCATTTACGTACCTCGGCCTGCCAATGGGAACTACTAAACCATCTATACATGATCTCATGCCGCTGGTATGTAGGCTGGAAAGGAGACTATCGGCAACGTTGAATATGATATCCTATGGTGGCAAGCTCTCTCTCCTAAACTCAGTCATCACCTCACTACTTATTTTCGCTATGTGCACACTCAAGCTTCCCGCCGGAATAGTGGAACTATTGGACAAAATACGACGAAAATGCCTCTGGACAAAGAAAACGGATCAAGGAGACACTTGTAACTCCCTAGCTGCATGGGAGATGGTCTGCAAACCAAAACGATGCGGTGGTCTTGGAGTGATTAACTTGAAAACCCAGAATGAGGCCCTTCTACTCAAGTTTCTCCATAAGTTCTACAATCATGAGGATTTGCCCTGGGTGGAGCTGGTCTGGAATTCTTATTACACCTCCCGCATACCCCATGCCACAGATCTTTGTGGCTCCTTTTGGTGGAAAGACGTCTCAAAGCTAATGCCTATTTATAGAGGGATCACACAGGTGACTGTGCACAATGGTGCAACCACACTATTCTGGAAAGACTTGTGGCTGGACGGGATTCTAGCAGAGACTCACCCACGCGCTTTCTCTTTTGCAAAAGATGAAGACATCTCTGTTGCGGCATTTCTTGGAACCACCAGCTTGCAAGGAACGTTCCACCTACCCTTGTCTGAACAGGCCCATGCAGAGACCAGAGACCTACAGCTACTGACCTCGGACGTTCAACTTGAAGATCACCTAGTACATGATGAATGGAGGTATACCTGGGGTTCCAAATACTATGCGGCCAACAAATTCTATGATTTCTACTTCAGAGATATTCAAGCCCATCCTGCATTTTCATGGCTTTGGAAATCAAAAACCACAATGAAACTTAAAGTCTTTGGGTGGCTCTTATTCTCGGACAGGTTGAACACCAGAAACATGCTGAAACACAGACATTACAACATTGGCAACACATTTGACTGTCTGCTTTGCCCTACATGCAAGGATGAAACAGTGGAGCACCTTTTCTTTCATTGTCCATTCAGTTTGATATGTTGGGCCAAAATTGGAATGCAAGGGGCCTCCTCAGGTAATAGATTGGACTTTGTGGAAGCAGCTAGAACAGCCTGGAACCGACCATTATTTGTGGAGATCTTACTCCAATCGGCTTGGAGCATTTGGAAGGAAAGAAACAATAAGCATTTCAGAGGAATAACCCCTTCCACAAACTCCTGGCTCTCTAGATTAAGAGTAGACTTAGATCTCCTCACCTATAGGGTGGGGGATAAGAATAAACCTTTCTTACTTTCCTTCATACAAACTTTGTAATAAAACCACCCCCACCCCCTCTAATCCACCCACAAAGTGGGTTGGATATGTAATCTTACACCCATGTACAGCTGCTGATTAATTTATTTAATTTGCAGTAGGAGCCTCTCCTACTGTTTCAAGGTTCAAAAAAAAACGTATGGTGAACCGTTATGTGATGAAGTCGGAGCATGGTTTATTTATTGATTGTCTTCCTTATGAGGGCGGTAGGGGATGAGCGATTGTCTTTTACTACCAATCTATCCCCCCTATGAGCATGCACGTAGTACTTTGTTTCGACAACTAATAAATTTTTGGCACAAGTATGTGAGTTCTTTATGACTAATGTTGAGTTCATGGATTATACGCACCCTCGCCCTTCCACCATTGCTAGCCTCTCTAGTACCGCGCAACTTTCACCGGTACCATACACCCATCATATACCGTCCTCAAAACAGCCATCATACCTATCTATTATGGCATTTCCAGAGCCATTGCGAGATATATTGCCATGCAACTTACCACCGTTCTGTTTATTATGACACGCTTCATCATTGTTGAAAGGATCAATATGGTTGACTAGAGGGGGGGTGAATAGGCAACTAACAATTTTTAAGCTTTTCTTTACCAATTTAAACTTTGCAACAAAATAGGTTGTCTAGATATGCAACTATGTGAGCAACCTATATGATGCAAGAACAACTAGCACATAAGCAAGCAAGGGATACAACACAAGTAGGCTAGCAAGAGTAAAGGCACGAAATAAGCAAGAGTGGAGCCGGTGGAGACGAGGATGTGTTACCGAAGTTCCTTCCTTTTAAGGGGAAGTACGTCTCCGTTAGAGCGGTGTGGAGGCACAATCCTCCCCAAGAAGCCACTAGGGCCACCGTATTCTCTTCACGCCCTCACACAATGCAAGATGCCATGATTCCACTATTGGTGCCCTTGAAGGCGGCGACCGAACCTTTACAAACAAGGTTGGGGCTATCTCCACAACAATTGGAGGCTCCCAACAACACCATGAAGCTTCACCACAATGGAGCATGGCTTCGAGGTGACCTCAACCGTCTAGGGTGCTCAAACACCCAAGAGTAACAAGATCCGCTAGGGATAAGAGAGGGGATCAAATTTCTCTTGGTGGAAGTGTAGATCGGGGCCTTCTCAACCAATCCCGAGCAAATCAACAAGTTTGATTGGCTAGGGAGAGAGATCGGGCGAAAATGGAGCTTGGAGCAACAATGGAGCTTTGGGGGAAAGAGGTCGGTCAACTTTGGGGAAGAAGACACCTTTATATAGTGGGGGAACCAATCCAACCGTTACCCCACTGAACAGCCACGCACAGAGCGGTACTACCGCTTGGACAGGGCGGTGCTACCGCTGAAGAGCGATACTACCGCTCCCACCCAGCGCATCGCCAGTCGACAAGGAGGTCGTGGTCTCGCCCAGAGCGGTACTACCGCGGGAGTAGGAGCGGTACTACCGCCACTACTGCCGCACTTAGCACCGTAAAACCCGACACGAAAAACATCGGGCTCGAGTCGAGGCGGTAGTAGCTCGGAACCCCTGCGGTACTACGGCCGAAGACCACAAGCGGTACTATCGCTCGGGAGCGGTATTATCACGAGAGCGGTACTACCGCTCGTGGAGCGGTACTGCCGCTTGAGGAGCTTCGGCGGTACTACCGCTGGGACAGGACGGAGCAGGTACGGAGGGAAAGGCAGCTCCAATGATGCGGAAGGAAAACATCGGGTGTGATATGGATGTGTACGTGTTGATTCCACCCTATCCTTACCAAAGCGGATCCCCTCTTGATAGTATGGTGACTCCTACGAACCTAGTCCACCAACAACGGAACGAAGGAGCTACACCATCTTGAATAAAACACCGAGGGGAGGTAATCGTCTCGTGCCAATGGATGAATCTCTGAAAGAACTTAATGCACACGATTAGTCCGCAAAAGCATTGTCATCAATCACCAAAACATCTTGGGGATAAATATGCCCTTACAATCTCCCCCTTTTTGGTGGATTGATGACAATACGGGATTTGCACAAACATGAGAGATATAGGACAAGCGTAAAAACCCCACGGCCCTAAAATGTAGATGGGTTCTCCCTAGATGTGTGCTATCTAGATAAGTGCTTTGGACTGCACGGCACACATACTAGGATCAACGCTCCCCCTACATTTTAGAGACCGACCAATCACCTAAGCAGGGTATATGAGAGGAGCATAGATAACTTAACAGGATAAGCATGCAACTCATAGGCTAGATAGTGACATAGATAATGATACTGGAAAGATAAGGTAGCATATGTCTCACACCATATGACGGGAACTTAGGTCTCACTGACATAAACCAAACAAAGAAAATTGCGAGGAAAACACAAACACAGAAGATGGAAGACACAAAGACACAAAGCACAAATCCCTAAACTCTCTTCCCCTTTGGCATCGAGACACCAAAAAGGAGAGGGAGTGTTGCTACGGCTCCAGGTGATAGCAATAGAGGGACACACACATCAGATCTCAGCGGGATCATCTGCGCCACCGTCATCGGTCAGGAAGTGCTCGGCATAAGAATCGGTCCACGGGCAGTGCTGCTGAATCCACTCCTCCTCCTCAGTAAGCTGGTCCTCAGATCCGTTGTTAACTGTAGCACCCAACTGAAGCATGAGCTCCTTGTGGCGACCTCTGGCCTTCTTCTCAGCCCATGAGTCATGTACTGACCGTGAGACTCCATGCACAACAGCTTCTTCATCTTGAGCTTGAGCTTCTTTGCCCAAGAGGGCTCTGCCTCAGAAGGCACGTAGTCATCATCATCATCCTCAGCCTCAGCCCCAGTCTCCTCCTCGGTCTTCATGGCAGTAGCAGACGAGGGAACTCCAGACTTAGGGGCCTGAGTGCCCTAGTTATCCTTCTTCCTCAGACGCTTGATGTCGTGAGAAACCAACTCTCCAGTCTCCAGCATCACCTTGGGATAGACACGAGCCCAGGCCTTCTCAATAAGCAACATGATGAACGGACCATAAATCGGGCACTTGCGCTCGGAGATAGCAGATAACAGCTCAGACCACATAACATGAGAGATATCCAGGGACTCTCCGGTGTTCTGTTCCTTCTGATGCTGGCAGAAGAGAATTATGTCCACGAGATAGGAGTGAACCATATCCAGATTCCCGATACGAGGGAAAAGAGTCTCTCTGAAGACACGGTGAAGGATATCCAGAAAGGCAGGCAGCTCATAAGTTTCCTTCTTCGTCTCAGGGTTGATCCTCAAAGTGCAGTAGGGCCATAGAGCTTGCTTGTGAGTGGCGTTGGTGTTGCGGTGTGGGCGAAAGCCGACAGGAGACTCAAGACCTAGATCTTGCACCCCAATCAACTCCATGAAAGCTTTCCACTTGACCGAAAGAAACTTGCCATTGGTCATCCAGGTCAGTGTCCTGTCCTCATCAGTCCCGAGATGAACCGTGGCATAGAATTGGGCCACAATATCAGCATCATAATCTTTGTTGAATTGCATGACCCCAAGAATGTTTAGTTGAGTGCACATCTGAAGAGCTTCACCAAAGTATTCAGGATCCTTCACCATATGGTCGGTGTCGATGGAGTGCACGTTGACAAAGAGGTTCTTCTTGGCTTTGAGAACATCAAAGGAGATGGCAAACTGGAACCTGTTCCAGAACGAACGGTTGACCAAAGTGGGATCTTGGTCTGCCTCATAGGGGTTGCGGCGACGCCTTGCCCAGAAGTCCTTGGGTTGCATTTCTTTCACGGTTTTGCCAGAGTGCTTCGGCTTGACACCAGTCTTCTTTTTGAGTTGAGGTGGAGGTGGAGCACTTGAGGAACCTCCGGCAGACTCAGTGGTGCGGTAACGCTTGGACGTGGCACGACCAGGGTTGACACGACGAGCCTGATGCTCAGGAAGCTCATCACCTGGAACCACACACAAGAATACACAAACAACCAGAAAGAACGAGCATGAGACACAAAACACGAGCAAAAATATCACTGAGAGGTAAGAGCATGGTGGAAACTGGTAGAGGGCGGTAGTACGGCGACTTGCGAGCGGTAGTACCGCCCCAACCGGTAGTACCGCTCCATAGAGAGCGGTAGTACCGCTCGAGACAGGGAAACAGCAGTTTCCTACTACCGTGGTCAGATCCGGCACTACCGTCCTACCAAATTCAAAAATACTCCAACCAAACATCAATCCAAACTGCCTAGAAGCATTCTCCATCCTACTCAAGCCTAGATTTGGCCAAAAATCTAGAGATGCAACTACTATTGCCCCTAAGATGCTAGATTGGAAATCTAGACAAGAAGAAATAGGGAACGGGGGCAATACCGGCATCCATGGCAAGAGGACAAGGTGGGGATCGTCTCCACCGAAGGAAATGGAGAGGAACGCCCCGGAGAGGGAGATCCGCCGGAGCCCTCCCGCGGCGCCGGTTGCTGGAGAGAGGGGAACAGAGCGAGGGGGCATGCGAATGGGTATGGGGGAGAAAAAACTCCCCCTGCCCCCGATATAACCCCCTGCCCGCGCCTCGCAGCGGTAGTACCATGCTAGAGGGCGGTAGTACCGCTCGGAGCGGTAGTACCGCTCGCCACCAGCGGTAGTACCGCTCAGCAACCAAATGGCCTCTAGACAAACGGCTCAAGCACAAAAGGAGACGAGAAAGCAAGGCCAAGAAAAAGAAAGACCAACAAGGCAACACACACACTAACAACGGTCCAGAACCCACTCCTTGAAAACAACCACACGAAAGCAGAGCGAGCTCTGGCCTCTCTCAAGAGAGGGCAGTGGCCGGAGCCACCTATGTTTGAGTCAATTGGTATGGCACCGCGAAGAATTATCCTTGGGCCCATGACCAAAACTCGTTTTTGAAGCACAAGTACCATAAAAATGGCTAATGTGAAAGAGTTGATCGTTTTATGCATAATGGGGGGAGGGAGAGTTCATTGAGAGAACAACACTCCCCCTATGTCCAGGCCTACATATAAACTAGACATCAAGTTGAGTGAGGTAGGGTGTGCAAGGGTTCATGTCACATTGCTTGAATCAATGATATTTAGCTCATGCCTTAACTCGCGAAATCTTGCTTCATCCAAGGGCTTCGTGAAAATATCTGCAAAGTTATCATGAGTTTTGACATACTTGAGCTTGATCTCCCCTCGCCTAATGTGATCCCGGATGAAATGATACCGAATCTCAATATGCTTCGTCTTGAAGTGTTGCACCGGGTTGAGAGAAATCTTGATGGCACTTTCGTTGTCACACCAAAGAGGCACTTTGTCACAAATGACACCGTATTCCTTTAAAGTTTGCCTCGTGCATAAGAATTGTGCACAACAACTACCGGCCGCCACATATTCCGCTTCAGTGGACGAGAGAGACACACAACTTTGCTTCTTGGAAGACCAACTCACCATAGAGCACCCAAGAAACTGGCACCCTCCGGAAGTGGACTTCCTATCCACTTTGTCTCCCGCCCAATCGGAATCAGTAAATCCTTCAAGCTTGAAGTTTGCCCCTCTTGGGTACCATAAGCCAAAGTTTGGGGTATGAGCCAAATATCGAAAGATTCGCTTGACCGCCACACAGTGACTTTCCTTTGGTGCGGCTTGAAAACGTGCACACATCCCCACACTCAACATGATATCCGGTCTAGATGCACAAAGGTAAAGCAAGGAGCCAATCATGGAGCGATATACCTTTTGATCCACCGCTTTACCATTGGGATCAATGTCAAGTTGGCACTTGGTGGGCATTGGTGTAGTAGCCGGCTTGACATCACTTAGCTTGAATCTTTTTAGCATGTCTTGAGTGTATTTGGCTTGGTTGATGAAGGTTCCTTCTCTTCTTTGTTTGATGTCAAAACCAAGGAAGAACTTCAACTCTCCCATCGAAGACATCTTGAACTTGGAGGTCATGAGAGCGGCAAATTCCTCATTGAAAGCTTTGTTAGGGGAACCAAAGATAATGTCATCAACATATAGTTGGCATACAAACAACTCCCCTTTGACCCTCTTAGTAAAAAGAGTGGGATCGATTAGCCCCACCTCAAATCCACGATCTTGTAACAACTCGGTAAGGTGGTCATACCACGCACGTGGGGCTTGTTTAAGGCCATAGAGTGCCTTATCGAGTTGACACACATGATCCGGGAAGTAGGGATCCTCGAACCCGGGGGGTTGCTTGACATAGACCAACTCATTAATAGGACCATTAAGAAAAGCACTTTTCACATCCATTTGTTGCAACTTAAAGTTGTGATGGGAAGCATAAGCAATCAACAAACGTATGGATTCAAGATGAGCAACGGGAGCAAAGGTTTCACCGTAGTAGATACCCTCGACTTGGGAGTAGCCTTGTGCTACCAATCTTGCCTTGTTGCGAACGATGTTTCCATGAGCATCTTGCTTGTTCTTGAAGATCCACTTGGTTCCAATGACGTTGTGGTCCCCCGATGGCCTTGGCACCAATCTCCACACCTTGTTGTACTCGAAGTTGTTGAGTTCTTCATGCATGGCATTGAGCCAATCCGAGTCTTCGAGCGCCTCATAGACCTTTTGGGGTTCAACACACGAGACAAACGCGTGATGTTCACAATAGTTTGCTAATTGTCTACGAGTGCTTACCCCCTTTCTTAGGCTTCCAACCACATTTTCCATGAGATGGCCTTGGGTGGTGAGCTTGGAAGCAATCTTCGCGGCACGACGCTCTAATTCCTCCTCGGGTGTGGAAGGAGGAGGGTTAACTTGATCATCTTGAGCGCCGTCTTGAGCTTGTTCTTGATCTTGAGCTTGCTCATGATCTTGAACTTGCTCGAGGGGGAGAACTTGACCTTGGGCATCATTTAGAGGTTCACCACCATCTTGAGGTTGATCTTGCCCTTGGTCTTGTTCACGAGATTGAGGGCCTTACTTTGTTCTTCGGAAGCGTGTGGGTCTTGGGGAGGTGGTGGCTCCACTTGAGTGGAGCATTGTCCTTCTCCTTCGGCCACAAGGGGTTCCTCAATGGGTAGAATTTGACCAATACCCATTCTTCTTATGGCTTGGGGAGGAATTTCATCACCTACATCACAAGTACCACTTTGCTCCACTTGGGAGCCGTTATTTTCGTCAAACTTCACGTTACACGTCTCCTCAATGAGCCCGGTGGACTTGTTGAGAACACGGTAAGCATGAGAGTTTGTAGCATAACCAACAAATATGCCCTCATGAGCTCTAGCCTCAAATTTAGACAAACGAACACCTTTCTTGAGAATGAAACAGTTACAACCGAACACCCGAAAGTACTTGAGGTTGGGCTTGTTGCCGGTGAGTATCTCATAAGGAGTCTCGTTCAAGCCTTTGCGGAGATAGAGCCGATTGTATGCATGACACGCGGTGTTGATGGCTTCGGCCCAAAAGTTGTATGGAGACTTGAAATCCGCCATCATGGTCCTTGCCGCATCCATCAACGTCCGATTCTTCCTCTCCGCAACACCATTTTGTTGAGGGGTATATGGAGTAGCATATTGGTGCTTGATCCCCTCATCACTAAGAAACTCATCCAAGGTGTAGTTCTTGAACTGCCGTTGTCACTTCTGATTATCAAGATCTTTGCATTATGTTGACGTTGAGCTTCATTTGCAAAATCGATGACGGTTTGTTGAGTCTCACTCTTCCTCTTGAAGAAGTATACCCAAGTGTATCTTGAATAATCATCCACAATCACCAAGCAATACTTTCTACCTCCAAGACTATCAAAAGATGGAGGCCCAAAGAGATCCATGTGAAGGAGCTCCAAGGGTCTCTTCGAGTAGATGATGGTCGTGGGAGGGTGAGCCTTCTCATGAAGCTTTCCTTCAATACAAGGACTGCAAGCACGATCTTTGGCAGAACTAACATTTGTTAGTCCATGGACATGGTCCC
Organism: Aegilops speltoides; assembly: GCA_021437245.1. Taxonomy (NCBI): domain Eukaryota; kingdom Viridiplantae; phylum Streptophyta; class Magnoliopsida; order Poales; family Poaceae; genus Aegilops; species Aegilops speltoides. The sequence continues at coordinate 362,704,293 of CM038145.1, forward strand.
CCTTGAGAAGACTTTGCAAAGATCTCATATTGACGTGGGCCAAACAGTGATGCCAAAGCCATCCCACGTCAACTTTAGCCATTAGGCATGTCGCGGTCTTAGTGGGTCGCTCCGAAAAGTTAATCACATAGAGACCGTTCTCGACATGCCCAACAAAGGCTACTTTAAGAGTCTTGCTCCACAAGAGGGCCACGGTATCAATGTCAAAGAAGGTAGCAAAACCGATGAGTGCAAGTTGATGAACGGAAAGCAAATTGTATGCAAGGGACTCAACGAGCATGACTTTCTCGATCGTTAGATCATGAGAAATGACAACCTTGCCAAGACCCAATACCTTAGAATGTGAGGCATCACCCCACTCAACATTGGTGGGCATAGATGGAATCTTTTACACGTCCACCACCAAGTCCTTGCTTCCGGTCATATGATTTGTTGCTCCACTATCGAGCAACCATGATCCCCCACCGGAAGCAAACACCTACAAGAGATCAATGCTTTGTTTTAGGTACCCATTTAGTAATGGGTCCTTTGATGTTAGTAACAAGGGTCTTAGGAACCCAAATAGACCATTCAATGTACTCATAAGGATAACCAACGAATTTAGCATAAACATGTCCATCACTAGCACGGCACAACTCATAAGACGGGTTAAAGTCGCCGGCTTTGTTGGAGGGAATGCTTTTGCCCTTTTGGACGTCAACTCCCTTCACTCTTTGTTTCTTCTCCTTAGGAGCACCCTCTCCCTCTTTCACAAAAGTTTGCTTGAGAGGAGGAGGGCGTTTGGTCTTGTCATTCTTCTTCTTCTTGCTCTTGGACTTGGGTGAAAACCCAATTCCTTCCTTGGCCACAACTTCCTTTTGATTGCTCAAAAGGTCGTTGAGGTTCTTCTCACCTTGAATGCATGTCACAAGGCCTTTCCCAAGTTGATCCTTCAATTTGGCATTCTCCTCCATAAGATGTACATGCTCACAACATGGGTTAGTAGCACATGCATTATAAATTGATACCATATGAGGGAAGGTGGCCTTTTCCTTGGTTAGCTCAACTTGGAGTTGAGCATGAGACTCCTTGAGGTTAGCGTGAGCACCCTTCAAGACCTTGTGAGCCTTGTCAAGTATCTCAAACTCCTCTTTGAGTCTAACATGATCAACCCCAAGTTTAGCCTTATCGGAAGTTAGCACACGAGACACGACAAGAGCATGAGAAAGATCTTTCTTTAACTTAGCATGGTCATCGTTGTGTGACTCCTCAAAAGTCAAACGATGAACACACTCTTCCTCAAGAGCATTAGAGAGATCCGATATCTCATCGGTATAGTCACGACTATGATCTTCCATCTTAGAGATGGTTTCTTCGTGAGCCTCGATCATGTCATTGGCCTCACCAAGTTGTTCCAAGAGAGCAACAAAATGCTTCTTGGACTTGCCCTTGAGCTTACTCATAGAAGACTCAAATTCATTCACTTCCTCATTAGACCCATCATGTTCATCAATGCAATCCTCCAAGGAGGGATTAGTAATGATGGTGGTTGTGATGTTGGGGGTTACCTTGTTTGAAGCTTTAGCCATGAGGCACTTGGCGGTTATGTTTTCGTTGGGTGAATCAAAGAGAGACACTGGGGAGTAGTAGCAATGGCAACGGATGCCATGGCCATTGCTTCTCCATTTTCATCATCATCGTCATCCTCTTGGTATTCTTCTTGAACCACCAACCCACGAGTGGGAGTCTTCTTGGCGAAGTTGTTCTTGTTGGGGAAGGACTTGGCTTTGTCTTTTCGGATGAATTTGCCACCATTGTCTTCCTGCTTCTTGTAAGGACAATCCGCAACGAAATGGCTCACATTGCCACAGTTGAAGCAAGTTCTAACTCGTTGCTTGCCCTTGATGCCACTTGAGTTGTTCTTGTTGAAGTTGGGTCTTGTATTCTTCTTGCTCCAAAATTGTCTTGAAGCAAGGACCATGTGCTCATGATAATCATACTTGGTGTCTTCGGGGTTGCTCTCCTCATCTTCCACTTCTTCCTCTTCTTCCATAATAACCTTGGCCTTCAAAGCAAGGTTGGGCTTCTTTGCCCTTTGAGAACGGAGCACCGCATTGTCGGCGGTCTTGTCCAAGATGCTCATAGCAACGAACTCATCCAACACTTCACTTGAGGTCATCGAGTGGAAGTCCGGTCTTTGATGAATGAACGAGGACATGGCCTTATTATAGGGCATCATGGCCTTGAGGAATTTGCGCTTGATCCAATTGTCATCCGTGTCCTTGCTTCCATGATCTCAGAGTGAGACCGCGAGTTTGGTCATAATTCGAAAGAGCTCACGAGGTTCTTAATCTTCTTTCATTGCAAACTCATCGGCTTCATCTTGCACCACTTCATAGTTGGAGCGTTGAATGCTAGCACTTCCTCGATAGAGAGACACAACACATTTCCATGCGTCCTTAGCCATGACGTGAGGTCGAAGATGAGGGAGATCTTCGGGAAGGATTGCATCTTGGATGATGAAGAGAGCACTCTCATTGAATTGATTATCCACGGCTTTTCGAGGGGTGAAGTTGCTTGGGTCATGAGGATAGAAACCTTCTTTAATGATTCTCCAAAGGTTAGTATTCACATGTTTTAAATGATGCTTGAAGCGATAAACCCATGAATCAAAATCTTCATGTTTCTCATACTTAGGAGGAGGACCGGCATGATTTAAATGAGTAGAGGGAATCGGCCCTCCATAAATTGGAGGATCCACATGGGCAAAGATGCCAGTGCCATTTTTACCACTAGACATAGGAGCTTTCTCACTAGTAGCTTCCCCCTTGTCGGGGTTAGCATACGTCACCGTGTTGGCGGGATCACCCACTTTCATGGGCGCGGTGGAAAGTTTAAGCCCTTCTAAGAAATCCTTAAATATGTCCTTGACCTCGGTCGTCATGGAGGTTTTCAATGTGTCCAACGCCACATTGAATTCCTCACGTGAGATCGAGTTACCCCCATCTCCTGTAGATGATATCGGATTCGCACCGGAGTGCTCTCCCACATCATCTATGATGTCAACCATACTCTTCGGACGGTAAAGTCCTTAAAAAGAGACGAGGCTCTGATACCAATTGAAAGGATCGATATGGTTGACTAGAGGGGGGTGAATAGGCAACTAACAATTTTTAAGCTTTTCTTTACCAATTTAAACTTTGCAACAAAATAGGTTGTCTAGATATGAAACTATGTGAGCCACCTATATGATGCAAGAACAACTAGCACATAAGCAAGCAAGGGATACAACACAAGTAGGCTTGCAAGAGTAAAGGCACAAAATAACCAAGAGTGGAGCCGGTGGAGACGAGGATGTGTTACCGAAGTTCCTTCCTTTTAAGGGGAAGTACGTCTCTGTTAGAGCGGTGTGGAGGCACAATGCTCCCCAAGAAGCCACTAGGGCCACCGTATTCTCCTCATGCCCTCACACAATGCGAGATGCCGTGATTCCACTATTGGTGCCCTTGAAGGCGGCGACCGAACCTTTACAAACAAGGTTGGGGCTATCTCCACAACAATTGGAGGCTCCCAACAACACCACGAAGCTTCACCACAATGGAGTATGGCTTCGAGGTGATCTCAACCGTCTAGGGTGCTCAAACACCCAAGAGTAACAAGATCCGCTAGGGATAAGAGAGGGAATCAAATTTATCTTAGTGGAAGTGTAGATCGGGGCCTTCTCGACCAATCCCGAGAAAATCAACAAGTTTGATTGGCTAGGGAGAGAGATCGGGCGAAAATGGAGCTTGGAGCAACAATGGAGCTTTGGGGGAAAGAGGTCGGTCAACTTTGGGGAAGAAGACACCTTTATATAGTGGGGGAACCAATCCAACCGTTACCCCACTGAACAGCCACGCACAGAGCGGTACTACCACTTGGACAGGGCGGTACTACCGCTGAAAAGCGGTACTACCGCTCTCACCCAGCGGTACTGCCGTGCTGACGAGGAGGTCAGGGTCCTGGCCCCAGAGCGGTACTACCGCGGGAGTAGGAGCGGTACTACCGCAACTACTGCCGCACTTAGTACCATAAAACCCGACACGAAAAACATCGGGCTCGAGTCGAGGCGGTAGTAGCCCGGAACCCCTGCGGTACTACGGCCGAAGACCACAAGCGGTACTACCGCTCTGGGAGCGGTACTACCGCTAAGAGTGGTACTACCGCTCGGGGAGCGGTACTGCCGCTTGAGGAGCTTCGACGGTACTACCGCTGAGGACCGCGGTACTACCGCTGGGATAGGACGGAGCAGGTACGGAGGGAAAGGCAGCTCCAATGATGCGGAAGGAAAACATCGTGTGTGATATGGATGTGTACATGTTGATTCCACCCTAGCCTTACCATAGCGGATCAGCTCTTGATAGTACGGTGACTCCTACGAACCTAGTCCACCAACAACGGAACGAAGGAGCTACACCGTCTTGAATAAAACACCGAGGGGAGGTAATCGTCTCGTGCCAATGGATGAATCTCTGAAAGAACTTAACGCACACGATTAGTCCGCAAAAGCATTGTCATCAATCACCAAAACATATTGGGGATAAATATGCCCTTACAATTGTCATATTGCTTTGCATGATCATGTAGTTGACATCATATTTGTGGCAAAGCCACCATTCATAATTCTATCATACATGTCATTCTTGATTCATTGCACATCCCGGTACATCGCCGGAGGGATTCATATAGAGTCATATTTTGTTCTAAGTATCAAGTTATAATTCTTGAGTTGTAAGTAAATAAAAGTGTGATGATCTTAATTATTAGAGCATTGTCCCAGTGAGGAAAGGATGATGGAGAGTAGGATTCCCCCACAAGTCGGGATGAGACTTCGGACGAAAACAAATAAAGAGCCCAAAAAGAGAGAGAAAAGGAGAGAAGGGGCGATGTTGTTATCCTTTTACCACACTTATGCTTCAAAGTAGCACTATGGTCTTCATGATAGAGAGTCTCCTATGTTGTCACTTTCATATATTAGTGGGAATTTTTCATTATAGAACTTGGCTTGTATATTCCAATGATGGGCTTGCTCAAATTGCCCTAGGTCTTCGTGAGCAAGCGAGTTGGATGCACACCCACTTAGTTTCTTTTTGAGATTTCATAAACTTATAGCTCTAGTGCATCCATTGCATGGCAATCCCAACTCACTCACATTGATATCTATTGATGGGCATCTCCATAGCCCGTTGATACCTATTTGATGTGAGACTATCTCCTTCTTTTTGTCTTCTCCACAACCACCATATTCTATTCCACCTATAGTGTTATGTCCATGGCTCACGCTCATGTATTGCATGAAAGTTGAAAATGTTTGAAAATATCAAAAGTATGAAACAATTGCTTGGCTTGTCATCGGGGTTGTGCATGATTTGAATTTTTTGTGTGATGAAGATGGAGCATGGCAAGACTATATGATTTTGTAGGGATAACTTTCTTTGGCCATGATATTTTGAGAAGACATGATTACTTTATTACTATGCTTGAAGTATTATTGTTTTTGTGTCAATATTAAACTTTTGTTTTGTATCTTATGGATGTGAATATTTCTTGCCACAATAGAGAAGATTACATTGATAAATATGTTAGGTAGCATTCCACATCAAAAACTCTGTTTTTATCATTTACCTACTCGAGGACGAGCAGAATTAAGCTTGGGGATGCTTGATACGTCTCCAATGTATCTATAATTTTTGATAGTTCCATGCTATTATATTATCCATCTTGGATGTTCTATATGCATTTGTATGCTATTTTATATGATTTTTGGGACTAACCTATTAAACTACAGCCTACTGCAAGTTTTTGTTTTCCCCTTGTTTTTGAGTTTTACAGAAAAGGAATACCAAACGGAGTCCAAATGACCTGAAAATTTATGGTGATTTTTTATGGACCAGAAGAAGCCCCTGAAGCAAAAGAGTTGGGCCAGAAGAGCCACAAGGCCTCCACAAGGGTGGAGGGCGCGCCCTACCCCCTGGGCATGCCCTCTAGTCTTGTGGGCTCCTCGTGGACCCCCCTGACTTGTTGTCGACGCCAAAAATACCTTTAAATATAGAAACCCCCAGAAATAAATTTGGATCGGGAGTTTCGCCGCCGCAAGTCTCTATAGCCACGAAAAACCTCTCAGGGCCCTATTCCGGCACCCTGCCGGAGGAGGGATCCATCACTGGTGGCCATCTTCATCATCTCGGCGCTCTCCATGACGAGGAGGAGTAGTTCACCCTCGGGGCTGAGGGTATGTACCAGTAACTATGTGTTTGATCTCTCTCTCTCTCTCTCTCTCTCTCTCTCTCTCTGTCTCTCTCGTGTTCTTGATTTAGCACCATCTTGATGTACCGCGAGCTTTGCTACTATAGTTGGATCTCATGATGTTTCTCCCCCTCTACCTCTTGTAATGAATTGAGTTTTCCCTTTGAAGTTATCTTATCGGATTGAGTGTTTAAGGATTTGAGAACACTTGATTTATGTCTTGCATGTGCTTATCTGTGGTGACAATGGGATATTCACGTGATCCACTTGATGTATGTTTTGGTGATCAACTTGCGGGTTCTGTGACCTTGTGAACTTATGCATAGGGGTTGGCACACGTTTTCGCCTTGACTCTCCAGTAGAAACTTTGGGGCACACTTTGAAGTTCTTTGTGTTGGTTTGAATAGATGAATATGAGATTGTGTGATGCATATCGTATAATCAAACCCGCGGATACTTGTGGTGACATCGAAGTATCTAGGTGACATTAGGGTTTTGGTTGATGTGTGTCATATGGTGTTATTTTACTACGAACTCTAGGGCTGATTGTGACACTTATAGGAATAGCCCAATGGATTGATCGGAAAGAATAACTTTGAGGTGGTTTCGTACTCTACAAGAAATTTCACCTTATGTTCTCCGCGATAAGAACTTTGGAGTGATTCTTTGTTGCACGTTGAGGGTTTGTTATATGACCCAATTATGTTATCATTGTTGACAGAACTTGCACTTGTGAAAGTATGAACCCTAGGCTTGTTTCCAAGCATTGCAATACCATTTTTACTCACTTTTACTACTTGTTACCTTGTTGTTTTTATATTTCAGATTACAAAAACCTATATCTACTATTCATATTACGCCTGTATCACCATCTCTTCGTCGAACTAATGCACCTATACAATTTGCCAATGTATTGGATGTGCTAGGGACACAAAAGACTCTTTGTTATTTGGTTGCAGGGTTGTTTGAGAGAGAGATCATCTTCATCCTACGCCTCACACGGATTGATAAACCTTAGGTCATCCACTTGAGGGAAATTTGCTACTGTCCTACAAAACTCTGCACTTGGAGGCTCAACAACGTCTACAGGAAGAAAGGTTGTGTAGTAGACATCATCAATCCCTTCACACTCAATTGCAAAGGTGAGATCTGAAAGATATAGAAAGAAATAAAAAGGCAACTAATTATTTTTGGGTTTTTTGATTTATAGATCTGAAAATAAAAGATTGCAAAATAGAAGATCGGAAACAAGTATGATGGAAAATAGACCCGGGACCATAGATTTCATTAGAGGCTTCTCTCATGAAGGCAAATAATACGGTGGGTGAACAAATTACTGTCGAGCAATCGATAGAAAAGCGCAAAGTGATAACGATATCCAAGACAGTGATTATGAAATATAGGCATCACGTCCGTGTCAAGTAGACTGACTCCTGCCTGCATCTACTACTATTACTCCACATATCGACCGCTATCCAGCATGCATCTAGAGTATTAAGTTCATAAAGAACGGAGTAACGCCTTAAGTAAGATGACATGATGTAGAGGAATTAACTCAAGCAATATGATGAAAACTCCCGTCTTTTTATCCGCGATGGCAACAATTCAATATGTGTCTCGCTACCCCTACTTTGTCAGTGGGTAGGGGGCACCCCCCCCCCTCGGGCGCGCCCTCCACCCTTGCCGCCACCTCATGGCTCTTCTGGCTTGGACTCCAAGTCCTCTGGGTGTCCTCGGGTCCCAGAAAAATCATCGTGAAGTTTTATTCCGTTTGGTATTCCTTTTCTGCGAAACTCAAAAACAAGGAAAAAAATAAAAACTGGCACTGGGCTCCAGGTTAATAAGTTAATCCCTAAAATAATATAAAATAACATAATAATGCATATAAAACATCCAAAACAGATAATATAATAGTATGAAACAATAAAAAATTAAAGATACGTTGGAGACGTATCATCTATACGTATGAATAGAAAGATACTATATCCATACGTCATCAATTATAAACTGTAAAAATAGGGAAAATAACAATCAATTCATATGCATTCCCCATCACAACACGTTCATCTATATGAAATACACAAATTTTCAAACTATGCATTAACCACCTACCAATTTTGCAACACATCCATCCTCCCAGTTTTCCAATGCATTAACCATCTAACAATTTTGCAATACATTCATCCTCACTATCTTGCATTCACCATAGACAAAAATTTCTCATACAATTCATATATACATAACACATAAAAAATGGACCAACCTATATGCATTCATCAACATATCCTCTCATATCTCGCAATGGTTTCACCCGCATATCCTTACATAAGCCTACTACTCAATTATATACTACTAAAAAACTAAAACATCATAAAAAAATCAACATGAAAATCTTCAAAACCGCAAACTTATTGCAAAAACTGATTGGAGGGATTGGAGGATCTACCGGCTTCTTCGTTTTGCCCCAAAGGTCAGCACAAATGGTGGAGGTAAGAGGGAGATCGAGGGAGGGGATCGGGAGGAGGAGATAGGCGCCGCTCGCCTCTATTCGCGATGAGGAGAGGAGGAAGAAACGGGCTGGTGGGTGGGTGGGGCCCGCCCGCAGGCACGCACGGGGAAAGCATGTTCGACACCCTACCACCACTGGCTCTGGCGGTAGGGCACCACACCCTACCGCCACTGTCTTTGGCGGTAGGCACTTATCCACGTCAGATGGTGCCGTCTACGTTGACCCGGTCCCACCGCCAGCGCCTGTGGTGATAGCACGTTCTAGCCTACGCCAGATCGGATCGCGGTAGGAAAAGGGTCATATCTAAAAAAATAATAATCAGATGGGGTTAAATCACCCTAAAAGATGTGAAAAGGGGTCAAAAACAGTGAATTTGGCGTTATTGGAGGCATGTGGGCTCCGTTCCCCGTTTAGTCACGAACCTGTTGCACAATTGCACCGTTCTCACCACCGGTTGTTGTTAGGTCACGCGGGAAATCTCACAAAACACACACACCCTGGAAACACAGTGGATGGCCTTTTCTGCTCCTAGAGAAGAGAATCATCATTCTGTCACCACCCTGCAAACTGCATGAAAATCGCTAATCCAGAGACTCGGCGACCATTTTTGACGATGGGAGCCCTTCCCATGACTCTTGCAGGTACACATTTGATACTCCTCCTACATGTACTTGGAACCTCCTGATGGATGGATCTAGCTAAGCTAACTTGACGACCTACCAAGCAAGAGAGGACGCCATGCTCTTATTTTCCCAAGTAGAAAGGGGAAAGTTACTTTTTAGCGCCACTTTTACGTACCACTTTGCAAGGACTTCTACTGTTCGAGAGTTATACATACTTGCGTATATGGCGCGGCAAAATGATAACGCCCACGGCAGCCCTCCCTGAGGGTGGTACATGTTTTTCCAAAGTTTGGGGTGGCACATGTTTTAGCTGTCGGTAGATTACCATTTCTTGCAAGTTTTAGCTGATGATTGGGCCGTCACTCCCACCGTGTCATGTCAGATTTGATGGGTCGCTTATTAGCTTGCCCGATCCATAGGAAACAGCCCCACAAACACCTAATAGATTTAAAACAATTATAACAGTTATTTAGTCTTCAAGGCTTGAACCGAGTAGACAGTTCGGAGTAGAGATTTTGGTCCAAGAGAGAATAAATTAACTGGATCTCGTCGCACCGTCCAGGTGCTCTACATTGACAACACCTAGCTAGCCTTTTTGACAAATGCCATCAATTTCACTCCATCGATATATTTGGGTTCAGAACTTCACATGATTTGAGTCCTACAACCAATTTCACAATAATATTTGACCAAAATGGCATCTAATTCTGATGATAAATGTTCCCCCCTGCTTTATATTATAAAGCAACCATCCGATGCATCCAGCTCGCTGGGCCGTAGCACAAACAAGCCCAAAAGGAAAATCAAGAAAAAGAAAAGAGAAATAAATGCCGACACCGGCAGATCAACGAAGAAAGGAAGACCGGCAACCGCAGCACCCTCCGAAGAAGTACCACTGCGCTCCCAGCATCCCGAAGCGTCGCGCACCAAGCAACACCTTCAAGAAGTAATGCGACGACGCAACCGCTGTTGCCCGAACAAGTTCTAGGTTTCCCCCGGTACGTGGGGGGTAGTGGAGAAGGGATATACTTGACGCCAGGGATTTCTCGCGATCCACAACCACCACCACCACCCCAGGCACTTCAAAATGCACCACCCCATCAGCCGTCCACCAGCCTGTGCCACCACGATTACCGGACCATCCTCGCCGCCTCTCTAGAGCTGCCAATACGAGACCTGGAGAGGGAAAGGAGACACCGGCCACGAGAGCGACCACAACTCGACCGGAGGGAGGGACAGCCTCCACCGCCGCCGCGGAGCTGATCGGATGCGGCGACGAGGACTTGCCAGGCTCTGACGGCCCAGCCGAGCCCATTTGGACCCAGACAGTCCTACACCACGCTGCAACTCGCCGACCAACAAAGTCCTCACCGCCCACAGACCGCCGCCACCTCGCCACCACCACCAAGGAGCGACGCCGCCGAACGCCGAGCCACCGGCCTGCCCCAACCAAGATGGGACCCAAATTGGCCCAGATCTAGGATGGGCGAGCGCCACTGCGCCACCCCACGACCAACGGCCGCGCCGCCGCGTCGAGAGCCACTGTGGCACGTAGCACCATCGCCGCCGGCTGAAGGGCACTGCCGCCAGCCACCACCACCCGAGTAGGGGGGCAGACCCACCGCCGCCAACACCACGCGAGCAAGGCCTGGCGGCGCTTGCTGGCGGCGGCGGGATGAGGGAAGGAAGAGGGTGGAAGCGCTGGAGGGGAGAGGGGAAGCAGCCCCCGGCAGCCTCGCTCGGGGAGGCGACGCGGGATGTACGGGGGGGGGGGGGGGAGGGAGAGAGGGCTAGTGGCGAGGGCATGCACCGGCTGTGGCGGCGGCTACGCGCGGCGAGTGAGCCGGCGGCGGCACGAGGAACCCTAGAAGGACCAGTTCAAAGCCAAACGACATCTAATTCTCAGCATTTCAGTTGGTGGTCCGATAACAAGTTGTTTTGGAGTCATGGATAGTTAGATACTGCTTGAACAGGGTATACTTCTAGAGTGACTAAAGTGATGGGGACGGCAAAGAACGAAACATCATATATGAGCAATCACTAGGGTGTCATATCGCCCACGTGGTGCTGATGTGTCAGCACTTCACGCATGTTGCTTCAAAATAGTACTCCCTCTATCCTAAATTACTTGCCATATAAATGGATAGAAATGTATGTATTTAGAATGAAACCATGTCTACAAACTTTGATTTCATCAGTATTAAAGAAACAGTAAAAAAAAGCAAAATGTTGATAGTAGAATTTAGATGGGGGCTATTGTTCACTGTAAAAACTTGTCTTTCTTTATTTCTTGTTGTGTATACCTTATTTTGAATTTTAATGTTACGACAAATACACTTTAGGGTTCCAACCTGGATTGAGTACAAGGGGAATGGGGATTGGGGGTACATCTTACACAGTCGTTTCTAATCTTAGCCCCGGTGACCCTTGAGGATCTTGGAGCGGCGGGTGGTCTTGGCCTTGTTCTTGTCCTCCGGTTGGACCACCGTCTCCTCGTCCTCGTCGGAGTCCAGATCGATTGGCAAGGTACGGTGGCCTAGCTCCTACGCCCTCACAACCATCTCCACCGCTTCTTCCTCCTCCTCCGGCTCCAAACCGATAACCTCCGGCGCCACCAAGTCCTATTCTAGTACATTGTGGCATGCTGGTCATGAGGAGGCATGTACTCCCTGTACTTGGCCTACCTTGCCCTCTGTCCAGCATTGCCAGAGTTGGCCTGATTCATGGCCTAGTGAGGGATGTCGACTGACATGGCGCCCTTCACTGGGTTAGGAATCAACGTCTTCAACTCCTCCAATGCCCCAGAGGAAAGGATTGGGGTTGGAGTTCATGGCGAGGGAGAGGTGATGAAAGTGAGAGGTGGTGAAACAGAGAGGGTTTGAGTGCGGTGATCGATTAGTAGGGTGGGTTATTATAGGAGCGTTAGGCCGATAAGGGTGAATGCTGACCTTTGAACTGTGTGTTGTTCATAATGCAGATGGACAAGGGCAAGGAGATTGTGCCACCATTGAAGAAGGGCAAGGTGGTCATGCCTCCATTGATCGATGTGCCGGTGCAGGATCACCCAAGCGTCAAGCGAAGGAACTACGAGCAGTACCATGAGGATTCAGGACCAAACCATTTCTGCAAGGTTATCCTTGCTTCAAAACCGGAGAGTCTGCAATTGCCTCTGGAGTTCACGAAGCACTTCCCCGCCGTCCTTATGGAGGTCAAGCTCAAGAAGAGCACTGGCTGCGCATGAAAGGTCATGGTATGGGTGGTCGACGACAGGGTCACCCTTGATCAGGGTTGGGCCACCTTCGCCGCTGTTCACCAGATCATGATCGGGTACATGGTGACCTTCAAGTTGCCGACCCCCGACAGCATGAAGGTGATCGTCTTCAACGGCGACGGCGCGAAGGTGGTCACCAAGTGTAAGAAGCACGATGATGCCTTCACCGTGACTGCCAGCTTCTGTTGCCCGTTTCCTGTTGGTTGTTGGTTTAAGACTGGTGTTGGGGTTTCGTCTAAAGCTTATCATACTACGTTAAACGTGTAATGCGTGGTTAAGGCTTGTATGTGTCCCTAAGTTTGTTCTGTTGCTCTAGTTTTGTTCTTAGCTATCCATGTGTGCCTCTGATAACCTCACCACATTGACGAGGACTATAAATTTTGAATTGAAACTATAATTTTAAACAATTGCCAAAGAAAATGAATAACAAAACAAAAGTTATGGGGTCTAAAGTTTGGCGATTCTGTGTTTGCGCACATGTCCGACAACCTTCAAAAACTTAGGAAGCGCCCTCCGTGTTGCTTTTGATGTATCCCGATTTGAGGACCGGCTAAAGTTGCTCTTATCCCTGCACTCCACAACAACTCAAGAATGCCTAAAATGAGCAAAGAAACAAGGAAACGAGCCCATGCATATCATGCCCCAGATAGCCACATGCCAAGCTCCCTTCCAATCAAGCCATCAAACACTATGCATTACTGCATTGTTTTTCTTTGGTATATAAAAAACACCAAACTTCCGCCGTTGCGTGGCTCGAAGGAAATGACGATTTTGTTCCTCAGCGACACCCCAGTCCGGTCTCCGTGGAGGCAGGTCGGCCAAAATATGGGAGAGAGGCGAAGAGAGTCCCTGTCCCTAGATGTGAAGGCCGTCATCGGCTCGCCCGCCGCCACTGAGCCGTGACATGCGAATATCGGCTAGATCCGAATGCGTGTTGGTCAGGAGCCGCTCGGCCGACGAGCCACGCCTTGCTACAGTGAACGTTGCATCGCTGCCTCCGTATTTATTGTTTCTAGAAGGTATAGGAAGAGAGGGAAACATAATCTGTAAGGTCATTTTTAATGGTTGTAAGATAATTATTGGTAGACTTTGCACATAGGATTTTTAATGATGTGTCATGCAATAATGAGGAAAGAGAGGAAGGTTGTATGTGCATGAACCAACACCCCTTGCACAAGCTCTAATGTAGAATGAGAGAGCATTTTATTTATTATCTCACATCATATTGGGCAAACTAGATACAACCCATTGAAGATGTTAAGGTGCTGGTTGATGACATGACATATTTTACCAACAAATTAACATATAAATTGTTGAAGATGCCCTAATCTTTCCCGGCACGGTGGCATCCATCCGTCTCTCTTTACTGCTAGGTTAGGGCTTGTAGCCCTTGTTAGGGCTAGTCTTGTGGCCCTGTGATCATGTCCGTCTCAGCACCACCGCTGTCCAATGACTGTAGGAGCACATTCAAAGATGGTGTCTCCGCCGGCCAAACCAATTGATGAGCTGCATCTCCTTACGTCACATGATAGCTAGCTCGCCGGTGTTATTGGAGGCACGTGCGTAGTCACGACCCTGTTACGCATTTCCGCCGCTACCTCTGGCTGTCGTTAGAGCATCTCTAATAGACCCCTTAAATTTCGGGACTGAAAATGTGATTTACATTTCAAGGAAAACGTGTTTTAAGGGTTGGTTTGAGCTGCGGCGGAACACACCCCTTAAACTTAAACTGTAAAACCAAATATTTGCATTTTTTTTCTTCGTCTTCTTCTTCCTCTCGCTTGTGTCCACGATCAGCTAGCTTGCTCCTACGAAACCGGCAGACAAGGCACGAAGCGGCCAAATATGAAGCCACCGGCGTCCAGCTTGCTCGAAGCAACCAAATACGAAGCCGTCGGGGACCAAATAAAGCGCACGAAGCCGAATCAATCAACTGATTCGGCTAGCTAGCTAGCTAGCTGAATCGTTTCAGCTAGCTAGCTAGCTAGCTCCTTCTTCCGCCGATTTGAGCTCGTAGCTAGCTAGCTCCTCTGTCGGGCGGATAGCCGGCGGGCGCGACGGCCTGGGCGGATGGCGGTTGGGATGGGCGCGACGGCCGGTGGCCGGGAGCGATTCATGAAGGTTCAGATGGCAATTGGATTACTGCCAACGGGCTTTCGCGTATACATGGCCCCCTCGGGTTGCCTCCAAAATCCTTATTTTTACGGGTTTGGCGGGGATGTTTTTCATGCCCCTTAAAAAAATTTACGGTCCGATGCGTTTGCGAGGTCTAATCGGGCAGCATTTTTCACACGGACCCGTATTTTGACAGTTATTTTACAGGTTGGGGCATTATACGGGGTCTGCTAGAGATGCTCTTAGGTCGCGGGAAATCTCAGAAAACACACATGCCAGTGCTCTCTACTACCACAGCCCTCCAAACTGCATGAACATCGTTGATCTTGAGACTCAGTGACCCTTTTTGACGATGGGAGCCCCATGACTGTTGCAGGTACACATTTGATACTCCTACTACATGTACTTGGAGCCTCCTGATGGATGGATCTAGGCATCTAGCTAAGCTAACTTGACGGCCTACCAAGCAAGCAAGAGAGGACTCCAAGCTTTTATCTTCCTAGGTAGAAAGGGGAAAGTAGTTAACTTTCAGTACCACTTTGCAAGGACTTCTACTGTTGGACAGTTACGTACTTATAGATGTGGCGCAGCGAGAGCATTACGCCCACGGCAGCCCAGAGGGTGGTACATGTCGATCTCCATTTCTTGCAAGTCATCAGTTACATAATCTGTCATGTCAGATGTGATGCGCCGCCGATCGGTTAGCATCCTGGCTTAGCTTGCCCGATCCATAGGAAACAGCCCCATAAACACCTCATGTACATGGAAATAAAGACTTGAACCGTGTCAACACTTCTTTTTTTGCTGCGGCGTCGACAGTTCAAGTCGAAATTTTTGAACCGGGAGTTCCCCCACAGTTCAGAGTTGAAATTTTTGATCCAGGAGAAAATGATTTAACTGGATCTCGTTGCATTGTCCTAGAGCTCTATATTGGCAACGCCTAGCTGCCATCTTAATAAATGCCATCACAGTTTCACTCGTACGGCCTTGGCTATATCTTTCGGATGCGTTTGTAGTCATGCTTTGTTGTCAATCATCGGCACATCGGACCAACACTTATAACGAAAAACTGTGTGAGGGCAAAATGTGGAGTTCTGAAACAATGGAGTAAATCTACCCGTGGTCTCTCACTACTTTTTTTCTAAAAAGGAGGATGACGCCCAGTCTCTGCTGGATCAGAATGATGCATGCAGCCATACTTTTAAGTAAAGTACGTAGCAAAGTTTGAGGTTCAAATCTGGCTCACAAACGGAGTAAAAAAAAGATGCCACAGCTGGCAAAAATAGCAACATGTTACCATGCCTACAAACCTAGCCTATTATTTGCTCAGCATCCAAATCGTTGAAAATAATCCGTGCTACCATCTCGCAACAAATGCACCAATAAACAAAAGCTCCCTAGAGTCTGCATAAGTGAGTACGACCACGTAGGGTTCCAAGCAGTGGCTCTATAGATAACCTGCAAAAATTTGATAAAGTTTTTCCGGTTAAAGATCATATCATTTCTGGTGTTCCATATACAAAGTAAAGCACATATACCTATCCGGATATGTCTCGCTATATCTTGATCCATTCCATTTAGCCACGTCCCAAATAGCGTGTTAATGCAAGATGGAGGAGTAACGTTGTAGGCTATATGTATCGTGCGCCATAGTAGTTTTGCCCATGGGCAATCGAGAAAGAGGTGTTGTATAGTTTCATCCTTGTCACAAAAACAACATCTAGAACTACTTATCCATCTTCACTTAATCAAATTCGTCAAGATCACTCCCTTGTGTACAACCCAAATGAAGATTTTAATTTCAAGCCGAACTTTAATCTTCCAGATACGAAGGGATCTCGAAATTGGCCCATAATCAGTTAAATCCAAATGCATAGACTTCACTGAGAAACTACCGTTCGTAGCTAGTTTCCAGTGAATGGTGTCTGGCTGGTCAGAGAGTTGAACTTCCATCAACCTACAGACCAATTGCAGCCACGAGTTCCATCGTTCCCGTACCAGAGACCTCCTGAATTGTATATTAAGGGGGACCGACTGTAATACTGTAGCAACATAATCTTTCTTCCATTGTATAATATTATATAAAATGTGGTATTGTAAGGCAAGGGGTGTATCCCCTAACCATGCATCTTCCCAGAATCTAGTCATGTTACCATTGCCCACGATGAACTTTACCCTCTGAAAAAAGGGAGACTGTCATCCTCATTAACCCTTTCCAGAACGGCGAGTCGTTAGGCCTAGGGGTAACCTGGGCCAAAGTTTTAGATTGGAGGTATTTATTCCGCAAGATTTGTATCCACGTACCCTCGGTCTCGGTAGATAGTCTGAATAACCATTTGGAGAGGAGGCATTTATTCTTAACTTCTAAGTTATCGATCCCTTACCCGCCTTGGTCTTTGGGTCTTCAAATGATATCCCATCTGGCCAATCTGTATTTCATCTTAACCTCATCGCATTGCCATAAGTATCTAGATCGATAAAAGTCTAATCTTTTCCGTACCCCTGCCGGTACTTCAAAGAAAGATAGTAGGAACATCGGCAGACTCATTAGCACCGAGTTTATTAGCACTAGCCGACCTCCATAAGACATAAGCTTCCCCTTCCAGCAGTTTAGCCTTTTTCGAATCTATCTTCAATGCATTTCCACTCCTTATTTGTTAAACGGCGATGGTGAATCGGGATTCCAAGGTAACTAAGCGGTAGTGAACCCATTTCACAACCAAACAGTTGTTTATATGCATCTTGTTCCTCTTTGGCTCTCCCAAAACAGAACAATTTTCTTTTGTTAAAATTAATTTTGAGTCCCGACAATTGTTCAAGCAAAGCACTATCACCATTTAAATCCATAGGAAGTGTGTTGTGATAGGACACTCGATCCGGAAGGGCAGCTCAATCATTTCTAAGCAACGTCCATCGACCCCGAAATAACTTTGGTAAAACCTGGCGATATTTTCATATACTTTGAAACTGGTCATTCACACGATGATTTGGGTTCAGAATTTCAGATGATTTGAGTCCCGCGAACAACTTCGCAGATACTTTTAGACCAAAACGACTTCTAAGTCTCACCATTTCAGCCGGTGGTCCGATAAACAAGTTGTTGATTGAGTCAAAGATCCTGCTTGAACAATGATCTTCGTTTTATTTTCTATTGATATTTGGAGTGTGATATTAGAAGCGTTGCAGCAGGGTATACTGCTAGATTGATTAAAGGGATGGGGACGGAAAGATGGAAACATCATATCAGCAACCACAAGGGAGGCCGGTCATATTGCCCATGTGGTGCTTATTTGTTACTCATCTATTTCTTTCGTAAAGTTTGACCAATTTTATATAGAAAATATATTAACATTCACAATACAAAACAACATCAGTAGATGTGTTTTGAAATTAATTTTCATATTGTATTACTTTAGTTTTGTAGATGTTGATATATTTTCATATAAATTGGTCAAACTTTACGAAGTTTGACTTCAAAGAAATCTTGTATGCAGAGTAAAAAATGTAGTTATATCTCAAGAAACTTTGATTTCATCAACACATATGTATATGATACGTTGTATTTTTTTTTTGGAAAACATATCGTTAAGTTCTACTACCAAATATATGCACCTAACATATCGAAGGAACAAAAAAAATGTTGATAACAGAACTTAGATGGGGGCTACTGTTTGCATTAAAAATTCGTCTTTCTTTATTTCTCGTATTGTATACGTTATTCAGTGTTACTGCAAATTCAATTGTTTGAGTACACAGAGAGCACATACATGTACCATCTCACAAAAAATTGACCCGCATGTCGAGAAAGAAAAATGATAAATCATGCTTTGTATAGTTGTAATTCAAATGAAATTATGAATTCGAGCCACTAATCCATGAAAATTAATTTCATTTGCCCATCCTTGTTCTGAATTAGGGTTTGAAATTTTCACCACATGGTGAAACAATGTTGTGCCCAAATTGCAAAAAAAGAAAACCTCTTAAAAAGTTGTAGTTCATATGCATGAGTACACCGGTTGCACCACAAGTCCGAGAGTGCAAACGATATGCACTCGATCCCCTAGTTTTAAAAACTGGACTACCGACCGTACAGGACAATGGCGGCATCAAAGACCCTAGTTGTCTCTTGAGCTACATGTTGTCTTTCCATTGTACTGACTAGTATTATTTTTCTTGATAATTATCAAATATAAGATGCTTTTTCGTGTCTTTTGCTAAAAATGTATGTAAAATATATTTCTAACCCGACGACTGAAGCACGTGAATCAATGGTTGAACTGGCGAACCAACACCATGCCCGTCTCGTTCATTATCTGGCCTGTTTTTCAGAACTATGGTGATGGTAGGGCCACTTTTTTTCAAATCATCCCACACCGATCATGCTTTCGCAAATTAAAGGCTGCCTGCAGCTACAAGGTGGCCTATCATGGTAGTCCAATCTTTCTGATCACCTATGGTGGTAGTCCAATCTTTCTGATCACCTATGGTGGTAGTGCAATCTTTCCCCTATCATCTCACTCATCTCATTTCCCTCCCTTTCTAGATCTCCTTAGGGCATCTCTAATGGCAACCCGCAAATTTTCTTCCGCATCCGTCCACGGACAGGGGGGACCAGTCCGCAGACATGGATGCAGGAGGCCACCATCCAACCGTAGCCGCATACGTTTCAACCCACATTTAAACAAACCGGACGAAATTCATGCAAACCAGCCGATATTCATCAAAGTTCAGAAACAAAATAGCACAAATCATCCATACGTAGCATGCAAATTAAGTCTGGTACAACAATGTCTCAAATTCAACTAGATTCCGGATGTCCCACAAGTTTCCATCAACAGATCATGTCGTTCCACACATACTCCCTGAGGGAGTCCCGGACTAGGGGGTGTCCGTATAGCCGAACTATCATCTTCGACCGGACTCCTGGACTATGAAGATACAAGATTGAAGACTTCGTCCCGTGTCCGGATAGGACTTTCCTTGGCATGGAAGGCAAGCTTGGCAATACGAATATGTAGATCTCCTACCATGTGTAACCCTAACCCTCTTCGGTGCCTATATAAACCGGAGGGTTTTAGTCCGTAGGACGAACAACAATCATACCATAGGCTAGCTTTGTGACGCCCCCGATTCAATCGTACACTAATCATGCACGCATAAGCGTATGCGATCAAGATCGAGGACTCACGGAAGATATCACAACACAACTCTAAAAGTAAAATAAGTCATACAAGCATCATAATACAAGCCAGAGCCTCGAGGGCTCGAATACAAGTGCTTTCGATCATAGGCAGTCGCGGAAACAACAATATCTGAGTACGGACATAAGTTAAACAAGTTTGCCTTAAGAAGGCTAGCACAAACTGGGATCTGAGATCGAAGAGGCGCAGGCCTCCTGCACAGGATCCTCCTAAACTACTCTGGTGGTAAATCAAGAGACCTACACGTAGTAGTAGGCACCTCGATGTAGTAGTCGCCGCCGACGGTGGCGTCTGCTCCTGGCTCCGACATCAGTTGCGAAAACCAGAAAGAAGGGAAAGGGGGAAAAGGGGAGAATGCAACCGTGAGTACTCATCCAAAGTACTGCAAGCAAGGAACTACACTACATATGCATGGGTATATGTGTAAGGAGGCCATATGAGTGGTGAACTGCAGAATGCCGAATAAGAGGGGATAGCTAATCCTATCGAAGACTACGCTTCGCAGCCTCCGTCTTCTGTGGGTAGAAGAGAGTGGTAGAAGTCCTCCAAGTAGCATCGCCAAGTAGCATCACCAAGTAGCATCTCCAAGTAGCATCGCATAGTATAATCCTACCCGCGATCCTCCCTCGTCGCCCGTGGAAGCGATCACGGGTTGTCTGTGGAACTTGGAAGGGTGTGTTTTATTAAGTATCCAGTTCTAGTTGTCATAAGGTCGAGGTACAACTCCGGTCGTCCTTTTACCGAGGGACACGGCTATTGAATAGATTAACTTCCCTGCAGGGTGCACCACATAACCCAACACGCTTGATCCCATTTGGCCGGACACACTTTCCTGGGTCATGCCCGGCCTCGGAAGATCAACACGTCGCAGCCCCACCTAGGCACAACAGAGAGGTCAACACATCGGTCTAAATCCTATGCGCGCGTAGCAGTGCAGGCCCATCGCCTCGAGCAGCACACTCGCACGCTTGCGACGTCTGTGACGGTGAGCAGACCTAGCAACCTCCATTACAAAGGAAGTTGCGTTAACGCAGTCCAACCCGGCGCGCCCGCTCCGTCGCTGACGTCAAGAAGGCTTGGTGATACCACGGCGTCGGGATACCCATAACTACTCCCACGTAGATGGTTAGTGCGTATAGACCAAATGGCGGACTCGGATCAAATACCAAGATCTCGTTAAGCGTGTTAAGTATCCATGAACGCCGAGCAGGCCAGCCCACTGTCTCCTAGGTGGTCTCAACCTACCTGTCGCTCCGCCAAAAGTGATCGGGGCCGTCGGGAACCCAGGCCCACCTCTAGGGATGGAGCCACTGTCCTTTCGGCCCCCTCATCGAATCACTTGCGGTACTCAATGAGTGACCCGACTTTAGTCACCATCGTATAGTATGTATGTATGTAAAGTATATACCCGTGATCACCTCCCAAGTGATCACGGCACGATAGTATAGCAAGGCGATGACAAGAATATAGGGCCAATGATGATAAACTAGCATCCTATACTAAGCATTTAGGATTGCGGTAAGGTATCAGCAGATGTAGCAACAATGTCGGGCTATGCATCGGAATAGGATCGTGAAAGCGGTAACATGCTACACTACTCTAATGCAAGCAAGTATAGAGGAGAATAGGCGATATCTGGTGATCAAGGGGGCTTGCCTGGTTGCTCTGGCAAGGAGGGTCGTCAACTCCGTAGTCGAGCCGGGGTCGTCGGCGATCTCGGGGTCTATCGGAAAGAAATAGCGGAGAGGAACACAATAAATAACAGAGCAATCAAAGCATCACAAAGCGTAACAAGACAATGCGGTGTTGATTGTGCCCTAACGCGGTAGTAGGTGATACCGATGAAGGGGAAACATCAGGGAAAGTATCCGGTGTTTAGCATTTTCGACAAATGAACCGGAGG
The DNA here is from genome assembly GCA_021437245.1 of Aegilops speltoides. NCBI lineage: Eukaryota > Viridiplantae > Streptophyta > Magnoliopsida > Poales > Poaceae > Aegilops > Aegilops speltoides. Next base: position 362,726,179 of record CM038145.1, read on the forward strand.
TGAAATGTTGCAGTTCACTATGCTAGGACGCGTGGCGAGATGAGCGGGCTGCGTATCTGGATCCGTCTCGTCGTTACGAGCAACTTTCATGTTGAAAATAATTTAATCCGAGTTCTGATTTAAAAGATATGATTTTCTAAAGATTTTATTAATTTACGGAATTTAATTAACTATTTAATTTAATTGAAAATGGATTTATGACATCAAGACGATGTCATCTTGACGTCGGCGATCAACAGAGTTGGTGGTCAACTGACAGATGGGGCCATTGGTCGGGTCAACAAAGACGGTCAAGAGCCCGATCGGCGATCAGCGATCCTGCTGACTTAGTCAAACTTCTGGCGTGGGTCCCACTTGTCATACTCTGTTTACTCTAATTAGGATTTAACTAATCTAATCACAGTTTAATTAACTCACAATAGTTAATTAGGTTAACTAAACAAGATTAATTAAGTTAATTAATTCACTAATTAATTGATATTTTAATTAATATTTTAATTATTATATTTTAATTCCTCTTTTTTTTGCTTTCTCTTAACGTTAAAATTTGGGCCCCATGTGTCGTCGACGAGGGCATGGCGGGTTCCGGCGCTGGTGCTAACGGGCACGGCCGAAAGAGCGTTCTTGGTGTGGCGGGGGCGATCGGACTCGCCCGGCGGCCATGGCACGACGCCGAGTAGGGGGCAGTGGCTGGCGGCAGCGTCGAGGGAGCACAGCAGCGGTGCGCACGGGAGGAGGTCGGGCGCTTCTGGCAGACGAGCGACCACGATGGTGGCGCGGCCACGGGCGCGGTGGGCGTGCACATGCAGCGTCTGGCGCTTCGGCGCCACGACAATGAGGCAGCGCTGCCGTGGCGCGTCTTGAGGCGGGCGAGGCGAGGATGTGGTGCGCGTGGTGAGTCGCCGCGACGGGCGGTGGTCTGAGCATCGCCGCGCGATAAGCGCATCCGTGTCTTGATCGTGAGTGTGCTTTCGGGAGGGAAGAGGAAGAGGGGAAGGCCGGGGCCTCACCGGGTTTGTGGTCAAGGGCAGCGGTGCTCGAGGTGGGGGACAGGGGCGGCGTGGGCGGCGTGGAAGCGACCGGTGGGGAGGAGGAAGCGAGCAGCGAGGAGGTCCGGCGAAGGCGCTCCGGGACGTCGGCGTCGGGGGTGGTGGGGCGATGGCGCGCGATGGGTCGAGGGCATCGATTGACGATGAGGCGAGGCCGCCGCTTGAGGGCGCGCGCAAGGAGAGGAGAGGGGCGTGGGCGAGTGCAGGAGGAGGGAGGCGGCGCGCTGGATCGGGGCGGAGTGCGGGAGGAGGGGATCGAATAGGGGCGCCCCTCTCCCTGGGACGATGCATGTGTGTGTTTATGTTGCGTGTGGCGGCGCTGGGAGGGAGATGAGGGGAACGGTGGGGGATCGAGAGATAGTAGATCGATCTAGGGTTAGGTGGGTTGAGGCCATATAGGCCATGGGGTGGCCGGCTAGGCTGTTTAGCTAGGCCACTCAGCCATTTAGACCAAGGCCCAGCGGGGAGGGGGGGCTTCTTTTTATTTTTTCCTATTTTGTTTTCTGTTTTGCATTTTCTTTTATTATTTCTCTTTTCTATTTTATTTCATTTTAAAATATTCAGGCACTTTCTAAAAATATGTTTTCTTTATTATAAGTACCCTTGTAATATTCGGCAACCACCGAACATTTTTGTTTCAACTTTGAAAACCTTTGTTGTTTGACATATTTAGAATTTAAATCTCAAAACGGTTTGAATCATTGCGAGGTTTAGCGAGAATCGAGGTGGCGTGGAATGATTAGCGTGGGATTACTGTAGCATGATTATCCGGGCGTCACAATTCTCCTCCACTACAAGAAATCTCGTCCCGAGATTTAAGAGGGGAGTAAGGGGGAAAGTTCGGGTTACGAAACTCCAGGGAGTGTTCTTGGTCTTGGTTGTTCTTCTCGAAGAGGTTGATCCATTACATTGATGTCTTCATTTTGCTGTTTCGGTCATCATGATGAAGTCGGGGGTTCCATCGTACTAACGAAAGAATAAGGGTATTCGGGAGAACGAACCTCTACAAGCTTGACTATCTGGTCGATAACATCGGGGAAGGTGGCAGAAAGTAACTCTCAAATTTAAACTTAAGACATTATCGAGAGCAAAGCGAGGAGGTATTATGGGAAGTTTCGAGCGGGCAGGCAATCGCTCGATGCCTGAAACAGGGCGTGAAAGGGGTTCAAAGCAACGGGAATAAGTGTTGTGTCTGATACCAAAATAGATCACTAGGAAGATGGCCCATGAATTACATATGAGGCCACACGTGAAGGATAACCTTGGAAATAGGGGGTGTACCGGAGTCAGGTTTCGATCCTGGGGAACTGTGGGTTATGGGCCCACCATGTGGGTTAAAAAAAATTGGGGACGGCATTGTGATCATGCACGATCATGATAGCCAGGCATGTCAGAGGAAGGCATGTCAGTTATGTCAACAACAACATCGATACCAAGGGCGAGGGACGATGAGAACCATTTTCCTGCTTTCGTTGAGCGAGGCGGACCGATGAAGCAAAGTTCTCGTCCATCGGCGGTTACGAATGCCATCAATAAAATGTGACGGGTCTTCTTGACAAAGTTGTACATCGCGGTGTTTACATAAGCGGAATTATCACTGCTTTCGATTAAGTAGATTACTAGAAAGGCTAAACAAAACAATGGGAAGGAAAGCGTTTAAACACATATTTCAGGTATATCCTTCCCAAGGACAAGCGAGCATGATATCCATGACAGGATATTCGTGAAAACCCTTTAGGAAAGGGAGAGAAATTTCACGACATTACCCATGCAGCGGTGTTTGGATAATCGAGCAGAAACATTTAGCATTGGGCTTCAAATGTTCTGTTGAAAATCGGAGTACCATAGACATGCTTGAGATAGCATTGACATGATATTCAAGCAAAGGTCGGACTTTGGGTTACACAAAGAATCCATCGGGAACAACTCATAGAATAAGTCTTACGGTTTCCTCATGGAAAAATGGATAACTTTGCTAAAAAGGAAAGTATATGATGGGTCATCCGGCCGGTGTCTTTGGGCATACCCTCACTTTACCGGGTCATAAAAGACCAGTGCTATAACTCTTGGAAAAATGTTCCAACCATCATATCTGACCGAGATTCAGATCTGATCGGTGTTAGGATACGTCAGACTCAGGATGCCTGAGAAGAAAGTGCAATGTAAATTGTCGAGATGACATTGTAAGATTCTCGGGAATTGAACTATGGAAGCGAGTTCCGAAACAAGAGCTCATCATTAAACTAAGGAGAGAATGAGGGGTGGCTGATGGTCTCAGCGACAATTCTTCAAGATTCCCAAAAGGATGGATTTCCACAAGTAGGTGAACAATGAGATAACATTTGTCAGATCCAATGATATAATGATGTAGGTTCGAGGAAACATCCACAATCAAACATTGGTTGACAGGTGCACCCGAATTATGGGATGGGTTGCACGATAAATGTTAGAACGGCGACTTCACGATCAAAACAATTAAAATGAATCAATCGACCATTCACTTCAAAGCAATAGGATTGCTAAAAGTCTTGAATTCACACCTCATAGTTCAATTATCGGTATTCTGGTTAGAAACAACACGGGGACCAAGAAAGAATGGTGATGGTGAGAAGTATTACTATATCAAGAATTCTTAAGAGGTGGTGAAATTCTCACGACATTCTTGACATAAAAAGATGGTAATGCTCCAAGGTAAAGAAGAACATATGCTGGATAGTAAGGAACTCAAGGTATAACACAAAACACGGACAAGTTTGTGTTGGTGGGAAGGCAATAAAGTGGTCGATGTTAATACAATTCATCAAGGGCAAGGATGGTATTTCTCATCATGAATTCAATTGATATCCTGGAAGAGCTCAGAATGTTGATGATCACGACACCTTTGTCGCGAGAGTTCATGAAGATGTAATCGATCGGCGGCGACATCAAGTCAAAGTAATGATGAAGTGAAAGGTTATTGGAACCAAGGGTATGACACAAGCTCGAAACCAAGCATGTTGTTCAAAGGCGAAATGATATGGCGATGAGGATTAACGTAAGGTTAGTTCATCGTCGAAAATTGTGCTCGAGAAGAAGGACCGGGTATACAGGTAAAATTAGCTCGATAATGAGCCGATCAGGCTAGGAATGACTTGAAGGATTGATATATTTGTAAGCAACAAAATTACTTAGAGTTATGGAATCGAGTGCGGAATCGATTCACTTATCGATGTTCTCGGTTGACTACAACCCAAAACCTGTGGAGTCACTAAGGCGGGGAAGGTACTACTTCATCAAAATTCATAGAATGAAGTGCAATGGGTTGATATCCTCGAGATACCGGGGCAATACTCGAAGGTAGAACAAAATAGAGGTTGGATTGGGTATTGCTCTGCGAAGTCAAGTGCTTAAACTTGCGAGAAATGGTATTTAAAGGAGAACATGGTGGAACCATGATTGCAAAGGATCAATTCACGATACCAAAGGATATTATATCAAGGAAATAGTTACAAGAAGCTTCCATGATAGGATCTTCATCGTGTTCATGGGCATGAACACAAGGTTCAAGGTCGACTCCCACTTCTCCAATGCATAACCTTTCATTTACTTCTCGCGCTCGATGAAGTTGCAGTGTTGAAATTTTATCTGGCGAAATACCGGATGAGTATGACCCGTGAAAACTTCGAGTTCACACATAGTAAGGAAAGCATAGGTTCAACCCACGGGGCATCTTAGGAACATATACCACAAACTTCGGGGTAAATAATACAAGCTTGAAAGTAGAGCATTGTTCAGAAGTAGATGATACAATTTACCAAAGGCATTATATACCAATGGAAAGGCTCTCAAGGTTATTCAATATGAAGGACAACATCGGATAAAATCCAACAATCGATCGGTGATCCTAGCGGAGCTGATGTGAGTATCGGTACTCCATCGAGAGGAAGATAGAATGCACGAGCATCATATTATAGAACATCGGAATAATTCGATGCTTAGTTAACAAAGGAATTACGATTTCCAAAACAAGGATCGAAGCGATCGCTCGATCAAGGATGAATAAGTTGGATAGACCAGAGGCACAATTGGCGACAAATAGTTTGGTCGAGAACCAGCTCATGTTCAAAAATGATGTCGAGCGGAAAGATAATTTAGAAGGGTTAATAGATGGTGTGTGCATTCGCACACATGTTGAATCAATAGGATCGAAATGACGGTGTCAAAAGATACTAGTGAATATTGCCAGATATATGGCAAGCATCCATAATGCTAGTAGACAAGTATTTGCATAGCAATAAAGCTGCTAAGGATTTTTGGAGGATTGAATAGTATTTCAAAGGCTTTTGTGAAACACACGAACAAGCTGGGATGGCGGATACTCGGAAGGTGCGAGAAATTATTCTTAGGGGTATTCGGTGGCAAAGAAGCTGCAAGGCGGTAGGCACAAAATATTCTCGGGGTATCTTGTAATAACAAGATCATTGGGAATAAGAGTAAGCCTGACAGTGTAAGTATTTATCCATAGGGATATTTCGGTGGAAGGGAATTGCAAAAGCAACGGGCACAAGGTCTCGAGAGAAAATCGGAGAGTATCTTCGAAATCTTTTGGTGCAGCCGGCGATCATCTGGACTGAAGTGGCTCTCCGGGAGAAAGTACTTTCGAGAACCTAAAGTTAGATTTTAGTAAAAATCGTTTAACCCGAATAGAAGAGAGTTCAGAATCCCGGAGTAAAGATCGAGGAGTAAAAGATCCTAATACCACCCAATGGCGACGTGGGCCCATGGGCCACACAGCCATGTTAGTAAAAGTTTTGCAATGTCTAGACTCGACTTCGGCCAAGGAGAGTGGAAGGGGGATTCCTACAGGCAGTCGGCTCTGATACCAACTTGTGACGCCCCCGATTCAATCGTACACTAATCATGCACGCAAACGTGTACGATCAAGATCAGGGACTCACGGGAAGATATCACAACACAACTCTAAAAGTAAAATAAGTCATACAAGCATCATAATACAAGCCAGGGGCCTCGAGGGCTCGAATACAAGTGCTCGATCATAGACGAGTCAGCGGAACCAACAATATCTGATGCTGGACATAAGTTAAACAAGTTTGCCTTAAGAAGGCTAGCACAAAGCGGGATCAGATCGAAGAAGCGCGGGCCTCCTGCAGGATCCTCTAAACTACTCCCGTCGTCACAGCAGCACTGCGTAGTAGTAGGCACCTCCGGTGTAGTAGTAAATGCGTCGGCGGTGGCGTCGCTCCTGGGCTCCACATCTGGTTGCGACAACGAGAAAAGAAGGGAAAGGGGAAAAAGGGGAGAAAGCAACCGTGAGTACTCATCAAAGTACTGCAAGCAAGGAACTACACTACATATGCATGGGTATATGTGTAAGGAGGCCATATGAGTGGGTGAGCTGCAGAATGCGAGAATAAGAGGGGATAGCTAATCCTATCGAAGACTACGCTTGGCAGCCTCCGTCTTCTTGTGGGTAGAAGAGAGTAGGTGAAGTCCTCCAAGTAGCATCGCCAAGTAGCATCACCAAGTAGCATCTCCAAGTAGCATCGCATAGTATAATCCTACCCGGCGATCCTCCCCTCGTCGCCCCGTGGAAAAGCGATCACCGGGTTGTCCGTGGAACTTGGAAGGGTGTGTTTTATTAAGTATCCAGTTCTAGTTGTCATAAGGTCGAGGTACAACTCCGGTCGTCCTTTTACCGAGGGACACGGCTATTGAATAGATTAACTTCCTGCAGGGTGCACCACATAACCCAACACGCTTGATCCCATTTGGCGGACACACTTTCTGGGTCATGCCCGGCCTCGGAAGATCAACACGTCGCAGCCCCACCTAGGCACAACTGAGAGGTCAACACATCGGTCTAAATCCTATGCTGCGAGGGTGCAGGCCCATCGCCCGAGCACACGCACGCGTTGCGTCTGTGACGGTGGCGAGACCTAGCAACCTCCATTACAAAGGAAGTTGCGTTAACGCAGTCCAACCGGCGCGCCCGCTCCGTCGCCGGCGTCAAGAAGGCTTGGTGATACCACGACGTCGGGATACCCATAACTACTCCCACGTAGATGGTTAGTGCGTATAGACCAAATGGCGGACTCGGATCAAATACCAAGATCTCGTTAAGCGTGTTAAGTATCCATGACGCCCGAGCAGGGCCAGGCCCACTGTCTCCTAGGTGGTCTCAACCTACCTGTCACTCCGCCACAAAGTAACGATCGGGGCCGTGGGAACCCAGGCCCACCTCTCACCGGGATGGAGCCACTGTCCTTTCGGCCCCTCATCAGAATCACTTGCGGTACTCAATGAGTGACCGACTTTAGTCACCATCTGTATAGTATGTATGTATGTAAAGTATATACCGTGATCACCTCCCAAGTGATCACGGCACGATAATATAGCAAGGCATCTTGACAAGAATATAGGGCCAATGATGATAAACTAGCATCCTATACTAAGCATTTAGGATTGCGGTAAGGTATCAGCAGATGTAGCAACAATGTCGGGCTATGCATCGGAATAGGATCGTGGAAGCGGTAACATGCTACACTACTCTAATGCAAGCAGTATAGAGGAGAATAGGCGATATCTGGTGATCAAGGGGGGGCTTGCCTGGTTGCTCTGGCAAGGAGGGGTCGTCAACTCCGTAGTCGAACTGGGGGTCGTCGGCAGTCTCGGGGTCTATCGGAAAGAAGTAGCGGAGAGGAACACAATAAATAATGAGCAATCAAAGCATCACAAAGCGTAACAAGACAATACGCGGTGTTGATTGTGCCCTAACGCGGTAGTAGGTGATACCGATGAAGGAAACATCAGGAAAGTATCCCCGGTGTTTCGCATTTTCGGACAAATGAACCGGAGGTGAAATGTTGCAGGTTCACTATGCTAGGGACGCGTGGCAGATGAACGGGCTGCGTATCTGGATCCGTCTCGTCGTTCTGAGCAACTTTCATGTTGAAAATAATTTAATCCGAGTTACGGTTTAAAAGATATGATTTTCTAAAGATTTTATTAATTTCTGGAATTTAATTAACTATTTAATTTAATTCGAAAATGGATTTATGACATCAGCACGATGTCATCTTGACGTCGGCAGTCAGCGAGTTGGTAGTCAACTGACAGATGGGGCCATTGGTCGGGTCAATTGCGGTCGGTGAGCCCGATCGGCGATCAGCAGATCCTATTGACTTAGTCAAACTTACGCGTGGGTCCCACTTGTCATACTCTGTTTACTCTAATTAGGATTTAACTAATCTAATCACAGTTTAATTAACTCACAATAGTTAATTAGGTTAACTAAACAAGATTAATTAAGTTAATTAATTCACTAATTAATTGATATTTTAATTAATATTTTAATTATTATATTTTTAATTCCTCTTTTTTTTTTGCTTTCTCTTAACGTTAAAATTTGGGCCCCATGTGTCGTCGACCGAGGGCATGGCGGGTTCGGGCCAGGTGCTATGGGCACAACCGAAAAGCGTTTGGTGTGGCGGCGGCTGTCGGACTCGCTCCGCGGCCATGGCACGACGCCGGAGTAGGGGGGGCAGTGGCGAGGCGGCAGCGTCTTGCGAGGGAGCTGGCAGCAGTGTGCGCGCGGGAGGAGGTCGAGGCTCTACGCAGACGACGACCACGATGATCGAAAAAAGCGCGCCCGGGCGCGGTGGGCGTCACATCTGCAGCGTCTGGCGCCTTCGGCCGCCTGACAATGAGGCAGCGCTGCCGTGGGCGCGTCTTGAGGCCTTGAGCCGGCAGGCGAGGATCGGTGGCGCGGTGAAGTCTGTCAGACGGGCGGTGGTCACGAGCATCGCCCGTGCGCGATAAGCGCATCCGTGGCCCGCCGGCGAGTGTGCTCGGTGACGAGAGGAAGAGGAAGAGGGAAGGCCGGGGCCTCACGGGGTTCGCAGGTCAAGGGCAGCGGTGCTCGAGGTGGGGGGCAGGGGCAGCGTGGGCGGCGTGGAAGCGAACCGGTGGGAAGGAGGAAGCAGGCGGCGAGAGGTCCGCGGCGCTCCGGGACGTCGGCGTCGGGGGTGGTGGGGCGATGGCGCGCGATGGGTCGAGGGCATCGATTGACGACGAGGCGAGGCCGCCGCTTCAGGCGGGCGCCGTGCAAGGGAGAGGAGGGGCGTGGACGAGTCTGGGAGGAGGGGCGCCGGCGGCGCCTTGGATCGGGCGCGGGCATGCGGGAGGAGGGGATCGAATAGGGGCGCCCCTCTCCCTGGGACGATGCGTGTGTGTGTTTATGTTGCGTGTGGCGGCGCTGGGAGGGAGATGAGGGGAATGGTGAGGGATCGAGAGATAGTAGATCGATCTAGGGTTAGGTGGGTTGAGGCCATATAGGCCATGGGGTGGCCGGCTAGGCTGTTTAGCTAGGCCACTCGGCCATTTAGACCAAGGCCCAGCGGGGAGGGGGGGCTTCTTTTTATTTTTTCCTATTTTGTTTTCTGTTTTGCATTTTCTTTTATTATTTCTCTTTTCTATTTTATTTCATTTTAAAATATTCAGGCACTTTCTAAAAATATGTTTTCTTTATTATAATTACCCTTGTAATATTCGGCAACCACCGAACATTTTTGTTTCAACTTTGAAAACCTTTGTTGTTTGACATATTTAGAATTTAAATCTCAAAACGGTTTCGAATCATTGCGAGGTTAGCAACAGTAACCGAGGTGACGTGGAATGATTAGCGTGGGATTACTGTAGCATGATTATCCGGGCGTCACAAGCTTCTAGGGTTTAGCCTCTCTGATCTCGTGGTAGATCTACTCTTGTACTACCCATATCATTAATATCAATCAAGCAGGAGTAGGGTTTTACCTCCATCGAGAGGGCCCGAACATGGGTACAAAGATCGTGTCCCTTGTCTCTGTTACCATCCACCTAGGCGCTGATTCGGGACCCCCTACCGAGATCCGCGGTTTGACACCGACATTGGTGCTTTCATTGAGAGTTCCTCGTGTCGATTCGGCGGCTTTGCCTTTGGCCAATTAAGCAGCCATCTGGAGTAGATTGAAAGCTCGCCCCTGGCCATCGGTCGATTTGGAAGTTTAAACTACGGCGCGCGCCGTGGAATTTGAACCGGACGGTTCGAACCACAGCCAAGTCGCCCCTTGTCACGATGGGCATGTTCTAGCTCTGCCGCCGAGCGGTGCCACGGAGGCCGCACCAGAGTCCGCTCCGACCTTTAGCTCGGAGCCAACTGCGCCGATCGAGGACGGGTGGCTGGACACCACCTCGGGAGCTGCTATCTCTACGACGATTGAGCCGAACACCAACCCTGTCGCTGCGGCTCGTGACTCAACGTGCGAACTCCTTTCCGGACTCCGAACCTTCGCGCCCCTTAATCGAATCCTATTGGCGCCGATCATGGAGTTCACTGCTACGGACATCTTCGGCACTTTTCGCCCTTTGGCGACATCTGAAGTCGCTAAAGTCTCTCTCTTTATCGGAGAGCCTGGCCGGACTATGGTCAGGAAGGCTGGGATGCGGACGACGAAATTCAAAACCCACCCACCACCCACTTCCGTAGCCATCGTCGATGACTTAACCGACATGCTCGACTTTGACTCGAAGACTTGACGGTATGGGCGGCGTGCAGAGAGGCGACCAAGAACCAGCGCCTCTGAGGGCACTGGAAGGCCACCTCGTCATCGACATTTACATGGTGGACATCCCAAAAGATGGGAATGGCGATGGAACAACGGAGGATGACCCTCAAGAAACAGCCTAAGCGCCGGCATCAGCGGCGCCGCTCTAAATCCCGCCACAGCAAAAACGGTGATTCTGGCACGGGAGACAATAACACCCTGAACAGTGCCGAAGACAACTCCCTCGAGCAGGATTCAGTGCGGGAGGATGGAGAAGCCATCCCTCATGAGAAGCGGCAGGTAGAGAGGTAGAGGACGATAATTACATGCCTCCCTCCGACGACGAGGCAAGCCTCGACGACGACGAATTTGTCGTTCCTGAGGATCCCGTCGAACAAGAGCGTTTCAAACGCAGGCTTATGGCCACGGCAAGCAGCCTTAAGAAAAAGTAGAAACAACTTAGAGCTGACCAAGACTTGCTAGACGACAGATGGACTGAAGTCCTTGCGGCCGAAGAGTATGAACTCGAACGTCCCTCCAAGAGCTACCCAAAACGCAGGCTGCTACCCCGATTAGAGGAGGAAGCACCCAAACCTACATCACCAGTGCATAATATGGCGGACCGGCCACCTCGTGGCCGCGGCAGAGAGACCTCTCGGCCCTCCACTCAAGCCGCACCCCGGCGCCGCTCAAAAAATACCAAGGCGCGGGGAAATGCGCCAGACCTGCGGGATATATTGGAGGACAAGGCAAGACAAACAAGATCAATCTACAGATCACGTGGGCGCCCCACGATACCTGATGATAACCGTCATGCCGGATATGTGAAAGTGCAACTAATCCCCGGGTGGTTTTGGTAATTAATAACAACATATATATCATTGAACTAATAATTTCTTGAGAATCATTTGAAAGTTCATTGATATGGGTATGGCAATGATGAAGAAGTGGACCCTCAAAATGCTAAGGCAAGCATTGGCAAAAGCTCAAGACTCCATTTTTGGTTTAGTGATCCAAGATCACATTGAGTCTATAGGAAAGCCAATACTATTAAAAGGGATGAGGTTATGTTAATGATCTGGTTGCTCAAAGTGCTTAGTGATACATCTCCTAAACTATCGGCACCCTTCACTTCAAATATACACTCATAAGTAATCTCGGTCCCACCGATTCCATAAACTTCAGTCACACCGAGATGAACCACCTCAGCCATATAGCCAAACCCTAGAAATTTGGATTTTCCGATTCGAACTCGGTCTCACGAAACTAGTGTTGTCAAGCTTCAGAACATACATCATCAAATCGGTGTCACCGAGATGATGAAGTCGGTCCCACCGAGATTGGCAAACCCTAGTCTTTGGAAGAATCGGACTCACCGAGATTGTATTTTCGGTCCCACGAAAATCCCAACATTCACATGTTTTGAACTTTCGGTCTCACCGAGTTGTCAACTTCGGTCGACCAAGATTGGTCAAATGTGTGTAGCAGTTGGATTTTGTGTGGAGGCTATAAATACCCTCCACCCCTCTTCATTCGTGGAGAGAGCCATCGAAAGAACTACCACTCCTACCTTACATTTACGAGAAGAAAACTACCTACCCTTGTGTTGAGATCAAGTAGCTCCACTCCCACCATATGAAGCTTGATCTCTAGCCTTCCCAAGTTGCTTTCCACTCAATCCTTTCTTCCACCACAGCCAAATCAGTGAGGAGAGTTGAGTGTTGGGGAGATTATCATTTGAAGCACAAGAGCAAGGAGTTCATCATCACCAACACCATCTATTACCTTTTGGAGGGTGGTGCCTCCTAGATTGGTTAGGTGTCGCTTGGGAGCCTCCGTCAAGATGTGGAGTTGAACCAAGAAGTTTGCAAGGGCAAGGAGATCACCTACTTCGTGAAGATCTACCCCGAGTAAGGCTAGTCCTCTGTGGGCGTATGCCATGATGGCATAGACAAGGTTGCTTCTTCGTGGACCCTTCGTGGGTGGAGCCCTCCATGGACTCTCGCAGCCGTTACCCTCCGTGGGTTGAAGTCTCCATCAACGTGGATTGACGATAGCACCACCTATCGGAACCACGAGAAAAAATCTCCGTTTCTCCAAATTGCGTTTGCTCTTCTCCACCTCTCTTTACTACATGTGCAATTTACTTTCCGCTGCCAATACTCTAGAATTGCATGTGTAGGGTGATACTTGACTTGATCATCATTGTGAACTTGCCAAAAACTTGTCTTTATCAAAAGGCTAAATTTTTTATATTGTCAATTAGTCTAATCACCCCCCCTCTAGACATACTTTCGATCCTACAAGTGGTATCAGAGCTTTGGTCTCCATTGTATTGGTCTCCATTGCATTGGACTCCATAAGCTTGGTTTCACAACCTAGGAGAGTATGGCGTCTAGTGAGGTAATTTTAAAGAGGTCCTTACTTTGATGGTTCAAATTTTGCTAGTTGGAAGCATAAAATGAAAATGCATATTCTTGGACATAACCCTGCCGCATGGGGCATTATTTGTGTTGGCTTGCAAGGTGAATTCTTGAGGAAGGAAAAGTTCGGATCGTGAAGCTACTGCGGATGAACTGCGGATGTTGCAAAACAATGCTCAAGCTTGTGACATTCTCTTCAATGCTTTGTGTCGAGGAGTTCAACAAAATCAGCCGTCTTGAGAATACAAAAGAGATTTGGGATACTTTGGTCAAAATGCGAAGGTACCGAGTCCGTGAAGGAATCAAAGCTAGATGTTCTTCAAGGTCGACTTGACAAGTTCAAGATGAAGGAAGGTGAAGAATTCGCTGAAATGTACTCTAGGCTTGCTCTCATCACAAATGAGATTGCCGGCTTAGGAAGCGAAGAAATGACCGACCGATTCATCATCAAGAAGATTCTCGAGCTTTGGATGGAAAGTATGACACCGTGTGCACTTTGATCCAAATGATGCCAAACTACAAGAATCTCAAGCCTACGAAGTCATTGGAAGAATTGTTGCTCATGAGATGACACTTAAAGATAAGGAAGAGCTTCACAACAAGTCAAGTGGTGCTTACAAAGCTACAATTGATGCTCCCACAACCTCAAGTGACAAGCTAGTTTCCAATGAAGAGATAAGCCTAATGGTGAAGAACTTCAACAAATTCTACAAGAGTAGAAGCAAGGAAAGAAGCTCAAAGTCTAGATCATATGATGAAAAGAGATCTTCAAGTCGTGATCGAAGCTGCTACAATTGTGGAAGACCGGACACTACTCAAATGAGTGTTGAATCCCCACAAGAGAAGAGAAGAATCTCCAAGAAGAAGAAGCTCAAGAGAAGAGTCACCTCGAAAGAGAGAAGGAGTAGAGATGATCGTTATGAGCGAAGATCCTCTCGGAGAAGCAAGGATTCGGAGAGGAAAGACAAGTCATCAAGGAGCTACACAAGAAGAAAACATCAAGCTCATGTAGGTGAATGGGTCTCGGCTCCGACTCAGACAATCACTCGAAAGAAGCTATCACTCCAACTCCGACTACTGATCAAGATGAAGGTGTTGCGGTCTTGCTCTCGTGTCCTCCAACTCCAACTCCTATGACTTATTAGATTCACCAAATGAGGGAATTGGAAGATGCTTCATGGCTAAAGGCCCCAAGGTATCACACCCTGAATTTATTGACTTTGATAGTGATGAGGATGACTTGCTTGGTGAAGATGAGCTTTTACATGACAAATCTAGTGAGCCTAGTAATGATGAACATGCTAGTAGTCTTTATAGTCGAGAAGAGTCGAATGACAATGCTATGAAGGAGATTGAGCGTTTAACTAAAGAACTAAACACTCTTAAGTTAGCTCATGAAACAACTCAAGAAGATCATAGAGAGCTCCTAAGATCTCATGAGAAGCTACGCCGAGAAGCTCAATCTAGAGCAAGAACATGAGTTTCTAAAAGCAATCAATGACGATCTTGAAAGAAGAGTTCTTCATATCTTGCCAAACGACTTCTCTTGTCTAATTTCTTGCCACCTATTAAAACTAAGCATGACAAGCATAAGAAAAATTCTTCATCTAGTAGTAACAATAACCATGCTAAATCCAATGTTGTTACTCCTAGTAGTTCTCTTGATTCCACTAACAATGTTTCAAGCCAAGTTATACTTGAGCAAGAAAATAGTTTATTGAAAGGGATTATAGAAAGGTGTCTACAAGAGCCTTGCGGAAGCAAAAACTTTGAGAAATTGTTACTTAAGCAAGGAAGGCAGGAAGAATCAAGGAATTGGTTTTGAGCGAAAGTTCAACGCCGAGGGTGTTGAATGGGAAGAAGGTCAATATCCCACTCCAAAGTTTGTTTCTCAAAAGGAGAAGTATGATCCTACTTCTTCCAATGTGGAACAAGCTCAAGATGACCTTCCACCACAAGACCACAAGCTAAAAGGCAAGGACAAGCTTCAAGAGGAGATTGATGCATTTATTGAAGCACCTAAAGCCATGGTCAAGTGGGTTCCCAAGGAAACGTCAAGTTCTACTTCGTCAAGCTCAACTACTACCCCAAGGATTCCCATCAAGATGATGTGGATCCCGAAGAAGAAGAACTAGAGAGTTCTTGGGGGTGACTCCGCCAACATACTTCACTCACATTCATTTTGGCAAAACTTGTGCAATCAACTTCCACATTATGCACTAGTTCATGGAGTCACAAACCCTCTTGTTGGTAAGTCAAGGGACAAGGTAATCATTGCTTTCATAGACATCATCTATTGTGAACTTCAATCTATGTCCATGGATATCCTTGTTTGTTCCTTGTGGGACTAACCCATGTAGGTATTGAAAGTGCCCGAATCCAAAGGATTGCTCCCAACTCTTGATGATCTTCATCAACATTGAGCATCCACATCTTCAACATCTACATGAAGTCTTCTACGACAACCCAAGGTTAGGTTGATCCTTTAAAAGGGGTTCTCACATCTAGGGGGAGCTTTGCTCTAAAGAATTGAGCTAAAGCATCTTCAAATGATGTGAACACATCAATGCTTTATGTAAAAGTGGTAACCCCACTTGTGCTTAAACGATGAGTATGACCTATGATCAAATGCTCTCATTTGACTCCTAAGTCAATATACTCATATATAGATGACCTAGTCATCGACAAATTGTGTGATAGTAGCTAGAGTTTTGATTGTGCATGTTTGACACTTATTTCATTTGCTATCTTATTGTGTGAGCATGTTGGATGCATAATTTTATCCATTCGAGGACATCCATTTGTTGCTTTGGTCTTTTGGATTTTCTTTTTGACCAAATGGATGGACAAGAATGCCTAAGTTCCTCCCCTAGCTATCTATGCTTTCTTGTCTCAAATTCTATTCATGCTTATATCACAAACTTTGAACAAGTCATTTTCGGACACACGAGTGAGGAGCACTTTCGGAGCCACCGATCCTTCAAAGGCTAAACCTCCAAAACCTTCTAAGTAATTTGGTCAGACCAACCCACTCAAACTCGGTCCAACCGAAAGCACTTGGATTGATCTAGGTTTTCACCTCGGTGAAACCGAGTTACAAATTCGGCGTGACGAAATGTGTAATCGCCTGCGATTATCCATCTCGGTGCCACCGAGTTTTACAACTTCGGTCCCACCGACAGACTAAAGGGTATATATACTCCGTGGGTCGCGCGCATTGATTCCTACTTCAAGCGCCTCGCCCCAAACCCCTTCTTTGCCGTCGCCGTGGTCTCCGGATCGTCTCCGTCGTCGCTTTGTGCGCCCTCGCGCTTGGTCTCCGTCGCCGTCAGCGGACATTCTCTCCGCGCCGTTGCCGCCGTAGAGGAACTCCACCAAGTTAGGGTGAGTTTCGATCCCTCTCGTGCTCCCGTCTCCGATTCTATGCACGATTGGTTTGCCTAGCATCTTGCCACGTTTGAGATCCTTCTTAACACCAGATTATTTCCTTTGAACGAAATTCGAGTGAAAGTTTTAGGGTTAGGTTTCCGCCGAACACATCTCGGTGAGACCGATTTTACATTCTCGGAACGACCGATTTGGCCTCTGGCCATTGCACTGCACTTTTCGGTCCAACCAAGTTGTGCAAATCGGTGCAACCGAAATGAGGATTTAGTGAAACCCTAGTGTTTTCGGCAAGACCAAAACCCATTTCGGTCCAACCGAAAGTGGTGTGAATGGTTCTGTTTGAACACTTCGGATTCACCGAATTTTAGACTCGGTCTGACCGAAATGCATTCTGTGAAAACCTAAAACTGAAATTTGAACTCATTTTTTTTGCAAAATATTCTGCAGTTTGTGATAACTCTTCTATTCGCCTACACCTAATCTATTCACGGGTTGTCGGCCATGTCGGATGCGGTGACAGCGAACAGTCTGAGTCTCCAATTGCTGAAATTCGAGGCGGGCACTAGTCACGAGGCCAGCAGCTTTTAGGATGATGGTGAGAGGAGCACACCAGTGGTTTGCCTCCTGCTGCCACCGGGGCGAAAGAAGAGGAATTCGATGAAGAAGACTCGATTTCATTCTTGAGGAAGAGATCTCCTCCAAGCCAAAGAGGAAAGTTGTTGCCAAAGAGCATCAAGGGCAACAAACCAAGAAAGGCACCAACAAAGTGAAGAAATCCTTTGTTGCCAAGAAGCTGAGTATGGAAGAGGAAACTTCAAGCAAAGTGAAGAAAACTTCCAAGAGGAAGAGGATTGTGCATGATGAAGCGATAGATGATGATGATGAGGAAGCACCCAGCCTCCTCAAAGCCTAAGCTCATGGGTGATGCCATCGAGGCAGGAGCAACTTCTAAATCAAGCCATCTGCTCCAGCAAAGGCAGCTCAAGCCAAGCTTCGCTGCCAAGCCCAAGAAAAGCTATCGAGAACATTCCAGCTTCAGAGAAGAAGAAAGATAATGTGCCACCGGTGAGTCGGATGATGAGGCACTGTATTCTGAAACTTCGTCGAAATTGCCAATTCACAATGATGTTCATCCTTGAGCTAAGAACATGAAGGAAAGAAAGGATAGAGGTCTCGGGCTATGGAGACAAGCTGATCCATATCTTTGTGAGGAGAAGGACTGCTGTTGATCCAAGATTCCACACCGAGAGCAGCAGGATTTCTATGAGGCTGTCTTGATGGACAAGAAGCCCATTATTGCGAGATACTCGCTATGTTGTTGGGCATACATTGTGATGAAAAGCACAGAGACTTCTTTCCACATGTGCATGAGAGCTTCACTTGCATGTGGTGTTGCAGATTTCGTTGGTCGGAAGGTATGATTGGAATGATGAGATGATCATGCAATTCTATGCTCTGACTCATTTCTATCCGGATGGTAAGATCACATGGATGGTGAAGGCCAAAGATTCTCTACAACTGTTGAAGAATGGGCAGCCTTGCTGAATGCTCCAGTCTTGAGAGAGAGGATGATGTTGATGTCTATGGAATTCCCAAGAAGAACCATGAGTCTATGAAGAACATGTACAATGAGGTACCAGCTAAGGATGTGGAAATCTGGAAGCTCGGCTCGGTGTATCATCTCGAGCAGTCTACCTACCACAAACACAATTTCGAGGCATACCTTGATGCCCAAGTGCAGAGATCATCGCATGATCGAGAGGATATTCTATCAACATGCTGCATATACTTGATCAGAAGGCACCTTTCAAGGTGATGGATTTGATAGTTGAGACTATCAAGAGGACTGCAGCAGACCAGAAGAGGTCATGTGGATTTGCCCCGCACATTCAGATGCTTATTAATGCCAAGTTTGGCATGGGCACCTACTTGTTGGATAGACCACACTTGCCACTTTGCCTTTGAGCATGAGGACAATGAAGTTGTGATGGATGAGGAGGACCCAACGTCAGTTGAAGGTCAAGCAAAGAGTGAAGCTGCCAAGAAAGCTAAAGCTGAGAAGGAAGCAGCAGCAGCTAAACCCAAGAGTGTTGGAGAGCAGCTCCTTGAAGCTACCCAGAGGATTGAACAACGCTGGCCAGCATTATGCGATCTCGGGAGAGTCTTGAGAGGATTGTTGAAAACAAGATCCATGCTCTGGATGTCAAAGTGATGAAGTGCAAGTCCTTGTCAACAAGCTTGAGGCGGATATCGAGGAAGCAAAGAGGGAGAAGGAAGAGCTCATGCGTGAGATGCAGGATGACCTAGTCGGGATGATTATGAACAGCCTGCTCCGGTTCCCACAGACCCGATCATTGCTATTCGATGGAGACACGGGACTACAGCCTCGGCACCTCCACAGCTCCATCGGGCCCAGCTCGGCTCGGTGACCACTCCTCCAAAGCCACAGACTTGGTGAAGCCTTTGCAGATGCAGCCATCTCAACTCCATCAACCAGCACAGGAGCCACCAGCAGAGTCCCTAGTGACGTTTAGCTCTATACTTTTGAACTTTTGGTAACTTGTTGCCAAAGGGGAGAAAGTGTATAGATCATAGGACTTCGAGAGAGAGTGCTTGCTTTTGCTCTTTCGTTCATTTGCGGTTTCTTTGAGATACTTTTGAGATTTTGAGACATTAGTGTGTTTGATACTCGTTTGCTCTACTTTGATGAGTGCTTGGTCGTACTATGCCTTAATGTGTGCTTAATGCTTATCATATGCTATTCATATCTTGTATGGCCATTTACTCATGTCTTGGTGATTGGGTGCATGCTATTCATTCTTATCATTTTGTGCGCTCCACCAAGATGTATGTGACACGGAAGAGTGACCCATGATCCTAATCGATTGTGCATTTGCATTCAAGCATAAATCTTAAATAATGCACAAATTTAGGGGAGCTCTTGCTTATCACATACTTCTCAAAGCGACGATATTATTCATTGATTATATCCTATGTCGAAGCTTTGATCTATATGTTGTCATCAATTACCAAAAAGGGGGAGATTGAAAGTGCAACTAATCCCCGGGTGGTTTTGGTAATTAATAACAACATATATATCATTGAACTAATAATTTCTTGAGAATCATTTCAGAAAGTTCAGTGATATGGGTATGGCAATGGTGAAGAAGTGGACCCCTCAAAATGCTAAGGCAAGCATTGGCAAAAGCTCAAGACTCCATTTTGGTTTAGTGATCCAAGATCACATCGAGTCTATAGGAAAGCCAATACTATTAAAAGGGATGAGGTTATGTTAATGATCTGGTTGCTCAAAGTGCTTAGTGATACATCTCCTAAACTATCGGCACCCTTCACCTCAAATATACACTCATAAGTAATCTCGGTCCCACCGATTCCATAAACTTCACCACACCGAGATGAACCACCTCAGCCATATAGCCAAACCCTAGAAATTTGGATTTTCCGATTCGAACTCGGTCTCACGAAACTAGTGTTGTCAAGCTTCGTAACATACGTCATCAAATCGGTGTCACCGAGATGATGAAATCGGTCCCACCGAGATTGGCAAACCCTAGTCTTTGGAAGAATCGGACTCACCGAGATTGTATTTTCGGTCCCACGAAAATCCCAACGTTCACATGTTTTGAACTTTCGGTCTCACCGAGTTGTCAACTTCGGTCGACCGAGATTGGTCAAATGTGTGTAGCAGTTGGATTTTGTGTGGAGGCTATAAATACCCTCCACCCCTCTTCATTCGTGGAGAGAGCCATCGAAAGAACTACCACTCCTACCTTACATTTACGAGAAGAAAACTACCTACCCTTGTGTTGAGATCAAGTAGCTCCACTCCCACCATATGAAGCTTGATCTCTAGCCTTCCCAAGTTGCTTTCCACTCAATCCTTTCTTCCACCACAGCCAAATCGGTGAGGAGAGTTGAGTGTTGGGGAGATTATCATTTGAAGCACAAGAGCATGGAGTTCATCATCACCAACACCATCTATTACCTTTTGGAGGTGGTGCCTCGTAGATTGGTTAGGTGTCGCTTGGGAGCCTCCGTCAAGATGTGGAGTTGAACCAAGAAGTTTGTAAGGGCAAGGAGATCGCCTACTTCGTGAAGATCTACCCGAGTAAGGCTAGTCCTCCGTGGGCGTATGCCATGATGGCATAGACAAGGTTGCTTCTTCGTGGACCCTTCGTGGGTGGAGCCCTCCGTGGACTCTCTTGGCCGTTACCCTCCGTGGGTTGAAGTCTCCATCAGCGTGGATTGGCGATAGCACCACCTATCGGAACCATGAGAAAAAATCTCCGTGTCTCCAAATTGCGTTTGCTCTTCTCCACCTCTCTTTACTACATGTGCAATTTACTTTCCGCTGCCAATACTCTAGTATTGCATGTGTAGGGTGATACTTGACTTGATCATCATTGTGAACTTGCCAAAAACTTGTCTTTATCAAAAGGCTAAATTTTTTATATTGTCAAGTTGTCTAATCACCCCCCCCTCTAGACATACTTTCGATCCTACAATATGGCAATTATGGCCGGGCCGAACACAGTAGGCAAAGCTCATTTGAGCTACGTCGTGATATAGCCCAATACAGAGGCGCCGCACACCCACTATGCTTCACAGACGAAGTAATGAATCATCAAATCCCTGAGGGTTTCAAACCCGTAAACATTGAATTATACGATGGCACAATAGATCGTGCGGTCTGGATCGAGGACTATCTCCTTCATATCCACATGGCCCGCGATGATGATCTACACGCCATCAAATACCTCCCACTCAAGCTTAAAGGACCAGCTCAGCATTGGCTTAACAGCTTGCCAGCAGAGTCAATCGGTTGTTGGGAAGATCTGGAAGCCGCATTCTCGACAACTTCGGGGCACCTATAATGCGACCACGAGACGCCGATGACCTAAGCCACATAATTCAGCGATCGGAAGAATCAGCCGGACAATTACGGACACGGTTCCTAACCAAGAAAAATCAAATCGTCATTGTCCGGATGCAGAGGCCCTCGCAGCCTTCAAACATAACATCCACGACGAGTGGCTTGCACAGTACCTAGGACACGGCGAAATCCATGGCAGCCCTCACAACACTCATGACCGCTTTTGCGGGAGAGGACAGCTGGCTAGCTCGAAGTAACAACATGACCAAGAGACACGGTAATTCGGATACCAAGGACAGCAGCGGCGGTCGGCGTCGCAACAAACACAAGCGCCGCATTAATGGCGATAATAGTGAGGATCTGACGGTCGATGCGGATTCAGAGGCTCTAAACCGGTCGTGGAAAAAGCCATTCAAAAGAAATACTCGGGCCCGTCAATTTGGACCGAATACTCGATCGCTCGTGCGGATACGTCACCCCGAAAAGCCAGCCAATCACACCAACGAGGATTGTTGGGTGTTCAAGCGAGCGAGCAAGTTAAGCTGCGAAAACAATGACAAGGGCTGCATAGCGATGGCGAGGAGGAGACCCGACGCCCGAACAATAGAGGACATAAGGGTTTCCCCCACAAGTGCGGACGGTGAACATGATATCATAACCCACATACCCAAAAGGGGCGAGCGTGCACTAAGGGCGTATATACGATGGAGCCAGTCGCCCCAAAGTTCAATCCGTGATCCTCCAGCCCGATCACTTTTGATCGAAGGGACCACCCCACTAGCATCCGCTATGGCGGATTCGCCGCATTGGTTCTAGACCCAATCGTTGACGGATTTCACCTCACTAGAGTCCGATGGACGGCGGCGGCAACTTTGAACTGCTTTATCGGGATCTGATGCACAAAATGGGCATAGACCCTTCAAGATTAAACCCACAAAGGCGACCTTCAAAGGCGTCATACCAGTGTAGAGGCCAACTATACATGATCGATTACACTTGAAGTGGTCTTGGATCACGGATAACTTCGAGCGAGAATTAATCTTGACATAGTCCCGTTCATGGCGGCTATCACGCACTACTCGGACGAACCGCATTTGCAAAGTTCAATGCGGTGCCGCACTATGGATACCTCAAGCTCAAGATGCCAGGCCCTCGAGGAGTCATTACAGTCAACGAAAACACCGAACATTCTCTCCGAACGGAGGAGCATACAGCGGCTCTCGCGGTGGAAGTACAAAGCAGCCTCTTAAGGCAATTCTCGAGTCCGGCTATTAAACGTCCGCACACCGTCAAGCACGCCCGGAGTAACCAACAACAAGACCGCTGCACGTTAGAACGCAGCGTAGCAATGCGGCCCCAACCCCAGCCCTCGCGAAATTGTGAAACCAGTACTACGCGTATATAATTACGCTCTGGAAATACCATGGGCATAGGGGGAGAGGCACGACCACGGTAGGCCCATAATGCAGCTCAACCGCACCAAGGGCTCCCAATTGTGTCATTCTTCCCTTTTCTCTTACTTTCAGGACTCCTTCTTCAAGAAGCCCCGCCCGGCAGTAGAATTGCCGAACACACGATGCAACAGCTAGTGAAGCAAAAAAGCTACGTCGAGTGTACAGGTGGTCTCTATAGCGAGCAGTATACTTGTTTTACATATCATCCCGCAGCTCGCTCCTAGAGGGGGACATGTCAAATAGTCTCGTCCCTTGCTTATCGCACTATTTGTATCGTTCTGCTTTTACCGCAGCTTTTTTAAACAATGCACAGCTTTTGCCTATTGTTGCATTCCTTTTTTTTCTATATATGTTCACTTATGACATGTTGCATTCGTACGCTTTGGTACGGCCCAATACACCAGGGGCTTAAGTACCCCAAAATATGGTGTGATAGGTCCAAACACTTTCACAAGTGCGGCACCCCAAACTTATAGCATTATATGCATCGGCTCCGAATAATATCTTGGGTCAATAGTTGGGTTTGCCCGGCTCCCATGTTTTGGTACCTTACGTTCCATTATATCGGCTAAGGTTGCGCTGGGAGAACCACTGCGATTGTGCCCCGGTTGAGCTGGGTTGAGCACCTCAGTGGAGAAAGCTAAAACTGACCGTCATGATAGGGCGAGAGTCGGTCGCTGTTCAAGAGGTTTTTCAAGTCCCTAAAGACTTATGCCGCTTAGAGCAAGGAGTCGGCTTTGTCCGGCCCAGCGTGGATAGCGCCCAATTGATCTTCGAATACTAGGGGCTTCGCCAAAATTTAAAATTATAGAATTCTATGGCTAAGTGGGAGTGTTCAAGCATTATAGCCCGGTTGCCTTGTTCGTTGTGTTGAGCGCCTCCCTCGAAGGACCCAAGAATGGGAAAAAGAGCGCTCAAATTTATCCCAAACACCCCAGCACTCGTGGCATGGGGGCAGAAGCCGACGACTCACCATCTCTCAAATTTAATAAACGGCCGCACATAAGGTAATATTTTAAATTCACAAGCGTTGCTTAGCGCATATGAACAAGTTTTCAAGTGTACAGGATAACAAATGCGAGTTTACTCAAAAATTACATCTTTGGAGCATTCGCCCGCTATAAGGCAGGCACCCTTCAGGACGCCCGCATAATACATCTCGGGCGTACGATACTCCCTGCCCGGCGGTGGAGCGTCCGTCACAAACTTCTCAGCGTCCATCTTGCCCCAGCGCACTTTAGCACGGGCAAGGGCCCTACGGGCACCTTCGATGCAGATGGAGCGCTTGACGACTGCAATCCAGGGACATGCGTCCACCAGCCGCCTCACCAGCCCAAAGTAGCTCCCAGGCATGGCTTCTTTAGGCCACAGCCGGACTATAAGGCCCTTCATGGCCTGTTCGGCCACCTTATGGAGCTCGACTAGCTGCTTTAGCTGGTCGCTCAAGGGCACCGGGTGTCCGGCCTCAGCATACTGAGACCCGAACACCTTCTCTCTCGAGCTCCCCTCCTCGGCCCGGTAGAACACGGCCGCGTCGGACACACTGCAGGGCAGATCTGCGAATGCTCCTGGAGAGCTCCGGATATGGGTAAGTAACAAGTAATTCACTTTCACATGCTTACTTTGCATGAAGAATGCCTTACCCGCCGCTATCTTCTTTATTGCTTCAATTTCCTGGAGGGCTTTTTGGGCTTCGGCCTTAGCGGCTTTGGCGCTCTCAAGAGCCGAGGCGAGCTCGGACTCTCTAGTCTTTGAGTCACGCTCCAAACTCTCGTGTTTTTCCACGAGAGCCTGGAGCTCTTGCCGCACCTCCGCCAACCGCGCCTCCTGCTTCTCTCGCTTAGTGCGTTCCGTGGCCGCATTGCTTTCGGCCTTGGACACTGCTTCCTTCAGGGTTGCCACCTCGTTCGTGGCCCCTGCAATTCTCATGTTATTCCTGTTATTTTTTGCAACCGCATCTTTTATATACTTCCATAAGGTATTACTTACATCCCTTGTCCTCGAGCTGCTTCTTCGCAAGTCCGAGCTCATTCTCGGACCGCTCGAGGCTCTGCTTCAATGCATTGACCTCCACAGTCAATGCGGTAGAGGTCAGCAGCGTAGCCTGCATTCCCATATTGACATGTTTATGTTAGACTCCTGCGTATATCTTTTTAAATCCTCAGTTCGTCTTTTCTTTCCGAACACCAAACTGAGCATCTGGGGCTACTGTCTATGCAGTAATATTTTTACATATCTTAAATACATACCTCAAAGCCTGTTAGAAGGCTGGCACATGCTTCATTCAGCCAGCTCTTGGCGGACTGAACTTTCTGGATCACCACACTCATAACAGTGTGGTGCTCCTCGATCGATGGGCGCCATTAAGCGCCTCCGGCCAAATATCCGGTGCCTCGGTTGGGCCGGAGGTCACGGTGCGATCTCGCCCTTCTTCGAAGGGCTGCTGCGAGACTCGGAACCTTGAAGGTTCCGGTGCGGAGTCCGGCCCAGGGCCGGACTTAGAGCCCTTTGGGGTCTGATCCCCCTTATGCCCGGAGTCCGGGAGGTTGCCTTGCCACGCCTTCGGGACCTCCTCCTCCTGGCTGGGCCCCTTTTGGGACCCCACCTCGGCGTAGTCCGCAGCACGAGGAGAGGAGGCGGCCGGAAGTGAAGTGTTATTCACGTCCGACGGAGCCAGGGAGCCGCTCATTGAAGTGTCGAGCCCGTCCTTGGGCGGGCTGCAGGGTTGTATTCGGCATTAGGAGATTCTATGCGACAAACGAAACACCATGAGTTATTCTAGTATCCGGACACTTACGACGTCGCCAGGGGCATAGCCCTCGGTGGCCACTCCTCTTCGCCGTCGTCGGCGTTGGTGGAGTAGTCTGGATGAAGGGTCCTTCCCTTCTTGGACCGTCCGGCCTCCCCAGTTGGGGAGGCCTTCCTTTTCTTCTCTTTCCCCGCTGGGGGAGAGGCCTCTTTTTTCTCCTCCTCATCTTCGCGGGAGGAGTCCGTCTTGGAGTCATCAGACGATGAGTCCGATAACACCTGACGCCGGGAACTCTTTCGGGTTCCCGTGGCCTTCTTCTCCGGCACCACGTAAGGCGTCGGAACCAGCAGCCCCGTTAATTGGGCGTTCGCTGGATCTTCTGGCAAGGGGGTCGGATAGTTAACCTTCCCGGACGTCTTTTGCCAGGCCTGTCAAAGGTAAAGGGAGTTTTAGATCCCGCATAGAGTCAAACTATGAAAAACAAGTGTCATGTAAAGGGTAAAATAGCTTACCTTGCCGGCTTGACGCTGCGAGCTAAATCCGCGGTCTTCGGTAGCGGATGCGGGAGCCTCGATGCCCTTGAACAACACCTTCCACGCATCTTCGTACGTAGTATCGAAGAGCCTGCTCAAGGTTTGGTGCTGTGCCAGATCAAACTCCCACAAATTAAAGGCCCGTTGTTGGCACGGGAGGATCCGGCGAATGAGCATGACCTGGACTACGTTGACAAGCTTGAGCTTCTTGTTCACCAAGGTTTTGACACAGGATTGGAGTCCGGTCAGCTCTTCCGAATCACCCCATGATAGGCCCTTCTCTTTCCAAGAGGTGAGCCGTGTAGGGAAGCCAGATCGGAATTCGGGGGCCGCTACCCATTTAGGGTCATGCGGCTCGATGATGTAGAACCACCCTGATTGCCACCCCTTTATGGTCTCCACGAAGGAGCCCTCGAGCCATAGGACGTTGGGCATCTTGCCCACCATGGCACCTCCGCACTCCGCTTGGCGGCCACCCACTACCTTCGGCTTGACATTGAAGGTCCTCAGCCATAAACCGAAGTGGGGCTGGATGCAGAGGAAGGCCTCGCACACGACGATGAACGCCGAGATGTTGAGGATGAAATTCGGGGCTAGATCATGGAAATCCAGGCCGTAGTAGAACATGAGCCCCCAGACAAATGGGTGAAGTGGAAAACCTAGTCCGCGGAGGAAGTGGGTGATGAACACAACCCTCTAATGGGGCCCGGCGGTGGGGATGAGCTGCCCCTTGTCGGGAGCCGATGCACGATGTCGCTGGACAAGTATCCGGCCTTCCATAGCCTGTTGATGTGCCCCTCCGTGACGGAGGAGGCCATCCACTTGCCTCCCGCTCCGGACATAGCTGGGGAAGGTTGAGGCGAGATGTGCGGACTTGGGCGCTGGAGCTCGAGTGCGCGGAAATGGATAAGCAAAGGAGGAAGAAGGCGTAGGTAAAAAGGTGGATCCTTATCCCTTTATATGGACGGACGAAACTATGCGCCCCACCAGCCTGGTAAACCTCGCTTATCTCCCAAGCGCCATAATCAATGGCGCGGTTGGGTTACCCACGCCCGTATTGATGAGAATCACGGAATAAGGGACACGATCTCTGCTTTGACAAGACGTGCCAAGGAAACCGCCTCGCTAAACGCACTGAGGTGGAACAGTAAAAACAATTCGAATAAAGGCTTGGACGTGGTGTGATGTGATGCCACGGAATACGTCAGCAGATTGAACTTGTGTAAATATTATTCTCTCTACGGTGGTATGTGGAACTTATTTTGCAAAGCCGGACACTATCCTTGTGTTCAAAATCTTCTATGAAGTATTCGGAGGAGGAACCCGCCTTGCAATGCCGAAGACAATATGTGCGCCGGACTCGTCGTCATTGAAGCCTGGTTCGAGGGCTCTTGAGGAGTCTGGACTAGGGGTGTCCGGATAGCGAACTATCATCTTGGCGGACTCTGGACTATGAAGATACAAGATTGAAGACTTCGTTCCGTGTCCGGATGGGACTTTCCTTGGTGTGGAAGGCAAGATTGGCGATACGGATATGTAGATCTCCTACCATTGTAACCGACTCTGTGTAACCCTAACCCTCTTCGGTGCCTATATAAACCGGAGGGTTTTAGTCCGTAGGACGAACAACAATCATACCATAGGCTAGCTTCTAGGGTTTATCCTCTCTGATCTCGTGGTAGATTTACTCTTGTACTACCCATATCATCAATATCAATCAAGCAGGAGTAGGGTATTACCTCCATCGAGAGGGCCTGAACCTGGGTAAAAACATCGTGTCCCTTGTCTCGTGTTACCATCCGCCTAGACGCAAGGTTCGGGACCCCCTAGCCGAGATCCGCCGGTTTTGACACCGACACTCCCCCTTCAGCTTCATTCAATGTGTGCACGTAAATGGCCGTCTCTCTGTCCTATGGAACACCATGACAACGCATGCGAGCTACATATAATGTGTACATGAACATTGGGTGAAGGAATTAATCGACAAGTTGAGCAAGGGGAAGCAAAACTTACGATTTCTTCCTTTCCCGCGTGCAATTGCCACCTTGCCTCGAGCTGACGAACCACATCACAAAACTTGGTGGCACTGATCTGCATAGTGTGTCAACGATAAGACAACGACCTCATGTTGCGTGGTTGAATGATGTACATGTCATAGGGTGCAATGTGCTTTCGTGTGTGAAACGTTTCGTGCGCTTGCTGCTAGAAGGACTCGCCTTTTCTCCTGCCTATGAAATCCATGGGTACAACCAACCGCGCACGCACAACAACTCATCCTCCATGGTCGAGTAGCTTGCCATCCTTCGTACTCTATAAAATGACATAACATTTGAAAATAAGCTAAATGGCATTTGAGCGAACATCTGTCGCGTGCAATGGCCACCTTCGAGCAAGTATATCGGGATATCTACTAATTCGTCGTGATTAACATGACATCCCGGGAAAAGGAACTGCTAGAGGAACTATTTTTCGACGAAGATGCGACTTGCGTTAAACAGCAGTATAACATAATTCTCTACAAGGCTTTCGTTTTGACTTTATGACCGGATTGCCTTGTTCCCTACATATGTTGCCCGAGCACTCGGGCCAACGTTGGTAACACTCCTCGTCCTGTAGACGAAGAGGTATAAGCCGATGGTTAGTTAACGGAGTATAAGATCTGCAGATAGGGGCATTCAAAATGAGAAAAGCGCATAGATAAATAAGGTCATCATTCAACATAACCTGTTTACAAAATCCATTTCAGGCCATCTATAAGGGTATCAATGAGACAATCCTGCTAGGTTAGCCGAGCAGCTGGCATGATGCTCTCATACTTCTTGTTGGCTTTGATTTCCTTTCCATCAATCCCCTTGAGGTCTACCTTGGCAAGCTCGTCGGTCTACAGCAGATAATAGTGTATCCTAACCATGGCCCACGCTTCTCGAGCACCTTCTCGATAGGCCGACATCTTACATGTCTGAATCCGATGCCTGGCTCCCTTCAGGCATTTAGCAAGCTCGGTCATATCCCTTGGCAAGGGTTCATTGGGCCATAGAGCTAGGAAAATCTTCTCCATGGATTTTTGTTGGTCCTCCTCGGCCTTCAGCTGACTACATTAATCGATTTTCCGAGCATGTGTGTGACGACCTGCCTCCTCTTGCCTTCAGCGTAACGAGCAGCTTCTCGAGCTTACTCAAGGTCATTTTCAAGTTGACCTATCATCTCCGCTACTAAAAAGCATGCAGGTTATACATGCAATGATCATATTGTTATCATAGGTCAAATATTAAACTTACCATGAGCCTCGCGGGCGAATTTCTCTATTTCGACCACTTCTTTCTACTACTCGACAATCTTGGCTTTCGTTAGCTCCACCTCCTTTAAGAGATCTTTATTCTCTTGGCCGAGAAATTTGTGTCAAACGTAACAAAATTTTGTGTCAAACACATGTCGATCCTTAATTCAGCAACCCGTGGCCAATTTAAGTCTCGGGGGCTACTGGGCTTTACGCTTCTTAGTTAAAATCCATTCAAGGGGTATATCGATGCCTCGATCAGGTGTCGCCATCCGACCCGTCGCTCGGGGACTACTGCATTGATAATTCAGTGCAGAAAATTAAAGTGCAAAACAATTTCCAGGGAGATTACGATCCTCAAGTTGGTCGGCCATACCCAACTTGAGTCTCGGAAGCTATTGCGCACCATGTTTCTGTTCCTATAGTATGATGCCGAGCAAGGACTTTATCCTCAGGCCTATTCCACGAATTGACCTGAGTCTTAGGGGCTACTGAGATCAACAATTTTAGGCTATTCTTCTGGTGCCTACTGGACTATACATCTCAGCAGAGGATACATGCACCAATTAAAAAAAATCGTAAAAAAATGAGCCCAAGGCCAAGGTGGTGCACCAGCTCGGAAGCAGTCCGGCATAAAGCTCAAATGCGAGTGGCTGGCTCCACAAAGGGCTTTTCCGGCGTTAAGCTCAGCTGAACTCCTTCAACTTTTTTAAGACCGAGGTAATCTCTGACACCTCGAATGCCGAGCGGCGTTGGAGCTCGGCTGAAAAGACACCTCGGATGCAGTCTGGCATTGGAGCTCGGCTATAAGAGGACACCACCGCACGGTGGAAACTTAGAACCCGAGGTGTGGCGTAAAAATAACAAGGCATTGATAAAGGCCAAGAACTTAAAGGGGCTCCTCGGATGCGAGACATGTGAACTCTTTGAATACACCTCGGCGATCCTCGAGATCGGAGATAAGAAGATTGGTTGAACCAGCTTTCAAGACCAACGACTGAAGACGAAAAGCAGTTCAGAAGAACCGAGAAGCGTCCCCAATTGAAGGCCGGTTTAAGGGCTACTGATGGTGTCCTTGTTGGAAATTTGCCCTAGAGGAAATAATATTAAATTATTAATTTCCATATCATAATTAAGTGTTTATATTTCATTCTTTAACTGTTATGATCCTGGAATATGTGATTCAGTGGAAACTCATATGCACCTATGAAATGATAAAGATATAAAAAAGGATCCTAGTCTTGCCTCTAAGACTAGCTAATTGTTGTTGGTGATCATGTTTTCCGGATCTTAGGATATCATTAAGTGTAATGATAGCCCTAAAACAAGACTCAGATTGTGACGTTGGAAGAACGATCATATTGAATTGACCCAAACATGTCTGTTATGCATTGAGTTTATATCATTTGTAATCAATTGTAATAACACGGAGTGTTATAATTAACATGTGATTTTGATCCTTAGACCATGAGAGTATCGTAGTCACTTCTCACCATAAAGTGGGCTTTGGAGTTGCTCAAACATCATGTGTAATACAGTTATCATAACGATAACTTTCATGTTCATCGGAAAGTTTGACAAGGGACTAGATAGCTCGAGAGTAGGATTTTCTCCTCCGATGATGGAGAGATATTCTTAGGGTCCTCTCGGTGTGACGGCATCAATCATCGTCTATCCAGACACACATGACTTCGTCACGGGGATGCCGGAACACAATAACGAGAAAGAAGAACAAAATCAGTAAAGAGGATTTCAGTATAGTGAGTATGGTGATGACTCACGAGCATACCGATGCATCCGGAGTTTTGTGAAGTATCGCGAAGCAAAGGGTACATCACATGAAAAGGTTCACTCAGATATCATTCATGTACTTACAGGGAGCAATATGGGCATCCACTGTCCCGTTGTCTTTCATTGAACAAATGGTTTCGTCCATGTCTGTGAGTTACCGAACCTCTGGGGTCACAAGCTTAAGGGAATCACGATCTGCTAAGCGTTAGTATTACGGGAGTGATGAGAATATATTTCTGCAATTGTTTTGTTCATATTCAGAATAGTTCTGATAGGATCCGGAAGTGTTTTGGGGTCACCGAAAGGGTTTTGGTGAATATCGGGTAATACCGGGTATTACCGATAAATATATATAGGTCTAAAATGTTTTCGGAGATGTAAAAGTATTCATATATAATGATCTGAAAATATTTAGAACTATTTATATTTAATTTAATATCGACGGGCCTAAAAAGGCCAAGAGCTGGAATGCAACTTGAGCCACAAAGGCCCAAGTGGGGGAGGCACCTCCTTCCCTAAGGAAGGAGGGCGAATTGGGGTAGGGGAGGAGCCGAACTCCTCCCCTCTTAGGCCGGTGCCCCAAGTAGGCTTTACTCCTTGCTGGAAGCCCTCGCTCTCCCCTCTAACCTATATATACTATGTTTTGGTGCCTCTTCTAGTCTTTCTAGTACTAGGTCTAGTTGGTCCTGGTTGACTAATTAGAGATAGGCTTATCCTCTTCCCCTCATAATTAGAAGACATGTGTGGTTGTAATATCCCCCCTCTAATTCTCTAGCTATGATTAGCTCTGAGCGGTGAAGCACTGCCGGATCGTGAAGGTTGCGCGCTCGCAACCAAGTAGAGAGGTCGGGCTTTCGGTCTTCGGTTCAAGGGACTGTTCGTGGGCGGTGATACGTCTATTTTGCATCATGTTTTCCTACTGTTATTTATAGTGTTTTTAATCAATATAACACTTTGTGGAGAAATTCTAATACTTTTTCTCTCATAATATACAAGGTTTACACAAAGAGGGAGATTACCGGCAGCTGGAATTCTAGACCTGAAAAAGCTATGTTAGAGATACCTATTCTGCACATCTCCAAATGAGCTGAAATTTAGAGAGATTTATTTTAGAATAAATAAAAAATACTGGAGCAAAGAAGTACCAGAGGGGCCACCAAGGTACCCACAAGGCACCAGGGAGCGCCTGCCCCCCTGATACGTCTCCAACGTATCTTTAATTTTTGATTGTTCCATGGTGTTGTATTATCATTCTTGGATGTTTTACAATCATTTTATAGTCATTTTATATCATTTTTGGTACTAACCTATTGACATAGAGCCCAGTGCCAGTTGCTATTTTCTGCTTGTTTTTTACATAGCAGGAAATCAATACCAAACAGAGTCCAAACACAGCGAAACTTTTTGTGGATTTTTTTCTGGACCAGAAGACACAAGTTGGGCCGAAGAAGTACCAGAGGGGTGATCTGAGGGGGGCATAACCCACCAGGGCGCGCCTGGGGGCCTAGGCACGCCCAGGTGGGTTATGCCCACCTCGGTGGCCTCCTGCACCACCTCTTTGCTCTATAAATACCCCAATATTCCAAAAACCCTAGGGGAGTCGATGAAAATCAATTCTAGCCGCTACAAGTTCCAGAAACACCAGATCAAATCTAGACACCATCACGGAGGGGTTCATCATGTCCATTGGTGCCTCTCCGATGATGCGTGAGTAGTTCTTTGTAGACCTACGGGTCCGTAGTTAGTAGCTAGATGGCTTCCTCTCTCTCTTGATTCTCAATACAATGGTCTCTTGGAGATCCATATGATGTAAGTCTTTCTGCGGTGTGTTTGTTGGGTTCTGATGAACTTTGAGCTTATGATCAGATTTATGTTTTTATCCATGAAAGTTATTTGAGTCTTCTTTGATCTCTTATTTGCATGATTGATTATAGCCTTGTATTCCTTCTCTGATATTTCGGTTTTCTTTGACCAACTTGATCTATTTATCTTGCAATGCGAAGAGGTGCTTTGTGATGGGTTCAATCTTACGGTGCTTGATCCCAGTGACAGAAGGGGAAATGACACGTACGTATCGTTGCTATTAAGGATAACAAGATGGGGTATATTTCTACATAAATAGATCTTGTCTACATCATGTCATCGTTCTTATTGCATTACTCTGTTTTCCATGAACTTAATACACTAGATGCATGTTGGATAGTGGTCGATGTGTGGAGTAATAGTAGTAGATGCAGGAAGGAGTCGGTCTACTAATCTTGGACGGGATGCCTATATAATGATCATTGCCTGGATATCGTCATGATTATTTGAAGTTCTATCAATTGCCCAACAGTAATTGTTTTCCCACTGTTTGCTATTTTTCTCGAGAGAAGCCACTAGTGAAACCTACGGCCCTCGGGTCTCTTTTCATCATATTTGCCTTCGCGATCTATTTTTATTTGCTTTTATTTTTCAGATCTATTAAACCAAAAATACAAAAATAGCTTGCTGCACTTTATTTTATTTGCGATCTATTTATCCATTCTATTACAACTTTATCCCGTCTCCATGCCATTTTCTGGCGCCATTGCCTGAAAGGGATTGACAACCCCTTTAACACTTCGGGTTGCGAGTATTTGTGATTTGTGTGCAGGAGCTGTTTACGTTGTGTTGTGTGGTTCTCCTACTGGTTCGATAACCTTGGTTTCATCACCGAGGGAAATACCTACCGTTGTTGTGCTACATCATCCTTTCCTCTTTGGGGAAATACTGACGTAGACCAAGCAAACATCACCCCCCAAGGCGCGCCGTGGTGTGTGGTGGGGCCCTTGGCTAGCTCTCGTTGCCCATCTTCTGGTATATAAGTCCATTTTCCCAAGAAAAAATAAGGAGAGGACTTTCAGGATGGAGCGCCACCGTCTTGAGGAACTTGGGCAGGAGCACTTTTGCACTCTGGCGGAGCGATTCCGTCAGGGATACTTCCCTCCGGGAGGAGGAAATCAAAGTCGTCATTGATACGTCTCCAACGTATCTACGTTTCCAAACACTTTTTCCCTTGTTTTGGACTCTAACTTGCATGATTTGAATGGAACTAACCCAGACTGACGCAGTTTTCAGCAGAATTGCTATGGTGTTATTTTTGTGCAGAAATAAAAGTTCTCAGAATGACATGAAACTTCATGGAGTCACGTTTTGGAATTAATAAAAAATATTGGTGAAAGAATCAACAGAAGGGGGCCCACACCCTGTCCACGAGGGTGGGGGTGCCCCACCCCCCCTAGGGAGCGCCCCCTGCCTCGTGGCCTACCTGGACCTCAACTCCAACTCCATATATTCACGTGCAGGGAGAAAAACTCAGAGAGAAGGATTCCTCATGTTTTACGATACATAGCCACCGCCAAGCCTTGTTCTTCTTCAGGAGGGCTGATCTTGAGTCCGTTCAGGGCTCCGGAGAGGGGAATTCGTCGCCATCGTCATCATCAACCGTCCTCCATCACCAATTTCATGATGCTCACCGTTGTGCGTGAGTAATCCCATCGTAGTCTTGCTGAACGATGATGGGTTGGATGAGATTTACCATCTAATCGAGTTAGTTTTGTTAGGGTTTGATCTAGTATCCATTATGTTCTAAGATTGGTGTTGCTATGACTTTGGCATGTTTAATGCTTGTCACTAGGGCCCGAGTGCCATGATTTCAGATCCGAACCTATTATTTTTTCATGAATATATGTGAGTTCTTGATCCTATATATCTTGCAAGTAATAGTCACCTACTACATGTCTACGTGTTATCATCTGGCAAACCCCGGAGTGAAAATAGTCGGGACACTTCCCGGTGATGACTGTAGTTTGAGGAGTTCATGTATTCACTGAGTGCTAATGCTTTGGTCCGGTGCTCTATTAAAAGGAGGCCTTAATATCCCTCAGTTTCCATTAGGACCCCGCTGCCACGGGAGGGTAGGACAAAGATGTCATGCAAGTTCTTTTCCATAAGCACGTATGACTATATTCGAAATACATGCCTACATTACATTGATGAACTGGAGCTAGTACTGTGTCACCCTATGTTATAAATGTTTCATGATGAATTACTTCCGACATAATTATCCATCATTGATCCATTGCCTACGAGCTCGTTTAATATTGATTTTTCTTAGTTACTTCCCCGTTTCCACTGTTATGATTGCTACAAAACTCCTACTTTACTTTTGCCACCATTACCATTACTTCCATACTACTTTGCTACTAAATCTTTGCTGCAGATATTAAGTCTTTCAGGTGTGGTTGAATTGACAACTCAGCTGCTAATACTTGAGAATATTCTTTGGCTCCCCTTGCGTCGAATCAATAAATTTGGGTTGAATACTCTACCCTCAAAAACTGTTCCGATCCCCTATACTTGTGGGTTATCAAGACCTTTTTATGGCACCGTTGCCGGGGAGCATAGCTCTATTCTTTGAGTCACTTGGGATTTATATCTGTTATTCACTATGAGGAGTTTGAAAGATCAAACAACCAAGATTTTTCCCTCAACTACAAGGGTAGGTAAGGAACTGCCATCTAGCTCCGCACTTGAATCACCTTCTGTTTGAGTAAACTTTCGACACCTACACCTGCTATTGATTCTAATATGTCGCATGTTATTGATGATGCCACTTCTTGAAAGATCGTGGATGTCTCCTAGAGGGGGGGGGGTGAATAGGCGTTTTAAAATAATTATGGTAGAGGCTTGAACAAATGAGGAATAAACCTAGCGGTTAATTTGTCAAGCACAAAGCCTACAACAACTAGGCTCACCTATGTGCACCAACAACTTATGCTAAGCAAGATAAGCAACTATGTGATAGCAAGATATATGACAAAGATCAATATGGCTATCACAAAGTAAAGTGCATAAGTAAAGGGGCTCGGGTAAGATATAACCGAGGCACGCGGAGACGACGACGTATCACGAAGTTCACACCCTTGCGGATGCTAATCTCCGTTTGGAGCGGTGTGGAGGCACAATGCTCCCCAATAAGCCACTAGGGCCACTGTCGGTGTCAAAACCGGCGGATCTCGGGTAGGGGGTCCCGAACTGTGCGTCTAGGCGGATGGTAACAGGAGACGAGGGACACAATGTTTTTACCCAGGTTCGGGCCCTCTCGATGGAGGTAAAACCCTACGTCCTGCTTGATTAATATTGATGATATGGGTAGTACAAGAGTGGATCTACCACGAGATCAAGGAGGCTAAACCCTAGAAGCTAGCCTATGGTATGATTGTTGAGATGTAATGTTCGTCCTACGGACTAAGGCCCTCCGGTTTATATAGACACCGGAGAGGCTAGGGTTACAGTCGGTTACAATGGTAGGAGATCTACATATCCGTGTCGCCAAGCTTGCCTTCCACGCCAAGAAAGTACCTTGGGACACGAGCCGAGTCTTCAATCTTCTATCTTCGTGATGCAGGGAGTCCGGCGGATATTGATAGTCCGGCTGTCGGACACCCCTAGTCCAGGACTCCTCGGTAGCCCGAACCAGGCTTCAATGGCGATAAGTCTGGCGTGCTTGTAGTCTTGGCGTTGCAAGGCGGGTTCTCCTTTAAATTCCATGTTCTGCCGAATAGTGTCGGCTTCACCTCGAATCTTGTGCTCCTTGGCTTCTACGCCAAATCATGGCCCTCTTCCACGCGCCGCACGAATGCGAAAAGCAGGCGTCCTTTACATTTACCCCTAATTGTGCGGGTCGCTTTGCCTATAAAAGGGCAGGATCGAGATCCAAACCGCACCATCTTCCTCCCGCGTATACTCCATCGAGCGCCTCGACCTGAAATCCATTCCGCCATGGATCATCAACGCGGCTCTTCTTCACGCGCTCCCAGCCCATCGCCGGGATTGGAGGAGGTGCTCTGTTCGCACTGTGAGCTAGTAAAGCTCCAAGCGGAGGATTGCTTCCTCCGGCCTTCACAGTTCGGTCCGAGCGGACTGGTTACTGCTCGAGGTGGGAGGCAGGCGGAGGACACCCCAAGCCCCAACAAGGGGGCGGGTGTGTTTCGTCCCCTATCTAATAAGGGGCTCGGTTTCCAATACATCCGTTCCTCGCGGGCTCTGAAGTTCTATGGACTCCAGCTCCACCACCTCACGCCCGCTTCATGCTGCACATCGCGGGCTATGTAGCTCTTCTTGAGCTATTCTTGGGCATCGAACCCCATTTCGCATTGTGGAAGAGGCTGTTTCGCCTTGGTCCATATATCAAGTGGGCGGCGCCGAAATATGGCGCATCACTGGGACCGGATACCTATCCGGCACCCCAAGAGGCGTCCAAGACGGCCCTCGGGTGGTTTATATGGTAGGCGCTCCATTGCACGACCCAGTCCGGATTGGCCTCCGGAGTTTGATCTGCTCCTTGAAGAAACACCTCGGTGGCGCCATGAGCCCCGTTTGGGGAAGGCAAGAGCGTCCATTACTTGATGGGCTGGATAAGATTAATGGCTCATTCCGCTTGACCATGATTGGAGTCATGGCGGCGTGCATCAGCGGGGTGCAGCCGCTGCAATCTGAGGCCACCCATGTGGGATTTCAATGGGGAGGACGATGCCACCGGCACGGACGCAAAAGGGCGGGTTCGACCGAGGATCTGGTGAAGATCTGTCCGGTCTGTACAAGGGGAGAAGGAGGACTTCTTCGCCCGAACCCTTTGGAGGGTTTTCCATGATCAATCCCGGAGGATGGGTAGCGAACACCTCAAAGGGCCTTTACCCGTATCTTCGAAGTTTAAACTTCTTACATTACGTCTTCGGCGCAGGGTCTACACCGGACTGTGGAGGACATGGTGAGTCCTGCTCCACAACCCGAGGATCTGGAAGGATCCCTGGGTCCGGCCTCCAAAGAGGATCCGGACATCGGGGTGGAGCTAATTGACGGGGTGTATCACCAGCTCAGCATTGATGATGCTTTGGTTGCCATTACGGCGGACTACCCCGGGCTAAGTTCGGCATCCCAGGTGACCAAGACCGAAGTCCGGACACCGTTATCTTATCCTTGCCTATTTCTGACTTTCGCGAACGATGGTATTTTGCAGGAAGCGCCATTACGGCCGGGAGCCGAGCCTGCGGCGGCCGACCTACAGAGGTCGGTCCGAACTAGCAGGAAGAAAAGGAGCGCCGTGCGGGCGGAATCGTCGCCGCAGAGGTATAGCTCGTGTTTGATCTTTTTGAGCAACGCTCCAACGAAACTTCTAAGTGCTCATGATCTTTATAGAAGAAAAAGCACTCGCCGGACTGCGAGCACAGGAATTGCCGACCCTACCAATGTCAGCCAGGCTCTAGCGCCTGGACTGGAGGGGGAGGCAAGCGCAAGACGCGAACCGGATCCTACTCCAACGGAGGATACCAACAGACTATCCGCCACCAAGTCAGAGGTGGAGAGCGCTATGAATCATAGACGCCGCCGGACAGTTTTTCAAGAGGCGTGCTTTTCCCCTGAGGCATTGGATGCCTTCAACGCAGGGGACGCGCATCTCCGGGCTGCTCAAAATGGTTTTACCAGGGCCGCGGAGCAGTATGTTAAAGACATACGGGTAAAGATATTTTAATGGTTGTATACACCAGTAGCCCCCGAGACTTAAATTAGTTATGTTAACTGATTTAAGGATCACTTCAAATTTCAGACTCTTAACGAGAAGAACGCCCAGCTGTCTCGGGAGCTGCAAGATTGCAAGGCCCAACTTGGGGCTGCACTTGCCGCCGCAGGAGGAGACGGAAAGACCCCTCCTGGTAACACATTTGTATAAATTAATATAAGCGTTGTGCGGCATGCGCGCGAGTCTAAGAACGACACTGCAGGTGCCGCCGAACAAGATCCGGACAGGCAAGCACTATTGCGCCAGCTAAAGGCGGCGAGTGTCTTGAAACGAGTTCAGCAGAAAGAACAAGCTCCAGGATGCCAACCCAAGCTCGGAGAAGAGCTGAAAGGCGCCTGAGCCGAGCTGTCGGCTCCGTCAAGGAGAATCAGCGGCCGTCGCGGCATCTATAGTAAGTGCTTGGCGAACTCTCTAAGGAAGAAGAGTTGGCGAGGAAGCGATTGACATAATATGTCTTGTAGGTATACTCACGGGCCATCTGCGGAGGAGATGCCCGTATCAATGGTGATCAACTTCCGAACTGTTGCAGCTGTTCGAGCGAGTTCGGCGAGCAATGAGTGGCGCCGTCTGAGCTTTATGGCCATCCTTGCCCGCCCGAGGGCCTCGGGAGCTTGAAGAGAAGCTTGAGGAGTGCGGCAGCGCTTCCGTTTGTGGAAGGTTTCGCTTGCCGTCAAGGTGCCGAGGAGGCTTGGGCCATGGTGAAGCAGCGGTACAAGAAGGCGGATCCCAACCATATGGCGAAGTTGGACGGTGGGGCCCGACGGGAAGGAGATCCTGTGAGTTTAGTGTACAGCCAGGTAGAACTGGCTGCTAAATTTTCCCAACGGGACTGTAAACTAGACAGCCTGTTAGACGGGATTGAGGAGGAATACAATCAATAAACTTGACAATGTATGTTATCCTTTAAAAATGACATGTGAAATGCCTTCTAGCCGGATAGTATATCGTTTGTCGTTGCCGACCTTTTCGCATCGACCTCGGGACCCTAGAGTCCGGAGTGTGTCCGAATAACTTTTTGGTTAAGAAATAACCGTGGTATGCATGGAGACTAGGCGTAGGGGTCATTAGTGCTTTATCGGACAAGTGCCCAACTAGTTATGTTATATTACATGGTTAGTAAGAAACATCTTCCAGGGAGAATAGTTCCGTTAAGGGTTCCTTTCGCTGGGGAGGCATGCCCTAAAGTGCATGTCCGGACTGCCAAGAGGCGATAAAACATCCGGGGCAGATGGGAAAAATAGGTAAAAGTCATCTTTTAAATCACCGACCGAATATTCCCTTAAGAACGCTAGCTTTTGGCTTCACCCGGTCGAGGTACACATCCGGTGACCGGCAGTAACAATCACAGAGGTGCTCCTTTACCACCTAGCCGAACAATCGGGAGCGAGGGGTAAGCACAGAGCCGAGCAACCCAGCTTGGCCAAAACTTAAGTCATATCGATGCATATAATGGCGAGTAAAAGGTACATGTGGAAGCGTGACACATGTGTTGGGTATAAAACCCGTATAGTTGAGCTTCTGTAAAAGAAGCCCCCAGGAATAACGAGTGCGGATGGCACATCGTGTGTATGCAAAAAATGCGAAAATAGGCCCCGAGGGGCCTTGTTAATTTAACAGGATAGAAAGAGAAAAAGAAGACAGCCGAAATATAAAGGATTGGACGGGGGAAGGGGACGAACTGTTAGTCCGGCGCTAGGCATAGAATCGTCGGAGTCGGGCTGCGTTCCATGGATTCGGCTCGAGTCGGTTGTCAAGCGCATTTAAGTGAACGGTATGCTCCGCCGGTCGATACTTGATCAATAATGAAGGGCCTTCCCATCCGGGCTTGAGCTTGTCCTTTTCTTGTCCCGAGCGTAGAACTAGTTCGCCAACGTTATAGGTCTTGGCCCGTACTTCTCTTCTTTGATATCTTCGGGCCTACTGCTGATAGAATGCGGAACGAGCCTTCGTGATGTCACGTTCTTCCTCCAATGTGTCCAAGCTGTCCTGCCGATCTAGCTCGGCTTCTCTTTCCTCATACATGCGCACTCGAGGTGAGTCATGAATAATGTCGCAGGGCAAAACTGCCTCTGCACCGTATACCATAAAAAATGGTGTGAATCCGGTAGTGCGGTTAGGCGTTGTCCGCAGCCCCCAGAGTACGGAGTCGAGCTCCTCAACCCATTGGGTATCGGATTTGGTGAGTGACCTCACCAATCTAGGTTTAATGCCGCTCATTATTAGACCGTTTGCTCTTTCCACTTGACCGTTGGTTTGAGGGTGATAGGCTGAC
Source organism: Aegilops speltoides (assembly GCA_021437245.1). Lineage (NCBI taxonomy): Eukaryota > Viridiplantae > Streptophyta > Magnoliopsida > Poales > Poaceae > Aegilops > Aegilops speltoides. Next base: position 362,767,192 of record CM038145.1, read on the forward strand.
GCATAGTCGAGCTTAATGCCCATATTTTTGCACCATGACTTGACCTCATCGGCCGTGAAGTTTGTGCCGTTGTCGGTGATGATGCTGTGGGGGACTCCATAACGGTGTACCACCTCTGATAGAAAGTCTATCACTGGTCCGGACTCTGCCGTTTTGACCGGTTTGGCCTCTATCCATTTGGTGAACTTATCCACCATGACCAACAGGTATTTTTTCTTGTGGGTTCCCCCTTTAAGGGGTCCGACCATGTCAAGCCCCCAGACCGTGAACGGCCAGGTAATGGGTATGGTTTTGAGGGCGGTGGGTGGCATATGGCTCTGATTAGCAAAGAGCTGACAACCAACGCATCGTTGGACCAAGTCCTGTGCATCTGCCCGAGCCGTCGACCAATAAAATCCTGTACGGAATGCCTTTCCTACCAGGGCCCGGGCTGCTGCGTGGTGTCCACCTAGTCCGGCATGGATTTCAGCCAGGAGGTTTCTCCCTTCTTCTTCGGAGATACACCTTTGAAGGACTCCGGTTGTACTTTTCTTATAAAGTTCTCCCTCATGGACCTTGTAGGCCTTCGATCGCCGGACTATGCAGCGGGCCTCATTTTGGTCTTCAGGAAGTTCCTGCCTAAGTAAGTAGGCTAGGAAAGGTTCTGTCCACGCGGCGATTACTGCCATTATATCGTGGGCGGATGGTGTTATGTCGTCTGCTGAATCACCGGTTAGTGCGGCTTTCTCGGTTTGTCGCTACGGACTCCTCTTCCCATAATGCGGATGGCTTGAAGAGCCGTTCCAGAAGATATTTGGAGGATAGTATCACGTTTACGCACCGATCGTGCGGGGCGTCGGCCGCTTGGTTATTATCTCGGGCTATGTGATGGAATTGAGTCCTTCAAACCGAGTGACATTTTCGGGACAGCATTACGATATGCTGCCATTTTGGATCCTTGGCATCAAAGTCTCCATTAATTTGGGATATTGCAAGGTTTGAATCGCGCACCTCTAGGCGTTGGATGCCCATGGAGAGCGCCATCCGGAGACCATGTAACAGGCCTCGTATTGGCTGCATTGTTGGAGTCCGTGTACATTATTTGAAGTACATCTTGGGTGTATCTCCGGTGGGGACGTCGACGATGCCAGCCCCATCCCGCCAACATTTTGGAGCCGTCGAAGTGCATAGTCCAATTGGAGTATCGCCGTACTCTTTAGGTAGTTAAACTTCAGTCCATTCGGCGACGAAGTCAGCCAAAACTTGTGACTTTATGGCTCGTCGAGGTTTGTAAGTTATGTCGAATGGCAAGAGCTCAATGGCCCATTTGCAATCCTGCCCGTTCGTCGCGGTTATTTATAATGTCATTGAGTGGTACTTCAGAGGCCACTATTATTGAACACTCTTGAAAGTAGTGCATGAGCTTCCGAGACGCCATGAACACCGCATATGCTATCTTTTGATAGTGCGGGTAACGGGATTTGCAGGGGGTTAACACAGTGGATACGTAGTACACTGGTTTTTGAAGAGGGAATTTATGCCCTTCTGTTGCTCGTTCGACGACAAGGACACCGCTTACAACTTGATGTGTTGCAGCTATGTATAACAACATTGGTTCGCCCAGAGTGGGCGCAGCCAGGACCGGATTTGTTGCCAATATGGCCTTTATTTCTTCGAGTCCGGCAGTGGCGGCATCCGTCCACTCGAAGTGTTCGTTGCACCTTAGGAGGCGATAAAGGCAACGCCTTCTCTCCTAAACGGGAGATAAAGCGTCTTAGAGCTGCCACGCATCCTGTAACTTTTGTATTTGCTTGAGGTCTTTTGGAATATCCAAGCTGCGTGAGCCCAGATTTTGGCGGATTTGCTTCAATTCCTCTACGGATCGATGAAGCCAATGACTTCGGCTGGTACACAAAACACATTTTTCGGATTCAGCTTGATGTCATATGCTCTAAGGTTGTTGAATGTGAGCCTAAAATCGTCTACTAAAGTTTCGACGTGTATTGTTTTGACGACTATGTCGTCTACGTATGCCTCAACTGTTTTGCCTATCTGGGTAGCCAGACATGTTTGAATCATGCGCTGATATGTTGCGCCGGCGTTTTTAAGTCCGAAGGGCATCGTGTTGAAGCAGAATGGTCCGTATGGAGTAATGAATGCCATTGCGGCTTGATCTGCTTCCGCCATCTTAATTTGATGATAGCCAGAGTATGCGTCCAGGAAGCACAACGAGTCATGTCCTGCCGTGGCGTCGATAATTTGATCGATGCGGGGGAGGGGGAAAGGATCCTTTCGGCAAGCCTTATTGAGGTCTTTGAAGTCGACACAGAGGCGCCAGGATTTATCCTTCTTTGGTACCATCACCAAATTTGCTAGCCAGTCCGGATGTTTGATATCTCTAATGAATCCGGCTTCCAATAACAGCTAGCTCTTCTCCCATTGCCTGTCTTTTGGGCTCGGAAAATCGTCGAAGAGCCTGTTTGGTAGCTTGAATCCTTTAGGATGTTTAGGCTGTGTTCGCCAACCTGCGAGGGATTCCGGGCATGTCCGAAGGGTGCCAGGCGAAGATGTCCCAATTTTCCCGAAGGAATTCGCGCAGTGCGGCGTCAACTTTGGGGTTCAACTGTGCCCCGATGGAGGCCTTCTTTGTTGGGTCCGTTGGGTGGACCTGAAATTTAATTATCTCCTTTGCTGGTTTGAAGGAGGTGGACTTGGATCTTTTATCAAGTATCACATCGTCCCTGTTTACCGTAGAGCGCAGCGCGGTGAGTTCCTCTGCCGCTAAGGCTTCGGATAGTGCTTCGAGGGCTAGTGCGGCTGTCTTGTTTTCGGCGCGGAGTGCTGTGTCCGGATCAGCGAGAGTGATTATTCCGCTGGGCCGGGCATTTTGAGCTTCATGTACCCGTAATGAGGTATTGCTTGAAAATTGTGAATGCCTCTCGTCCTAATATGGCGTGATAGCCGCTGCTGAGCGGGGCCACAGGCGTGACTTCTTCGGATCTGTAATTGTCCGGAGAGCCGAACACCACATCGAGTGTGATTTTTCGGTGCAGCGCTTCCGGCTAGGGATTATTCCTCTGAAGGTTGTGCTGCTTTGCTCAATACGGCTCCAATCGATTTCCATTTTTCGCAGGGTTTCCCCATAAATGAGGTTTAGTCCGCTGCCGCCGTCCATGAGGACTTTTGTCAGTCTAAAGCCGTCCACTATGGGACTAAGTACCGGTCTTGGTGGGGCTCGTAGTTCGAGATGTGGGCTCGTCGCTGGCGCTGAAGGTGATAACTGTGTCGCTCCATGGATTTGCTGTTGCTACTTGGTAGACTTCGGCGAGTTCGCGGATTGTTCGTTTTCGCATATTATTTGATGCGAAAGTCTCGAAGACTGTTGATACCGTGCTGGTATTGTTGGAGTGGTTTCCCGGAGCTAGAAGCTCTTCGCCACTTTTGGCCACCTGCCGTAGTATCCAACATGCTCGAAGGCTATGTGTTGGGACAGCTCCCTCTGTATTATGAAGTTTACAGGGTCCATTGAGCCATCCCTCCAGTACGGTTCCGTTTCCCTTGCTGGGTTTTTGCTTTTTGGTTTTTGCATCTGAGGCCTGATTGTGAGGCGCCCTTTTACCGTGGACTGGGTTTGGGGCCGGATTATCCCAAAATTGATTTTCAGTTTTCCGGAAACTTTCCATCGCACAGTACTTTCGTACTATGGACGCCAGATCGGTAAAACGCGTAATCTTGCGACGATCAATGGCGTTCAGGATTCCCTTGTCCGTGCAGTTATTGCAGAAGATTGAGATTGCGTTTTCCTCTCGGCAGTCCTTTATCCTGTCCATAACCGGAGGAATCGCCCGATAATGATGTCTCTGTTTACGAAGGCTCTTGCCGAATTAGAGATAGGTCGCATATGTCTGGGCGGGTGGGTGGAATAAAATCCGGATCCCTGCCCATCTTTGGGCTCAAAGGCCGAGGGACTTCCGAATTCGGAAGCTTGATTCGCTGGAAACAGCCCAGCGAGTCCGGAGCGACGCATGATTTTAGGTTCAATGCTCGATCAGAGTCCGTCCCTCCGCGGGAATCCGGCATGGAGGGTTCAGAAATCCGGACACAGATTGTTTTCAACAATGGCAAGGAATTGCCGAATTGTTCCTCTACCACTTCGACGTGGTGGGTAGCCTGGGGAGAGTTAATCTCTCTCGGATCGGTTTTAAGCCCGATCTGATTGTAGTCCGTTGCGACTCCCAGGGCGGCGATGCGATCCAAGAGCTCGTTAACAGACGAGAGCTCGATTGGATCTAACTGTTCGGCAGCTTTTGGGCTGACGCGAAGATTGCTTCCGACGACTTGAGAAGTCATTGCCGAAGCGACGGCCGTACTGGCGGTCATAAGGAAGCCACCAAGCCGCATTGTTTGACCGGCGGCCAAGGCCCCTCCGGTGAAAACACCATCTTTGAAGACGGGTAAAGGCATCCGCTCTATCGGCGACGACACAGAGGAACTCCCAATGAAAGCACCAATGTCGGTGTCAAAACCGACGGATCTCGGGTAGGGGGTCCCGAACTGTGCGTCTAGGCGGATGGTAACAGGAGACAAGGGACACAATGTTTTTACCCAGGTTCGGGCCCTCTCGATGGAGGTAAAACCCTACGTCCTGCTTGATTAATATTGATGATATGGGTAGTACAAGAGTAGATCTACCACGAGATCAAGGAGGCTAAACCCTAGAAGCTAGCCTATGGTATGATTGTTGAGATGTAATGTTAGTCCCTACGGACTAAGGCCCTCCGGTTTATATAGACACCGAGAGGCTAGGGTTACAGAGTCGATTACAATGGTAGGAGATCTACATATCCAGACGCCAAGCTTGCCTTCCACGCCAAGGAAAGTACCTTCCGGACACGAGCCGGAGTCTTCAATCTTCTATCTTCGTAGTCTGGGAGTCCGGCGGATATTGATAGTCCGGCTGTCCGGACACCCCCTAGTCCAGGACTCCCTCAGCCATCGTAATATCCTCACGCCCTCTCACAATGCAAGATGTCGTGATTCCACTAAGGGACCCTTGAGTGCGGTCACCGAACCCGTAAAAATTGCAACCCTTGGGGGCGGTCACCGAACCCGTACACTTTGGCAACCCTTGGGGGCGGTCACCGGTATCTGTCAAATTGCTCGGGACGATCTCCACAACCTAATTGGAGACCCCGACGCTTGCCCGGAGCTTTACACCACAATGATTGAGCTCCGAACAACACCAACCATCTAGGGCGCCCAAGCACGCAAGAGCAACAAGCTCAAGGGCACCAAGCACCCAAGAGTAAAAAGCTTCTCAACTTGTAACTTCCATGTATCACGTGGAGAACTCAAACCGATGCACCAAATGCAATGGCAAGGGCACACGGAGTGCCCAAGTCCTTCTCTCCCAAATCCCACTAAAGCAACTAATGCTAGGGAGGAAAATGAGAGGAAGAACGAAAGAAGAACACGAAGAACTCCAAGATCTAGATCCAAGAGGTTCCCCTCACTAAGAGGAGAAAGTGATTGGTGGAAACGTGGATCTAGATCTCCTCTCTCTTTTCCCTCAAGAACTAGCAAGAATCATTGGAGGGATTGAGAGATAGCAAGCTCGAAGAAGGTCAACAATGGGGGAAGAACACGAGCTCAAAGGATAAGGTTCAATGGGGAATAAGACCCCCTTTTATAGGTGGGGAAAAATCCAACCGTTATGCTCACAGCCCGCACAGAGCGGTACTACCGCTCCAAGGAGCGGTACTACCGCTAGGGCGGTAGTACCCCTTTGAAAAACAACAGCGAGGAGGCAAAAGGCCAGTAGAACCGCCGGAGCGGTACTACCGCTCGTCCTCACGGTATTACTGCTCGACCTCACGGTACTACCGCAAATGGTAGCGGTACTACTGCTTGCGAGCGGTACTAAAAAAATACTTCTGTGCCTACTTCCGCTGAGCAAAACACGAGATTTTGGTCCGGAGCGGTACTACCGCTTTGGAGCCGTGGTAGTACTACTCTGGAGCGGTACTACCGCTCAGGAGCCGCAGTAGTACTGCTCTAGAGCGGTAGTAAAAAATTACATCCGCTCTAGTCGCGGTAGTACCGCTGCAGCCTTTACCAAAACAGCCACAACTTTTGCAAACGGACTCCGAATTCAACGAAACCAAGTTTGTTGGAAAGCTAACGACATGGGCTAACACAATCTTGATAGAAATATTAAGAATAAGCGAATGAGAAAAGTCCCATAAGAAAATGGTGAGAACCCTTCATCGGATAAGACCGGTAAAACCTCCAACACCGAAAACATCATAGAAGACGCATGCGAACTCCGTTTTCGATGAACTCAAGCTTGTCATCGAGATGACCATAAGCTCTAACAATCACAAAGATAACCAAACAAGAACCAAGAAACATGATGCAAGGATGCAATGGTTTGAGCTATCTACTAATGATACGATCAAGCCACCAACTTGAGAGCCCCCCTTGATAGTACGACAAACGATCCTATAGCCCGGTCTCCCAACTACCACCACGAGACCGGTAAAATAGAAAAACTATCAAGTGCAAAACCTTTGCCTTGCACATGGTCCACTTGAGCTAGATGATGACGATCTTGACTCCCTCAAGTTGGACCACCTTTCTAGATTGCGTTGGCTCGATGAAGACTAGATGATTGCTCCCCCATAGTCCACTATGGGTGAGCCACTCTTCGACACATCTTCACAAGTCCGTTGACACCACAATGGATGGCAAGATTCATGCACTTGATCTCTTCGTGATGCTCCACTTGAACTTGCACACGGCAATCTTGATGACGATCACCACTTGATGTCATCCTTTCCATGGGTTGTATGATATCTTCCTCTTGACGCAAGCCCATGGACACGTACCTAACCCCACATGGAACTCTCACATAGACCATGGGTTAGTACACAGAGTGCAATGGACAATGCTTACCATACCATGGGATCACTTGATCCCTCTCGGTACATCTTCTACGCTTTGTGAGTTGATCAACTTGATTCACTCTTGACTTAGTCTTGATCAACCTTGAATCTTTCCAACTCTCTTAATTTGGATGATGTCTTGAAGGTAAACATGAATGATCACACAATCTTCTTCTTCAAGACATGCTTGCACTAAGCTCAACACTCACATGACCGATCTTTCGATAATTCCTTAATAGCATCGTGGTCATCACAAACTCTCCTTGAGACCAACAAATGGACTCCAAGAAAAGCCTATGGACAAACCCTTCAAATATAACTCAAGGCAACCATTAGTCCATAGAGATTGTCATCAATTGCCAAAACCAAACATGGGGGCACCGCATGTTCTTTCAATCTCCCCCATTTTGGTAATTGATGACAATCACTTTCAAGAGAGTTTATACAAAGAATTATGCATCACCATGCAAGGCAACAACCAATGATGCATGAGAATGAGATGCAAATGCTTAGTAACCAAACCAAAGCAAGGAGAAAACTCAGAAGACTTCTCCAAAAAACTCTCTGAAACTCCTCCCCCATTGGCATCGATTGCCAAAATGGGTGAAAAGCTGAGAAGGCCAAAATAAAAGGTGTTCCTCCATAAATTGTGTATTTCTCAACAAGAGAGTGGAATGCAATACACATATCCAAGTGCCGATACTTGAAGGAAGACAAACTATATTGAGGCCCAATGATTGCAACAAAAAGATATGACACAAACACATAACAAAGAGAGACACAGGCAATCAGAAGATACCAATTGAAGCAAGCAATCAACGGATATCAATTGAACCAACTAGAACAATGATCCTACATGCCACAAGAATAAAGATATTATGATAAGCGCAAAGGAGTGTTCTAAAGAAACTAGAGAAGCTCCCCATGATTTGTGCACACATAAGAATTTTTGTATTTGAATACAAAGTGCACAAAATAGGATCATAGCTCCCCCAAAATCAATAGAAACTCACATCCAGTGCAAGTGAGCATATAGGAAACAAAGCCTAGTGCTTGCAACAAGCACATAGTTGAGCAACATGTAAAAGAGGCAACTTAAGAATAGGCTCAACCAAAATGATGTGTGTGTGTCATGGCGAAGCACTTGAGAAGACTAAAATTAGGATGAGCATTAAGCATCAACATAGTCTTGAAAGAATGAGGCACACGGTGCAAGGCCTATCATTCCCACACACAACTAGCAAATGGGTTCACAAGCTTACTAATAAGCATATAAAGAACTTATGCTTGTGACAACCTGTGCTGAAGATAGAAGATGAAAGCCTCATCAAGATGAGGGATGCCAATTAACATGGCAAAAGCCTCATAAAGATAAGCATGAGGAAAATAATCTTCACCACACAAGAGTGCATCAAGATGCAACGATAGAGGACACACACTCAAGGGAAAAGCTTTCACGGAGCCACCAAAGAAATAACATAAGAAAGACAAGGTGGACGTGAAAGAAAGGATATCAACTAGAGATGTAATTTCTCTCAAGTGTATAAGGTTCTATGTAGATGAAGTCATGATGATATATATATCTACAAAGAAGGATGTACACCCGAAATAGTTACAACACGAAGGAACAAGATATCCACAAGGAAGTCATAAATATACCAATAAGATATTTGCTTGAAAGCATAGCACTTGGCTAGATATGGTCTTATTGTATATAAATGAAGTCCAAACCACTGTTCAAGATATCTTCCGATATTTCGATAAATCTACCGATTTATCGCTTATCAGTGTTTGACCGTTAGGATAAATCGGCCGATAAATCAGCCGATATGGCGATAAATCAGTTGATATGCCGATAAACTGGCCGATTTACCCCTTATCATGGGTCGACCGATAAGTTCCCGGTAAGCGATATCCCCAACATTGGTCCAAACACACATCCATCAAGGGCATCACAACTAGCAACAGAGATCATCGTTGGGATGCTTTGAGAAAGGAAACAAGTATCACAAGATATGAAATGAATATCATGCCAAGATACAACCTACACAAGGTTGAATGCAAGAGGGGAAAGCATGAATAGATACTTGTTACCGAGATATCATTGGAAGTATGTAGTAGATACCAATTGAAGGTAGATAGTAGTTCATTGATCATCCTAGCTTGACTCCAATATGCACATGGTGACAAAACCTTCCTTGTGAGTGAGCCGAGCATCCAATGCATCTCCAAATGTTCCTAGAAGAACAACACAAACTAAACGACCCAAACTCATCGGGACCAAATAGTTAGAAACACCAATACATAGGACAAACTCCACATAAATATGTGCATATAGATATAAAAATGAATTTCATGCACATCTCATCCAAATTGAGATTAGGTGGAGTTTCCCCTATATATTGAGTCAAAGAAAGAAAGCATGCCAAATGAAATACATGAAGTAAACATGCATGCTCAAGACTTTCAAAACCCGAAACCAAAAGACAAAGAAATGCCAAGTGAAAAGGATACTAAATGGAGAAATCATCACTTGGAAGATATCATTAAAGATACATCAAGGAATGAGATATCCATTGATACACACTAAACTAAAGATGTCAAACTCCCAAAGGGAGGATGGTTCCAAACAAACCAAGCCCTCAACAAAGTTTCATGATGGCACAAAGTACCAAAAAGAAATGGCTTGCCTTCCACCAAAACACACTTGATAAGGATCACAAGAAGAGTGTTCGAAGAAAATAGAATAGCTCCCCACGAGTTGTGCATTATATAGGATTTGTATTTGAATAAAAAATGCACAAGGTGGGATCACCGCTTTCACTATATCTAGAAAACACTAGACAAGAACAAGAAATAAACAAGATCCACAAGTGGTATGGAAGACAACGGGAGTTGACACAATCCTTGGCAAGAGAAAAGGCAAGTAAAACAAAAGCCAATGTAAAGATAATCAATAAATTCTACCACACATAAATGACTACCAATTGTCAAAAGACAAGAAGTAGATGGAAAGAATTCCCGGTGGTAGAAAGCAAGGATATCCAACATCATCTTCACACCACACACAAGCAAATTGCAACTTGTAGAGCTAACATGCCACCTAGGAACAAGATAATCTACAATATCAACACTAGGTGACAACATCTCAAATGTACACATTTTCTAGGCTAGTAATATACATAGCATATTACTCCCCATAATGTGATACCAATGAAGAAAACTTAACAAGAGGCAATAAGAGGATCCAACACGAGATAATCAATGGAATTTTTAGAATTTGAATTTCTCATGAGAGATATACCACCTAGCGACTAGATAATCTTGAAATATCAATACTAGATGGTATTACTCATGTGCACACATTTATAGGATTGTGAGGTGCACAAAGCACACCACTCCCCCATAATGGATATTCCATTAATCTCTCACAAGAGCCAACTAAGAAATAAACAAGATGCACTAAGGCTCAACGAACGACACACAAGTACATGATGTGCAAACCAACATACACAAAGGCAATTTGGAGACACATCATATACAAACACATGCAAGGAACAAAACCAAAACATGCAAAGGGGCAAGTAACTTTCAATGTAAACAATTTAAGTACAAGTTACCGCAAGGAGGCACATTGGATATAAGATAGAAACTTGACAACCCAATTGACTTGGCTTGAGACAACAAGAAAGATGAAGTCTCCTTAATTCTTCATAATGTAGCCAAGTCTCCAATGACCTCCATAAACACCTATTGATCAAGTTTGAGCTTGTTGGTCCCCAACCAAGTTGGGTCCTAAGAGGTTAGTCACAATAGGCTTGGCTACCCAAATGGTTCTTTTCTTGACACCACTTTGAGTACCATCAAACTTGGCAAACACATTGCCAACCTTATCCTTCCCAAGAGAATAGATATCATCAATAATAATTGGGTTGGATAAGTTACCACTAGTGCATGAAGAAGCGACGTGACCTTTCTCACGACATAAGTAGCAACGTCTACTCTTCACTTTCTTCTCACTTGATTTTTCCACAAGAGAAGCATTAGCTTGAGTCTTCTTGGGAAGTGGCCTTTCTTCAACTTGAGGTTGAGCATGAGATTGAACTTGTGCCCTCTTCCCTTTTTGCTTAACACTAATGGCCTTCTTCTTCAATGGGCAAGATCTAACATGATGCCCTTCTACTTTGCACTTGAAGCAAACAATCTTGGCCGAATTCTTGACTTGTTCTTGGCCCTTCTTTTTGTTCATCTTGGACTTCTTCTTCTTATTGGAGTTGAATCCAAGTCCACCTTTGTCATTGGGGGATTTTTGCACACTCAAGATATTGTTGAGTGCGGACTTCCCTTCATGACACTTTTCCAAGTCTTTCTTCAAAGAAGTGACTTGGGCCTTGAGCTCTTTGGTTTCCTCTACATGGTTAGTCTGAACACAAGTACTAGAGGAAGTATAAGCTTCATCGTTAGAGAAAAAAGGCAAGGAAAGCAATTCATCACAAGATGTACCAACATTGTGAGTAGATGAATTACAAGGACTAGCACATGGCAATATACTATTTTGACTAGAAGTAGTGCTAGTATCCACATGAGGCTCACTAGATGTTACCTTAGCAATCATGGCCTCATGAGCTATCTTTAGCACACTATGGGATACTAGAAGATCATCATGAGAGCTTGAGAGCTTTTCATGACTTTCTTCCAATTTCCCATAATTGCAAGATAGCACCTCAAGTTGAGCCCGTAGCTCAACATTCTCCTTCAAAATGGATGCTTCACAAGTAATAGAATTAGTAGCACAAGCATCATCATTAACAACAAGAGGAGAAGGCAACTTGGCAAGCTCTTTTAAATAAGAAGCTTCAAGTTGAGCATGAGACTTGGTGAGTTTGATGAGCTCACCCTTGATGACCCTTGAGCCATTTTCGAGGTGCTCAAAATCCTCAAGGCGTCTAGCATGAGCAACTTCAAGCTTAGCATTTTTAGTTTCAAAAACATTGGCCACCTCAGGGGCTCTATTAGTAGATTCCTTCACTCTAGACAATTCTAGAGCAAAAGTCTCCTCAAGAGATTCCTTGGTGGTTTGTTCAAGTTCAAGAGCTTGAGAGAGGTCCGCAATCTCATTAGCATAATCACGCCCATGACCTTCCATTTTATCAATGGTGACCTCATGCTCCTCAAGACGAGATTCCAACTCATCAATATATTTATTGCTCTCAATAGCAATGGACATAATTTCCATGAAGTTGGAACGAGCAATTTTATTTTTATGAAGAGCTTTAAAAACCATTTCCCCCTTAATTTTTAAGGAGGCAGCATTATCATTCTCTTCATCATTATCCTCATCATCATTAGCATCAACATCAGCATCAAGAGACATATCGGGGTACAAAGTAGGAGATACCTTTGACGCCTTAGCCATAAGGCAAAACGCAATAGATGATGATGTAGGATCCCTTGAGGCACCATTAAACACCACATCTTGTTCCATGGAGTGTTCGGTTTCCTCTACATTGTTAGCACAACAATTCGAGGAAATAGATGCATTTTTATCATGGCAACAAGACATAGCAAGCATATCATCATGATATTTAGTCAAGAAATTTCTACATGATATGCAAGGACTATCAACACAAGCATGTGAAACATTTGGAGTGCTCGAAGCGTTAAAGCCCAAAGAGGGAGCATTGCAATAATATAGTGATGAAGGATCATCCACAATAAGCATACTATCATCATTGCAATGACCAACACTACTCACCATATCATTACCTTGTGGCAAACCACATGTAGGTGAAGTAGAAGAAGTTGAGAAGACTATATGACCGGAGGTGGAGGGAGAACAACCATCCCCACAAATCTTGGACACACCATATTTATCTTGAAGGTTTGTCCATAACTCATGAGCATCCCGGAATGGCATGAGTTGAAATATAACTACATTGCTCAAAGCATCGAAAAGCACATTAGAGGCTTGAGCACTGAGATAAGAGTTTTTCTCATCCTCTGAAGATAATCTTTGGGGATCCTTTGGAGGAGAAAAACCCATATCTACAATTCGCTCTAAATTTGGGTCCATGACCCTAAAGCGAATTACCCAAACATCAAAATTTGTGCCATCGAAACTAAGAGTGTCAGAGAATCCTAATCCTCTAGTCGACATCTTTACTCTCTAGGCGGTTAAGCCCAACAAAGAGAGACGAGGCTCTGATACCAATTGAAAGATCGTGGATGTCGCCTAGAGGGGGGGTGAATAGGCGTTTTAAAATAATTACGGTAGAGGCTTGAACAAATGCGGAATAAACCTAGCGGTTAATTTGTCAAGCACAAAACCTACAACAACTAGGCTCACCTATGTGCACCAACAACTTATGCTAAGCAAGATAAGCAACTATGTGATAGCAAGATATATGACAAAGAACAATATGGCTATCACAAAGTAAAGTGCATAAGTAAAGGGGCTCGGGTAAGAGATAACCGATTCACGCGGAGACGACGACGTATCCCGAAGTTCACACCCTTGCGGATGCTAATCTCCGTTTGGAGCGGTGTGGAGGCACAATGCTCCCCAAGAAGCCACTAGGGCCCCACAATCTCCTCACGCCCTCGCACAATGCAAGATGTCGTGATTCCACTAAAGGACCCTTGAGGGTGGTCACCGAACCCGTACAAATGGCGACCCTTGGGGGCGGTCACCGAACCCGTACACTTTGGCAACCCTTGGGGGCGGTCACCGGTACCCGTCAAATTGCTCGGGGCGATCTCCACAACCTAATTGGAGACCCGGACGCTTGCCCGGAGCTTTACACCACAATGATTGAGCTCCGAACACCACCAACCGTCTAAGGCGCCCAAGCACGCAAGAGGAACAAGCTCAAGGGCACCAAGCACCCAAGAGTAATAAGCTTCTCAACTTGTAACTTCCATGTATCGCGTGGAGAACTCAAACCGATGCACCAAATGCAATGGCAAGGGCACACGGAGTGCCCAAGTCCTTCTCTCCCAAATCCCACCAAAGCAACTAATGCTAGGGAGGAAAATGAGAGGAAGAACGAAAGAAGAACACGAAGAACTCCAAGATCTAGATCCAAGGGGTTCCCCTCACTAAGAGGAGAAAGTGATTGGTGGAAACGTGGATCTAGATCTACTCTCTCTTTTCCCTCAAGAACTAGCAAGAATTGGAGGGATTGAGAGATAGCAAGCTCGAAGAAGGTCAACAATGGGGGAAGAACATGAGCTCAAAGGATAAGGTTCAATGGGGGAGAAGACCCCCTTTTATAGGTGGGAAAAAATCCAACCGTTATGCTCACAGCCCGCACAGAGCGGTACTACCGCTCCAAGGAGCGGTACTACCGCTAGGGCAGTAGTACCCCTTTGAAAAACAACAGCGAGGAGGCAAAAGGCCAGTAGAACCGCCGGAGCGGTACTACCGCTCGTCCTCATGGTACTACTGCTCGACCTCACGGTACTACCGCAAATGGTAGCGGTACTACTGCTTGCGAGCGGTACTAAAAAATACTTCTGTGCCTACTTCCGCTGAGCAAAACACGAGATTTTGGTCCGGAGCGGTACTACCGCTTAGGAGCTGTGGTAGTACTGCTCGGGAGCGGTACTACCGCTCAGGAGCCGCGGTAGTACTGCTCTGGAGCGGTAGTAAAAAATTACATCCGCTCTAGTCGCGGTAGTACCGCTGCAGCCTTTACCAAAACAGCCACAACTTTTGCAAACGGACTCCGAATTCAACGAAACCAAGTTTGTTGGAAAGCTAACGACATGGGCTAACATAATCTTGATAGAAATATTAAGAATAAGCAAATGAGAAAAGTCCCATAAGAAAATGGTGAGAATCCTTCATCGGATAAGACCGGTAAAACCTCCAACACCGAAAACATCATAGAAGACGCATGCGAACTCCGTTTTCGATGAACTCATGCTTGTCATCAAGATGACCATAAGCTCTAAGAATCACAAAGATAACCAAACAAGAACCAATAAACATGATGCAATGATGCAATGGTTTGAGCTCTCTACTAACGATACGATCAAGTCACCAACTTGAGAGCCCCCCTTGATAGTACGGCAAACGATCCTATAGCCCGGTCTCCCAACTACCACCACGAGACCGGTAAAATAGAAAAACTATCAAGGGCAAAACCTTTGCCTTGCACATGGTCCACTTGAGCTAGATGATGACGATCTTGACTCCCTCAAGTTGGACCACCTTTCTTGATTGCGTTTGCTCGATGAAGACTAGATGATTGCTCCCCCATAGTCCACTATGGGTGAGCCACTCTTCGACACATCTTCACAAGTCCATTGACACCACAATGGATGGCAAGATTCAAGCACTTGATCTCTTTGTGATGCTCCACTTGAACTTGCACACGGCAATCTTGATGACGATCACCACTTGATGTCATCCTTTCCATGGGTTGTATGATATCTTCCTCTTCACGCAAGCCCATGAACACGTACCTAACCCCACATGGAACTCTCACATAGACCATGGGTTAGTACACAAAGTGCAATGGACAATGCTTACCATACCATGGGATCACTTGATCCCTCTCGGTACATCTTCTACGCTTTGTGAGTTGATCAACTTGATTCACTCTTGACTTAGTCTTGATCAACCTTGAATCTTTCCAACTCTCTTAATTTGGATAATGTCTTGAAGGTAAACATGAATGATTACACAATCTTCTTCTTCAAGACATGCTTGCACTAAGCTCAACACTCACATGACCGATCTTTGGATAATTCCTTAATAGCATCGTTGTCATCACAAACTCTCCTTGAGACCAACAAATGGACTCCAAGAAAACCTATTTACAAACCCTTCAAATATAACTCAAGGCAACCATTAGTCCATAGAGATTGTCATCAATTGCCAAAACCAAACATGGGGGCACCGCATGTTCTTTCACTTCTGCTATGCATGATGCTTATGATGATATTACTTCTCTGCTTGATAATATTGTGCCATTAGGTGAATTTCTGGATGAACAACTTGCTAGTGTTAGAGAGAGTGAAATTACTGAAACTGGTGATATTAATGAAAGTGATGATGAAGATTCTCCCCTTAGATATGAATTACCTGTTGTACCTGAGGGTTATGTTATGGATGAAGAAACTGCTAGAGACTTTCTTGCTTGCAATGATAGATATGATCTCAAGAAACTATTAGCTAAGTTGAAAGAAAAGTCTTTGAATGCTAGAATGAAATATTACCCTTCTTTTGCTACTTCACCTATTTGTGTTACTGATAAGGATTATGAATTCTCTGTCGATCCCGAGTTAATCACTTTAGTTGAATCTGATCCTTTCCATGGCTATGAATCTAAAATTGTTGTGGCACATCTTACTAAATTGAATGATATAGCCACCCTATTTACTCATGAGGAAAAAATTCGCTATAACTATATTCTTAAATTGTTTCCTTTCTCGTTAAAAGGTGATGCTAAGATATGGTTTAATTCTCTTGCTCCTGGTTGTGTGCGTAGTCCCCAGGATATGATTTATTACTTCTCTGCAAAATATTTTCCTGCTCATAAGAAACAAGCTGCCTTGCGAGAAATATTTAATTTTGTGCATATTGAAGAAGAGAGTCTCCCACAAGCTTGGGGGAGGCTTTTCCGATTACTTAATGCTTTGCCTGATCATCCTCTCAAGAAAAATGAAATACTTGATATCTTTTATAGTGGACTAACCGATGCTTCCACAGACCACCTGGATTGTTGTGCTGGTTGTATTTTCAGGGAAAGAACTGTTGATCAAGCTGAATTGCTATTGAATAATATGTTGAGTAATGATAATGATTGGACACTTCCTGAACCAACTCCTAAGCAAGGGGTATTCTATTTCTCAGTCCTGAAGATATGCAAGAGGCAAAGAAATCTATGAAAGATAAAGGTATTAAAGCTGAAGATGTTAAGAATTTACTGCCTATTGAAGAAATACATGGTCTTGATAACCCGACACGGGTAGTAAAGGTAAGTTCTCTCTATATATTTGATAAGTGTGAATTCCCTTCTACTAAGTTTGCTAGTCAGTGCTTGGATGAGTTTGATAATTTTATTTTTAAACAAGAAGACTTCAATGCTTATTTTGGTAGACAATTGAAACGCAATGCTTATATGGTTGAACACTGGAGTGATTATATGTCTATAGTTAAAAGTGATCTTAAGCTTATTAGTAAACATCCATCCATGGTTACAACTCAAGTAGAACAAGTACTTAAGGAACAAGATGATTTGCTCAATGAATTAGATAATAACAATGATAATGTTGTTAGAGTTATGACTAGAGGTGGTAAAATGACCCAGGACCCTCCATCCTAAGAGAGTTGAACAAGATTCTCAGAGAACTAATACTGATGCACCTACTCCTACTAAGAAAAAGAAAAAGAATACTGATAGGACTTTGCATGCTTCTAGTGAACCTGTTATAGACACACCTGAGAATCCCAATGATATTTCGATTTCTGATGCTGAAACACAATCTAGTGATGAACATGAACCTAGTGGTAATGTTAATAATGATGTTCATGTTGATGCTCAACCTAGTAATAATTTGATGTAGAGATTGAAACTGCTGTTGATCTTGATAACCCACAATCAAACAATCAACGTTATGCTAAGAGAGACTTCGTTGCTAGGAAGCACGGTAAAGAAAGAGAACCATGGGTTCAGAAACCCATGCCTTTTCCTCCTAAGTCATCCAGGAAAAAGGATGATGAGGATTTTGAGCTTTTTGCTGAGATGATTAGACCTATCTTTTTGCGTATGCATTTGAATGATATGCTTAAAATGAATCCTTCTGCTAAGTATATGAAAGATATTGTTACAAATAAAAGAAAGATACCGGAAGCTGAAATTTCCACCATTCGCTAATTATACTTTTAAGGGTGGAATACCAAAGAAACTTGAAGATCTAGGAGTACCAACTATACCATGCTCCATAAAAGAAACTATGTTAAAACTGCTTTATGTGATCTTGGAGCCGGTGTTAGTGTTATGCCTTTCTCTTTGTATCGTAGACTTGACTTGAATAAGTTGACCCCTACTGAAATCTATTTGCAAATGGCCGATAAATCAACTACTATACCCATCGGTATTTGTGAGGATGTGCCTGTTGTGGTTGCAAACGTCACTATTTTAACGGACTTTGTTATTCTTCATATTCCAGAGGACGACAATATGTCGACCATCCTTGGTAGACATTTTCTAAATACTGCAGGGAATGTTATTGATTGCAACAAAGGCAATGCCACTTTTCATGTTAATGGTAATGAGCATATGGTACACTTCCCGTAGAAACAACCTCAAGTTCATAGTATAAATTCTATTGGAAATATTTCAACGATCACTATCGGAGGTTTTGAATTCCCTCTTCCTACTGTCAAAAAGAAATATGATATTCTTATTGTTGGGGACATGCATATCCCCATTGAGGTAACCTAGTGTTATTCGAAAATTCTCCAGTTTCATGTTATTCGGAAGAAGTTTGTTAACAAGACTTGATCAACCTTGTTAGTGGATTTCTTTTGATGAGCATGAGATGGATAAATTTAGAAAGCACAACTCTCTATACCCTCCTTTTACTTTTTGTTATTTAGTTTAAATAAAGCAAAAGTAGTATTTCCGTCTGTTTTCTGAATTATCCTTGCAATAAAAAATACCCCAAAAATAAAAGCTCTCCAAATGCCCTGAAAATAGAGTATGATTTTTTGTAGAATATTTGAGAATTTCTGGCACTTAGAACACACCAGGGGGACCCACCATTTGGTCACGAGAGTGGAGGGTGTGCCCTACACCCCCCCCCCTCCCCAGGGCGTGCCCCTGCCTCATGGGCCCCACGTGGCCCCCCTCCACTTATTCCAGCACCCACACACGTTGTCTTCCTCCAGAAAAAATCATCCCGTAGCTCAAACTCGTGTTCTTGCTCATTTTGCTGCCATTTTTGATCTCCTAGCTCAAAGCTCCTTTCACAAAACTGCTTTGGGGAATTGTTCTTCGGTATGTGACTCCTCCAATGGTCCAATTAGTTTTTGTTCTAGTGCTTTATTTATTGCAAATTTTTTGCTGCTAAGGTGACCCTATTCTTGGGCTTGCATGTCAAATTTATATGGTCCAAAGTAGTTTTAATGCATGATATAGCCTCTAGGCACTTGTGGGAGTAGTTGCTATCAATCTTGTTGAGTTTGGTTCACTTTTATTTCGAGTCACTAAAAATTTCAGAAATTTTTCAGAGGAAGAAAATGTTGAAGAGATTGTTGAGAGGCTTCGCGAGCCGAAGCTCGAAGGAAAAGCGGAATGAAGAGAATAAAAAGCCCAAGTACAAACTTCCTCGCACCCAGAGGTTCGGCCGTGTGAAAGGCCTTCTTGAGGGCCGCTGGAATTTATGACGACTTTTATTATTTAGCAGAGAATGCAGGCATCACCAATTTCATCCACGACCAGTGTGAACAGTATCTCCTACTCACAAATATTTTTGTGCAAAACATTCACTTCCATGCTAGGAGATTACCACCTTTGGTGGACTTTTATTTATATGATGAGTTTAAGGAGATGTCACTCAATGATTTTTGTGTGATTTCCAAGTTGCCCTTTGAGGGCAGCATCGAGGAACCACATCCTAGTGACGTGGATGAATTTATTGATAAATTGTTGTAGGGGAAACCAGAAATGTGTCAGATGCAAGGATTACTAGTGTACATTTTCCTGTTCTACGTTACTATGCAATATTTGCTAGTAGATGTTTAATTGGTCGCGGGAACAGTGGGGGCCTCAGTGCTCCTGACCTCGCTATATTGCGCCATGCTTTACTTCATGATAAAACTTTCAGTTTAGGCGCTATGGTTGCTAAATGGTTGAGTCTGAACCGTTCAAAGGGTCCCATTTTTGGAGGTATCTTTGCTTCACGCCTTGCTAAACACTTTGAAATAACTATTAGGCATTATGAGAAAGAGGAAAAGGTGTTGCCACTATTTCCTTAAACTATAAGAGTATGGTAGCACATGACTTTATTGTTAAAGATAAGGAGAAGAGACTTATTTATAACTTGGTATTTAGTAAAACTACTTGTCAGACTATTACCTTGCCTGCACCATCTTTGTTTAACATACATTCAGGCACATACCTCATCATGCCCGATGACATTTATGCATACTGGGAGCGGACACGGTCCCCAGAGCCTGAGCCTGAGCCATCTCCCGATCCATATCAGGAGTCTATTTATCAGTGGTTTCTGTGGGAGCTCTCTAACGAGTGGCACCCCAAGGACCCTCCTCAGTACACCGAAGAGGAACACTTTGATCCATGGGCATAGACCAACTTAGGCCAAAAGCCTAAGCTTGGGGGAGTACGTATTTCTCACCAACATTACATTCATGTTCACACATACTTTTTCATTGTACTATCCATGCCAGTTTGTTTTCTTTTCTTGCTTTCTTCTTGTGTGGTTGAAAGACTTTGAGAAAAAACCAAAAAAATTAGTTATAGCTTTTAGCTTGTTTACTTTCCATGCTTGTAGTAGTAGTAATTAAAAGAAAACCCAAAAAGATTTTCTCGTTCTTCTTTTGCTTGTTGGATGCTTTCCCGTGTAAATAGTTTTTCTGTTTCTTTGAAATTCTTTTCTTTTCTTTGGGGGTCGAGAGGAGAGGACCACGATGAAAATGATGAGTGACTCTCATATGCATTATTGTTGACCTAACCAGGAGCCCATATTTCCTTGTCTTCTCCTTTGAATTAAATGTTTGCATATTCCATCTTAGTCCAATGCACGTGCACTATTATTATTATCCACACTATTCGGTCGTGCAAGTGAAAGGCAATAATGACGATATATGATGAAATGATTGAGATGACAAAAGCTGGTATGAACTCGACCTGTCTTGTTTTTGTAAATATGATAAGTTCATCGTTCTGATTCAGCCCATTATGAATGAAACATGTTTGCAATGACAATTAGAGATTATAGTTACTCACGCCATGCTTAATTAGCTAGGAGTCTGTAATGGTTTACCTTGCGTGCCAACATGGTATTAAAATAGTTGTGATGTGGTATGATAGGGTGGTCTCCTCCTTTGAATGATTCGAGTGGCTTGACTTGGCACATGTTCACGCATGTAGTTGAAACAAAATCAACAAAGCGTCCACGATATTTATATTCACGGTGATTTATATCCTACTCATGTTTGCATTCATTGTTGGTTAATCTGGATGCATGTTCATGACTGTGTCGCTCTCTAGTTGGTCGCTTCCCAGTCTCTTTCTAGCCTTCACTTGTACTAAGCGGGAATACCGCTTGCGCATCCACTTCCATAAACCCCAAAGTTATTCCATATGAGTCCACCATACCTTCCTATATGCGGTATTTACCTGCCGTTCCAAGTAAATTTATATGTGCCAAACTCTAAACCTTCAAATGAAATTTTTTTGTATGGTTGAATAGATCATGTATCAACTAGGGTTGTCTATATCTTCCATGCTAGGTGGGTTATTCTCACGATGAGTGGACTCCCTCATCATTCAAGAGAAAATGGCCGGTAACCGGGATGCCCAGTCCCATGCTCAAATCAAATCAAATAATTGCAAACAAAACTCCCCCAGGATTGTTGTTAGTTGGACGGTACCCGTTGTTTCGGGCCAGCCGTGGAATGTGCTTGTTGGTGGTGGGGGAGTATAAACTTTACCATTCTGTTTGGGAACCACCTATAATGTATGTAGCATGGAAGATATCGAGATCTGTTGGTTGTTATGTTGACAATGAGAGTATGCCTCTAAATGTATTATTTATCTCTGTTTCAAAACTCGAGTTCTGACACCTCTACAAATCCCTGCTTCCCTCTGTGAAGGGCCTATCTATTTATTTTTATGTTGAGTCATCATCCTCTTATAAAAAAGCACCAGTTGGAGAGCACCGTTGTCATTTGTATGCATTGTTATTAATTTACATTGAGTATGACTGTGACAGGATCTCTTTTACCATGAATTATAATGTCTAGTCAGTCCTTGATCTTCAGGGGTGCTCTGCATTTATGTTTTGCGGTCTCAGAAAGGGCTAGCGAGATACCATCTTGTTATATCATATCATGATTGTTTTGAGAAAGTGTTGTCATCCGAGATTTATTATTATTGCTCGTTAGTTGATTATGCCATTGATATGAGTAAACGTGAGACCTAAATGTTATTGTGAATATGGTTAGTTCATGATCTTGCTAAAAACTTGAATGCTGGCTTAACATATTTGCAACAGCAAGATCAAACAGAGTTTGTAAAAGTTTTTCTTTATCACTTTCAGTTTGCCAACTGAATTGCTTGAGGACAAGCAAAGGTTTAAGCGTGGGGGAGTTGATACGCCTCCAACGTATCTACTTTTCCAAACAATTTTGCCCTTGTTTTGGACTCTAACTTGCATGATTTGAATGCAACTAACCCGGACTAATGATGTTTTCAGCATAATTGCTATGGTGTTATTTTTGTTCAGAAATAAAAGTACTCGGAATGACTTGAAACTTCACGGAGTCACGTTTTGGAATTAATAAAAAATATTGGCAAAAGAATCAACAGAAGGGGACCCACAACCTGTCCACGAGGGTGGGGGCGCCCCCCTAGGGCGTGCCCCATGCCTCGTGGGCCCCCTGGACCTCCACCGACCTCAACTCCAACTCTATATATTCACGTTCGGGGAGAAAAAAAATCAGAGAGAAGGATTCATCGCGATTTACGATACGAAGCCGCCGCCAAGCCCTGTTCTTCCTCGGGAGGGTTGATCTGGAGTCCGTTTGGGGCTCCGAAGAGGGGAATCCGTCGCCATCATCATCACCAGCCATCCTCCATCACCAATTTCATGATGCTCACTGACACGTCTCCAACGTATCTATAATTTTTGATTGTTCCATGCTATTATATTATCTGTTTTGGATGTTTAATGGGCTTTAATATGCTCTTTTATATTATTTTTGGGACTAACCTATTAACCGGAGGCCCAATGCCAGTTTCTATTTTTTTTGCCTATTTTAGAGTTTTACAGAAAAGGAATACAAAACAGTTTCCAAATGGAATGAAACCTTCGCGAGGATCTTTCTTGGACCAAAAGCAATCCAGAAGACTTGGATTTGAAGTCTGGGATTCTACGAGGAGGCCACGAGGCAGGAGGGCACGCCCAGGGGGGTACGCACGCCCCACCCTCGTGGGCCCCTCCTAGCTCCACCGACGTACTTATTTCGCCTATATATACCCTTATACCCTAGAAACATTAGGGGGAGCCACAAAACAACTTTTCCACCACCACAACCTTCTGTACCCGTGAGATCCCATCTTGGAGCCTTTTCTGGCGATCTGCCGGAATGGGAATCAATCACGGAGGGCTTCTACATCAACACCATTGCCTCTCCGATGAAGCGTGAGTAGTTTACCACAGACCTTCGGGTTCATAGTTATTAGCTAGATGGCTTCTTCTCTCTCTTTGATTCTCAATACAATGTTCTCCTCGATGTTCTTGAGATCTATTCGATGTAATGTTGTTTTGCAGTGTGTTTGCCGAGATCTGATGAATTGTGGATTTATGAACAAGATTATCTATGAAGATTATTTGGTTCTTCTCTGAATTCTTATATGCATGACTTGATATCTTTGCAAGTCTCTTCGAATTATCGGTTTAGTTTGGCCTACTAGATTGATCTTTCTTGCAATGGGAGAAGTGCCTAGCTTTGGGTTCAATCTTGCGGTGTCCTTTCCCAGTGACAGTAGGGGCAGCAAGCCACGTATTGTATTGTTGCCATCGAGGATAAAAATATAGGGTTTATATCATATTGCTTGAGTTTATCCCTCTACATCATGTCATCTTGCTTAATGTGTTACTCCATTCTTACGAACTTAATACTCTAGATGCATGCTGGATAGCGGTCGATGTGTGGAATAATATTAGTAGATGCAGAATCGTTTTGGTCTACTTGACATGGACGTGATGCCTATGTTCATGATAATTGCCTTAGATGTCTTCATAATTATGTGCTTTTCTATCAATTGCTTGGCAGCAATTTGTTCACCCACCGTAATACATGCTATCTTGAGTGAAACCTATGGCCCCCCGGGTCTCTTTTCTATTATATTACATATCTTTTATTTACATCGCATCTCGTTTACTATTTTGCAATCTTTACTTTCAACAAAAATACCAAAAATATTTACTTTTCTATCTTTATTAGATCTCACTTTTGCGAGTGACCGTGAAGGGATTGACAAACCCTTTATCGCGTTGGTTGCAAGGTTCTTGATTGTTTGTGCAGGTACTAGGTGACTTGTGTGTCGTCTCCTACTGGATTGATACCTTGGTTCTCAAAACTGAGGGAAATACTTACGCTACTTTGTTGCATCACCCTTTCATCTTCAAGGGAAAACCAACGCATGCTCAAGAGATAGAAAGAAGGATTTTTGGGGCCGTTGCCGGGAATATCTACGCCAAGTCAAGACATACCAAGTACCCATCATAAACTCTTCTCCCTCGCATTACATTATTTGCCATTTGCCTCTCGTTTTCCTCTCCCCCACTTCTAAAATGATTTTCGAAAACCTTTGCCTTTTCTTTGCCCCTCTTCCGTTTGTCTCTTTTCGCTTGCTTCTTGTGTGCTTGTGTTATGGATTGGTTGCTTGTCACGATGGCCCAAGATAATACTAAATTGTGTGACTTTTCCAATACCAACAACAATAATTTTATTAGCACTCCGATTGCTCCAACTACCGATGCTGAATCTTGTGAAATTAATACCGCTTTTTTGAATCTTGTTATGAAAGATAAATTTTCAAGCCTTCCTAGTGAAGATGTCGCAACCCATCTAAACAACTTCGCTAATTTGTGTGATATGCAAAAGAAGAAAGATGTGGATAATAATATTGTTAAATTGAAACTATTTCCGTTTTCGCTTAGAGATCGTGCTAAAACTTGCTTCTCTTCTTTGCCTAAAAATAGATTTATTCATGGAATAAGTGCAAAGATGTCTTTATCTCTAAGTATTTTCCTCCCGCTAAGATCATCTCTCTTAGGAACGATATTATGAATTTTAAGCAACTTTATCATGAGCATGTTGCACAAGATTGGGAGAGGATGAAATTAATGAAACGTAATTTCCCTACACATGGTTTGAATTTGTGGATGATTAGACAAAAAATTTATGCCGGATTGAATTTTGCTTCTAGAAATCTTTTGGATTCGGCCGTGGGAGGCACTTTTATGGAAATCACTTTAGGAGAAGCTACTAAACTCCTAGACAATATTATGGTTAATTATTCTCAATGGCACACCGAAAGATCCACTAGTAAAAAAGTTCATGCGATTGAAGGGATTAATGTTTTGAGTGAAAAGATGGATGAACTTATGAAATTGTCTGCTAATAAAAGTGTTTCTTCTGATCCTAATGATATGCCTTTGTCCACTTTGATTGAGAATAATAATGAATCTATGGATGTGAATTTTGTTGGTAGAAACAATTTTGGTAAAAATGCGTATAGAGGCAATTTTAATTCTAGGCCATTTCCTAGTAATTCCTCTAATAATTATGGTAATTCCTACAACAACTCTTATGGAAATTTTAATAAGATGCCCTCTGATTTTGAGAATAGTGTTAAAGAATTTATGACTTCGCAAAAGAATTTCAATGCTTTGATTGAAGAAAAATTGCTTAAGATTGATGAGTTGGCTAGAAACATGGATAGAATTTCTCTTGATGTTGATTCTTTGAAACTTAGATCTATTCCACCTAAGCATGATATCAATGAGTCTCTCTAATCCATGAGAATTTCCATTGATGAGTGCAAAGAAAGAACCGCAAGGATGCATGCTAAAAAAGATTGCTTTATGAAAGCATGTTCTTCTAGTTTTCATGATAATAATGATGAAGATATAAAAGTGATTGATGTGACTCCTATTAAATCTTTGTTTTCCAACATGAATCTTGATAAAGATGGGACTGGAGATGAGTCACCTTTAGTTAAAAGGTGCCCCAATGATTCGGAATTTTTAGATCTTGATGCAAAAATTGATAAAAGTGGGATTGAAGAGGTCAAAACTTTAAGTAGCAATGAACCCACTATTTTGGAT
The DNA here is from genome assembly GCA_021437245.1 of Aegilops speltoides. Taxonomy (NCBI): domain Eukaryota; kingdom Viridiplantae; phylum Streptophyta; class Magnoliopsida; order Poales; family Poaceae; genus Aegilops; species Aegilops speltoides. Next base: position 362,793,210 of record CM038145.1, read on the forward strand.
TTCAAGGGATTCAATTATGATAATTGATCTTTAATAGATTGTATTTCCTTGTTGCAATCTGTGTTAAATTCTTCTCATGCTTATAATCAAAATAAAGCTTTTACTAAACATAGCGTTGATGCTTTGATGCAATCTTATGAAGAAAAGCTTGAACTAGAAGTTTCTATACCTAGAAAACTTTATGATGAGTGGGAACCTACTATTAAGATTAAGATTCAAGATTATGAATGATATACCTTGTGTGATTTGGGTGCTAGTGTTTCCACGATTCGAATAACTTTTGTGGTGCTAGGTTTCCGAGAATTTGATGATTGTTCTTCAAATTTGCATCTTGCGGATTCCACCATTAAGAAACCTTGGGAAGGATTAATGATTTTCTGATGGTAGAAAATTGGAATTATGTGCCCATAGATTTCATTGTTCTTGATGTAGATTGCAATCCTACATGTCCTATTATTCTTGGTAGACCTTTCCTTAGAACGATTGGTGCACTTATTGATATGAAAGAAGGAAATATTATATTCCAATTTCTGTTAAGGAAGGGCATGGAACACTTTCCTAGGAAGAAAGTTAAATAGCCTTATGAATCTATTATGAGAGCCACTTATGGATTGCATGCCGAAGATGGCAATACCTAGATCTATTCTTGTTTTTATGCCTAGCTAGGGGCGTTAAACGATAGCGCTTGTTGGGAGGCAACCCAATTTTATTTTTGTTCTTTACTTTTTCCTCCTGTTTAGTAATAAATAATTCATCTAGCTTCTAGTTAGATGTGGTTTTATGTTTTAATTAGTTTTTGTGCCAAGTAGAACCTTTGGGAAGACTTGGGTGAAGTCTTTGCGATCTTGCTGAGAAACTTTTGCGCTCTCGAGAATAGCTGTCATTTTTTACTGGAGAATGATTTTAGGTTAATTCTTTTTGCAGATGATTAACAAACAAATTCCTCACGTACAACAATTTATTTTTGAATTTTTAGAGTTACAAAAGTATTCTAAAGTTACAAATTTCTACAGACTGTTTTGTTTTTGACAGATTATGTTTTTTGTGTGTTGTTTGCTTATTTCGATGAATCTATTAGTATCGGGGGGTATGAACCATAGAGAAGTTGGAATACAGTAGGTTTAACACAAATATAAATAAAGAATGATTTCATTACAGTACCTTAAAGTGGTGGTTTATTTTCTTATACTAACGGAGCTCATGAGATATTCTGTTGAAGTTTTGTGTTGTGAAGTTTTCAAGTTTTTGGGTAAATATTTGATGGATTTTGGAATAAGGAGTGGCAAGAGCCTAAGCTTGGGGTGCCCAAGGAACCCCAAGGTAATTCAAGGACAACCAAAAGCCTAAGCTTGGGGATGACTCGGAAGGCATCCCCTCTTTCGTCTTCGTCTATCGGTAACTTTACTTGAGGCTATATTTTTATTCACCATATGATATGTGTTTTGCTTGGAGCGTCTTGTATGATTTGAGAAATTGCTTTTTAGTTAACCACAATCATCATTGCTGTTCAAACCTTTTGGGAGAGACACGCATGAATCGGAATTTATTAGAATACTCTATGTGCTTCCCTTATATCTTTTGAGCTAGACAATATTGCTCTAGTGCTTCACTTATATCTTTTTAGAGCACGGGGGTGGTTTTATTTTATAGAAATTATTGATCTCTCATGCTTCACTTATATTATTTTGAGAGTATTTTAGAATAGCATGATAATTTGCGTTGGTTATAAATTTAGTCCTAATATGATGGGCATCCAAGATGAGTATAATAAAAACTTTCATATAGAGTGCATTGAATACTATGAGAAGTTTGATTCTTTATGATTGTTTTGAGATATTAAGATGGTGATATTAGAGTCATGCTAGTTGAGTAGTTGTGAATTTGAGAGATACTTGTGTTAGAGTTTGTGATTCCCGTAGCATGCACGCATGGTGAACCGTTATGTGATTAAGTTGTAGCATGATTTATTAATTGATTGTCTTCCTTATGAGTGGCAGTCGGGGACGAGCGATGGTCTTTTACTACCAATCTATCCCCCAAGGAGCATGTGTGTAGTACTTCGTTTCCATAACTAATAATTTTTTGCAATAAGTATGTGAGTTCTTTATGACTAATGTTGAGTCCATGAATTATACGAACACTCACCCTTCCACCATTGCTAGCCTCTCTAGTGCCATGCAACTTTCGCCGGTACCATACACCCACCATATACCTTCCGAAAACAGCCATCATACCTACCTATTATGGCATTTCCATAGCCATTTCGAGATATATTGCCATGCAACTTTCCACCATTCCGTTTATTATGACACGCTCCATCATTGTCATATTGCCTTGCATGATCATGTAGTTGACATCGTATTTGTGGCAAAGACACCGTTCATAATTTTTCATACATGTCACTCTTGAATCATTGCACATCCCGGTACACCGCCAGAGGCATTCACATAGAGTCATATTTTGTTTCAAGTATCGAGTTGTAAATAAATAAAAGTGTGATGATCTTCATTATTAGAACATTGTCCCAGTGAGGAAAGGATGATGGAGACTATGATTCCCCTACAAGTCAGGATGAGACTCCGGACTAAATTAAAAAAGAGAGGCCATAAAAAAAGGCCCAAATAAAAAAATAAAAAAGAGAATAAGAGAGAAGGAACAATGCTACTATCCTTTTACCACACTTGTGCTTCAAAGTAGCACCATGATCCTCATGATAGAGAGTCTCCTATGTTGTCACTTTCATATACTAGTGGGAATTTTTTTTCATTATAGAACTTGGCTTGTATATTCCAATGATGGGCTTCCTCAAAAGTGCCCTAGGTCTTCGTGAGCAAGCAAGTTGGATGCACACCCACTTAGATTCTTTTGTTGGGCTTTCATACACTTATAGCTCTAGTGCATCCGTTGCATGGCAATCCCTACTCACTCACATTGATATCTATTTATGGGCATCTCCATAGCCCGTTGATATGCCTAGTTGATGTGAGACTATCTTCTCCATTTTTGTCTTCTCCACAACCACCATTCTATTCCACATATAGTGATATGTCCATGGCTCACGCTCATGTATTGCGTGAAGATTGAAAAGGTGTGAGAACATCAAAATTATTAAACAATTGCTTGGCTTGTCATTGGGGTTGTGCATGATTAAATAATTTGTGTGATGAGGATAGAGCGTAACCAGACTATATGATTTTGTAGGATAACTTTCTTTGGCCATGTTATTTTGAGAAGACATGATTGCTTTGTTAGTATGCTTGAAGTATTATTATTTTTATGTCAATATTAAACTTTTTTCTTGAATCTTTCGGATCTGAACATTCATGCCACAATAAAGAAAATTACATTGATAAATATGCTAGGTAGCATTCCACATCCAAAATTTTGTTTTTATCATTTGCCTACTTGAGGACGAGCAGGAATTAAGCTTGGGGATGCTTGATACGTCTGCAACGTATCTATAATTTTTGATTGTTCCATGCTATTATATTATCTTTTTGGATGTTTAATGGGCTTTAATATGCTCTTTTATATTATTTTTGGGACTAACCTATTAATCATAGGTCCAGTGCCAGTTTCTGTTTTTTTGCCTATTTTAGAGTTTTACAGAAAAGAAATACCAAGCGGAGTCCAAACGGAATGAAACCTTCGTGAGGATCTTTCTTGGACCAAAAGCAATCCAGAAGACTTGGACTTGAAGTCTGGGACTCTAGGAGGAGGCCACGAGGCAGGAGGGCGCGCCCAGGGGGTAGGCGCGCCTCCCACCCTCGTGGGCCCCTCGTAGCTCTACCGACATACTTCTTTCGCCTATATATACTCTTATACACTAGAAACATCAGGGGGAGCCACGAAACCACTTTTCCACCGCGGCAACCTTCTGTACCTGTGAGATGCCATCTTGGGGCCTTTTCCGGCGATCTGCCGGAGGGGGAATCGATCATGGAGGGCTTCTAGATCAACACCATTGCCTCTCCGATGAAGCGTGAGTAGTTTACCATAGACCTTCGCATCCATAGTTATTAGCTAGATGGCTTCTTCTCCCTCTTTGATTCTCAGTACAAAGTTCTCCTCGATGTTCTTGGAGATCTATTTGATGTAATATTCTTTTGCGGTGTGTTTGCCTAGATCCGATGAATTGTGGATTTATGAACAAGATTATCTATGACTATTATTTTGTTCTTCTCTGAATTCTTATATGCATGATTTGATATCTTTGCAAGTCTCTTCAAATTATCGGTTTAGTTTGGCCTACTAGATTGATCTTTCTTGCAATCGAGAAGTGCTTAGCTTTGGGTTCAATCTTGCGGTGTCCTTTCCCAGTGACAGTAGGGGCAGCAAGGCACGTATTTTATTGTTGCCATCAAGGATGAAAAGATGGGGTTTATATCATATTGCTTGATTTTATCCCTCTACATCATGTCATCTTGCTTAATACGTTACTCCGTTCTTATGAACTTAATACTCTAGATGCATGCTGGATAGCGGTCGATGTGTGGAGTAATAGTAGTAGATGCAGAATCGTTTCGGTCTACTTGACACAGACGTGATGCCTATTTTCATTTTCATTGCCTTAGATGTCTTCATAATTATGCGCTTTTCTATCAATTGCACAGTAGTAATTTGTTCACCCACCGTAATAGATGCTATCTTGAGATAAGCCACTAGTGAAACCTATGGCCCCCGGGTCTCTTTTCTATTATACATCTCTTTTATTTACATCGCATCTCGTTTACTATTTTGCAATCTTTACTTTCCAATCTATATAACAAAAATACCAAAAATATTTACTTTACTATCTTTATTAGATCTCACTTTTGCGACTGACCGTGAAGGGATTGACAACCCCTTTATCGCGTTGGTTGCAAGGTTCTTGATTGTTTGTGCAGGTGTTGGGTGACTTGTGTGTCGTCTCCTACTGGATTGATACCTTGGTTTTCAAAACTGAGGGAAATACTTATGCTACTTTGCTGCATCACCCTTTCCTCCTCAAGGGAAAACCAACGCATGCTCAAGAGGTAGCACTCACCGCCGTGCTTGAGTAATCCCATCGTAGGCTTGCTGGACGGTAATGGGTTGTATAAGATTTACCATGTAATCGAGTTTGTTTTGTAAGGGTTTGATCCCTACTATCCATTATGTTCTAAGATGGATGTTGCTATGACTTTGCCATGCTTAATGCTTGTCACTAGGGCTCGAGTGCCATGATTTTAGATCTGAACCTATTATGTTTTCATGAATATATGTGAGTTCTTGATCCTATCTTGCAAGTTATAGTCACCTACTACGTGTTATGATCCGGCAAACCCCGGAGTGACAATAGTCGGGACACTTCTCTGTGATGACCGTAGTTTGAGGAGTTCATGTATTCAATGAGTGCTAATGCTTTGGTCCGGTGCTCTATTAAAAGGAGGCCTTAATATCCCTTAGTTTCCATTAGGACCCCGAAGCCATGGGAAGTTAGGACAAAGATGTCATGCAAGTTATTTTCCATAAGCACATATGACTATATTCAGAATACATGCCTACAGTACATTGATGAACTGGAGCAAGTTCTATGTCAACCTATCTTATAACTATTGCATGATGAATTACATCCGACAAAATTATCATCATTGATCCATTGCCCTACGAGCTTGTTTCATATTGATCTTTGCTTAGTTACTTCTCCGTTGCCACTGTTACGATTGTGACAAAACTGATACTGTTACTTTTGCCACCGTTACCTTTACTTCCATACTACTTTGCTACTAAATACTTTGCTGCAGACATTAAGTCTTTCAGGTGTGGTTGAATTGACAACTCAGCTGCTAATACTTGAGAATATTATTTGGCTCCCCGTGTGTCAAATGAATAAATTTGGGTTGAATACTCTACCCTCAAAAACTGTTGCGATCCCCTATACTTATGGGTTATCATTCATCATCACCAACAACTCTCTCATCTTGGGAGGGCTAATCTTCATCAACATCTTCAACAACACCATCTTATCTCAAACCCTAGTTCATCTCTTGTATTCAAACTTTGTATCAAAACCTTAGATTGATACCTGTGGGTTGCTAGTAGTGTTGATTACATCTTGTAGTTGATGCTAGTTGGTTTATTTGGTGGAAGATCATTTGTTCAGATCTATTATGCTATTCAATACCCCTGTGATCTTGAGCATGAATATATTTTGTTAGTAGTTACTTTTGTTCTTGAGGACATCGAAGAAGTTCTGTCATAAGTGATCATGTGAATTTAGTATTCGTTCCATATTTTGATGGTATGTATGTTGTTGATTCCCTTAGTGGTGTTATGTGAACGTCGACTACATGATACTTAACCATATTTGGGACTAAGGGAATGCGTTGTGGAGTAGTAATTAGATGATGGGTTGCTAGAGTGACAGAAGCTTAAACCTTAGTTTATGCACTATTCCATAAGGGGTTGATTTGGATCCATATGTTTAATGCTATGGTTAGATTTATCTTAATTCTTTTTTCGTAGTTGTGAATACTTGCAAGAGGGGTTAATCATAAGTGGGAGGCTTGTTCAAGTAAGAACAGCAACAAAGCATCGGTCCACCCACATATCAAATTATCAAAGTAGCAAACGTGAAAAAAAAACATGATGAAAGTGACTAGATGAAACTCCCACGTGTCCTCAAGAATGCTTTACTTGCTACAAGAGACTGTTCCGGCCTGTCCTTTGCTATAAAAAGGATTGGGCTACCTTCTGCACTTTTTTACCATCACTATTATTTGCTCGTTACAAACTACCTTGCTATCAAACTATCTGTCACCGATAATTTCAGTACTTGTAGACAATGCCTTGCTGAAAACCGCTTGTCATTTCCTTCTGCTCCTCGCTGGGTTCGACACTCTTACTTATCTAAAGGACTATGATAGATCCCCTATACTTGTGGATCATCAATGCTCTTTTCTAGCGCGGTTGCCGGGTAGTGAAGCACTTTTGGTAAGTGGAATTTGGTGAGGAAACATTTACATTACGTGCTGAAATTTACTGTTACTTTTTACTATGGAAAATCATCCTTTGAGGGGTTTGTTTAGGGTAACTTCACCTCGACCAGAAGCACACCGAGTTTCTCCTCAACCTACTTCACCTACTGAAAATATTTATATTGAGATACCTTTGGGTATGATAGAGAAACTGTTTGCTAATCCTTATGCAGGAGATGGAACATTACATCCTAATATACACCTAATCTACGTGGATGAAATTTGTGGATTATTTAAGCTTGCAGGTTTACCCAAAGATGAAGTTAATAAGAAGGTCTTCCCTTTATCTTTGAAGGGAAAGGCCCTGACATGGTATAGGCTACGTGATGATATCGGAACATGGGATTGGAATCGGTTAAAATTGGAATTTCATCAAATGTTTTATCCTACGCATCTGGTTCATCGTGATCGGAATTAAATATATAATTTTTGGCCTCATGAAGGAGAAAGCGTTGCTCAAACTTGGGGGAGGCTTAAGTACATGATGTACACAAGCCCCAAACATGAGCTCCCAAAGGAAATTATCTTACAGAATTTTTATGCTCGGCTTTCTCATGATGATCAAACCATACTCAATTCTTCTTCTACTGGCTCCTTTATGAAGAAGATTATTGAATTCAGATGGGACCTTGATACGTCTCCAATGTATCTATAATTTTGCTTGTTCCATGCTATTATATCATCAATCTTGGATGTTTTATATACTGATACATCTCCAACGTATCTATAATTTTTTATTGTTCCATGCTATTATATTATCCATCTTACATGTTTTATATGCATTATTATGATTTTATATCATTTTTGGGACTCACCTATTAACCTAGTGCCAAGTGCCAGTTGCTATTTTCCCTTGTTTTTGTCTTTTCCAGAAAATCAATACCAAATAGTATGAAACTTTTTTACAATTTTTCTTTGACTACAATACACCTAGGTATCTTCAGGAGCAGGCCAGAAGAGCCACAAGGTGGCCCCAAGCTCACCAGGCGCGCCCTAGGGGGCGCCCTGCAAGCTTGTGGGCCCCCCATGTCACTTCCAACCCTAATTATTTTTCTATAAATACCTAAATATTCCCCGTAGACCAGAGGTCACACCAAAAATACTTTTCCACAACCGCAAGTTTCTGTCCTCGTGAGATCCCATCTGGAGACATGTTCCGGTACTCCGTCGGAGGGGGATTCAATCATGGAGGGCCTCTATATCAACCTTGCTTCCCTTCCAATGATGTGTGAGTAGTTTACATATGGGTACATAGCTAGTAGCTAGATGGCTACTTCTCTCTCTTTGAACTTAAATACAATTTTCCCCTCGATGTTCTTGGAGATCTATCTGATGTAATCTTCTTTTGTTGTAAGTTTGTTGAGATCCGTTGAATTGTGGATATATGATCAGATTATCTATGAATATTATTTGAGTATTTTATGAACTCTTTTATGCATGATTGAGATAGCTTTGTATTTCTCTTCAATCTATTGATTTGGTTTGGCCAACTAGATTGATTTTTCTTGCAATGGGAGAGGTGCTTTGTAGTGGGATCAACCTTGTGGTGCTTATTCCTAGTGACAGAAGGGGACATGACACGTATTTGTATTGTTGCTACTAAGGATATAAAGGTGGGGTTTATTCATATTGGTTGGATCTATCCCTCTACATCATGTCATCTTGCTTAAGGCGTTACACTGTTCTTGTTAACTTAAGACACTAGATGCATGCTGGATAGCGGTCGATGTCTGGAGTAATAGTAGTATATGCATGCACGAGTCGATCTACTTGTCATGGACGTGATGCATATACTCATGATCATAGTGTTATATGTCATCATAACTATGCGCTTTTCTATCAATTGCTCAACAGTAATTTGTTTACCAACCTATGTGTTCTTTCAAGAGAGAAGCCTCTAGTGAAAACTATGGCCCCTGAGTCTATCTTTATCATATTATTTTCAGATCTATAAAATCAAAAACAAAAATACTTTGCTGGAATTTATTTACCTTTACTTTATTTTGCACTTTTACTTATCTTTTATACCTATCTGTATCATATCTCATCCTTGCAAGTAACCATGGTGGGATTGACAACCCCCTTATCGCGTTGAGTGCAATTATTTGTTTGTTTGTGTAGGTGCAACCATTGGTGACTTGTGTGTTCCTCCTACTAGATTGATACCTTGGTTTTCAAATGTGGGAAATATTTATCTCTAGTTTGTTGCATCACCCTTTCCTCTTGAAGGGAAAAACCACAACCTCAAGAAGTTGCAGGAAGAATTGCTGGCACCGTTGCCGGGGAGGGTCTACATTAAGCCTACAAAGTACCTATCATGAACTCTCACCTCTTGCGTTCACATTATTCTCCATTTGCCTCTCGTTTTCCTCTCCCCCACTTCTAAAACGTTTTTCAGAAAAATGCAAAAATATTTGCCTTCTTTTTGTTTGCCGTTATGTCTCGCTTGGTTTGTTTGCTTGTTTGCCTGACATATTTGTGTGTTTATTCCAAATTGGAAGCAAAAAGCTTATGGATCCTCATCCATTTGCTAATATTTTTAAAATATCAAATTATTATGAACCAATTGCTAGTGAGTTGGGTGCACTAGATTATCTTTATGAACTTTTGCATGAAATTCATGAATCTGAAAATTGTGATGAAGTGCTAAAAGAAGAAATTTGTAAAGTGAATCACGATAGCTCCTTGAATGAAAAGCATGATTGTAATGATGTTATTATAAATGCTATTAGTGTCAATTGTGATAATAATATGCAAAACCACAAGCTTGGGGATGCTAATTTTCCTATGTCCACTACTTATTGCAATGATCATGATTGTGGTGATAAGGCTTCTTATGATCTTGAAAATTTATTTAATCCTCATGATGAATATTTTGCAATAATATTGAAAGTGGGTTTGGAAGAGTGTCAACTTTAGCTAAAAATAAACAAATATATTTGGATAGTGTTCAATCTTATGAATTTTTTGATGAAAGTGGGTTTGAAGAGGTCATGACTTTAGTTGACGTTAATCCCACTATCTTGGAAGATTATAAAATGTTTATGCATGTAGATCATGAAGAGGAAATTTTATACGGTAGCTATATTGTTGAATTTGATTATGATCCTACATGTAATTATTAAGAGGGAGTAAAATATGGTTGTAGAAATTTTCATGTTACAAAATTACCTCTCGTTATGTTGAGATTGCTATTGTTTCTTTCTTCTTCCTTGCATATGGTACTTTTTGCTTGTCTTCATAAATCTTTTCCCT